>CM057846.1:60357825-60376192 GCA_030068395.1 Apalone spinifera | reverse complement strand
ATAATACACACACACCACTCACTGCCCTGACCGTCGGCTGACACCGCCTCAGCTGCCAAAATGTTGTGGGCCAACCCTGATACTCTCCACTGGTGTAATGAGATATACAGCATCAACAGTAAGTGTTAGATGCTATTTTTGAGCTAGGGATGTTAGATATCCCGTAATTGAATAGTCGTGTAACTGCAAAAAATTTTATCGGTTATATGACTATTCGATAGTCTCCAGGGACAAGGCTGGCAGCCAGTGCACTCCCTGCCCAATCCTGGGGAACCCCCTGCCAACCTGCCTGCTGGGAGCCAGTTTACAAACCAGCTCCTCTCAGGGACTAGCTGCCTGCCACCCTGTGCTACTGCCTCTGATACAGCAGCACAGGGTGGCAGCTGCCCCTGTCCGTAGAGGGTTCAAGCTCCCGATGGACAGATGCTGCTCCGCAGGCTGTGGACAGCCTCTGTCCACAGGGAGTTTGGACTCCCTGCAGGCAAGGGCTGCTGCCGCAAAGCAGCCTCCATCCACAACAGGTCCAGGCTCACCGCAGACAGAGGCTGCTCTGTGGGACAAGGAGCAGCCTCTGCCTGTGGAGCTCAGTCTGCTATGGACAAAGGCTGCTTTGTGGCAGCCTCTCCTATGTGGCAGCATGGGGGGCTGGGAGGAGGCAGCTGGCACCATGAAGCTGGGGCTAGGGGGAACTGGCTTTTAAGCTGGTTCCCCCCAGCACTGGCTCCTGCCTGCCTTCCCTTCCCCTCCCCCCGCACCACCACCTCTGTAGAAGGCAGCAAGGGGAGGGAGCAGGCAGGTCTGTAGAACCAATACACATGAAGAGCTGGCTTGAAAGTTGGCTTCCCGCATGTATCAGCTCCAGCCTAACCTCCCTCACCCTCTACACTGCTGCTTCTCTAACAGAGAGGCTAATCATATTGTCGACTACACATTGACATCCCTACTTTGAACATGTCTTTTTGAAGCAGAAAAAGTCCCTTTTTTGCACAAAAGTGTGGGAGCGTCTACACTTGCCAATGACTCTTGGTAGTGAAACACAAACATTTCACTGCAAATGGAAAATCAGCTCCATGAGAGGCACACAGCTCTTACCATGATGCTTTTGCAGTGATGTGCAAGAGAAAACAGGTTCTTCCTGTTTACAGAGCTTTTAGCTTCTGCAGGATAGCCCACAGAGATGACCATGCTAGACAACACCTCTGCTGCTCTGACACCAGGTAAACAGATGTCCACCCCTCCCCCTATAAAACCACAAGAACTTTGAAACCCTCCTTCCTATTTTCTTGGCAAGAGCTCACTTATCATCTGACCAGGAGACAATGCCTGCTCCACAAAGCAACCGATCGCCTGCTGGCAGCAATGTTTAAATACTGGAGCTGACCAGTGTTGGGGAAATGGGGCTTTGCAGGGACCCAGCATGCCCTGCGATTCCCCCTTTCCCCACTTTTCCTGTTGCCACAAGAGCAGCCCTAGGAGATAGCTGCCCTCAAGGTGCTGCTCTCATGGAAATACTGCAGATGTAAGCATTCTGACACCTATAACACTGAGTACACAAACCAGCACTTTTCTTCTACAGCTTTCTTGACCCTTGTGAAAATGACAGTGAAAAAACTCTGCAGGGATAGAAATAGCCTTTGACTATATGCCTCAGCTGTGGAATAAAGGAAAGAAGAAAACTCAAACACACCCTTTCCCACCTGCACTTGCTCTCTGACCCTTGGGTTCTGGGATGCACAGTTATGTGGGCACCATCCACCTGCTCTCTTGCTGAGCCAAATGACCAGGAAGGGACCCAGACTTGCCACAGAACCCCTGCTGGGTAGCACCGTATCTACACACAAGCAACAAACTTCTACTCCCTGGAGCAGCAGAAAGCAGATAATGTTTTGAGCCTCAATGTGTTTGAGACACAATGAATCCTAAGGGTGTTCATTATTCAGGACTCACTGGAGATATAATCCAGCCCTAAGTAGCTTTTAGACATTTTTTTTTTTACATTTAAAATAAAAACTCCTCTCATTTCTCTACCAGCAAAACCAACTGTATTTCAAACCCATTCCTGCTATTCAGCCTCTGTGATTCTGAAGAAACATTAGGTGGATTAGACAATGTGGTCTTTAGAAACATAATGCATTTGTTAGCTGGTAGTTAGTATTCATAGATATTCAGCTCTGCCATGAATAGTTCTATACTTCAGAACAAAACTCAAAGCAATCGTGTGTCTCTTGGAATTGTTTGTATATCTGAGTCATAATGTCTTAATTGCCTGCTGGTGGCCCAAGGGCAAGTCATTTCTCCATTTGTAAAATCGAGATAATGATACTTTCTTTGTAAAACATGTTGAAATCTATTATAAAAAATGTTACATGAGAGCTAAGTATTAATTTATTATTATTATTATTATTATTATGTATCTTTGTATGTTTTTTTAAAAGATTTGAATTAAACCATAGTGATATTAAGGACAAAAATATTACCAAAGGCTCACCCACAGAGATGAGTATAGAATAATGGAGTGAGTAACATTTGGCTGAGTATCCAGTTTCTAAGTTTGTACATATGGTATAAAACAGGATGATAATAGTGAAGTAAACATTCATATAAGAGAAAGTGCCATGAAATGAGGAATTGTAGAGATTTTATTAAATGGAATGAACACAGAAGGACCACCAAGTCAACCAGTATGATATAACAAGAAGCTGAAAAACACAACACTTGAGACTGGATGCCTGACCTATCTGTAGAAGCAGGATTTTGCCAGACACAGTTCTCCCAATGTGCCCATACCCCCTTGAGCATCATTATGTTCCACAACCAATGTGGAGTTGCAGGAAATAATGCCTTCCATAAAATGTTATATAAGACAACCTTGACATTTCTGCATCCATGAGACATTTTAAAAAATGGCCCATGCAATATCAGATGAAGCCAATATTTACATTCATGGAGGTTGGATCAGACCTTAAGTGAGCAAAGAGAACATATAATTTATCTTCAAATTGCCCTAACTCACTTTTAATTACATTTAAGGAATAGAGGTTATTTCTCCTCAAAGATTAATACATTCTCTACTCATATGAACTAGTACAGCAATTTTCCACTGATTTTCCACTGCTTTGCACCACTGTGTGGGTCTGTTAAACCTGTAAGCAATAAGCAAAATTCATCCCTGCGCACAGAATAAGAATAATACCTGTGTGCAACATAAGCCTTATGTAAAGTATCCCTACTAATGACTGCACCAAAATACGTCGATGTGTGAATATACTTTTCAATGAAAATCTTTTTTCATAACGAGGGCCTTTTTAAAATTTTACTTTTAAGTTTAAAATCTTGAGAATATTGTAATTAACTAACAGTGGATTTTCTGTCAAAAAGTTCTCATTTCAATAAAAAAATTGGGGAAAAATTAAGATTTCAAATTTAAAAATTCAGAAAAAAAAATCAAAGCGATCTGTTTCAGGGAGTCAGTGTCAGATATTTATTGTTCAGCTAGTTCTAGTGGGAGCCATGTAATAAAATGTTAATATTGTATTCCCTATTCATGGAACCTTCCTGATTTTACAGTAGGGAAGATGACATCGTCAGTTGACAAGCCCTGGGATGTATCCTTTTCTTCCAAATCTACCCATGAAGATCCCCAGCTACATATTTTTCCAACAATATTCTCTTCCTTGAGTAAACTATACTTTTTACAAACAGGGAAGCTGACTTTAGGTCAACAAAGATTTCTTCTTAGATTTATTTACAGTGCTACACATCCTTAAACTTGCATTTTAAAAACTTACATACATGAGTGATTGTAGCCCATTTTATTTGTTCATGACATGTTAATCATTTAATAGTATTTAGCTTTTCTTGCAAAGGATACAAAATCCACACAATGGAAGGATCAAGAAAATATAGCTTAGAGAAAATATGTAAGAAAAGTAACAGACAACCCTAATGAGTGAGGTCAGAGACAATGTGAACAAGGGGAGAAACTCTCTAAAAAAGGCGCATGAAAGACTCTTTGGAAACTAAAAATAGTCTTGAGAGGATTTATTCCAGCTACTAGATGCTCCATAGCTTTTACAAAATACTTATCTAGTGTTTCAGTGTCCTTTAGATCATATTATTAGCTGCATTCTCTTTAGAGTTTACTATGAGGGTAAAAAGAGAAGAACAGCATGTACGCGGACAAATTAATAACCATTGGGTTTAGAAAGTTGCTTGCTGCTTTTGCATTTTGGGCCATGTTGTGAAACATATTTAGATGCCTTAAGATGCAGATAAATGACTAATGGGATTTTCAAAAATGCCTAAGTAGGTTAATTGATGCCTAAATCCTCAAAGATATTTTGGGCAAATCATTGTGCTTCCATCTTTACATTTATTATCTTACATGATGTGAAACCATGTTTTTAAGGTGAAGTGTTGATGACCGAGTTTACAAACTGTAAGTTATTTTACTAATCCTCTACTTAAATCTTAGAATTTTGTGTTTTATGCTAGTAATTAGGAGTAACTTTTAAACTGCCCTCTGTTCAGGCACGTGAATTTAATTGTTACATTTAATATAACTTCATTAGGACGCGAGTTACTGAGGACATTTCTAAAGTCAATTCTGAACTTCCCTCCAGTCAAGAAATCATTCTTCACTTTGCTATCCTGAACTGAGGCTTTATTACAAAAATTGCTAAATGTAAATATTATATAATTAATTAAAATGAAAACTCAAAAACTAATTTGCACTGTGCTCACAGAAGCAAGAGTGATCCAAGGTAAATGTGGTTTCATTCTCTTGTTGGGTATATTGTTGAGCTTACATTATGACAAGTTACATTCCTGGATATTCCACATATATTTCTATTTACACATATAATTACTCATTCGAACATGGCTATATTATACTATATATCACTGGTTGCGACTATGTATGTCTATATCAAAAAGAGATATAAACACACACACGCACACGGAAAGGATGCAATCAGTATAGATGTAAAAGATGGTAGCATAAGTAATGGTAGCCAATAATAGTTTTGTAGAAAATAGGTTTTGAGTAACAAATTTAATATTTGTTTTATAGGAAACTAGAAGATTTACCCAGCATTGCTGGGGTTCTTCACTCATTTAAGTTTTGTTTTTCTTCACTTAAACCTTTGCTTTGGGGCAGAGCTTGGGGTGAGGGGTTCAGTATGCAGGCTGCCCCCTGAGGAGAGAGGACTACCCCAACCCTCTCTCAGCACAACAGGTTGGGGCCATGACTGCTGCACCTCCAGCGGGCACAGTCTCCCAGCTGGGAGACACCACAGACAGAACTACAGACAAACACACAAACTGACAAACTCTCTGAACTATATGGTAGATAGCTGTCCCTTTCTCCACCCTACCCCCTACTGCCCCAATGGGGTTATAGCTGTACCAGTCCACATCTCTGTCCTCTTGCTCCCCCCTGTGATCATTATACAGTATAACTGTCTCTGCTTTCCACCAACTGCTGGCCCCACGTGGCCATTATATATCAGAGTTTTCCCTTTCCGTTTTGTGCCTTTCCAAGAACATCACATTTTCCTGGCATAACCAGATCATTACTTTACTTTAAGTTAGGATAAGTGGAAGCTTCATACTGAATTTGGTGATCCTAGCTCTTACCATTTAGGAGGAGTTCTTAAACGGACAGACAAACTCTCTCAAATATATAGTAGATTACCAGTTTGGCTGTTAAAGGTTACCGTGTTGATATATTATATTCAAACTTCTGTAAGGCATTTGACAGGATTTAACTGTGTGTAATTCCTCCTTCCTGGGTAAGTGAATTGAAGGTGTTTCTTGGATCAGGAATGTCCTCATACTTCCTACCTCATGTAATAGAAGAATGTGGAAAAACTTTAGTGCTTGGACAGTGAAACTGCAGCCTGCTCAGTTTTAGTCACTTTGAAGCACATTATATTTTTGCTTTATTAGTAACCATTTGTCTCTAATATTCTTGCTTGGTATCACTTAACTTCATGTTCTTTATTTTAAAACGTAGCCTCATTTTATTATAAATGTATCATTTTATTATAAATGTGGAGTATGCATCTTCAGCAGAGTCAACAGGCTAATGTATCACCTGTTTCATTGGAGTCAGAAAGCTTGGTAATTGCTGTGAATGTCTAGTGATAAGGACTGTATATTGCTAAGGAACACTTTCCCAGGGAGTTTGGAGACTAGGGGAACCAAGTGTTCCCTGCCAGGCAAAAGTTAAGACTGCTTGAAGTCTTGAGGTAAGTGGAGTGGCAAAAAGTTGTCACTCAATTTCACAACAGATCCCTCCTATGCTGAGGCAGAGAAGTAACATAGCATCCTACAGTTCTGGATGCCCTGAGAAAGCCCCACAGTCTTATAGGGTGAGACTTATAAAGCTCAGTCTATGTCGTTTATCCAAAAGGAGATTAAGAGGTGACTTCAACACAGTCAGCAAGTACCTACTTGGGGAAGAGACTACAGAGAGACAGTTCCTTAATCTTAGCAGAGAAAGGTAAAACAAGATCCACTAGTTAGAACTTGAAGCCAGTCAAAGTAATTTAAAACAAAATGATTCAAAAACCAAATGGAAAAATGAAACTGAAATTTCTTGCAGGATGGAAATTCTGAAACTTGTTCTGGAAAGACAAGACACTTCATTTTGACCTTTTAAATTATTTCCAATGCCTTGCAAGCTTCCTGGAGCCCACCAGCCCACCAAGCAGGGAGCTGGGCAGCTTAGAGAAACTGGTAGCCAGCAGGTAGTGAGAGGATCCCTGACTCCACCCCACTAATTGGCCAGAGTAGCTGGCCAGCCACACAAGGCCAGCTAATACACTTCTTGACAAAAAGGAGCAAAATATCTAGGCTGTGTCTAGACTGGCAAGTTTTTTCTCAAAAGCAGCTGCTTTTGCAGAAAAACTTGCCAGCTGTCTACTCTGGCCGCTTAAATTTGTGCAAGAGCACTGACTTTGTAATGTACAAAATCAGTGCTTCTTGCGCAAATACAATGACGCTCCCGCTCGGGTTAAAAGCCCTCTTGCGCAAATGCTTTTGCACAAGAGGGCCAGTGTAGACAACCCAGAACCGTTTTGCGCAAAAAAGCCCTGATGGCTAAAATGGCGATCAGGGCTTTCTTGCGCAAAACCATGTTTAGATTGTCATGGATGCTTTTGCGCAAAAGCGCTTTTTGCGCAAAAGCATCCGTGCCAATCTAGACGCTCTTTTCCACAAATGCTTTTAACGGAAAAACTTTTCCATTAAAAGCATTTGCAGAAAATCGTGCCAGTCTGGACGTAGCCCTAGAGTAAGAGGGAGGAGATGAGAAATTGTGTCTGAGACACAAGTCATTGTTGTCCACTACTGAGATGGTACAACTACATACTCCTTATTTAAGGCACATTGTTGAGGTACAATCAAGGGTAAAAGGAAAGTGACCTATATTTTCAATCAAGCCACAGAAGCGCTGACCATAAAAACCTGACATATAAAGGCTTTAAATTTACCTATATTTATAAAATTACCTAAGTCAAGTTTTATATTTTAATTGTATCTCTAAATTGGCTTTCAGATTATCATTTAAAAAAAAAAGTATGGGAAATTGTCTGTAATTAAAACTCCTGAGGAACTGTCTGTTTCATTTGATTGCTTTTAAAGTGATGAGACAATTCCCTTTCCTGAAGAATTTGGCTGAAGTTATTAAAAAAACAAGCAGATATATCAAGTAATATGTACAATTATGTGAGGGCAAGGTCAATACAGTGACCAACAGGTTCCGAAAGTGTTCATTTCACTATAAATATACTCTGTTCATACTGATGACACAGAACTTCATTTTATACGTCACATACCATGTTTCTTTCAAAAACAGAAGGAGCCTTTTACAGCTCAGAAAACAATATAACAAGAGGCCCAAATGACTTTGTGGAATCAGATTTATGTAAAATTGGTGTAAAGGACCTTTTTAAAGACAGAAAAATCTGTCTTCCTGTAGTCTGTTTGGGTATTTGGCTATCCGATAAGCCTTCTGACAGATCCGCACCATTGTGTAAAATTTCACAAGGCACAATGGGTGAGATTTTCAAAAGGACTCATCACTGACATAACTTTTCCCACTACAGCCAATGGCAGCTTTATCACCCAAGCAGAGTTGGGCCAAAGTAGACAGCTTTTGAAAATCCTACATTATAGCTCTAGTATCTGACATGGTGACATCCTGTAAGTAACGGATGTCACATAAAACAGAGGGATTGACACAAAGAAAGCTATCAGCTCATCTGAAATCAGTAGGACTAAGCCAGCAAGTTAGGATTTTTATAGCAGATATGGGTTGCTAGATCAGGACCAAAGTTTCTAATGACACAAGGTTTTGTTTGTGCTAAACTGATAGATTACCTCCTTCCATCATCCTCACTGAAGTCAACTGAAGAATTTCTATTAACTTCAATGGCCTTTAGATCAGGTCCTTTTCTTTGACTCTTCACCTACAATGAGGCCTTGACATAGAAAAACTTCATATTGGTTAATAAACCCAACTCTGTTAGCTGAGAATACTTCCTTATGAAATTGAATACTGTACCATAATTACATTTTATATTGTTTTGCTTTTAATAAGTCTGATCTTATTGTTTTCTTTTAAGCTTGAATATGTTTATCCAGGCTAAATTGTAGTTATGCATGCAGGTTGGTAAGATGGGATGTACGAATCACAGGGCAAAATTTGCTTGCAACTATTGCGAGTATTTCTGTTTCAATAAAATTATTGTAGTCCTCACCTGATGAAACTGCTTAAGAATAAAAAAATGTTAGTTTGCAATCACAGCTGGTCACAGTTTTTTTCTGGTCAGATCTTTTTGACAAATTTTCATTTCAACAACACTGAAGCTTCTGGAGGAAAAAAAATGGAAAAAAAATATCGAAAATGAGAAAAAGTTTTAAATTGAGTTTAAACTGAAAACTCCAACACTGCTTTTGAGGAAGGTGGTTTTTGTTTTGTTTTTGTTTGTTTGTTTGTTTGTTTTTTGTGGTGGGGGAAACACAATTTTCACAAAATGATACCCTGTAATTTTTTTCAATACAATTAGTTAATTTTGGGGGGCAGAAAGAAAAAAATAACTTCCCATCAACCCTAGTTATAATGTAATTCAGTTCCCATACAATCCAAGTGATGTTTTACCAGTTTTGCTGGTATTTTGTAGCTGAATAATAAAAAACACGATTAAACTGCAATTACAGGGTAAATTTTAAAGTATTATGTAAAGGAATGAAAATTTCTTTGATGTAAAATGACCATGCAGGTGATAATAGAGACAGTTAAAGTATATCATCGGTAGCTACTGAAGAAGAATGAAATATGAGCAAATCCGAATAGGATGGTCCTAGGTGTTCAATTAAAGATAGTAGATCTCACTCAAAGCAAGATGCAGCTCAGATTCTAAGACTCACATGTTCCAGTCTATCTAGGTTTTTATATCATACTTTTCACCATGGTATCAAAGTACTATGTATCACCAAAAGCATAGTAACTGGCTACATAACCTGCCTAATTTTGCTGCTGCTCAGTAGGATAACCTGAATTTGGTCTACGCCCAAAGAAATTGCATTACTGAGATGAGGAAAGGAATTTTGCTCCTGTAGAAGGAAGGAGCTATTACTAACAAGTGATATTAACACAGTGAAGTTAGAGCTGCTAATAGGAACATTATGTCTCCCTTCCCTCTCCTCCTGCCCCGTCCTCCCCAAAATCAGCATCATCATCAGACACTGACATTAGAAAGGAGTCATTTTCACTACCCCTTCCTGGTACTCTTGTAGTTGCTTCTAGGGATCCTGAGGACTCCCAGCAGCTGGGTGGGGCTGGGGATAAGGGGTTCAGTATGCAGGCTGCCCCAGGGAGAGAGGACAATCCCAACTTTCCCTCACTGAAGCAGCTTGGGGTCAGGTGAGAAGCTCCTCCCTGGCTTCTGCAGCTGTAGCAGGCACAGCCAGGAGCGAGATGCATCTCTCCCTCCTGCTGAACAGTTAGACCAGGGTTTCACAACCTATGGGTCACGACCCAGCAGGGGCGACTCATCCATATAGGCGAACTAGGCGGTCGCCTAGGGGTGTCAAATGGTGGCGCAATATCATTGAGGGGTTTGGAGGTGGGGGCGCCAATTGCATGGTTCGCGTAGGGCGCCAGTTGCTGGCAGCTAGTCTAGGGATGCCCCTGCGACCCAGATATGTCGCCACTACATTTCAAAAGGATTGCCAAGTGTCTCCCCAGGTGGCTCTCCCCCCCTTCCTCTGCTCGTTTTTGAATTGCCTTGGGCCACCAAGTCTTCCTGAATTGTCAAAATGGGTCCCCATCTGGAAAAGGTTGGGAACCACTGAGTTAGACATACAGACAGTTGTCCCTGTAAACCATCTGAAATACATAGCAGACAGTTGTCCCTGTCTCTACCCTTGCTCCTTGCTCGCCCAATAGTATTAGAACTGTCTCAGTTCCCGTCTCTGGCCCCTGTGGTCATTCTACTGTATAACTGTTCCTCCTACCAGACCTTTCCCTTTCAATTTTATGAGAAACAATCGAATTACAGTCACATCCCATTGTCCTGGCACAACCAAACCCTTGCTTTGCTTTTAGTTATGATAAGAGGAAGCTGCATGCCAAATTTGGTGGTTCTAGCTCTTACGATTTAGGAGGAGTTCTTGAATAGACTCACTCACAGACGGACAGACAGACAGACTTCTAAAATATATAGTAAGATATATAGTAAGACTCAGCAATTTTTATAATTCTGGCAAATATAACCCCCTTCCAAGGTTTTTTGTAAATAATATCACTTTGTAGCTCAAGGTATTTCCGACAACTATTTCTCACCACAATAGCTACTACTAATTGCTGGACTGAAGTTTTACTGAACATTTCTGAATCCTATAGTCCTTTGCCAGATTCTCATGTCCAGGTAGCAGTGCATCATGCTGCATATTCCCCTCCATAGACTCTACAGCATTTTTTTAATCTTCCTTCAGTGGGTAGGTCTAGCCATGCTCATTGGCAGTTACTATGAACATCTCAGGATTAATGGCACAATATTAAGAAGTGAGCTGCTTGAAATATATTTTTCTACATTTTTTAACATTAAAAAAAATAGTAAAAAAGACTAAGAACTCCAGATTTTTGTTCCTTAATAGGGACTGAGCATTCACAGCAGAGTATAAGGTCAAGAGTAGTACTGGAACAGGAATACATAGTCTGATCAGCCTGAAACTGAAGGTAATTAATGATCTTGCAGTCAGACTGGGTTTACTATATGTGGGGGGAGGGGAGGAAAGAAGGGAGGAAAACTATGTTCAATAGCTTGGCTCTGATTTCAGTCACTGCACAGATTCTTGAACTTTGAAAAAATCTTGACATGTGAAAGTACTGATACATAGGGAACTCTGTGAAAGATCAGTAAGTTTCAACTTTTCAATCTACATAGAATTGCCCCAGGGGCAGGGACAGATTTAAAGGTCAGAGCACAGCTATGCTGCATAGGGCCAAATGATCATGTCATCTTAGCCTTTTTTAAAGTTTAAAAAAAAAAACAGGTCAAAAGCCTAAGCAAAAGTAGAATCTCACCCAAATCATGTTGGCATGTGTATTTTCAATTACCGGAACCTTGCACAACCATGACACTTTTCCTTGGCAGACTGTTCCAGCTATAACTTTGCTTTGTCTTTTTCAATTGCAAAGAGAGCAAGGTCATTCAGCCATGTCTGATAAACCTGAATCTTGAAAGTCACTTTTATCAGATTGGAATGCCAAACCTATTTCAGCAGCAAGAATGCATTGACCGATTCCCTGGCAGCATCCTTTGTTTTGCTCCTTTCAAGTTCGCCTACAGGGCTGTTTTGTTTGTTTTAAGATACTCTATGAGATCTTTGGCTTTGTAGCTCATGGATGAGATATTTAGTTGTACCGATTTTCAAGCAAAGTTTCTCTGGAAAGATCAACCGCTACTACCACATTTGCCACTTCAGTGGTACTGCACAGATCTTCTTGATTAAAACCTTGATACAGAGACATGTTTGCTGAATTAAGGCAGCTCGTGACTTTCTATTTCAGACTGCTAGAGAGAGACAGTAGGTTTACAAAATGATTATTTCTGCTTCTTAAAATCTTTGGAGAACATTTTTTGTAGAAAAGAAAAAAAGATTTTGCATCTTTTAAAACGAAGCCATATTTGTATTTATGAGTTTCATTTTCAGTATGAGAATAACTAAGCTGGAAATAAAGGAAGATATAAAGTGTATTTTTGTGCAGCTTACCTAGGGTGTGTCTAGGCTACAGGGTTTTGTTGACTAATGTGGACTTCTGTCGAAGAACTATACCTGCGTCTACACTACTGCCGAGTTCTGTCGACGGCGGTAAACCTCATTCTACGAGGAATAATGCCTTCTGTCGACAGAGTTCTGTCGACAAAAGACGCTATTGCATCCACACTGTGTTTTTTCAAAAGAGAATGTCTAGATTCTCTGTTGAAAAAGCAGCTTGCTTTGTCGACAGAACTGGCTGTAGTCTAGATGCTCTTTGTCGACAGCAGCCTGTAGTCTAGACGTACCCTCAGTGTTGCCATCGATGCAGGTTTTACCCCATCAATCTGGTTTTTGCCTTCTGGGTCCAAATTCCATTTAGTGTTGTCAGGTACCAGTTTTTGATGGAAAAAATGTCCCCTAAATATCTGGTTATTGCGAAGAAAGGGGAGGAGCTAGGTTCAGGGGCGGCCCGTGAGCCTAGGCGAGCTAGGCAGTTGCCTAGGGAGCTGCTGTTCCGGGCACCCGAAGATGATGTCACGGGGCGCCGGGGGCACCCTGTGATGATGTTATGGCCATGGACGGCCGTGCAGGCCAGGGCGGCGATTGCACTGCCCCGCCTAGGGCGCCAGCTGCTGCAGCCAACTTCGGGCAACTCCTGACTAGGTTATTAACAGGATCAGTCCCTGGTCAGCTGGAGTTGCCTCCTACTTGTAGGCATATTCCTTGAGATGATTCAGTGAGTGACAGGGGCGGTGAGGGGGTGAGGGGAGAGGAGCAGAGCAAGCACGGGGGGGTGGGGCCTTGTGGGAAGAGGCAGAGTGGAAGCGGGGCCTCCGGGATCTGGTTACCAGCAATTCCAGAGGTGACAACTCTATGCTTACTTTCTCCTTCAATTGTGGAATAACCCTAAAAAGCGTGGGCTTTGTTTTGTGTCTCCTGTGCAGAATCTATCAGAAACAGGCAGCACTAGAGTGGGGCTAATGGCAGAGTGCTATGGAGGTCAGAAGAGGCTGGAACAGGAAGATCCAAGGCAAGGAGGCGGCTGTGGAAATCAGCTACATTTCCCAGCAACACTCCCTTCAGCACTGGTGCATGTGTAATAGCTGTGACCCCTATAATGGGGTAGGAAACTTCTGCAGCTACATTGCTCAAATGCTGTGTGACTTTTGCAAAGGCATTTCAGGACAGGTGGCTGTGGGTACCCAGGGACATTCACAAAATGGCAGCCAACAGCCTTGAGCAGTGTTGGACACCTGCAGCTGCCTCAGCCCTGAGACAATGAGGGGGACTCCTTGACTCAGTTACTTGTGAAGGTGAGGCCCTCAATGTGGAGGGAGAAGGCAACAACAGAGGAATAGCTGATGCAGCTGCTCAGGCACCCATATGCTTGGAGGGTTGCTGGATGCTCAGAGTTGGTCAGCCACCTAGCATGTGCCTAATGCAGGTTGCATCCTGCTGGAACCTCTAGGAAGAGCAGTGCACTGGTCCCCCACTGCCCATGTTTGAATTTGCCTGGGAAGGGGGCTTTCAAAATGGCAGCTCAGCCATAAATTCTGATTAGAGGGACCACCCAATAGGGATGTAAGTGACTAATCGATTAGTTGACTATCCTACAAGCAAAAGCTTATTGGATAGTCGACACACTAGTCAACTAGTCGCTTCCCCCCCAGCTGCCTCTATCAGAAAGAGAAGGCTGTGCCATAGGTGGCAAGGATGTTACATTTCAATTAATTAACTAATTGAATAGTCGATGGGATTCTCATTGACTATTTGATAAGTCAATAAGGACTAACATGGCATTCTGCCTTTAAAATGTACAAGATCCCCAGTGGGGACTCTTGTGTATTTCAAAGATTGAAACACTGCATGGAGCCCAGGGTCAGTGGGAGATTTCCCGCTGGCCCCGAGCTCCATGCAGCATTTCAATCTTTGAAATGAACTCTTCCTTCCAGAATTAAGCCTTAAGTAACACTTCAATTGCAGGTTTCATACAAGGTTAATTGCTATTAAGTATATAACCATTAACAATAGGTGGGCAATAATTTTTGATGGGGGGCCACTACAAGATTATGGAAAGTGGTCAAGGGTTGCAGTCTTCCATGATATTAATGGAGGAGGTGCAAGGTCTGGGATGGAGGTTAGGTTCAGAAAGGAGTTTGGGGTAAGGGATTGGGGTGCAGGAGGGAGAGTGGGGTCTGGGAGGGAGTTTGGGTGAAGGAGGCAGTTGTGACCTAGGGCAGGAGACTGGGGTGCAGGAGTTTGGGTTGTGACCTGGGGTAATATGGGATTGTGATCTGGGGCAGAGGATTGGGGTGCCAGATCTGGGAGGAGCTATGGGTACAAGAGGGGGGCAGAGGGTTTGGATATGTTGAGTGGGGGGGCAGAGGGCTGGGGAAGGAAGAGGCTGGGGTGCCAGAGGCAGACTCTGGCCAGGAGACTTACCAGCCAGCAGCCCAACCAGCCTGCCTGCCTGCCTGCAGAGCTAAATGCTTGTAGAGCTTAAAATGTTTCTCAGCCAGACAGCCCTATGCCTGCACAGGGGAGCATGTGCTTGTGTGAATAACTGAACCAGAGGGAAGGGGGACATGATGCTTTGTGTGCTGCCTGTTATTCAAACTGTCAGTTCTCATTGGCCAGTTTCTGGCCAGAACCAGCCTATGGGATTGTGCTGGGGCGGGGGCAGTGCCTGGCGCCTTCCCTCTCCCAGCCGGGATCACAATTTTGAAAGAGAAACAGCCCAGCAGCCTCTTTTCTATGAGGTGTGCGGGGCTGCAGGGCAAATAGCGGAGCTTGCCTGGGTCTCCCTGCTGCATCCATGGGCTGGATCCAGTGGCTTGGTGAGGCTTCAGCGTGGGGGTGATATGGACAGGTAATTTTCTGGGTCAGGGCTGGTCAGACCCTCGTTGGAAGTGCACAGTGGTTGCAGAGACAAGGATTAGTTTCAGTTTCATTTTTGAGCCCCAGAACCTTTTTCATACTCTTCTGAGGTCCCTACCCCTACAGCTCCCTTTATATGGACCTGCTGGGTCCTGATTGCCTGCTCCTCACAGCCTGTCAGATTCACTGCTCCCCGAGAAACCTCCCTAGGCTTCTTTTTAATCCCTTCTTTGCTAATGTGGGGTGGATGCCCCCTAACAAACACTGTTTGGTTTTAAGCCAGTCAACATTCATAGGGCTGCAGCCCTTGTCTCCAGACTACTCCTCAGCTATCATCTGCCAGGGAGGGAGTCAGAAAGAGTTAAGTGTCAGCAGGAGGATTTCTTTGTGCTGAGTATTTCTTAGTTAATGTAACCTTTTCCTTCCCCAGATGCTTTTTGTCCTCCTCCCAATAACATCCTCTCTCTTATATTGGTATATCATTTCTCTGCTAGGAGTGTGTTGGTGTACTTTATTGTTTCATCACTACTGGGTTTTATAACCTTTGCCCATAGGTAGCATTATTCGTTTTTCCCAAGGGACAACACTGCTTGGGTCTCAGACACAGAGTGACGTCATGTTGGGTGGAGACACCAGGCATCAGAAAAATAACTCAGGACCTAACCCACACAAGGAGAGGAGACAAGGCATCCCCAAGTCAAAAGGAGGTTTGATGCACACCTCGGGAGCAGGGGTATTACATATTCTTTGGTCCTCTGAGTCACATGTCTGCTGGAGAGTGGCTAAATTGTAACAGTTACTTTGGAATATTTATAAATGTGTGGCTGGCTGTTTTTTATTGTCTTTAGTGGAACTATATAGATTAACAAAGAATCTGCTTCAACTGTATTTTAGTGAAACAAAAAGCAGAATTTAGTTCCAAGATAAAAGCCTAGGCTTAAACTTTAAGGCTGTGTCTAGACTGGCCATTTTTTGCGGAAAATCATCTGCTTTTCCGCAAAAACTGGCCAGCTGTCTACACTGGCCGCTTGAATTTCCGCAAAAGCACTGACTTCCTAATGTATGAAATCAGTGCTTCTTGCGGAAATACTTTGCCCTTCCCATTCGGGCAAAAGTCCCTTTTGCGCAACACTTTTGCGCAAAAGGGCCAGTGTAGACAGCTGACGTTTGTTTTGCGCAAAAAAGCCCTGATGGCTAAAACGGCGATCGGGGCTTTCTTGCGCAAAAGCGCGTCTAGAGTGGCACAGACGCTTTTCCGCAAAAAGTGCTTTTGCGCAAAAGCGTCCGTGCCAATCTAGACGCTCTTTTGTGGAAATACTTTTAATGGAAAAACTTTTCCGTTAAAAGTATTTCCGCAAAATCATGCCAGTCTAGACGTAGCCTAATTGTTCAGAACACTCATTTATTAGGATTAAATTTATGGGAAAATTCTATTGGCTCTGTAATACATTTGGGAATATATAACTTTTAATTATTTATTATCAGTCTCAGCTATGAACTTTAGCCTTTGTTTTTGTTACAAATCATCATTTGGATGTATTTGTATTTTGAAATGAGTAAAAAGATAGTAGTAAATTACAAAATACTACAGGGCCATTAAACCTTCCCCCTCATGCACTTTCCTTTTCTCCCCCTTCACATACCTATTGTCATTCCACAAACAGCCCCCATGACTAACAGACAAACTCCTGAATGGGATAGATGGTAGCCAAAAGGCTTATGTCAGACTGGGGTAAAAGAGGGAACATACTACACAGCTACTGTTGCTCTCAGTAGGTAGCCCTGGAGAGTTTCATCTGCTTCAGCTCCTCTGTGCTCATATGACAAAGGACCATGAATGCTATTCTTAGGAGGTTTTTTCATTCTTGCAAGAAAAGTAGGCCAGATTTTTCATTAAGTCTTAATGGAAAGACACTGTTAAATTCTGCCTACAGATACAAGCCAGCCATTTAACATAATGGCAGCTACATATGCATATCAGAGGGAAGAATTTAGCTTATAGCAGTAAAGAAGCCCAGAAAGATTCTCTTTTACAGTCAACCTTTCATCCTGCTCTCTTTTTTGGTCCCTGCATCAGTGAAGAATCTTAAAGAACTATTAGACTGATGAATGCCTTTGACATTCCTGACCAAGGTAAGGCTCCCTCTTTTGATTGCACTCCTGGTCAGTAATGTGCACTTTCAGTGATGGAAGAGTTTCCTCATTATACTATACCCAAGTCATTCGGATACATCCACAGAAAACTCATTCTACCTCTAATGTAGAGCTCTTTTCAATATAATGGGTGAGTAAAGTAACTCCCTTTATTCAGCTTTTACTTTTAATGACAGTTGTCACATTAGAAAATTCCAGATGTGGAGTTGGACAAAAACATTCTCTGTGCAATAGAAAATCTCTGTGCCCAAAGACACCATTGATTTTTGCAGAAGGATAGGTGATTCTTTGAACAATGCTCACCTGTCATCAAGATACAAAGATATTAAGGCTATTATATACAGAATATTGCAATAAAATAGACAAAATCTTAACAAAAGGCATACATTCTTCATTCTACCTTTACTGCTCTGTATATCAGCTCTCTCACTCACACACGGGGCCAGCTCTACGCACCAGCAAATTAAGCATGTGTTTGGGGCGGCACATTTCCAGGGGCGGCATTTCCAGGTAAGTAGCCGCCCCTGGCAATGCCCGGCCCCGCCCCGCCCTGCCAATTTAAAGGGCCGCGGGAGCTCAGCTCTGGCTGCGTGTCTCCGGGAACTGGCTGAGGAGCACAGCGCGGCCAGGCTCCATCCCTCCGGCTCCAGTCCTGCCATGGCCCCAGCCCCCTTCGCCGGCTAAAGACTGCTCCCTGCCAGTCATCCAGCTCGTTGTGCCTGCCCCACCCCACGCCCCTCTGGCTCCAGTCCTGCCACGGCCCCAGCCCCCTTTGCCGGTGAGAGACCGCTCCCTGCTAGCTACCCAGCTCGCTGCGCCTGTCCTGCCCCACGCCCCTCTGGCTCCACGCTGCCGATTCCCCACACCGCCCCTGTGCCCTGCACCCTGTTCCCTTGCACCCCGGTCCCCCTGCTCTCCCTGTGACTCTCTGGCTCTGCACCATCCTTGTACCCTGCACCCTGCTCCCCCCAATCTCTGCACCCCTCTGTCTCTGCGCCGCCCATTCCTTGCGCCGCCCATGCACCCCGGTCCCTGTGCCCCTCTGCACCCTGCAGCCCCTTTT
>CM057846.1:60322250-60334701 GCA_030068395.1 Apalone spinifera | reverse complement strand
AATTAAGACTTTTTTTACTCTATCAGGGAAAACCACAGGCAATACACGGGTGCGGGTAATACTCGTGCACGGGTTATATACGCTAATTCTGGCATGCTACAAATTAGTCTGATCATGTCTCTTGCCTTTCATTGAACTACAGATGTAAAATCCCATTTAATCAGGTAACCGGTTATCTTAACATTTAACCAGTTAACCAACTAAACAGGATCCCGGGAAGGGAACCATTTCAGCTTGAGTGAAGCAGCCTCTTGCCTCTCAAAGGGCCCAACGGGGCTGGAGCAGCCCTTCACCCACAGCCTGCCACAGGTGCTGGGGCTGCTTAAGGGCATTGGTTAACCATTACTACTAAGCATCACCTGGTTACCCATTCCCAGGCCTCAACATTTTAATGTAATCTACTCACCCGTGGCTAGTAGATTACAAGACGGCACAGCCACACAGCGCAGTCTGCGTAGGCGCAGTGTGAAGAACCGTGCAGCTGGCGAGCGGGGCTCGACGCAGCTTGGCGAGCCCTGCCCATTCCCATCCATACATTGAACACAGAAAACAATTGCTCACTGCAACCCTTAACATATTTGAAGGCTGTTATCCAGTTGTTTTCCCCTACCCCCGTCATCTTTTCTCAAGATTAAATATGGCTGTTTTTTTAACCTTTCCCAATAGGTCACGGTTTCTAAACTTTTTTTTGGCTGCTGCCCTCTGGACTCTCTCCGATTTGTTAACGTCTTTCCTAAAGAGTGGAGTCCAGAACTGCACATATTAGGAGGCCTCGCCAATGCCAAGCAGAAGAGAACAGTTACCTCCTGTGTCTTACATACAGCAGGCCTGTTAATACTCTCCAGAATGATGTTCACTTTTTTCCACAACTAACTGCATCACAATTTTGACATATTCAGTATGGAATCCACTATAACCCCTATTTCAGTAGCACTACCAGTTAGTCAGTTATTCCCAATTTGTAGTTGTGCATTTGATTTTGCCTTCTTCCATGTCATACTTTGTGCTTGTCTTTATTGAATTCTTTTTTCCAGCTTGATGGCCAGTTGCCCACTTTGTCCAGATCCTTTTAAATTCTCATCTTGTCTTCCAAAGTGATAGCAACCTCTCCCAGTTTGGCAACACCCCCAAATTAATTTCCACTCCATTATCTAAAGCATTAATGAAAATATTGAAATGAACCAGGACAGACCCCAGCAGGATCCAGCTAAATAACTGATAGCAAACCATTGCTCACTACTGAACATATTCACTTTCTCTTTGTACATATGTGCTCCTCTTTCAGGGTGCTCTAGCATGCTCAGTATCCCATGGTTAGTATGGGCTTTCAACCAGTTTTGCATCCACCTCAATTCCATCTAAACCACATTTCTCTAGTCGGCTTATGAGAATCTCAAGTGCAACAGTGTCAGAAGCTTTACTAAAATCAAGCCATACCACATCTACAGCTTCCTTCCTAATCACTAGGTCAGTAATGCAGATAAAGAAGGAAATTAGGTTGGCTTGGTCTGATTTGTTCTTGACAAATCCCTGTTGGCTATTCCTTATAATGCTATTATTCTCTCACAAATTGATGGTTTAATCATTTGTTCCAGTACCTTTCCAGGTATCAATGTTAGGCTGAGTTGTCTTTCCCTGCATCCTATTTGTTCCTCTTTTAAGGCTAAGTTCTGCATTTGACACTCTCCAGTACTCTTTTCTT
This sequence comes from Apalone spinifera, assembly GCA_030068395.1. NCBI lineage: Eukaryota > Metazoa > Chordata > Testudines > Trionychidae > Apalone > Apalone spinifera. Next base: position 60,332,999 of record CM057846.1, on the reverse strand, counting down.
TGAGAGCTCATCCTGAGTTCTCAAAGATAAGGACTAATGGTTCCAAGATTGTTCCATCTAGTTCCTTAAGTACCCTAGGGTGAATTTCATCAAACCCTGCAGACTTGAATATATGAAACTGATATCTTTTTAGTGAAAACTGACACATTTGCTAATTTTCAAACAGCTGTGCTATTAAGGGCAAAATTCTGCTCTCAGTTCTGCATGGCAGATCTCATTCCAATATATGTTGCTTTTTCTACATTTGTAGGGCTTCAGAAAATTGCCCCCAAGAGAATTACTGTCATTGGGGGTGGCAGGAAATCTTCAGCGATCAGCAATTTTCCTAGAACTATGACCACTTGCAATGAATGGTTGAGGGTCTGCTTCTTGTAAGTGGCCATAGCTCTGTGGAAGTCAGTGTGGAAATTTCAAAAAAGGAGTGGGAATGGGCAGCAGGGAATGGATCACTTGATGATTATTGGTTCTGTTCATTCCCTGGGACACTGGCATTGACCACTGTCAGAAGAGAAATTGCTTGGCTAGATGGACCTTTGGTCTGACGCAGTATGGCCATTTTTAATGGATTTATGACTGTTTACAGAAGTTAAGGAACTACCCATAAGTTTCTTTACTGCTGCAGAAATAGAAAAAAAAATGAGTTGGGGAGAAATCATTATGAACTGGAACAACATATATGAGTATATGTAGCTAATGCCGCGTTTCTCAAACTGTGGGTCCCGACCCCCTGAGAGGTCGCGAGCAACTTAGAGGGGGGTCATGGTATCACAAGTTTGAGAACCCCTGAGTTAATGGATGATTTTACCACTGAAGTTTCACTTGAGCCATTTCTTTACTGTAGCTAGATCAATGATCATCAAGTATCATCTCTAGCACAAACCATTGCTGCTATTGCAAAAAGGCCGAGGCTTTTTCTCCCACACTCACGATAACTATCTTGAAACTTGATGTCCAAAGAATCTGTCCTCTAGTCTAGGCTAATAGTACTAGAATTACTCCTTGCTCCAGTTAGTACTGTGTGTTCCTTGGGCACTTGTGGGAACCTTTACAATTGAAGTGTTTAGAGCTGTACAAGAAGCAGCATTTCCTTCTTGTGGGGAAATTTCTGACATTTTTCTTGTTCCAGATTGTAACAAAAAAGCTGAGGTGCAATACTTCATTAGGAATAGAAAAAACATCACTTTTGAAAGAACCAAAATTTTGGTTCTTTGAGTTTTTCAAAAATTACCAGCCCAGCTCCCTGGTCATCCTGGGCTATATCTACGCTGCATGATTATTTTGAAATAAGCTATTAAAAATAGACGTGCAAAATAGCACATCTACACAGCAAACGGCCATCGAAATAGCACTGAGCTATTTTGAAATAGAGTATCCACAAAGATTGGATGCAGAATCACATTTAAGACCACCTGGAAGCACTTCAAGCAGAGCATCAGGACAGCACTCACTTCCTGGAGCTGCTTTCTGAGGCTTGAACTTAAAGGGGCCCCTCTGCACATCTGTGTCTCTGTTTCTCCTCCTGCTTGCTTATCTCTCTGAGGGACACCAAAGCACTCCCAGCTGTGGAGCCAGAGCTGCCTCCCAGCAGTTGATGGCTCTTACAGCTTATGCTGCACCTCATGGTGCAGTTTCTGCAGGCTGCCGTCATTTGAGGAACCTCCTCTCTGCCCAGGTGCTGCTCTTGCACTGTGACCACTCCCACCCTCCCCTGCACACCATGCACTGCTGCTTCTGATGACTGGATACCAGTTTAAACTGGTGGGACCAAATTGTCCTGGAGCAGTGGGATGACCAGCAGTGGATTCAGAACTTCTGCATGCAGAAGGATACCTTTCTGGATCTGTTTGAGCTCTCCCCTGCTATCAGGCAACGGAACACCCACATGCAACCCGCCATCCCCCTCCAGAAGCCGCTCAGCATTGCACTGTGGAAGTTCACCACACTGGACAGCTACCACTCCCTTGGGAACCAATTTGGTGTGGGGAGATCAACTATCAGAGTTGTGGTCATGCAGACATAACTGCCTTACGCCATTGTCCCGGCAGGGTGGTAAACTGCTGGAATGGGGTTTCCCCAGGGAAAGGGGGGGGATGTGCTGGTGGTGGCTTCCTCCCTGAAAAGTTTCTTGGTCCCACCCTCACCAAGGCCTGTAGGGAGGATGGGGCAAGCTGGTGTTTCTCCTGGTGTGTGCGGGGAGGGAGAAGAGGAACTGGTCTTGGGAACTCTGTGATTCTCTGTTGGTCTCCTTCTGTAGGTGGCGAGGGCCCTCAACACCATTCTGCTGCACCAGCTCATTGTCTTGGGTGACACGAACCCCATCATTGCCAGTTTGCCACCACGGGCTTTCCCAACTACGGAGGGGCTATTGACAGCACCCATATCCCTATCCAGGCCCCCAACTATCGGGCATTAGATTACATCAATGACAAGGGTTACTTGTCCATGGTCCTGCAGGCCTTCGTGGATCACTGAGGCCAGTTAACTGATGTCTAAGTTGGCTAGCTGGGAAAGGTGTATTTAGGAACTCCAGCGTCTTCCACAAGCTTTATGCCAGTACCTTCTTCCCTGACCACACCATCAGGGTCAGAGACATGGACATGCCAATGTGCATGGTGGGGGACACAGCCTACCTCTGGTCCCCTGGCTGATGAAGGACACTTGGACTGCACCAGGGAACATTTTAATGCGATGCTCAGCAGGACCTGCATGGTTGTGGAGGATGCCTTCAGGCATCTCAAGGGGAGGTTTCGTTCCCCTCTCATCTGCCTCAAGCTCCGCAAGCAGAACGTCTCCGAGGTGGTGGCTGCATGTTGCATCCTCCACAACACCTGTGAGAGTAAGGGAAAGACATTCCTGCCCGGGTGGGGGGCAGAAGCCAAGCAGCTTGCAAATGCCTTTGAACAGCTGCACATAGCTGCCATCCGTCAGGCCCATCATGGGGCTCTGTGGATCTAGGAGGCCTTGAGGGAGAGTTTCAACCAAGGCCTGCTGTGAGACTGTCCCCTGGGCCTCCCCACAAGGGGCCTCTTTTGTGGCCCAGTGTGCCTTTCCTCCCCCGCTTCTAGAGACAATAAAGCATACTTGTTGTTTTGAAACCCCAACAACTATAACTTTTTATTTAGGGTAGAGATGCTGGAGAAGGAACTTGGGGGGAAGAGGGAGGTGGGATGGGGAGGAGAGGGGAGAAGAGGCTCAGGGATGGGGCTGGGAGTGGTGCCTGCCTTGGGCAATCCCACTGACTCATGTGTGGGACCCTCATTGGTCATGGGGGAGGGCTAGGAGGAGACAGTGGGGGGGCAGAGACAGGAGCAGAAAGAGGAGCAGGGGCTGTGCCAGGAGCAGGAGGAGGAGGAGCAGCAGCAGAAGCAGGGGCAGGAACAGCCCTGAGGTGATCAACAACAGCCATGAATGCTGCACACAGGGACCAACTCTGCTACAGCAGCTCCTGCCAGGTAATACGCTGGAGAGCCAGGTCCTCCTGTAGCCTGCAATCCTTCTGGTCCAGGGAGCACTTCAGGGCATACAGGCAAGCAACATGCTCCGGCTACAGGTCCTCTGAGTCCGCCTTCTCCTCTGGGTCCCACAGGGTCAGGAGGATAAAACGGGAGGTGTTGTCCACTACCCACTCACAGATGGTCCAGTCGTGGAGAACAAAGAGCAGAGTGGTCATTCCTGGAGATACTGTTCCTGAAGCCTAGCCCTCATCCCTGAGCCAAAAGGTTTTGGATCAGATGAGGGGGATGTGCTTCGAGTAAAGCTGCCCTCACGCCCCACGGACAAGCAGGCATGAGAAGGTGCCAGCCAGGCTGGGAACCTGCAGGTGGGGTGGGGGTACAAGGCAGCTCAGCTACCCTCTGTGCTGTGCACACACTGGGACCAGCAGTGGCAGAGTCCTGTACAGAGAGAAGACTTCTATACCTGCCTGCTGGGGGAGAGAAGGGCAGGGTGTTTGGGGGAAGGTGTGTGTGAGTGGCAGATGCCACTTACTGGGAAGTGTGCTGCTGGGGTCCCCTCCACTTCCTTCCCCCAACGGTTCCCATGCAGGGGCTCGGTGTCCTCTGCCTTGCCACACTGTCCCCAGGAGTGGGTGCTGCCCCAGGAGTGCAGACAGGACCACGTGGCGTGCACGGCACCACTGTGTGTGCCCATGACTGCATCTCCCTAACAGTGGAGGCATGTGGTAGGAGGGAATCATCCCACTTTGGTCTGGACTAAGGCAGGCCTATGCACACAACCTGTGAGCAGGAGCACAAGGGTGCTCTGTGGACGGCTTCTGGGGATGTGTGCTGTGGACAGGCGCACCATGTGCACCCACATGCACAGGCTGCTGTGTGATCCCCAAACCGAGAAGGAAGGTGCTGCTCCAGAGTGGGAGCTGCCCTCCTTTGCTCTGGTGTATGCCTGCCTCGGCTCCTTATTCTTCATTCACACTTGCTGCTGCATGCATGTGTGTCCCTTCTGTCTGAGGCTTGCGGACATCCATCCATAAACATCTGCATTCTGTCATTGGGTGTGGAGATCCTTTTGATTCTCCTCTTCATCCCAGATCTCCAGGAGATCCAGGATCTCTGCACCAGACCAGGATGGGGTTCGCTTCTTTTGCCCCTGGGCAGGAGTTTGAGAGCTGCCCAGAGCCATGACGGCAGCTGCTGGGGTCTCGTCTGAGATGGTGGGCTCAGCCATGACAGCAGGGATGAGGATGGGGCTGCTGTGGGTGGCACCAGCCTTGCAGGGCCTGCTCTGAGCCATGAGCCCTCTGCCTTGCAGCTTTAAGGGCTGCAGGGGAAGGAGGATTATAGAGCTCTGATGACTGTGGACAGAGCAGCCAGGAGGGCACCATGGGATCCCATGGAGGCCCCTTATTTTGAAAACACTGTCTACACACGCACAATTTCAAAATAGGCGTGATGCCTCTTAAATTGAGGGTTACAGATTTTGAAATAAGCTACCCGTTATTTTGAATTTATTTCAAAATAATGGGCTTTCTGTGTGGACACTCACTGTGTTATTTTGAAATAATGCTAGTTATTTCAAAATAATACTGCTATGTAGATATGCTCCTAAGGAGCTAGGCAGGCTGCCTGCCTCTTTTCCATCAAAAAATATCAGTTTCCCCAGTTCCATCAGATGACCATTTTCTGATAGAAACGTGGTACACTAGAAAATTTTCAAGCAGCTCTACTTGGAAGCATCACAGAAAAATACTTAGGAAGCATCAGATCTGTTTACAAAACATTAGGTGAGTTGTTCAAGAAGGTCAGGCTATAGGCTGCAAAGAGTTTTGGTATGATTAACAAGAAAAGGGGTATGATTTGTTCTCAGTATCTTGTTGATTGGATGTAAAAAGCTCATTCAATAGTTGTCCAGAATATTATTTTATTCCCATCATCTGAGGAGATGGGTCATAACAATTTCACTATAGCTCAACTGTCCAGCCACAGCAGGATTTATTTCAGTTCAATTGAAATTGATTTAACTAGAGGAAGATTTGGGGGGTAACACTTCCCTGCATTAGGAAAAATATTGAGATCTCACACACACACACACAGACAAGCGGAGAGAGAGTGTTTTGTAAAAATCCTTTTTTTTTTTTTTTTTTTGAGACTAATATAAGAGAGCTGCCATCACAGGGGGGATAGCTCAGACACACAACCAGGACTTTAATGTTAGTGTTGTGAAAGCATGCTGAAAGCCAAGAGACATAAAAAACATCATTTCCTTTTTTGCTCTGATTAGGATTGTGGGGTTTTGGGGTTTTTTTGGTCTGAGGATAAAAGGTCTCAAAGAGACATAGACCAGAACATTACTGATTACCTCACTCTCCAGATATAAGTCAGCCAACATAAAAACAAAAGTATAGCTGTTCATCTTCTACTTTTAGAGCCTTGTGAAACAAGGTTTTGATTGTATATAGAGTAAAGCTGGACTTAGTCTAAGACGCCATTCGTGTTAAAATTCATAGAAGCTACATTTGCCACAAACAGGGTATTTTAGTTTAGATCATTGGGATATGGACGGAGAATGCCTCATCTTCCAAAGGATATGAGCGACCCAAAGTCCAACCATGTGATTACATGTGATAGAAGAGGTCCTAAGCTATGTTGTATTTTAAAGGTTTTTGTATTTTAAGATCATGTTGCGAAGATCACAAGGTAAAGCAGGATGTAAAGTTGCACTGGGGGAGGTCTAGGTTGGATATTAGGAAAAACTCTCTCACTGAGAGGGTGGTGAAGCACTGGAATGCGTTACCTAGGGAGGTGATAGAATCGCTATCCCTATAGGTTCTTAATTCCCAGCTTGAAAAAGTCCTGGCTCGGATGATTTAGTTGGGTTAGTCCTTTGGGCAGGGGGTTGGAATCAGTGATGACCTGAGGTTTCTTCAACCTATGATTCTATGAGGAGGAGTCAGACATGCATGCTTGTGTTTTCACCTTTTTCTTGTGCGAGTGTTCCATAGCCACCCTGGCAGTGAAAAGGGTGTAGTAGCTGACAAACAGCTAGCTAGGGATTCTCTTACATAGGGGAAGTCCCCGAGTGGCATAGAACCAGTGTATCTAGCTCCCTGTCACCTCCTTTCAACCCTGCTGGAACCAATAGGTGAGGACAGAGTGCTCAAAGCTGCATTCTGCAGGGGAGGGGGAAGCATCCGGGATGACCACAGCTAGATATGTGAAACTGGGTGGGATGGGCTGGTGTGCTGCAGTGGCAGTGAGCTCTCTTTCTCTCTCAGGTGGTTGGATAGCTGCTCGTTGATCACATTACCAGCTTCTAACTGACTGCTCTGTGTGAGGACAGAAGAGAATTTTCTTCTAGGCCAGCTTGGCAGTAGCCTTGGGTGGGGGTTGCCTTCCTGGGCAGTATGTGGGTACAGGTCACTTGCCTTTAGTTAATTAGAGGATTAACTACAGGCATTCTACTCAGCCCTGAGCTAAGTCTGACCTGATGACTGACCTGAGTTAAGTCACTAGTCCTTTAGGACTGGGAGTAATCCAAATATTGTGATATTTGGTATAAAGTGACCATCTATCACATAGATCAACTTGTCAGGTCACTTGCCAGGCTTAGCAGGGTCTCTCTCACGATCATTTCCCAGCCATTGCAGGGGCCTCAGACACTGGCACACCTCAGTCCTTCCTAATCTCTGTGACACATATTAGTCCAGTTTCCTGTGGGCTGTGATACAGTCTCATTTCAGTTGTTGGGTCAGGGCGTATGTGGTGTTGGTGGTCTACGATGTACAGGGGGTCAAGACTATAGAGGTGGTAGTCTCTTCTGGCTTTAAACTTTACGTCTGTGACTAATTATGAGGACTGAAGTAAATGATTCGAGTTCTTGGGCCACTGAGCCTAGGTACATGACAAAAAGGAATAGCTTGTAAGCATTTCTGTGAACAAATAGTCATTTATTCTAAAGCCTATACAGAGTTGAGCACACACAACAAACAAGAATAGCTCATTGGCTAAGGAGAAGGGGTTATCAGCAACTTTTCAAAATCCCCTTCCCATCAGACTCATAGAGCAGTCAACATGAAAGAGTGATCACGTCTTGGAAGAAAGTTCTTAATGACCAGAATGGAGATAACAATTGGATTAAAATTAGTACCATACAAAGAAACAAGTTAGGCCTTGTGTACACAGGAGCTGCAGCTTGCCATTGAAAAGAAGGAATCTAACTTTTTGGCTTCACATGAAGTCACTGCAATTTGTATAGCCTTTGGGAAACTGCCAATTTAGCTCGGTAGGGGATAAGCTTGTTCCCTGCTCATTTAAACTTTGCCTCGCTATTCAGAGCAATTGAAATCTTTCCCCTCTGTTTTAATTTTGTGGTTGCATGCTAAAAATACTAGTTCAAATAACACGGAAATAGAACAAACTCTTCTTAGAATGACAAGGTGCCGGGGTACATGCTGCTCGGTGAAAATGTTTTTCTCATTTATATAAATGAAAAATAAAAGGTTTCGTGCAGCATAATTACCACTGTTAAAATGGCAGCAAGACAGTTTTGGCAGCAATGTAACACGCGCATTTGTTAAAAACCAAACTAATTTTAAATACTGTACTTTCAGAATACCAGGCTGTTCTTGGCTGCTGGCTTCTTCTGAGCAGATGGCCTTCCCTTGTGAACTGGGGATGAGCTCCTGGAACAGAGATCGCTCCAGGGCTGGTGACCTATGCATAGGATGACCATATTCCCTATGCCAAATACAGGACACCTGGTAAAATGTCTCTGATTGCCGATGAACTCACTGAAATCAATCAGAATTATGCACTGCAGTACAAATGCTCTAACTAACATTAAGTTGACCGAGCCCCCATTAAAAGACACACTGCATTATTATCCGTCTAAATATTTTAGGAATGTGCATCCGTCTGTCTGTGACAACATTTGTTCAAGAACTCCTCCTAAACGGTAACAGCTAGGACCACCATATTTGGTATACAGCTTCCTCTTTTCCTCACTTAAAGCAAGGTCAGCAGTTGGTTTTGCCAGGAAAACAGAGGCTTCACAGCTGGAGCAGTGCCAGCCTCACCACCATAGATGTCTCCAGTAACCCCCCACCTCTCAGCCCCCTGCACTGAGCCCCCCACATTTCCCACCCCATGCCCGAAGGCCCCCCTACCCTTGCCTTGATTTCTGCACCCCCATCCTTGGTGCTCAGCCCCCCACATTTCCCATTCTTGCTGTGAATCCCACCCCCTGCCCTGAGTCCTACATCTCCCACCCCCATTTCTTACAGTGTCCCCCACATACCTCGAAGCCCACTGCCCAACTGCCACGTCCCTCACCATCTACCCTGACCCTCACAAGAATCTGGTCAACACTGGGAAAATCCTCTATTAACAAATAATAGGTAAAAAATTAAAAATATAAATTTCAATTAAGTTGTTATTGCCATTTGGAAGTGCCTGCCTTGGCCTCATCTTGCTGCCCTCCACAGTGGGATGCTTCTTGTGGACTTTCCTCAGATCCCACTGAGGAGTACTCAACGAAACTATACCATCTGCTCAAGACACTCCCTACAGAAGCACAGGAACAAATCTCCACACCCACACGCCCCTAGAGCCCCGACCAGGGTTATTCTATCTACTGCCCAAGATCCATAAACTTGGAAATCCTAGACGCCCCCATCAGCTTGGGCATTGGCACTCTCACTGCAGGACTTTCTGGATATGTGGACTCTCTCCTCAGACCCTACACCACCAGCACTCCCAGCTATCTCCCAGACACCACTGACTTCCTGAGAAAACTACAATGCACTGGTGATCTTCCAGAAAACACTATCCTGGCCATCATGGATGTAGAGACTCTCTACACCAACATCCCACACGTAGATGGAATACAAGCTTGTCAGGAACAGTATCCCTGATGATGCCACAGCACAACTGGTGGCAGAGCTCTGTGAATTTATCCTCACCCACAACTGTTTCAGATTTGGGGACAAACCAGTGGCACCGCTATGGGCACCCACATGGCTCCACAATATGCCAACATTTTTATGGCTGACCTGGAACAACATTTCCTCAGCTCTCATCCACTAGCACCCCTCCTCCGCTTATGCTACATTGATGACACTTTTCATCATCTGGACCCATGGGAAGAAGGATCTGGAAGAATTCCACCCTGATTTCAACAGTTTCCACCCCACCATCAACCTCAGCCTGGACCAGTGTACAGAAGAGATCCACTTCCTGGACACTACAGTACGAGTAAGTGATGGTCACAAACACCACCCTATACCAAAAACCTACTGACCGCTATGCTTACCTACATGCCTCCAGCTTCCATCCCAGACACACCACATGATCCATTGTCTACAGCCAAGCACTAAGGTACAACCGCATTTGCTCCAGCACCTCAGACAGAGACAAACACCTACAAGATCTTCACAAGCATTCTTAAAATTACAATACCCACCCGAGGAATGAGGAAATAGATTGATAGAGTGAGATGTGTACCCAGAAGCCTCCTGCTACAAGACAGGCCCAACAAAGAAAATAACAGAACACCATTGGCCATCACCTATAGTCCCCAGCTCAAACCTCTCCAACGCATCATCAGCGATCTACAACCCACCCTGAACAATGATCCCTCACTCTCACAGACCTTGGAAGGCAGGCCAGTCCTTGCCCACAGACAGCCCACCAATCTGAAGCAAATTCTCACCAGCACACCACTGTAACTCTAACTCAGGAACCAAACTCTGCAACAAACCTCGGTGCCAACTCTACCCACATATCTACACCAGCGACACCATCACAGGGCCTAACCACATCACCTACACCATCATGGGTTCATTCACTTGCACATCTACCGATGTAATATACGCCATCTTGTGCCAGCAATGCCCTTCTGCCCTAAACATTGGCCAAATTGTACAGTCCCTATGTAAAAGAATAAATGGACACAAATCAGATATCAGGAATGGTGTCATACAAAAACCTGTAGGAGAACCCTTCAATCTCCCTGGACACACAGTAGTAGATTTAAAAGTAGCCATCCTGCAACAAAAAAACTTCAAAAACAGACTCCAAAGAGAAACTGTAGAGCTACAATTAATTTGCAAATTTGACACTATCATTTTAGGATTAAACAAAGACTATGAATGGCTAGCCACCTACAAAAGCAGTTTCTCCTCTCTTGGGGTACATCTAAACTACATGACTCCGTCAGTGGAGCCACGTAGATTAGTTTACACGAAAAAGGGAAATGAAGCAGCGATTTAAATAATCGCCGCTTCATTTAAATCAA
>CM057846.1:60299989-60316407 GCA_030068395.1 Apalone spinifera | reverse complement strand
ACAAGATGGGGTTCATGTCTGGCTACAATGAGATATGATCTTTATAGTAATGGACCTCTTTCCTCCATCCGCAAGACATGCTCAGGCTGCCACCTTCCATAATAACATATATATAGAACTAGCACACAGACACCCTCCTCAGTGCACAGAGTGGGTGAGGAACATTTGTCCCGGCCTTTCCATCCCTACCTCTATGTCAATTCAGCCCCATCATCATTGGTGCAAAGACCCACACGTTGACTCTCCACACCAAGATCAGTTTCAGCAAATAGTGTCACACACCAGTGCATCAGCCATTTTTATGACGACATCGCATCCCTATGGGGTGGTGGGAGCTGAGCAGCCCTTCTTTCTTGCTCTGCGTCTAACTTGAATATTCTTCCTGCACATTCGACACATCACATATTTGTATGTGAGAAAAGCACAGCAATAATGACAAGTGCAATCTCTTGAAGGCAGTCTGAGTGCGTCAAATAAAATTGTTAGCTCTAATTATTCATCTCATTAACCATTTACCAGAGGAAATGCAGGCACTGGGGAGAGCATAAATAGAAGTGAAAGAGGTCTCCAGTGCAAGCCTCATAAGCACTAAATTATCTATGCATATAGGGACATTTATAAAATTGATCCTTGTGGGGAAAACATTTTTTTCTGTTTATACAGGCCCAAATGGCTGAAAATGTGTTTTACCCCCTGTTCAATTTGAAATTTGCGTTTTCGCTTAATTTTCATGTCCACTGTCTCTTCATTCCATACAAGAATAAGTCAGTGATATTAGGGAATGTGCATACACACACTCTCACACACATTCATTCCATGGAGTATGTTTGGGGTATATCCCCAGCTGATTTAAAATGTCATCGCTCACTGGAAGGCAACGCAGATATGACAACTGACGCCAGCAGAGGCTCTGCCCCTAAATATTGGCAATACTCAACTTTGCTACAGTTGCTCATCAAATACTTGAAATTCTGTTTGATGTTTTAAATCATCCTTAAGAGTGGCTTATAGTACAAATGCTCCCTTGTCACAGACCCTTAATGATTTGTGATGGCCTGCAGCTGTAACCACTTAATTTTAAACTTTATACTAATTTTAAATCCTTATATCATCAATTGCATAAAAAGGATTTCAAGATAATTTTCTTACTTGTCAAGGTTTTTTTTCTTTAGTATTAATTATTATTACTACTACTACTGCTTGGACCTCTCTGGTCTGGCACTCTTAGGGCCTGATCAGTTCTGAATGAGGGGCTTTGCCAGACCAGGGGAGGTCCCCTCCTATAATGGGCCATGCTGCCCTGCTGCCTCCAGAATAGCCCTGCTGCTGTTCTCCCTTCCCCCAGCTGCCACCAAAGCCGACGCTCTGGGGCTGGAGCTCCCTAGCACTGGTGGGGCTGGAACTCTGCAACCACCTAACTCCGTGGCTGAAGCCAGAGCACTGTAGCTAGGGCCGGGGCCAGAACTCTCTAGCTGCTGGAGCCAGAATGGAACCAGAGCCCTGTGGATGGGGCCAGAGCTCCCTGGCCACAGTTGGGCTGGAGCTCTCTGGTCACTGGGGCTGGAGCTCCCTGCCATGCTGCCCATCTCCCCCCTAGGGTCTCCCGGCTGAGTCGCTTGTTCCCCATTACCATGCTCTTGCCCCGCCATCAGACCTCCATATTCCTGGACTTTGTAGTGCAGGAACGTCCATGGTCCAGTAGAACCATGGATGTTGCCAGACCAGAGAGTCCTAACTGAGGGAGGTATAACCTATATTATTGTTATCCTATTGATCACAGTGCCTCAGAAACCCAGACATGGACCAAGAATTCTTTTCATTTCAAAGGATAACTAGTCCATTTGCTTATTCCATGATAAAATGTGCTGGGGGGAGGGGAGAACTATCTGTACTATTGGTTTATTAGTGAACAGAAATTAAGCTGGAATATCTTTATCATTTTAATTTATCTATTTTAACTCTTACTTTTTATGTACACACTTTTCTAAATAAATTCACCATCATACTTTTCCTAGTAAAAACAAAGCCTTGTTGTGCTGAACTTCTGTTCTAATATCCATATGATAAACAGGCAGGGGATAAAAGAGATTCATAGACTCTCCTTTATGAAGTGCCATTATTCTGATACCACAGAATCATAGAACATTAGGATTGGAAGGGACCTCAAGAGGTCATCTAGTCTAATCCTCTACTCAAAGCAGGACCAACCCCAACTAACTCATTCCAGCCAGAGCTTGTTGAGCCTGGCCTTAAAAACCTCTAAGGATGGAGATTCTACCACCTCCCTAGATAACCCTAGATTTCACAATAGTGAATAGTTTATGCTAATATCCAGTCTAGACATCCCACACTTCAACTTGACACCACTGGTCCTTTTTTTGCCATCCGTCACCACTGAGAACAGACGAGCTTCAATCCTCTTTGGAACCTCCCTTTAGGTAGTTGAAGGCTGCTATCAAACACACACATACACCTCACTTCTTTTCTACAGTCTAAATAAGCCCAATTCCCTCAGCATCTCCTCATAAATCACGTGTCTTGGCTCCTTAATTTTTTTGCCCTCCACTGGACTCTCTCCAATTTGTCCACATATTTTCTATAGCACGGGGGGGGATGGGGGAGAATAACGGGCGGGGGGGCAAACTAGATGCAATATTCCAGATGTGGCCAAACCAGTGCTGAATAGAAGGGAATAATCACTTTGCTTGATCTGCTGGCAATGCTCCTTACTAATGCTCCTACTAATACACCTTAAGTCTCCTTAGCAACAAGGGCACACAGTTGACTCCTATCCTGCTTCTCATTCACTGTAATCCACAAATCCTTTTCCACAGAGCTGCCACTTACCAATCTCCAGCCTATAGCAGTGTATGGGATTCTTCCATCCTATGTGCAGGATTCTGCACTTGTCGTCGTTGAACCTTATCAGATTTTTTTTTGTCCCAATCCTCCAATTTATCTAGGTTATTCTGGATCCTATTCCTACCCTCCAGCGTATCCATCTCTATGATAAATTTCACTTAGTGTGCAATTTGCATTTAATTTAGAATTTATGACAACAAGGAGACTGATTTGTTTTAAGTGCAATACATTCAATGCTTACATAGACACAAAATCCTTTAGACAGTTTTCAGTAGTACAAGACCAGAAAGCAAGAATTACGTTTAAGTTTCAAAAAATTACCAGCTCTAGCTTTCAATCCATGTGACAGCATTCACATCCAAGCCCATTTCAACTAAGTTTGACAGTAAGCTCAAGAGTTTGTTACTAAATTCTCTCCAAAACCCAAGTGCCATATTTACCACTTAAAATGCTCATTTAATCTCTCTTTTTCTCACACACAATTTTAAAAAGCCACCACACATCAACGAGGCCAAATCTGTTCTTAAAAACCTCCACACTGCATAGTCACTGCGGTACTTTTATCCTCCAGCCTATTTTCTTCTTAATATTTTTCTCTTACTTTACTCCACCATTTTAGGTCACAATGTTGGATTGATAAGGAGGTAATTGTCAACATCCCTCTTCTTTATTTTATGTAAAGACCAATTCTGCAATTGGTTTGCACCACATTTCTGGTACCTGTTCAGTACTTACAAACTTTACAGAGGCAAAGTACTTTGAAGTTTGTTGATTTCCTCACTATTCTAAATGCACATAATCCAGACTGGCTCTACTCAAACTACTGTGGCCATTGGTTTTACAACAATTAACCCTTAGGAAACCCAGACTGAAGACAAATTTAAGAATGTGTGTGAACCAATTCTCACAGTAAACTTAATTAACCTTTTAATTAAGCCAGTTGGCAGGAATTACAGATCTCACATTACTGATCCACTTTCTGCTCTTATTTCAACCACTGTCCATAACAATATGTATTTGAAGCTTTGTAGAACCCCTTTTTCTTATGACAAAGGATAGCATGAAAGTAGGTACATTTGTTTTTTCAATATAAACATTGCTGGAACTATAGGAAGCTTCAGGGCAGAATCATCTCCATGGCAAACTAAAGGCTATGCATTCTTGGACTCCTAATGATACAGTCAGGTGGAAGAAGTATTTTTGTGAAGAGCATTTTTCCCTATCCACATGACAGTGACATGATATCTCACCTGCAAAGTGGGCAGTAAAAATGCAATAGATAGCAAAGAAATATTAAGGCAATATGCATTGACTCCTGCATGCTGGACAATTTGCATCTCCAGTCCTTTTACGGAAGCAATATTTTAACTATTTTTGATCTTGTTCTTCATGAAATTATGGGCAGCATTTCACAAAGAAGAGGAATAGAGATGTATCTGTGTTAGTCTAGTCTAGCTGAAACAAAAAACAGGACTATGTAGCACTTTAAAGACTAACAAGATGGTTTATTAGGTGATAAGCTTTTGTGGGCCAGACCCACTTCCTCAGGGTGAACCTGCTGGGTGAATGGCAAAAAACTTTCCAACCTGCACGTAGGTGTTAGGTCATATACTTCTGAGGAAGAGTTCAGCCCTTCTCAAATACTCACCCAGTCTTTTGGGGATCACTGGGAGTGACAAAATGACCCTGAGGAAAATTTCCTTTCACAGCTCTCTTTCTAATACATTATATACTTTTCAGACACCTTTTCTGATTACAACTATAGCAGAAGCACAGAGATCAACTCATTCCCTAAAATAAGGTACTATGGTTTGGGACCTGCCTAAGGGGCTTTTTGTTGGATATGAGCTTGGTCTTTCTAGACAGCAATTGTCACTCTTTAAGATCAGCCCATTTTCCAGTCCTCTGATTAATTCCCCATGAATCTTCAAAAAATAATAATCAGTTAAGTAGATTATATGGCCAATAAAAACATCTTACCCATTGCTTATGTTTACAAAGTATCATTCTCCCCCAAACTTTATGAAAATTGGCTTATGAATATGCATAACTTGAAGATGCTTTTATGCAAAAAGCATTATGTAACATCAATTTTAACATTGCAATCTGCTGAAACTGTATATTCTATTTTTGTGCATGCATCATTCTGGGAGTTAGAAATATGAAGTGTGAATCTAGTTGTAATTCTAAATATGCTAATGAAAGCCATGAAGGATACTTTAGGTTCTTAATGACTCTGTACTCAAACCAACGACCTGGTCTTTTTTGTCCAGAAAGACCAAACTGTGGTTGGTACAGAAACATGTGGCTGGGCCACTTGATGCTGGAACCCATTTTGTATCTGGTACTTTTCCACTTGAAGTGAGAAAACTTTGAATTCCTGCTTTAGGCAAAAGTAGGGGAGGGGGAAAAACCAAACAATAGAAAGAATTGTCATACACCAGAAGACCCCCGCCCTCCTTGCCACCTACAATGCCTTCTGGAAACATCTTAGACTGAGCAGCAGGAAGCACTGGGCCCAAGCTAGGAGGCTGCCTAGCTTGTGTATGGTCTTTAGAAAAACTATTTAGGCTAAAAATGTGTGTGAATAAAGTGTTAGTAGATAAGGGCTAACTAATGTTTTGTTTATTTTAATTTAGTAATTTACTTTCATCTGACTCTTTTCACTTGCAACCATTTAAATCCTACTTTTTGTACTTAATAAAAACATTTGGTGGTTATTAGACCCAGTGTAAATAATTGGTATGGGGCAGTGAGGAGCAACCACTATGCATCTTTCTCTTTCATTGATAAAGAGGGTGAACTTAAAGGTTCTCTGTGTAAAGGTTTTACACAGAGTAAGATGGATTTAGATCCCTTTTGGGGGTTGGTTTCCTGAGCCCTTATAACCGAGTTGGCCCAGAGCTGAACTGGTTCAGCATCTGCATTGCTCTGCAGGTGGGGCAATTAACCCAACTCTATGCCTTGGTTTAGGGAGACCAGAACTTCTGTTCCAGAAGATCAGGATGGTGGGGAGTCCCAGAAAGCAGGAAGGTGGTCAACAGTGGGTTGATCAGCATATCAGGTGACAACCCAAAGGGGTCTTCTGTGATCTAACACATCACACAGATAGGGATTCTGAAAGATCTTCCTTTTAACATCCATGGCTATGCACAATAATATATGTTATTACAAATACTGTGTAGTCACTATTACCACTTACTTGGGTGATATGAGAGATCTACATTCATCTAGCATTTCGTGGGACAGTAGTACATGCTATCAAAGCAGTGAGTAGTCATTGCACACTTTATTCACAGACCGCTGCCCTAAACATTAAAAATATTTAAAACGATACAAAAACCTGTTTGGCTGAAGAAGACCTTCAGTCTGGAGTTTGCCAAATAGTTGTATCAGTGCAAATCAAGTTTGCATTGCAAGAAGCTATTTCAGAAGCTCAATCTAAATAAACTTCAAATACAGGCAGTGGGCAAGATATTTCTTACTGGTTCAATAAACAACAGAAAGCACAGAAGCTGGCAAAGTCCATCCTTTCTGCTGGTGGAATTGGCAAAACAAACTATCAATCACTAGATCCAATCTTAAATTCGGTAATTTTTCCAAAGATCTTACGGCTTTTCCAGCTGAATGCTGCAGTTGTCTTCATCAATAACACACAGCTGGTTTTTACTTGCAGCAGTCTGAAATTAAATGAAGCTGGTTTGCGTTTGGAAATAATGGCCATTACAAATTGAATGCAGTTCGCACAGGGCACAGAATTGTCTGTTAGCACTTGATCAAGTGGAAACAGAGTATCTGGAGCCCTGATGGCTTGTAATGGAATTCGTGGTTTTAATCCTTGAATCAACATTTCCATCCAAAATGAGAAAGTGGAAAAAAAAAAATGAGATTGAGCTTGTAGCCTGTGTAACTAACCAAAAAATGTGGCATGCCAACATCAAACTCTTTCTAGGTCAAAGCCACTTTATTGCCAAAGGGTAAAATGAGACTTTGGTCAATGCACTGAGTTCCTCATATCCCCTATGTGCTTTCTTTTGACACAAGTCAAAATAAATCACTATAGCATTGTAAGGAGATTGTTGGAACTCAGGGCATTGTGCACAATTTAATGTGGCAGGAAATTATAGCAGTTATTAGGACTCTGGGAAAGCAAGTGCCAGCTCTTGCCAAGGCTGTCAGTTCTTAGCAAATGCCTGCAAACTCATAGCTGAAGATCAGATCAATTCACTTATATGTTAGTGTTGCTCAAAATAGATATTAATCTTATAAGTTGATATTTCATGTTTAGATTCTACAGAATGTTTCTAAGATGCTATTTGTTTCATCTGTATTCCATGCTATAAGGAAATATGCAAGTTTGCTTTTTAACTTAGAAAATGTTTGCTCTAAATCTGTAAATTCAAATGGGAAGAACTATCAAAACCAAATGAACTCTCAAGGAACATCACAATACAAAGGATTAGTGAAGAGTCCTATTGTATCTTGCTACATGCAAGCAAGCTCATCCTATGGAGCTGGAGGATGAATGAAGGAAATAAAACAATGACAAGACAATTTTTCATCTCCTGGCTGTGTGTACTTTCACAGTGTCAGAGCCACTAAACTGAAGCCAGAGATACCCCTAGGCTGCCCTTCAAGAAATTTTGAATTAACAGAGCTCTGGTGTCATTCATAGGATAGATTGCAAGGAATCCGTGTGAATATGTTGCTTGCTTTAACTTGTCAATAACTATTATTTACTCTTCTTCCTAGTTAATAAATTTCTAGTTAGTTTATTACAGGATTGGCTGCATGCATTGTCTTTGGTATAAGATCTAGAGCAATATTTGATCTGGGGTAAATGACTGGTCTCTTGAGGATGGGAATAAACCTGAATATATTGTGATTCTGTGTCATTTTTCACTAAGTCCACCTTGTCTGGGTGACATGATAAATGGTAGCGTGTAAGGGGACCGTCTGTGACACTATGGTAAGATTGTTACAATAATCCAAGAGTTCACAATTGTCACTGGCTTGGTGAAATCTAATTACAGATCATACCATCGGCTTGGGTTGTCTGCGCAGAGGTAGACATTCTCAACTGTGAATCACTTCAGACAGTGTGACACACGTATCAGAGGGGGAGCAATGTAACCTTTTATATTATTTTAAAAGTATGGGGTTGGTAAGCCCCATCACACAAGCATTTTTTAAGCCTAATGCTAGGTATGACTAAGCTAAAAACCTTGCAGGCCACAGCCTGTAGGCCTTGCCTTTCAGTCCTATCTACTTAGCTACCGAATACATAATTATCTTTTTAACTATTGATACACTTTGTACTTCCACAGTCCTACATTTAATCCTATTTAACATATATTTATATGACATAACATGTCAATTATATCACATAATAAATTAAACTAAAATCATCATCTACCATAAATATCCAGGGGAGAATGATGAAGGAACTTTGTGTAAGAATGAAAAAAAGAGGATGCATTTACTGGAGGAAAGTGGGAAGAGAAGATTCAGGATGCTCAAGGAAAAGTAAAGGTAGACATAACACATTTTAACTAAATCCTTCAGACAGGAGAATGGTGATTTCAGGTAACACTGGGCAAAATAAGAAAAATTAGGCTTATGTTTTTTCCTGCTGGAGGACAATTTGCCTATAAGAAATCTTACACAGATTGACAGAACCAGCCACAGGTGATTTCAAAATTACTTAAAAAGGACTTAACAGGAAAACAAAGAGTACCAAAAGAAGCTGGATAGGATCTGAAATTTTCATGCTATCTTTCAAACTTTCATTTCCCTGTGTACCAATACACAGAACATAGTCTCCAGAAAGTGGTTCAACAAGTGTATTTTTTACCACAGCTAAAGCTGTGCTACCAAATTCATACACATCTTGTAATTCCTCTTCTTGCTTCTACCACCAGGCCACATCCCTACTGCATTTATTCTAGGTTTACACTGGTCAATGGAGTTACCCCTGTTTAACATACCACAACTGAGATCAGCCACATCTTAACAAAAAAAAAATCCATTGTGGTATGAATAAAGCCCCTTGTTCATAGAAGATTAGTCATTTTGTGCACTTCCATTGCAAGCATTTTCCTCCCATCATGGAAGACAATCACTGCAATTTGCAACCCACTCAAATCCTTCTCTGATGTAACATACAAGTGCTGATTTGGAAGAATGCCTTTGCATTGTCAAAGTCTCATGGCATTTGCAATGGCACTATATGCAAATCATTTTGCGTTAGTGTTACTCTATTCCAGAACTTTGAAAAATTCACAATTGCCTCAATTCCACTTTTCATTTCTGCCCCTACAGCATGCAGAACATTTCCACAAGGTGCTGAGAGCTCTGGACTCCAAAAAAGTCCACTAGAATTCAGCCTTTCCTTCACAGGAGGTACTCAAGACACAACTCAATCGAGTCCTAATTTCCTATTTACCTCTGCTATAGATCTCTTCCTCACCCATAACATCCCCTCTTCTCCTCCCCTGCCAGATGCCATGTTTCTCCATTAGCTATAACAATTCCTAAGTAAGGCCCTGCAGCACCAACCATCTGATCTGTGTGAGGAGTGAATGCTTCTGCCGACATGGAGCTCCACAAGCGTCTACCTATGGAGGTCAGGCTGCTGGACCAGCACTTAACAGGGATGAAATGAAGAATTCATATGTAGTGAGTATTTCACATAGACCATTAGTGTAGTGAACCTTACCTATGGCTTCTCTGTGCAATCTGCTTACATGGACATAAGGGCTTA
The DNA here is from genome assembly GCA_030068395.1 of Apalone spinifera. Lineage (NCBI taxonomy): Eukaryota > Metazoa > Chordata > Testudines > Trionychidae > Apalone > Apalone spinifera. The sequence goes on along the minus strand of CM057846.1, from coordinate 60,306,782 downwards.
GCAGGTATCGTGTTACCAAGCAACCTCACATACTCCTCATTGACTCTGTTAGAAGACTGTACTCAACTCATGAAAAAACCCTTTTTATACCCTGAAAAATGCATCATTTCTTCAGCCTATACCTCTGAGAAGGGGATAGAGTGCCTCTGGGGGGCTCTATCAAGCTTGCTCTTTTCTGGATGCAGTATTGCTGATTCTTTAAAAAGCCACACACAAAAAAGCAGTTTCCATGGTGCAATGCTTACTTGTAGTCGCCCTCACTTACTACACATTCTGTACTGCACCTGTGATGATTGAGAGTATTATTTTTCAGCCACTGGTCTAGGTAAACACAGTTCTAGAGACAGCACTATTGTATAAGTATTCTAATTCCCAGTAATGTTCCAGCTGTTACTTTTTCTTCCTTTACTGCTAATGGTGTAGAAAAAAAAATACTATCCAGCTGTGATGGACCAGGCTGGGTCTGGGCACCGCTGAGGGAGTCAGCTCAGGGTGAATTGCCCAAAACCAGGGCTACTTACAGCTCTCGACTGGAGACCTTTCCCAAATAAGCCACAAGCCAGTTGTACAGAGCACTTAAGCTGCGGATCTGGCCAGCAGGAAGCCTCACAGCAAAAGCCCTCAGACACTCCAGCTTTCCCTGTGCCACAATCAGCCCCAGGCCTTACACACAGGCGAAAGGTTATAAAACCCCATCTCACCAACTCCGAACAGATCTTCCCAGTCCCAAAGAACCAGCCACAGTCCCCAGTCAATTTACACTTTAGATCTTACCCACCCGAGCACGCTGAGCCAATCCTTTAGAATCTAAAATCTTAAGGTTTACTAATAAAAGAAAGAAAAGTTTGATAGAAAGATTGTTAAGGAGAATACATTACATACATCAGTCACCAAGTTTTTGATGACTTAGCAGAGATGTTACAAACTGCTAGCGTAAAAGTCTATGGTGTACATCCTGTATCAGGATGGGTCAGCAATCCTTCCCGGCTCTCTGTTCCTAACAAAGCTGCATCTGGAAGCAGGAACAAGACTGAAGACAAGATGGAGAAGGCCTCATGGGATTTTTATATTCCTCCTGTCTCCCAAACTGGAGCTGGTCACATGATCAAGTGACCTATCTGTGTTTCACATGCCAGCAGCCATGAGGCATTTGCCAGTCTGCAGGCTTCCAGACGCATTCTTCAGGTGTGTATTGGCCACTCCCCAGAGCCATTGTCCACAGAGCACTGCTACTTAGCCCAGCTATTCACTGAACAATCCTTCCTCACAATAGGCAGCGCAGGCCCATTGCTCCCTCCTGGACAAAGAACATTTACAGTATATGAACAGAGCCCATATTAATAACTTCACATACAAAAATCATATAAATACACAAGTAGCATACATAGAATCCATAGAGCATAAGCTTCCATTTGACACCTCACATGGCCCACTTGGTACAGAATTTGAGGCAAACACCACCTATGGGTGCAACAGTGATTTGTCTGCTCACTTTAAAACCCAATAACGTGACACCAGCTTCTACTTTGGTCATGAACATAACTAGAAATATTATTTTTCATGCTGCCACTTGAAAGCATTGGGGAAAGAATGAATTCTTGGCTTGACTGAGACTCTTCCAGGAAATATCTACCCATTTAAGTTAACATGCCATGTTAAACAAGTCTCTAACATTTATGAAGCTAGATAGATTCATGAACGTTAGGTCTATCAATGGCTATTAGCCAGGATGGATAGGAATGGTGTCCCTAGTCTCTGTTTCTCTGGAGGTGGGTGACAGGGGAGGAATCACGTGAAAATTACCTGTGGTGATCCCTCCCTCTGGGGCATCTGGTATTGGCCACTGTTGGCAGACAGGATACTAGGCTAGATGGACCTTTGGTCTGACCCAGAATGGCCATTCTTACGAAGACATATTAAATACATGCACGCACACATAGACAAAGGCAAAATTTATAAAAGAACAAGAGCTTCTGTGTTCAGAATGATAGGGCCAGAAGAGTCCTATAGAACAGCTTTAAGGAATACTAACAGGTACAGCTGGCTGTGTGGATATAAGATTTGGAATGGCATTTTCAAATGCTTTCAGCATTGGCTTAACTGTGCTACTACAAAGTGCACGGGGTATCTTACCTTTCTCTTTGGTCACTGATGAGTGCTTTTGAACACCTCTTCCCCCTCTCCTCCTTAAGGAATGAAGCAGGTTAACAAGACAGGTCTATCGTTTGGGGCACACAAAATCAGATGGCCAGTTTAGTTAGGGCTGAGCATGCTGCTGGGGCACAGGACTCCATATTATACTACATGTCATGTGAATTTAGTGTTTATGAAAGGTGATGAACTGAGAACAGAAGACAGAAATGCACGCAAAAAGCATAGGCAAGCTGCAGTGGCAATATACATTTCCCTCTACTGCCGTGCCACTGAGACTCAACCTCTGCTCACAGTGCACAAGCCCAGAAGCTGAAGAAGTGGTTTATGCCCCCTCCCGCTCAGCCATGGACCTCCCTGTTGAGAATGCCACTTTCAGACACAACCAACTTATTTCATAGAGAATGTCTACACCTCAACTGGTGTGTGCCAGCTGACACAGGCTTGTGTTGCTCAGTCTACTTGAACTCTGGGCTCTCCCGCCTCAGTGGGCCCTAGAGACTCCATACACATCCCCAGCCTAAGCACCTACACTGCCATTAAACAAGGCCAAGCCTCACAAGCCCAAATCAGCTAGAACAGGCCCGCCCTGGGTTTTAATTGCAGTGTAGATGTACCCATACAGACTCTACCTGTAGTAAACCCATGGTTTCCATGTAGACCTAGCCTACCCTTGTGTCTAGAGATAAAAGGCCCAGAATCTGTCACCAGTCCCCTGAGCCATCCACTCCCCACAAGGGCTGTTTTGTTTTTGGGTCTGATTTTGTTTAATCCCATCTCAGCAAGTGCTGGAGGATGGGATATTGCCCACCTCTTGCTTTCTCTGTTGTCCTTTGCAGACCAAGGGGGAAGATTTTACCTGCCATTTCTAACTAGTTGATGAAATATGAAAAAAATGAGGTAAAGAAACCGGTTTAGAGGGAAGAAAAATTCTTGTGTGGAGGAAAAAAACCCAACTTCCAGCTCTAGGAGCAGGTGGGTGAAAGGGAATTGTCCTTCCATTGGGAGCAGCAGGATGCAATGTTATCTGTGCCAGGTCCTGCCCCACAGTTCCATTCAGACTCACGCACACTCTATGGGTTTGGCTACTATTTATGCCTCACAGAATATTTTTTCCACAAGCGCAGCAAAGGGAAAGGAGAAGTGAATGAAGCAGCAGTAACCACTCCTGGCAGGAAACAAACTAGGACAGCAGTGTCATTGCAAAGTAGATAAGCTGGGCCATTCAATTTCCATTCCTCCCTCCTTGCCTCCTCTGCAAGCTTTGGAGGAAACAAGGTGGAAACAAGCTGTTATCCCTCCACCACCTCAGGCAACAGTATTTGTATTTAAAAAGTAAGGTGATATAGGGGCACCAGTAGAACAGCAAGGCAGCTACCACAAAAACACTGAGGTTTTTACCTCAGTGAAAACCCATTTAAACTAAGGTCAGCTAAGGCCCCGGAGGTTTTCAAAGGTAGCCAGAGAGGCTCTTTATCTTCTGCTTACATGGAGAACAGAAACCACAGGCATAGTTTCTTTACAACATACACAAGGTCTCCCTGACAGGTGAATATACAGCTGAGGCATTCTTCATTCACTGCCTTTATTATATGCCTCTGGGGAACATTTATAGAATCCACTTATTGGAAAAGTCGCTCTAAACAAATTTATGATTTATAGCGCCCAAATGCCTGACTCAGGATCAGGGCATTGTAGTGACAGACACTTTAGACACAAAATAAATGACAGACCCTATCCTCCAGGATCTCACAATCTACATATGGATACACAATAAGAAAGTTGTGGGAAGAACTGGAAGGGAAGGAAGTCAACAGCCAAATGCAACACCAGGCTGCACACAAGGTAAATGTACAATTTGAAAGGTTGTTTTTAAAGAAACAAGCACAAATATTAATCAAACAACAAAGAGGGCACCTGCTTAGCCATTTCTTACAAAAAAAGCTGTCTTTGAAATTAATTTATGCAGCAGTTAACACTTAGCTATATTTGATTGTTGAGTAACTGAGAACTGACATAAACAAGTTATCTCCATACAAGAAATTCTCCATTTGCAAATGGATTTTAATTTGAGATCACAAATATTGTCTCAAGTCCCCCTCAGAAAGAAATCCAAGTTAATAGATTAAATTTTAGATATTACGCTGTTTATGATGCACAGATGTATTGAAGAAGAGATATTTCTGTTCCATATACGAGACAATATAGCAATAGATACAGCTTGAATTTTAAAATATTTTATTTACTGTGCCTTATGATTTAGGAACCCCCTCACTATAGATTATCCTATTGGGCTGCTATCAGGTCATGATCTATCAAGTCTGCCTACAATGCTCAGCATGGCAAGTACACTGAATCAGGGCAATAAATTGAGGTTATGGCCTTGCTGATAACATGAATAATATTTGCCCTGCTCCTATTGCAGAAAGTGAACAAGGAATTATTTTCTATCTCCTCAAAACACCACAAATGAAGCACTGTACTTCCAGTCACTGGTTCCAGATGAATATTACCATGTCTCATTTGCATACCTAATGAGCCGCCATTTTGTGGAAGGAGCTTTTGTGCAAGAAAGTGCAGTATACGCTGCTCCTTGTGCAAAAACCCCCTCTTGTGCAAGAGTCGTTCTGCCTGCAAATAAGCGGCAGAACGGCTCTTGCACAAGAGGGGGTTTTTGTGCAAGAAGGAGTAGTGTAGACTCCTCCTCCTTGCACAAAAGCCCCTTGCTCAAAAATGGCGGCTTATTAGGTTTGCCTCATTTGCATACCGTGCCTCATTTGCATATCTTCTTGCACAAGAATGTGCAATGTAGACATAGCCTAAGAATATACCGAGAAGTGCCATAGCTATTCCTGCTACTGCATTTTAAGTGCAGACCATCTTTGTTATTGAACATAATAATGGCTATACTGGGTCACATCAATGATTCTTCTAGACCAGCACCATGTCTTCTGACAAAGGTCTGGGGGGCAGATGCTTCAAAGGGAATGGACAGCTATTGGGGCAACTATTAAGTGATCCATACTCTGTTATCCAGTCCCAGCATCTGGCAGGCAGAGTCTTAAGGACGCCCACAGCTTGGAGTGAGTCCCTGACCATCTTGGCCAATAGGCATTGATGGACCTATTCTTCATTAAACTTGTCTAATTCTTTTTTTAACCCAGTTATAGTTTTGGCCTTCATAAACATCCCCTAGCAATGAGTTCTACAGGTTGACTGTGTTATGTGACGAAGTCCTTCATTTTGTTGGTTTTAAACAGGCTATTTATTAATTTCATTAGGTGACCTCTAGTTCTCGTGTTACATGAACAGGTAAATAGCAGCTTTCTCCATCTCAATCATGATTTTATAGACCTCGATCATAGTCCCTCTTAGTTGTGTCTTTTCTAAACTAAATAGTTGCATTCTTTCACTCTCTCCTTGTATGGAAACTGTTCTATACACCTAATACTTTTCTTGCCTTTCCCTTTACGTTTTCTATTTCAGAACTGCATGCACTGCATTCAAGGTGTGGGCTTTGTGTACTACAGGTTTATATCATGGCATTGTAATATTTATGGTCTTATCTCTTTTCTAATGTTGCCAAATGTTCTGTTACTTTGACTGCTGCCGCACAGAGTGAATGTTTTCAGAGAACTATCCACAAGGACTCCAAGATCTCTTTCTTGAGAGGTAATAGCTAATTTAGACCTCATCATTTTGTATGTATAATTGAAGAACATAATCCCAACATGTCCTACTTTGCCCAGTCACACAGTTTTGTCAGATTCTTTGGTAACTCTTCAGAGTCTTCTTGTCACTGAATAATTTTGTATCGTGCAAAAGTTGCCACCTCATTGGCTATCCCTTTTTCCAAATCATTTGAGAGTCTATTGTACACCACTGACCCAAGTACTGATCTCAGGGAGCACTGCTATTTATCTCTCTTCCATTCTGAAAACTGTTTATTCCTATCCATTGTCTCCTGTCTTTTAACCAGTTACTGATCCATGAGAGCACCAATATTTTAAACTTTAACAACAACAGATTTAAAGCTATATTTTAAGTCAAAATGGTAGGAGAATAATTCTAGTGCAAATTATTAATGTTCCTGCCAATTAGTTGAAGAGTCGCAAGTTTGGGAAGCTGTAGCATTTTAGTGAGAAAATGGAATCAGACGTAATAGCAAATCTGAGATTTTTGATTCAAGATGGGTTATAAAATGTTTGTGAGCCTTACAGTTACCCTATCTGTTTTCCAATGATCAATTGCCAAACTACACAAGTATAATCAATCTAATACGGGTTACGGCTATCCTCAAGTTATTTCAATACATGAGAAATCTAAACAATTACTCTGTGTACCATCCCTTGAGCCACATATTAATCCTTTTCCTATCATTTAACATACCTGGAAGAGGAAACTTTTCAGAAGTGCTACCTTTGATACTCTCTCCGTGGATTTATCTCTGAATTCTCAACTATGGTTTTGAAAGTCTCCATACTGTTCTATATTCCTATTGTCACTATTCTCAACATAGACCATCAGAATTAGGTCATCCCCTACTCCAGTCAGTAAACCAACTACCACAAAATAAAACAGGTAAAAACATATGTGAAAGTAGAAAGAATTATACTGTAAGAGAAAGATGAATTATGCTGTA
>CM057846.1:60283603-60299889 GCA_030068395.1 Apalone spinifera | reverse complement strand
ACTGCTCTTCCAAACCACTAATTAAACAGGTCTGCCAGGTCTCAGTAGAACAAAGCTTTCCACCTTTATTTCAGCACAAAGAATCTCTTCACCACTCTGAGCCATTCTTTTCTTTCTTTCAGTTTCAAAAGAGTAATAACACGGCAGTGGTTTACCAGGGTTAGCCTCTGGCAGTCCACCACCACTATATTTACCTGCCCAGCCACAGATACTGATGATCACAGCTCCCATTGACCACTGATCGCTGTTCTTGGCCAATGGAAGCAGCAGGAAGTGGTGTGGACTAGGACACCACTTCCTGCAGCTCCCAGTGGCCGGGAACAGAGATCCACAGCCAACTGGAGCAGCAATTACCAGTACCTGAGGACATGCAGGTCAATATAATGATGGGAACTTCCAGGAGCTAATGCTGGCAAACCGGAACTGTCCCATGAGCCAGTATTTGCCCACCTGATCCAAACCTATATCAAATTCTTTCCTTCATTCCTTTCCTCCATAGCTAGTTCCACATGCTGACTGGGGTGGTTAATGGCTGTGGGTATTCGACCCCTTATGGCTACTGTGGCTTGTTTTGTGGGTATATTTGCCTAACACTCCTCTAAACTTGTAATCACTAACAGTCACTCTGTTAAGCTTCTTCTGTAGGCTAATAAGGGAATGTATGCATAGGAGAATCTAGGCCCCATGTGCTGCTGACTATTTATTAGATAGAATTACCCGCAGGTCAACAGGTGGAAGTAGTTTACATGGGTCCCAATCCTCTCATTTAAGTCAATGGCAAGACTGTCATCAAGCCATTTAATGGCCCTCAATTTGCACCTACTTTAATTCTTGTCTAGCTCAGATTTCATTGGGAAGATTAAATGAATGTAGTGAATGAATATTATCAGTGCAGAAATATCAGTGTTATTTTTAACATGCTAGGCAGTTCTACATAGACAACAGGTAAATGATCTGTAGAACCTGCCTAGAGGCAACGTAGAAGTTTTGAAACCTGGGTACAGGTCTGGTAGTGGTATCCCTTATGACATAGCCTTTTGCTGATTCACAGCTGAACTGATACCATCACATATCTAAGTGAACATTGACCTATCAATCCTGAACTGCAACACATCTGGTTCTTCCAAGTTACTGACAGCCACCATTTGTTCAGCCAGGCATGCAAATTATACTTGTGCAATTTTCATGAGCTGCTAAGAAAGCTCAACATTGCTAGATTCCAAACATTGCTACAATCTTGGCAGTTGTGACATTTCACACATTGCGAGGGGGACAAATTCAAATTCAAAGTTTTACTTCCCATTACTCATTTGCATTTCAAACCTAAATTTTCAGATAAAAATGAGCTCATTACCTACTGATCAGCAAGTCATTTTCTTCTATTGAGAATTATGTTGGTTCCATAATTAAAGGTAGACTAAAGGTGGCCTAATCATTCTATGAAAAGCCACACAAAATGTAAGTGTTCAATATAATAGGCTTCAACCTTTTCCCAAGGGCCTCCCTTGGGCTAGTACTTTTCTGGGTTAAGTGCCAGTTTAGCTGTTTGAATTAAGATAGTACTTTGATTGTCCTGTCATGAATCGGGGCCTCTTTGTGCTGGGCACTGTACAAAAACATTAATATCCCCTGAATATTTTAAAATCCAAGTAGACTTCAATAGATTTGTAGTTAAAAATCAAGTCCATGCAATAAAGGACAACAAAAATAATTAGGGGTATGGAGCAGCTTCCATATGATGAGAAATTAATAAGAATGGGACTATTCAAGATGGGAAAAGAGTAACCAAGGAATATGCTAGAGGTCTATAAAATCATGATGGGTATAGAGAAAGTAAATAAAGTGTTATTTATTCCTCATAATGCAACCAGAGGTCACCCAATGAAATTAATAGACAGTATGTTTAAAACAAATGAAAAAATATATCTTCATATATCTTTGCCAGAGGGAGTTGTCAAAGTCAAGACTATAACATGGGTTAAAAAAAACTAGATAAATTTATGTAGAATCGGTCCATCAAAGACTATTAGCCAGGATGGACAGGAATGGGGTCCCTCACCTCTGTTTGCAGGAAGCTGGGAATGGGTGACAGGGGAGGGGTCACTAGTTGGTTACCTGTTCTGTTCATTCCCTCTGAAGCATATGGCATTGGCCCCTGTCAGAAGACTGAATATTGGGCAGTCTTATTAGATGGACCTTTGGAGTCAAATCCAGCATGGCTATTCTTGTGTGATTCGCTTCAGTTGCCACTGCTGCACTTATCTTCTTAGTTTCAAAAACATCTGATTTCATTGTCTTTACTTCCTTCTCTGCTCCCTTTAATTCTAATTTAAGCTCTCGTTACACATTCATTGCCAATTCAAACTTTGGTCAGCGGTGTTCCCATTTCATTTTCAGATATTGGTTATTTTAAAAGTATTATAAAAGTGGAACTTGTCCTCAAGTGATGAAACTGTACAGTCTGCTGATAAAGACATTAAACATTTATTATAGGATAATTAAATCCCATTTATCTTGAGACAAATTTCAATGAAATACACAAAATTGTGTTAAAACTACAGAATTTTTGCCAAGGGGAAATGGAGTTAATATGGGAAGAGACAATTATGGTGCCTTCATCAAACATGTCTCAGAAGACAAGAGACACTGCCAATATCAGTCAGATTTCAGCAATTTGAAAACCCTTACATTATCCTCATGCAAGAAGGAAGCTGTTAATATACACTTTCACGCACAAAAATCTCAACTTTGCATACATCCCTGTATCATATTGTATTGACGAGTTCGATCTGCTTGACATTTCATTGTAAACAGAGGCAGCTAACAGGGAGTTTCATGAGAGAGTTTATAAGGGGAATAGGAAGGGGGCTAGGTACATTAAACTAAAACCAAAACTACCTGATTTAAATAAAAACCCTATCAATAACCTTGGTAGCTGTAGGAGAGAATGCAGGCAGAAGCCCAGCAGCAGAGTGGGGATTATCCTGTTTATTGCACCTAATGTAGCATGTATGATTACCTGCCCTATGGACAGGTGGCATGTGTGGGCATTCAGTGCAAGGAACTCCTGGCCCTCAAAGACCACGTACAGGCTTTGGAGGAGCTAAGGGAGGCAGAGAAGTACATAGATGAGGCTTTCCAGGACACTGAAGAACTGTCCTTACTCCAGTCAGATAGCCCCTCTGCTGTTAAGGAGGATTAAAGGCTGAGGAAAGGAGAACAGTCAACTGGAGCAAAGGGAAATGATCCCATAGTTGGGACCCTCCTTCTAGAGGATGATATGGTATCCTCTTGCACTGAGGATAATCTCTGGGGAAGGGAACTCCAGTTATTAGGAAAAGGCAGGTGTTAGTAATGGGGGATTTGATCATTAGAAACACAGATAGTTGGGTTTGTGATGACCGGGAGAACCATCTGGTGACTTGCCTGCCTGGTGCAAAGGTTGCAGAGCTCTTTAGATATCTAGATAGACTTATGTGTAGTGCTGGGGAGAAGCCAGTGGTTGTCGTACATGTACGTAACAATGACATGGGCAAGGGTAGGAGAGAGGTTCTGGAGGCCAAATGTAGGCTGCTAGAAAAGAGATTGAAGCCAGGACCTCTACAGTAGCATTCTCCAAAATGCTTCCAGTTCCACACGCCGGGCCTGGTAGGCAGGCAGAGCTACAGCATCTCAATGCATGGATGAGACGATGGTGTAGAGAGGAGGGGTTTAGATTTATTAGGAACTGGGGAAACTTTTGGGATAGGAGAGCCTACACAGGAAGGATGGGCTCCACCTAAACCAAAATGGAACCAAACTCCTGGCACTAAACTTTAAAAAGATTGTAGAGCAGTCTTTAAACTAAGGGATGGAGCAAAAGCCGACAGGTCAGAGGAGCACATGGATTGGACAGACATCTCTTAGAGAATCTCTATTAATAGACGTTCCTATGTTCCATGATGTTCCTATGTTCTAATCATGAGGAAAGGATGGAAGATTATAAAGTATGGATCAGATCAGATGAGAAACAAATGAAAAAGTTTATCAGAAAATGGCAGACAGATAAAAAGTGACAAATTTGTAAAGTGCTTATACACAAATGCTAGAAGTCTAAATAATAAGATGTGTGAATTAGAGTGCCTCATATTAAAGGAGGATATTGATATAATAGGCATCACAAAAACTTGGTGGAATGACAATCAATGGGGGACAGTCATACCAGAATACAAAATATATCGGAAGGACAGAACAGGTCATGCTGGTGGAAGAGTGCCTCATACGTGCCTCATGCTGGTGGAAGAGTGCACTCTATAGTGAAAGAAAATGTAGAATCAACTGAAGTAAAAATCTTAAGTGAGCCTAAATGTTCCATAGAATCTCTATGGATAGTAATTCCATGCTCCAATAATAAGAATATAGCAGTAGAGATCAACCATCTGATCAGGGCAGTGATAATGACTATGAAATGCTAAGGGAGATAAGAGAAGCTCTCAAAATAAAAACAAAAACTCAATGATAGTGGGGGATTTCAACTATCCCCATATTGACTGGGTACACGTCACCTCAGGACGAGATGCAGAGATAGAATTTCTTTATACCGTTAATGATTGCTTCTTGGAGCAGCTGGTTCTGGAACCCACAAGGGGAGAGGCTATTCTTGATTTAGTCCTAAGAGGAGCACAGGATCTGGTTCAAGAGGTAAATATAACTGGACTGCTTGGAAATAGTGACCATAATGTAATAAAATGCAACATCCCTGTGATGGGAAAAACCCTCCACAGCCAACACTCTGGCATTTAATTTCAGGAAGGGAAACTACACAAAAATGAGGATGCTAGCTAAACAGAAATTAGAAGGCACAGTGACAAAAGTAAAATCCTTGCAAGCTGCATGGAAACATTTCAAAGACACCATAATAGAGGCCCAACTTAAATGTATGCCATAAATTAAAAAACAAAGTACGAGAACCAAAAAAGTGCCACCATGGCTCAACAACCAAGTAAAAGAAGCAGTGGAAAAAGTAGAAGTCAAATCCTACTGAGGAAAATAGAAAGGAGCATAAACTCTGTCAAATAAAGTGTACAAATATAAAAGACAAGCCAAAAACCTGGCATTGGAAAAGGTTCAGAAAAGGGAAACAAAAATTATTAGATGTTTGGAATGGGTCCCATATGAAGACAGATTAAAAAGACTTGGACTTTTCAACTTAGAGGAGACTAAAGGGGGGGGAATATGAAAGAAGTCTATAAAATCATGACTGATGTGGAAAAAGTAAATAAGGAAAAGTTATTTACTTATTCCCACAATATAAAAACTAGGGGACACCAAATGAAATTAATATGCAGCAGGTTTAAAACAAAGAAAAGGAAGTTTTTCTTCACTAAGTGTACAATCAACCTGTGGAACTCCTTGCCAGTGTATGTTGTGAAGACTAGGGCTTTAGAAGACGATTTTATGAATTACTCTATATATAGAAATAGATATATATTCTTCTTTTCATAAATGGACATTAAATAATGCTGAAAGAACAAAAATCAAGGGAGTCAAGACAATGTCCTGGAATGAATATACTTTAATAAGGTTGTTATTATGAGACAACAATAAATACATACATACAAAGGCAGTACGTATCAGCAATGTTTCTTCAGAACGTCCATAATATAGTAGGATGTCAACTGGCAGATTTGTCAGAAGTGGCTGAACGAACACTAAATGTTACTAGTTGACAGCACCAGAGGAAAACAGGAAAGAAGTTGACACATTAGCAGCAGGAAATATTGCAACCAAGAACGTTTGCTTATTATCAATTTAACATATACATAGCCAACTATACTCAGGAAGGAAGAGTTGCACCGTACAATTTGAAATGTTTAGCTTCGTGCTGTGGCTGTTGGAGGTTGTTCCGACTGTAACTGCTTCCCAAGATATTCCCTGAAAGACACAAGATAAAAAAGTTTGTGAAAGATTCCCATGCAGAATATCTCAAGCCAAGTAAAGAAAGTTAAATCATAGAATAACAGTGTCTAGCGATATTGGATGCCCAACCTGAGATCCCCTGAATGGCCAGCGCTTCATTTTCAAAGGGTGGTTGCTTAGCAATTTTTGAAGTTAAGGGGAAAGGTTTCCATTTGAGCATCCACGCCACCACCATACCCAAAAAGTAATCCGAAGTCATTAGTCACTTTGGGCACTGCACAGCATGTTGACTAGTGTTCTAGCTCATCCATAACTGCTGTAACTGCACACTGCTGAGGGTCACATGCTGCTGGTAAACTGTTTAAAAGATTATTCATCCTACTATGCACACATGTAACTCCTGGTAATGTTAATATGCACATCCACTGACAGTATAGTTTCTCAGTTTGCAAGACCTCATACAAATTACAGGTGGAAAAGACCTATAAAATCTAATCAGGTTCATTTACTACCAGGACACTCTTATATTAATGGTGCTTCCTTCAGGCCAATGTAAAATATATATTAACTCCCCTTCCCCTCCCTTTTTAAACATACCAGACCTATCGAAACCTGGAACTAAATTAACATCCAGAATCTTCAGTATTCCCAACATTTTTGAATCTTTGGTAGATTCCATCTATCACACAAATAATGAAGTATTTATCGATTATGAAATTCCTCTATTCATCAGTTTTCTAAATAGTTTTCAGGTCATCGCTGCAGTCTAGTGCCAATAAATGATACAAAAAAATAGGAGTGCAAAGCATAAAAACCTGATCCCACAGGACCTAATCCTACAAGGCACTGCTGAATGCTTTCATGTCCAATTAGTTCTGAGGGGAAGTTGAGGGAACTCAGTACCACACAGATCAGAAAGGGGGTGGGAAGAGAAATTTTTAAGAGCAACCTTTAGCATGCTACTGACAATATGCTAGTACCATTTTTTCAATTCCTCAGTTGGAACAGGTGATATCAAAAGATGTTAAGTAAAGGAGCCATTCCCCCATTATATCACAGTTACTACAACCCTGTCATTTTTGCTAGGAGCAGAATAGTATATACTGCTTAGACAAGGGCAGAAAGTCACCTTGGTAAAAGACATTAAACCAAGTTAACATGACTTCAGATTGTAAGTTTACCTGCATTTTTCAGATCACCATTGGCAGCCCATTTTATTACCTACCTCTCTGCCCTAACTTCAAGCGCTAAAGAAAAATGGTTTTCAAAAATCTTCAAAAACAAAGTTCAAAAGGAAACACGTCAGAAGCTTGCATTTTCAGTATTACACTGCATCCTGTTAAACGTGAGTTTGAAAACCTTTACATAACTACCTTATAGCACGGATGTCCTGCTAAAGTGCCACAAAAGTCTCCAACAAGATGACCAGTAACCATCTTCCTCAACCCTGACTAAAGTTCTGTTGAATTCTGGCACCTTATTAGAGGAAGTGCTATTCAGTTTCACAAGCCCTCATTTTCTATAGCACAGATAAAGCTCAGCACCAATGCTGCATTTACTCATAACTAGGCCATTTAATTTGAAGATGGAATATTTTCCCACACCCAAAGCATCCAAAAAAGTAATTTTACACCTTGCACTTTGCTAGCAGTAAAAACATGATCTCACAATTTGAATGCTTTAGAAATGTAACACACAATGTTACTGTATATTAACTTTCCTACATAGTCAGACGTTACTAGTGTGTATTAAAGAAAAGCACCCACAACCTGAGGAAACAAATGTCAAAGGTTGTCACAGGATCATAGTACCATAGTGCAAACAGATCCCAGTCCTGAGACCTGCTAAGGATATGTGGCTCCCCTTCTCAAGCGACTAAATGCAGTAGTACAGGGAATAATATTAACCAGAGCCATGGTACAAGTGGTTTGTGCCATAAGGTCATGAAGGCTCTACACTGCCATACTGTTGAATTAAGAGAAAACCCTTATTCCACAGGCACTTGGAATAAGAAAAGCAACTCGTGCAATCCCTGAAATGCAAGAGCATTGATTCTCCTCTGACCTACACTTCAGGTCTGGTTGGGATAGCATTTATAGGCGGTGGAAGGAGCTGAGCAAGGCTACAGGGCAGTGGACTAAAGGCGTGGGTAGGTTAAACTGCATGGAAGTTATGCATGGAAGTTATGGTTAAACAAACCTCTCACTGTGCAAGTTCCATGTGAAAACTGTTCACTTCTGCTAAGAGGAGAAAGACCAGATTAATGGGTTATTCTTAGAGGCCTTTTATATTTAATCAGTTCATCTCCTCAAGATTATGAAAGCAGCTCTTTCAGTACCCAACTGTCCTCACTCTTACTTCTTGATGTTAAAGAATGATGCAATTGGAGTTAATTTTTATATGATGGCACTGCAGCATGTTGGAAGATAAATAACAACTGTGAGCAGTTCTGACTGCCTTCACAAACACAGGAAGAGATTAGTGCTATGCTTTACCAACTTCTGCAAGTTAGACAACTGGTTCTGTTTCAAATTCTTTAGTGAAACTCTTTCAAACCAACATTTTAGACATTGTGTTTAAAGAATAAGCAACTAGTCAACTACTCGATAAACCTAAGCTTATCAGGTAGTTGAGTCACTACTCGATTAGTCACTCCCTCCCCTCCCCTTGGGCCTCTGTATTAGAGGCAGCAAGGGGAGGGGGAGGGGAAGGGAGCAGGAGCGAGTGCCGGGGGGAGCCAGATTAAAAGCCAGTTTCCCCTCAGCACCATCTCCACGGAGGTGCAGGGGAGGCAGAGGCGCAGCGGGAAAAGCACTGTTTTGATATCTTAACTTTTATTTGGTAGAAGAAGCCTTCCGCTGTCAGACTAGTCATTTTCACACAGCTCTGGACCCGGCATGAGTGGGGATTGCTCTTCCGCCATAAAAAGCAGAAGAGCAGATGCGTTTCCTGGACACGACGAAGTTTTTCTGGGATACCAGAGATATCTCGGAAAAACCCTGTAGTGGTAGACATAGCCTGAATGTCAATGTATTGCCTTTAGAGATTATCAGTTAGAGCTTATTCAAATAGTATCCAAAAGATACTCTGGTATGAAGAGTTTGACACAGACATAACGGGCAGTTCATAACATTTTAGTAGACGGAGGTATTAAAGTAAAAGGCAGAGTGGTTTCCTTTGACAGACAACACTGTGAAATGAAGAGATATTGATGTTTTTGAACTTAACTGTGTATCTAATAAGCAAATTCAATCCAAAGTTTGATCTTGTCAGAGAAATAAGCGTATGAATTTCAAAAGTTGGTTCAAATGCAACTCTTCATCTTTTGAACAAATAAAAATGTCTGAGTCCAGGAACATAAAACACAATACATAGCATGACTATCTACAAAAGATAAGTAACCACTAGGTGACCTTTTAAAAGGTAAGAAATCAGAAAAGAACAGCAGGAAGCACATTTTTAAGGTTATTACTGGATATACATCAGTTCATTTGACTCATCCTGCTAATCTAAACTTGTTGCTAGTTACTATGAGAGACTGATTTTCTTAAATGTACTCATAAATATAACATATATAGCTGTGGGTGTATAGGAGGTGAAATTAAAAAAAAAAAATCTATGGTTGAGAATGAATCTCCAGAATGTTCTGAACAATAGTCATCAACTGCTGCAAAGTAAATTTAGGAAAACAGAGTTCAGTAAAGCCGGGGGAAAAACACAAACTCAGATCAACTGCAGCTACTCTGGATGTGTCTCATGCCTTTTTTTGGCCATGAGAATCGATCTGCACTATATATTTAGAAGCTAGCCCACTGCATATGCATCTAATAGCATACGCTGTGATTTACAAAGTCAGGCACCGCTGTTGTTAAATGCGGATGAACTGAAAAAGAAAGAGACATCTTTGCTTAAGCCTTAGGACTGCAAGGAACAATGGTCTAGTGGTTAGGACACAAGTCTGCCAGTTGACAGAGCCAAGTTCCTTTCCATGCTCTGCCAAGCGTATGACCGTGGACAAGTCTCTCAGGATGTGTCTATATTGAATATATATCCACATTATAAATGGGAGCTGTGAGTGCAGAACAAGGAGACATTCAAACTAGCTTTGATCCAACAGCAATGATGTTGCACCAGCACAGGAGGCTGCATTAGCTAGTCCTGCCCACACAATACCGTGGGTACATACTCAAGTGACTGCCACTCAGCTTGTTTCTCTTACTCAAGCTAGCATCTGCAATCACAAGTCCTGACTGCAGTGTAGACTTATCCTTATTAATCTGTGCCTCAATTCCCTGGGTCACCTCAGAGTTAGTTGCAAGGAAAAATACATTGAGATGCTCAGATACTACAATAATGGGAGCCATTTGAGTGACTAAAATAAAAATGGCAGTGAATGTTTGCAACAGGAACAAAACTAGAATGCATTTCAGTTAGAGAGCATACCCTAAAAGACACAAAGCTGCAGATGAGCCTGGCCTGAATGACAAAACATCGAGCAAGACTGAATTGTTAATCTTAACACTACTTATAGCATTAGGCATCTTTGCAGGAAGCAAAAATATCAAGAAACAGGACATTTCTCACCATATTTTATGTATGTAAGAAGAACATAGTAGTGGATCAAAAGACAGGAATATGCAGCACTTTGAAGACTAAAAGATGGTTTATTAGGTGATGAGCTTCCGTCATCTAATAAACCATCTTGTTAGGACTATGTAGCACTTTAGAGACTGTCTTTTGTTTCAGCAAGACCAGACTAACACGGCTACATCTCTATTACTATAGTAGTGGATGTCTTTTTAAATGGGATGCAGGCCACAGCAAAGAGGATACAACTCTAGGTTAAAATTTACTTGTTTAAATGCACGTTAAGTATCTCTTTGGCTGAACCCAGTATCACTTAACAGGCAATCTATAGATTAAAACTTAGTGATCTAAAAAGTCATCAGTGGTACGGACTGTGTTCTTTATCACTTTGTAACATGCACAATTTTGAGTTCAGCATGCAGATTGCTTTTTATAACGTTTTAATACAAGCTATTAAGTACCCAGTAGGAAACCTCACTTTCAGGACTAATTTTCCTTCTAGGATACATTGTCTAAAAGAAGCCTTTTTTCACCAAATATGTTTTATGACACAAAATTAGATTTTCCACAAACTAGGTTTTGATTTAACCCAGTGTTTCACAACCAGGGTTCCGCAGACCATCATCAGGGGTTCCACAAGAAATTGCGGAATAAATAATGCTGGGCGGGGCCTGGAGCATCTGTCACGCCCTTCGCCTCCCACCTTGGTGCTCGGCTGACTTCTGCGCCGCTCAGACAGGCTGCCGCGCAGGTGCAAGCGGCACAAGAGGGCGGGGACTTCTGAGCAGCTCAGCCGGATCACCGCGCAAGAGCAAGCAGATATTTGGGCTCCGCAAGTGAGAGGCAGGAGGGGGAGGAGAAGAGAAAGAGAGAGACAGAGTGAGAGGCAGGAGGGGAAGAGAAAAAGAGAGAGCGAGGCAGGAGGAGTAGGAGAAGAGAAAGACAGGAAAAATGCTCCAATTTTTTTTTCTTACAATGTAAGCTGACTTTTTTTTTTAAATATATAAACAGCTCTTTACAATTAAATTTTCTTGAAAAAATTTAGCAGTAACTGAATTGCGCTCCCTGATGCCAACTTTTTCTGGCCAAGCAAACGTTTTCATAGGTAGGGGTTCCTCGGGATATGAAAAATTATTTTAGGGGTTCCTCCATAGGAAAAAGGTTGGGAATCACTGATCAACCACACGACTTATTAAGACTAGAGCAATATCAGTACAAGTTATTTTCACTCGTTTCTATAATGTATTGTGACAGTGGAAGTTTATAAACACATTAAGGATAAAGTCTCAGATTTAGTATTCATCTAAACGGATTCATTTCTTCCCAGTAATTTCAAATTCAACTTTAAACTTAATTAATATCAGGCAGCTTAGTTTACATTTGTGTTTTACAGATCAAGAAGCCTTTATTTACCATGCTAAACAGAAGGCAAAAAACACTTTCAATGTTTAAAAGCTTTAAATTTATACAGATGGCAGAATAATTCGGGAAGGCTGAAATAAATTAGGTCTGACTGACAATTTCAATCAGACCTCTTAACATCAAGGAAAACTTTAAAGTGGCAATTATCAGAAATGAAATTTCATCAGAAAAATTCTACCTTGATGTCAACTAACAAATGACTTTTTTCAATTACTGTGCATGGAACTTTAAAATGCAACATTAATTTGAAACAAAAATGTAAAACTACCCATGATATGGAACACATACTGCAAATGAGGAAAGCAAATTAGACCTACAGAAAAATAATAAGTTATACAAGAAGTCTAGGTTTCAAGTAAACGATCATCATGCACTGTGAAATCCTGGGGAACACATGCAGAATACAAATTTCAATCACCTAATTACACAGACTGCAGTCTAAAATACGTATTTATGTACAAACAACAAAATGGAGACCTCAACATTAGTAGGTAGGGAGCAAGTGTCCTTGTAATCAATTTACTTCTTTGCGTATTTGTCACCTAACTAGATGAATGGTCTATAACAGTGTTTCTTAAACTGTGTTCCATGGCACACAGGTGTGCCACGAGGCAGGCGGAGGTGTGCCACGGAGAACAGAATTCAAAATGGCCACCCTTTTTTTGCTCAATAGCTTTCCCTGTCCCTTTTTTCCCCCCTCAATAACTTCTCCCCTCCCCCACCCCCAACAAAAAAATCCTTGGTGTTCCTCATAAAAAAATTATTATTGTTTGGTGTTCCTCGGTCTTAAACAGTTTAAGTAACACTGGTCTATAAAAACATTAATTTTATCTAATATAGCTATTTGCCCATCAAACTTTTCAATTAGCAAAACACTGTTAACTACACATTTTATGTTTTCTATTACTGAGAAATATGACAGCATTCAAGATTAAAATTGTGTGAAGTTGGCTACATCAATATTAGTTCAATTTTTCTTAATATGTGGATTGCATTATTATTCATTGAAGTACAGCCGCTCCGAGTTACGACCACCTCCACTTACGACCATCCGCACTTATGACCAAAGCGGTCGTAAATGCGGGATCCGAGTTATAAACAGCGATCCGCGCTTACGAACAGCGCGGTCGCCATGTAACTCTATGGGATCCGAGTTACGAACACTTCGAGTTACGGACCAAGTGTTGGTCAGTAACTTGTTCGTAACTCGTGGAGCGGCTGTACCATTTACTAGAATTAAGCTTATAGTTTGTCAGCTTTAACGACTCAGCTGTTCATTATTACAAATAGATGCAAGACAGCATAAAAGATACAGATTGGATCTCCTTGAGCTGGCACCCTCAGGAAGGTCATATCTGGGCCGACCCCTGTCACCAGCCACCCCCAGTTATGGTCTCGCTGCCAGCCTCCCAGCTGGCTTCTCCCTGCCACTGGCCCCTCCACATGCAGGACCTTAAGAGGGTTAAAAAATAATTAGATAGGTTCATGAAGGATAGGTCCATCAATCACGACTAGCCAGAATGGGCAGGGATAGTGTCCCTAGACTCGGTTTGCCAAAAGCTAGGAATGGATGACAGGGGGTGGATCACTTGATTATCAATTCTGTTAATTCCCTCTGCAGCTCCTGGCATTGGCCACTGTCAGAAGACCAAATTATATTCTAGATGGACCTTTGTAGAATCTCATGCAACCTTCCTGACTTTGAAAACTATATTTTCCTTGAGCCTCCTAGAATGTTGTCAGACAAGCCCTGGCAGGTATATGGCATGAATAAATTCATGTTTACAAATCCCAGCATGCCAATTTATCATGCTAAAAAGTCATGAAATGGGTTAAGATGCAATAAAAAATAAGGTATTCTAAAGTTTAACAAATGGAGGGGGAGCACTGAAGATTCTCCTCCCCTGGGACACCATTTGGTCTAGGACCAGCCCTGCCTAATGATGGTAAGAAGCCAGCTTTGTACTGTCTTAACCTGACCCAACAAAAAAAACAAACAAAAATCCCCCACCAAATTCACATTTCTAAAAGGCTCCACAGTGGTATGGATCAATACATCCAAGGAGAAGCTGAGAATGTTTGACATCTACTCATATTTTCAACTCACTTACCAAAGAACTGGCGGTACGTAATGCCATATTACTTCCCTTATGCGCAGGATGAAGGTGAGTGTGCTCAGAGTCATGAAGAAAACTAAGGAAGCCATTTCCACTTTCTACAGAGGGAGGGAGCTTTTCCACTCTCCACTTATCTCTTCACGGCATATGCAGAAAAAAGGGAAAGCAGAGCCAGGGGTCTAACTGAGCTTGCATGATTCATCCACCCTCACAATTGCAGACTAGCTTCCAGGAAAATTGGGAGTTAATGCTACCTCCAGAAACATCAGCATGTGCGCTGACTCCTCTCTGAAGAGCCAAAGAGCACAGCTGGGAACACTGCAATGCTGGCTACACAGATGAGAACTGCTGAAAAGCTCCTTCACAGAGCAACCTGAGATCGGTGGGATTCAGTGCTGCGATTCCTGAGAATCGCTGGTCTCCGCTGCTTTTTTGAAGCTTAGCCCACTAGCACGCCTGCCAGCTCCGCAGTGACAATGAAGTCTCTGATCTGAGGGTTAGCTTGATCCCTTCGGCACACTTAAGCAGAAGGTAGGCCTCAGAGCTGTACATGTACATTTCATTGTGGGTGACTGATGGGAGTATGAAGCACATATTCTAAGCATAACATTTAGAACCAAGTCGACATTCCATGCCAGCAGTGGGATGATGGTGATCGCTCAATAAGTTAGTTAATGGGAAGCTACTTTCCTAGATTCCAAGACCAGAATGGACCACGGTGACTTCCCACGTAGCACAGGCCAAAAATAATTTCCAGAGCACATTTTGGAAAAATTCCCAATCTTGATTTTAAAAAGTCACAAGTAATGGAGAATCCATCACAAACCTTGGTAAGCTATTCCAGTGCTTAATTACACTCAGTTAAAAATTTACACTATTTCCAGTATGAGTTTGCCTAGCTTCAGCTTCCAGCCACTGGTTCACATTATATCTTTGTCTGCCAAGATTGCAAAGCCCAAAATCAAGCATTTATTTTTCATACAAGTATTTACAGTCCAATCAAGTCATCCTTTAACCTTTGCTTAGACTGAGCTCCTAAAGAGTCTATCACTATACGGCACATTTTCTAAACCTTTAATTCATCTCATGGCTCTTCTCTGAACCTTCATCAATTCATAGAATCATAGAATACTAGGACTGGAAGGGACCTCGAGAGTTCATCAAGTCCAGTCCCCTGCCCTCATGGCAGGACCAAATACTGTCTAGACCATCCCTGTTAGACATTTATCTAACCTACTCTTAAATATCTCCAGAGATGGAGATTCCACAACCTCCCTGGGCAATTTATTCCAGTATCTGACTACCCTGACAATTAGGAACTTATTCCTAATGTCCAACCTGAACCTCCCTTGTTGCAGTTTAAGCCCATTGCTTCTTGTTCAATCCTCAGAGGCCAAGATGAACAAGTTTTCTCCCTCCTCCTTATGACACTCTTTTAGATATCTGAAAACTGCTATCATGTCCCCCCTCAATCTTCCCTTTTCTAAACTAAACAAACCCAATTCCTTCAGTCTTCCCTCATAGGTCATGTTCTTTAGACCTTTAATCATTCTCGTTGCTCTTCTCTGGACCCTCTCCAATTTCTCCACATCTTTCTTGAAATGCGGTGCTCAGAACTGGACACAATACTCCAACTGAGGCCTAACCAGCACAGAGTAGGGAGGAAGAATGACTTCTCGTGTCTTGCTCACAACACACCTGTTAATGCATCCCAGAATCATGTTTGCTTTCTTTGCAACAGCATCACGCTGCTGGCCCATATTCAACTTGTGGTCCACTATAACCCCTAGAACTCTTTCTGCCATACTCCTTTCCAGACAGTCACTTCCCATTCTGTATGTATGAAACTGATTGTTCCTTCCTAAGTGGAGCACTTTGCATTTGTCTTTATTAAACTTCATCCTATTTACCTCAGACCATTCTCCAATTTGTCCAGGTCATTTTGAATTATGACCCTATCCTCCAGATTAGTCGCAACCCCTCCCAACTTGGTATCATCTGCAAACTTAATAAGCTTCTTTCTATACCAATATCTAAATCGTTGATGAAGATATTGAACAAAGCCGGTCCCAAAACAGACCCCTGCGGAACCCCACTTAGTTATGCTGGAAAGGCATAACATTAATAACTACTCTCTGAGTACGGTTATCCAGCCAGTTATGCACCCACCTTATAGTAGCCCCATCAATAGACTAGGTAAATACAACTTAGATAAGAATATCATGCGAGACCGTATCAAATGCCTTACTAAAGTCTAGGTAT
>CM057846.1:60270374-60283503 GCA_030068395.1 Apalone spinifera | reverse complement strand
ATGCATTTAATCAGGCCCTGGTGACTTGCAGGCATCTAACTTTTCTAGGTGATTCATCAACATCTTTCTTGAACTGTGCACACCAGAACTGGATACACGATTCCAGCACAGTGTTTTAGTCCTACTTGAGAGTCCCTCTTTACGCATCCAAGGATTGCTTCAGTCTTCTTAGCCAGAGCATTACACAGAGCTCACGTTCAGCTGACTGCCCGCCACAAGCCCCAGATTTTTTTCCTAGAGCTCTCACCCCTAAGTAAGGCTTAGATTCTTTGTCCCCAGATGTACACATTTAGCCATAATCAAAACACATTGTTGACTTGTGTTCAATTTACCAAGCAATATGGATCACACTGAGTCAGTGACTCTAAACTGCACAACCCCCCTCTGCACATGAAAAGTGAACCAAGGCTCCAAATACCTTCCCAAAAAAAATCTCTGCAGTCCTACATAATTTTCCTAGCTAGTAAGTCCATTTCCACATTTTTCTGCCTTTTCACTAATGGGACAAGGAGATCACATGGGCATTCTTCTTCAGCAGCATGCCTACGAGTTCCCTGAAGTCATCTATTATCTGTGAGAGATCCCAGGATGCAGTGTCATTAATGTCAATATGAACCATCACCCATTGATCTTGGTCCATCAACTTCAGAAGCCTATCCAATTTCAGAGCAACATCTTGTGTCTTGGCTCCAGGAAAACAGCACACCATCCTATTGTCCATCTCTCCCTTGCAGAATGTTTTCAACTCTTCTGAATACTGAATCCCTAACAAGCATCATCTGTCTTTCATAGATGATTGGAGAACTCTTTGTGGGCAAGCTTGATTTTCTTACATGTTGAGTTAAGCTATCATCCACAGGTATGTCCCATACATCTCTGTTCCTTTGGATCTTGAGACATGTCTTCTAAAGTTTCCACATTGCATACCTTGTGTGGACTGGAAACTTCTAGCAGTGTGAACTCCTTTTGCTCCTTTACTTTCAGGTGACTACACAGTCTGCCTATCCTCATCTGTTTCCAGCTGGGTAGAATGTAGCTGTGACCTTTTGCCTCTGATGGTTATGAACTTATCTCCTCTCTCGCAAATTCTTTGGATACTCCTTACCATTCATAGATCTTAAAATGGGGTATTATGCCTGAAGACACAAGAAAGGCATGTTGCTGCATTCATCAAACAAATGAACATGTCTACTGGCTCTTTTTGAGCTAGTATCTTAAAACTGCTTTAATTTAGAAAGTTAATGCTTCTTTTTTTCAAATGAAATTCTGCATTATAAACATGCTGTTGCAACTGACATTAAATTGCTGATACTAACCGTTGGCCTCATTAAATGGATGCAGTATCCTGCCAGAACACAGGCACAGAAATTGGCAGAGAGAGACGGTGTCTCTAAAACATAGCTAACATGACTCTTCTAAAACATGATAGCGTGTAGCCACTTTTGATCAAGACTAATTTTGTCCTCCTTTAACTTCAACACCAGCGAGTTCTCTTTTGCTTCCCTTAAAACCTTTTAGAAACCAAAATCTAACCAAGTTGTAAATATAATTTTCAGATGGTTTGGAAATTAACTGAATTTGAAGAGCAATTTTATAAGCTTTAAGCAGAAAATCTACCATACCTTTCCCTCATTAAAATTCTTCTTTAGTGATAAGTGATTTGGTAGGACAGGCTACTGTACAATCAAAACCTTGTGACATTCAGGGTTGATAAGTCACTTGAGTAATTCCAAAAAAGTATTTCACCTACAACTCTGATTTAATAGTATTCTACATACTGGACATTTTGTAAGCAATAGCACCAAGCTTCTTTCCTTTGTAACTTCATAAAGTTTGAAAAAGGGCCAGACTGGTGCTGCCATGCAGAGATCACAAATGGTCTTCCAGAAATTTAACTGGCGACAGTGGTAGAAGTGAGGCAGGTGCATTTCCTCCCCTCCCCCAACAGAAATTACTGGATTTCCTTTACATAAGGGGAATGGAGACTAAAAATATGCTTGGGCTGCTTTGTCAGTCAGAGCAAAACAAGAACATGGACAAATGAGACCCAAAGAGGGTTGCTGATGTTTACTGGGTTATTTGTGTGTTGGCAAAATTGAGCTTGAATCTCCAAAACCACCAACTACCCACCAGTTATGCACACTGCATTCTTAAAAAAAATTAAAAGCTTTCATGGGCACACTCAGTGTTTCTTTGCACATTCCCCTTACGAGATGGGAAGCAACACAAATAGAATCAATACTTACAGGTCAAATCTGCGAAAACCTCATCTACATGATCTGACTTCAGGAAGCTAACTGTAAATCCTGTGTGCAAACTACAGGGTCAGAAACTCAGCCCTGGCCAAGCCCCCTTTGTGCTGCTCCACTTCTATACCTCCTCCTATATATGGGGTGATAATGCTTTAGAAACCCTGGGCTCCTCAATGTCTATTCCAGCTGGTATAAACAAAAACAGCTTCCTTATTGCAGAAGACAGGGAGGTAGTTTAGAGACAGATTTACCTCCCCTACTGTGTGAGCACGCTAATCCCATTAATTTAAGTGGGAGTACAGCACGCATTGAAGGTGAAAGACAACATTAAGAGTGCAATTTGGCTAAGTGGTAATGTGCAATAAATTCAATTTGGCTAAGTGGTAACAATTTATTAAAAAAAAAACCCTGAGGGGGGTAAACACAGAGAGAAAACAGCTATGGTGTAAGCTGCCAGAAATGAGCTGAATTTAAAATGGGAGCAGTTGGGCTCTATATATATATCTGAGAAACTTTTCCTGACTATGAGCACTATTGCAAAGAATAGTGACAGAAACACCATTGTTTGGAGTATGTGTGATTAGATTTGACAAGGCGCTAGAAAATGTACAAAATGAAACTGTCTCCCATTAGCAAAGATGGAATAGAAGATGATCGAATAAGTCTTTCCATCTCTAACTTGTATATAGTGATAGCCTCGTTATAAATCCTAAACAAATTTGCAGTGAACACGAATGGCACATTCCCAACTAGTATGTGAGAAATACAGAGTGACATTTACTACCATTAAATTATGAAGCACATTAACATCATAAAAACATAGTCTGAAAAATGTCAGACCACCATTTAATTTCCATCTATATTTGCTCAGAAATCAATGTTTCTTTATTCAAGTCCTCCTTATACAGTGAATATTCCTCCTGATTTGTACAGTATGTTGCTTACTTGTATCATCTTTCTGTAGGAGAGAAAGGATAGTAACGTGTGTAATGAAGGGAGGAGGATTATAATAAAAGAATGCTTGAGGGCTGAAAAAGTGCACTGGGGGAAACTGCTTTGTATGGTTAATTACATAATACAGGTCTTTTAACACACATTTTATTAGCCTGTCACTACAGTTACTAGGAAGAGATTTTTTTCAATCTATCTCTGTATGTTGTTACTAACACTCTCTCCACCTCCACACTATTACAATCATCAGTGCTTAACTCTTTAAATTGCATTACATCGGTCTCAAAACCTTATGCGTAATCATGAGCAATTCCAAAAGCATGAAGTTCTCAAAATAGACAAAATTTAAATATGCAGTTTAAAGTCATAATAAAATAGGTGTTTGTCTCTCAATATTTTTTCCTCTATTATATTTATCAGCTTTAGCATCCCAGCTTCTATATTAAATTTTATCCAAGCCATTTTGGAGTAATCTAGTGTAGAAGATAATCTTTGGATATGTTTGCATTTACTAGTCGGTATGGAATACACCACTTATTCAGACTCTGCTCACTATCAGCTCTACAATATGTATCTCCAATATATTTTGGAGATGTATTTTCAGGACTGCTAAAATGAAGTGAAAAAGTTAGGTCTTGTGAAATAACTTTTTCATGACACAGAAATGAGGTATTTCAAAAGGGAAGAATTCCAGAAGAAAAACGTGTTTATATAGGAATTTTGTTGAACTAGATGGAAAACTAGTTACAAATTGGTTATTGTATCTGGCAAACAAACTGCATAAGAAAGTGAAAGATCACATTTTTCCTATGAGAATATTTGATTACAGTTTATAGCGTACACAGTTGATTTGAATGTGAAATGTACGCTATATGTGAAAAGGCACGTTTTTAAAGATCTTGCCACTTCTAAAGGTTGCCTTAGACATTAAATCCTTCATCCACAGGACATACAATTCTTCTCCCACTACAATGAGGAAGGAAAACCTACAGCAGCAGCAGGTTCCTAACACTTGGGAAGGATTTTCAGGCCTTGTTCAAAATTAGCCAGACAACATAGCACTAAATGCTAGTCCCTTCAAAGGCTGTCAAATACTATTCCTTAAGTAATTCAAGGAAAGGGGCATTAGTGAGTTACTCTGAACATTACCACCACAGAACTTCCAGTTTCTAATAGTCATGCCTTGGAATTGAACTCAAATTTTTCAAATGGCAGGACAGAGCAAAACTGATCGATGGTAGGGATGTAAAATCCAGCTCAATTGGCTGGAGCAGCCACCTCTGCCCCCTATGGCTGGGCTGGATCCCGGCTACTTCCAACCCTACACTGCCGCTATTGACTCTGTGCTAGGTTGTTGACTCCTAGGGAGCCAGCAGCCCCACGAATCAGCTCTCCGCCCATGGCTTGGCTGCTCCTAAATAACAGTTAACTATTCACATCCCTAATTTCTGCTTTAAGTTTTAGATCTTAAGGACTGCCACATTTTAAGGACTATGGACCTTTATATTTCATCATCTAAAACCTACGTCCTCTTATCCTCTTGTTTATAACTGCAGCCTGGAATCCTGAATCAAAAACTTGCTTACAAAAAATCTGGAATTATTGAGACACATTTGTCAAAGTAGGTGTGTTGATGAAAATTACACTGAAAACCTTGACTTAAGAGTGAGAGCACAATGAAAGAATAGCATTCCAGAAAAAAAAAATACAGTGATAAACTTTGTAAGAAATCTAAAGCTTAAACATAAGTTATGACTATCAATTTCCATAGAATAGCTACGTGAAATTGTAGTGAAATTTCTACCACAATGTGAAATTCAACAGATAACGAGCAAAATCCATTTTGATTTACATAGTTCAAAGACATTTTGCAAACTCTGATTACACTGCATCAGTTACAGACTATGACCATTGTGAAACATTTAAATTCTAGCGTAAGTGTGGTTGTGTTCCACTGAACCCTGGGGGGGGGGAAAATCAGACAACTTAATTCAATTAGTACAAAAGCAGGAAGGCAATGGAAGCCAAAATGATAAATTTTTCATGCTAGCACAATTTCATGTAAAATTTTAAAATACTGGGTTCCCCAGAATGGTTATTGCACTACAACATTAGTTTAAATATTTATTTCTATAAAGAGGATCTTTTCTTTAAAAAAAAAAAAAAAAAAGTAAATGGGATTCTATCCAATTCCTCACAGGTAACAGTGACTAAAGTAGGTTTTCACATACCAGTTGTGAACCATCAGCTTCTGCACAGCCAGAAGAGCATTATAGCGAACTTGCTGATCTTCGTGATGCATGTGGTTCATTACAAGCTGTTTACCACCAAGCTGCTCAATCACACTGGAAAAAAAAAAACCAAACACATTTTCAAATATCTTGCAATTACTTCAGCCTCTGCCTGCTAACAATCAGATAATCCTAACAGCTTAGGACCAACGGATTCAAACAGCAGGCTTATGAGTCAAAAAGAGAATGGTAAAGGCCATTAATTTCTTATTTCATATTCACAGCAAATCTGATGATTCCCTTATTTCTAAACACTTTTGTGGGCACACTCCTTGCCTCCCCTTTTTCAACAAGAAAGCCCTCCATATACAAATACTACTTCTACAAAAATCCCAAACACCAGAAGCAAAACCAATCAAAACCAACCCTAAACTGATCTCTGAAGGGACACTGCTGAGTGCCTGACCCTGAACAAGGATACCAAGTCAACTTTCACCATAACCCCTGAGCCTTCCCTTTGAAAGCATGCCACTACTTCTAGTCACAAGTGGAGAGGGAAGTCTCATAAAAAGTTGGGAGGGTCAATCACTGTCTCTCAGATAAAATCCCTGTCTGGTAGTTTAGGTTTTTTCCCCCCAAATGCTGTTCTTGCTTGCAAAATGACAGTACCAACTCTTATCTAACCCACACTCCCAACAAGTGTTCTAATCAAAACAACAGAAACTTCTCTCCCTCGACATGCCAATATTTCAAAAATAATTTATTCCCGTTCTCTCCCCCATGCCTTTTATGTCCCATTCTCTTGGCCAAGCCTTACCAAAAAAACAAAGGAAAGAAAGGGAAATATCTACTCATAGTATACGAGAGAGAGAGAGAGAGAGAAAATCTAGATATATATAAAATTCAGCATTGCTGTCCATCAATTGTTCCTCCTGTAGTCTCCTCATGGGATTAGCATATCAAGTCAATAGCCAGTTTATTAATGAGGTACATATACATGTTTATTGCATATTGCTCTCACATGTCTCAGATAATTAAGAGTAGTATCCTGTGAAAAAAATTAGGGAAGAACTCATATCTTTTGCATATTAACTTGTTGACTGCTACTGTACCTCAAGTGAGTAGTCTGTATTACTGTCACTACCTTATTTATATTGGAATAACTTTTGAATAATGTTTAATAGATTAGCAACATAATTTTTAAATTAGGCAACAATATGGCATTATTGCTGGACTTCTTCACCTTCACTGACATTATATTTCTAACTTGGCCATAACAGTAAATGAAACTTAAAAAAACATTATCAATATGTTATTTTACACACTTGTAAGATACTTTGTACAAAATGACTGCTTTCCAATATCATTACCATTATTATATATCAATGTCCTCAACATGAATACTAAACATTCTTAATAGCATAGGAAGCTCATAAAGGTTTATTCCTGCTTAAGGCCTCCTCCTACCTTTCAAAAAACCCACACAAAACAAAGTTATAAAATACAACCAATAGCTTGTTCTAGGGCTCTGACTTTTACAAGATGCTAAATTGTAAAAAAGTAGCAGAAAGATGGTTCAAATGTTCTCCTCTTACAAGTTAAAAAGAAAATCTAAAATTCTCTGTCATCACAAATAATGCTGAGCACTCCAGGCGACAAACACTACAGTGGAGCAACACTGGGGCTGAGAATTTAAAGGTCATGAAATCCAGTATTATTGTTCCTACATCAAGTATAACTTGGCCTACTTACACATATGCAATATTTTGTGTTACTATGCTTCATGTTAGCTCTGCCTTAATACAGAAATACAAGTTCTGAAAGCAACAGCTGCACTAGGAAACCCAACTACAAAAGTTTCCTTCTCCAATCCATGAACCCCTCAGATATTTATTTTAATGTCGCCTCTTCCTCTTCTTTCTCCCTCAAAGCTGGATAAAGGCAACCAGCTAGTCCAACTAGTGACAAATCACAGGCACCTGCACTGTGGATGAATGACTTTCACTGTGAAATAAGGAGATGAGTAGTAGCATGAACAAAGAGAAAGAAACCTGAATTCATGCAATCCATTCTAAGATGAAAAGCGAGTTCAAATAAACTAAGAGGAATTCAGCAGTGGAGCAAGGAAGAGTATGCCAGCAAAAGGCATTAAAATGTACACTTTGCTTGCACAAGACCAGGCTGAGGTCAGAGAGATAGTCCTCAAGATGCTCTCTGATCTTAGGAATTAAAGAAGAGGAGAATTACTCCATGTGTTGTTCTTCTGGTGATAACCATGTTGACAGATCTCAGCCAAGTCATGAGTATATACACCTTCTACTATAGTACACAGTGACTTTGAACACCGAAAGGGGTTGGAGACTTCTTCCCAGCTGAGACCTGCCTCTTCCTTCTCTTGTCAGAGGAAAGTGTGCAGGAGAATGTGGGGCCCCCATTTGATCTCCCCTGACAAGCACTTTGTATTAGACCATAGGAATGATAATAAATAGGGTTACATGCTATTGTACAATCATATTGTTTGGCAGTATAAATCAGCATAGTTCCATTGATTTTAACTGAGCTGAATAACTAACACTTGAACTTGAGGATCTGGTACATAATTTCTAAATGTTTAATATTTTTAGCTTTTCTTAAACCAGCACCATGTTCTGAAGTAACCTAATCAAAAGAATAAAAACAAATCTTTGGTCTAATAAACTTTGTTTTTAAACAAATAAAAAAGAGTGGACCATCAATAGCCAGGATGGGAATTCTAACTCTCTCCTTAATGCAATTAATAACTAAAGGATGTTTTACCTTTTTATATTTAAGCTTCACAGGCTTCAAGTTCTAAGGACAAAAGTTTTAAACAACTGCACTTTTTGCTAAACAATGAAATTCTTCTATTCTTCTGAACCAACCTCCAATGTCACAAGATTCACTGAAAATGAAAATTGCCAATATGATCCCACATCTAGATAATTTTATACTGAACTCGAAAATCACATGGAAGGAAATGGACAATTAAGCTTTAAGTGAAACACAGCTTTAAAGATAATATACTCAAGTCACAATAAAGATTTCATTAGTGTTCCCATATGTGCCTTCTAAAGAACAAGCTATTATTCCCATTTTAAACATCTGAGCAGGGCTCTCTTTTAGCAGAAGACGTTTTGGTTCATATTTTATAATAGAGAGCTGGCCCATACAGATTTTTGTACCTAGAAGATTACTGTACTTGTAGTATTCATAACTTAATATGCAAGTATGAATATTTCATCATGAATGTGATATTTTTAATGGACTGGAACAACAGGGTTATTTTCCTGCACCCTCTCACTTTGAAGTTTAAAAGCTTTGCTGAAGAAGTCAAAAGTACAAAGCTATGGTGAGCAGGGTGTGATAGTAGCAACACAGAGTGCACCTGTAAAACAGAGTGCACCTTCAGCTGGGGACTTGTGCGCACAATATGGTTTTGGATTATGGAAAAAGTTTAGTAACGTATTCCTATTTAAACCCCAGCCTAGGAATATAAAATATTGACTACACCCTATCTTCAGACAAAATAATGGATTATTATCTCTTCCTAAACTCTCATTGAAGGTCATAGATTTCTTTCAGCTCAATCAACAAACTCTCCAGTATTGTTCAATACATATGGTCTGATGGCCACTTTTGAACTTTCAATGGATTCTAGACAACATACTTGATTTGCTCTTATATTTTAAGAATATCTGCAGTTCTAGTAGCTAAAATAAGATTAGAGCAGCTGTCAATTCTCCATACCCCATAGCTGTGTACTTCCCACAAGTACACAGCGAAATAAGTTACTAAAGTTTTAATAAGGCTCCAGTAGTAGCCAGGGATAGTGCACCAATCTAGATGTGCCTCTAGTCCATGCCAGGAATTCTCTTACAAAAAGACAAGAACTTTTCCATTTGTTTCCATTAAGCCTCATCAGGAGATGAATTACAGCTCATCATTTCTTCACAGGGGATTTTTTTTTAAATGACATGTATAAATATGACTTGCAAACATGAGAGCTGCAAAACCCTACCAAAGTCTCTGAGACAAAGGCCACAAGTGTCTCAGATCAAGATCAGCAGATGTGACTAAACAGGTTATCTAATATTACATGAACAGAGCTATAATATGGTGACAGGGTGAACCAGGCCCAGACACTTCCCTATGGAGGCCTCATGGTCCTGCCACACCTTGTACCAAAGAGAAGCAGAAGAAAAGTCTTCCAAAACAGCATAGAGCAGTTGCAGGGAAGCAGCTAATGAGAGAGGTGTAAGGAATAGCCAATCAGTGCTATATAAAAGGAGCTGTAAAACAGAACAGTAAGCAGTTGATGCCTAGAGCTAGAGGAGAGAGAACTGTGTTCCTGGCTGGATGAGAGCAGCAGGACCATGGACAATTCAGTGTGGACAGGTACCTGAGGAGCCCCTGGCTGTCTGCTGGCACTGAGCAAGGACTGAGCCTAGGGAGGGTCACAAGACAAAAGTGTCTCCAGGAAGGAAGCTCTGGGGGTAAAGCCCCATACCAGGGCGGGGACAAATTAAAAACTATATCCCAGAAAGGGTTTGTTCTGTTTCACATACAGAGACTGTGAGAGACTCAACCAGAGGACTGAGTCACTGAAAGACCATTTGAGAAATCATTGACGGGGGGTCACCATAAACTAAAAGGACAGAGAACACACCCATCTAGAAGGCAAATCAGAAAAGTGTGCTTGTGAAAGGTGGTTATCACACCCCATTAACATATGGTCTTAAAAAAAAAAGTATTTGACAGTACATATCTTGTAACCCTTTAGATACCTATATCTAACCTTGTAACCCTTTAGATACCTATATATCACCTACTAATATTATGAACCTTGCCCTGCAGAAGCATCTCACTTTTCAAGTGATAGCGTTCTAAGTTTCATAGATTTCTTCACTGACAGACCATTGTAACATTTGTATTTGTCTGCCTTCATACTATATCAGGGATATTATACATTTCAAGTAAAATATGTAATATTTTGGGTAAGGTATTTAAATTTCTATGTATTTTAACTGATATTTTTATATGAAGTATTGTATCAGAATACAGTAGTTTAATTTATCTCAAGAATTACCAAAGCAATATTTTATGAGAAATAAATCTTAGCTTAAAAACAACAAAATGGTTATCACCACAAGAAACTGAAGGATTTGTTACTAAAGCTTCCCCATGAATAATGCAAGACTAACATTCTGGGGTTTATAATAAAATTCTGATAAACACTTTCAATATACAGCAGGTCTGTGACTGAAGTGATTATAATAGCTACTAAATGCCTGAACAATTTTCAAGAGCCCTTTAGATGTATTTTCTTCCTTAGTTAAAAGCCCCAGAAAAAAATTTGGTTTATTGCTCACAGGATCAAACAGCTATTTAATATTCCTAATTACCTGTTTTATAATTATGTTGTGGAAGTTGCAGCTCTTGTTGTACAAGCATAGTATTTAGTAGGTGAAGTGGAGTATTCTGCTACCTTGACCGTAAGCATTGTGAGTGACAAAGGCAAAGAAAGTGTTTAGCTTACCGCTTCCCTCGAGGATAATGTCGTACATATTCTCCCACATCATGAGCAGCTACAGCTAAGACTTGCGGATCATCAGAAACCTCCAGAAGCTTTGTCAGGATTCTACAACAGGATTTGAAACAATCAGATGCTAATTTCTCTACAAAGTTCTAATTTAAAGTAACTTCGTTTCAGAGACCAGAAATACATCATGCGTCACCTGTTCAGTAAAACTGGGATTATAAACACAAACACACTTCAAGCAACAAATAGAAATGGAATAGCAAAAACTATCTACTCCGGGCAAAAGGACATCGCAACAGCATCTGCATGCAACTGCCTCAACCATTTTATACACAATGTTGTTCATATCACAAGCCTGCAGAATCAACAGTGAGAACTTGAGGTTAAGTCCAGCAGTACGAGCCACGCTTATGAAATTCAACAGTGTGGAGAAAAAAAAACCACAGAATTTGTAGGTCTATAAGCTCTGTTGCTGCTAACTCCATTCCATGATTAAGTGCCCTCTGTACCCAGAGCCCTGCCCCAAGAAACAGGACAGATGATTCAGAGTCCCCGAATACATCATGGCTTTGTGGCATGTTAAAAGCCCTTGTGGAATGTTAAAAGCCCATTGTAGCATGCCAAAATGGTCCTATCAGAATGGTTGTATGGATCCACCAAACTGCTGTCAACACATCTTTTATGCACTACCCCTCACAATGGTTTCCTTGTTTACTATAAGCTATCCCAGTGACAAACACAACCAGATTTTTTTGACAGAGCAGGATGACAATCATTATCCGTGACTGCAAAGAATTAAAGTGCATTACAAGAGTAGAGAATAAGATATGTTACTGGAGATGGAGAGTTACAGCATTTTAAAACTTTCTAATTGTGATTTTCTAGTTTCAAAGACACCATTAACAGCAAAGAAATATGCATCCTTTTCTGCACTTATCTACTATGCTTCAGCAAGTAACTCTGATTTTCTTAAAAACCAAGATTATAGAGGAGATACCACATCAGAATCTATGAGGACATTTGTTAGTTATATCCTTAGCAAGACAAAAGATATAATTCTGTAAGTTTCATAAAGAAAAGAGTGCTCTTCAAACTTCAACTCGGTATGCAAAATAAAGATAAGCAATTTGAAGGCAATTCAACATGAAAACAGTTGCCAGTGTAACTCTTCATTAACCACTAATAAAAATACAATTTGACATTCACAAATTACGGTGGTCAGAGACCACAGGTTGTTTAAGGTAAATCACAGAAACTTGGTAAAACAGGAGGCACAGATTGCCAGAAAATTTGATGTGTCTGTGCGCAGTGTGAAAGGAAGAAACATGAGAGCTCCCAGGATAAAATATTAGTAATTAACAGAAATATTAAAGTAGGTATAAAAAGAATATAAGTATAAAAAGAGTTGTTTAGAACAACTCCACCCAGGTAGTTTCCACACCAAAACAATAATTATCCTATAAGTATGAAAGAAATGGTAAGTGAAATGGCTTCATAACTTGTGCTTCTCACTGAAATCAGATTTGAATTTCAAACAGACCACTAATTCAATACAGAAGAGGAACAAAAATATTGTAGGATTAATTATTTAGCCCAGTCTTTGTTCCTGTCCGTTTACAGGTGGACAAGAACACCACTTGTGTAGAAGGTCACACAAGCACTTTGAAACTTCTGCTGTAATTTACCAAAAAATACTAAAAGATCACTGATTGGGATGAAGAATGCAGAAACAAGTTGTAAGGTTCTCCTCCCTTATCTGCTTAATGTGTAAAATTATAAATGATCCTAGTACAGAAATAATCATTATTGGCTGGATAAAGATTAGGGTTGGGGGCTTTCTTCCACCAGCCCCAAGCTCCAAAATACAAATTAAAAAAAAGACAAGAGCAGCTCATTGTGCACTGAAGATACTAAAGGTACTTAAGTGTCTTAGAGTCAGAGAGAGGGATTGTATCAGTTCTAGGGTTGTTTAATCACAATTAACCCACATGAGTAACTCAATAAATCATCATAATTAATAGCAGTTTAATTGAACAGACTACCAAGTGAAATTTATTAAATACTTTTGATGTTTTCTACATTTTCAAATGTAATGATTTTGACACAAAATACAAAATGTACAGCACTCGCTTAATATT
>CM057846.1:60253940-60270274 GCA_030068395.1 Apalone spinifera | reverse complement strand
GTATTTTTCAAGTCATCTCAGATACTGTACTGTAATCTCTACCATGAAAGTGCAATTTACAAATGTAGATTTTTTTATTTTTATTGCTAAACAACTTAATTCAAAAATAAAACAACGTAAAACTATGGAGCCTACCAGTTCATTTAGTCCTACTTCTTGTTCAGCCAATCGCTAAGACAAGCAAGTTTGTACACATTTACAAGAGATAATGCTGCTAACTTCTGATTTACAATGTCACCTGAAAGATATTTATGTGCCAGATATGCTAAACATTCATATTCTCTTTCATGCTTCAACCACCATTTCAGAGAATATTCTTCCATGCTGATTAGTAGTAGAGAGGTAGACGTGTTAGTCTGATCTTGCTAAAACAAAAGGAAAAACTATGTAGCACTTTAAAGACTAACAAGATGGTTTAATAGGTGATGAGCTTTCGTGGGCCAGACCGACTTCCTCAGATCATATTCTGGAAGAGAATTTAAAAAAATATGTTAATTAAATTGTCAGTGACTTACTTGGGGGACAATTTCAAGTCTCCTGCTCTGTTTTACCCACATTTTTACCTTCATATTATAGCAGGCTCAGATGATGACCCAGCATATGCTGTTCATTTTAATAACACTTTCATTGCTGATTTGACAAGACACAATGAAGGTACTAATGTGAGATTTCTAAAAATAGCTTTGGCACTTGACCCAAGGTTTAAGAATCTAAAGTGTTTTCTAAAATCTGAGAGGTTTGTGGGGGTGAAAGATGCTGTCAGAAGTCTTAAAACTGCAATACTCCAATGTAGAAACTACAGAACCCGAACCATCAAAAAAACAACCATCTATTAGTGGCATCTGACTTAGACAATGGAAATGAACATGTCGGTCCACACTGCTTTGGACTGTTATCAAACAGAACCAACCCATCAGCAGCATGGATGCATGTCTTCTGGAATGGTGCTTGAGACACAATGGGAATACTTCAGGTAACAATGTAAACAAATGTAAACAAACTTGTTTGACTGAGCAAGAAGTAAAACTGAGTTTGACTTGTAGGTTTTAAAGCTTTGCATTGTTCTATTTTTTAACGCAATTATTTTTGTACATAATACTACATTTGTATGTTCAACTTTCATGATAGAGAGATTGCACTATAGTACTTAGAATCATAGGATTGGAAGGAACCTCAAGAGGTTGTCTAGTCCAGTCCCCTGCACTCATGGCAGGACCAAGCACCAACAAAAACACCCCAGACAGGTGTTTAACTTGCTCTTAAAAACCTCCAATGATGGAGATTCCACAATCTCCCTAGGCAATTTATTCCAGTGCTTAACCATCCTGTTAGGAAGTTTTCCTAATATTCAACTTAAGCCTCCCTTGCTGCAATTTAATCCCATTGCTTCTTGTCCTATCATAACAAGTGAAGAACAATTTTTCTCCCTCTTCCTCATAACAAATATCAAGGGAAGAACGAGAGTCATTCTGTTTTGCAATCCTTAGTAAAAGAAAGACAAGCAAAAATGTCCTCAGCAGCCTCCTCTTATACTTCTAGTCGCATCTAGGTTCTATTTTTGGCTTGCTAGCACCTACCCAGGCCCCAGTCTCAAACAGTCAGTCATCAAAGATTAACTGAACTGTGCAGTAGATGAAAGAGGTGAAGTTGGAGATCATCTATACAATAAAGGCACCACATACTATATCATTGAACTAAAGCCAGCCCTCCACACCCCCACCATGCAGATTAAATGGGCGTGTTGCTCCAGAACAACAGATCCTAGTATCTCAGCAAATATATGCACTGAAAAAAAACTCCAAAAAAAGGAGAATCGAGCTTTTGAGGGACATCTTTTAAGAGAAACATTGCTTTAAATGACTGATCATAGCCCAAGGCACTCTGAGCACTACCAGAACCTCAGCAAGAGACTTTTTGCCACTCAAGTAGATGACTCCTAGTTCCTATTCTGTCTCCTCAAAGATTGACAAGCTAGTCTGAGTCTGAGCAATCTTACCCAAAGCAGAGTGAAACATTTGTTGTGGCATGAAACACTTGTTTCTGAAAATGTGACAAGACTCCCCAGATACCCGCCTGCCTACTACTGGGACTCCATAGATTCTGTGCTGAAGGTCAAGAAACTCTGTTGCACAGCCACAAGCTGTCCAATCTCATGCCATGCCTTCTTCTTTATCACGCACTCCAACCATTTCCGGGCTTTACATGTTGTATAAATATTGGCTGCAACAGTGACACGGAGGAACAAATTAGAACAAGAAGGGCCACAAAATCAACCAGACAATTAACAGAACATTCACAACAATTTAAAATCCAACTTTAACTGGATTCTGAAAGCCAGCCAAAAGCAAAGGTACTTATGTACAAACTAGGATCAGTAGCTGCATTATTAAATCCCACCTCAGAAACTAGACACAGTGTGGAGCATAACGTATTGAGCCAAAGGTCACACAGAACAATTCCACATCTGTAATGAGATCTTCAACCTCAAAACCAAAAAAAGGTATTTATTAGAGTGATGGGACGTCTCACAAAATGTTGAGTAAGGTACAGTGAAGTCAGATTTTGGGATTGTATTAGCGGGTGTTCCTTAAAGTTTATTTAACTGAAATAGTTCAGACATCATGTGAGAGAGTGCAAATTAAGCTGGGGTTTTTGACACTATATCTATTATATAATCAACAAAGTTGTGACGGGGTATATCAACCCCACACTGGAGAGCAGCGTGTGAGTTCTGCCCAACTGGTTGAAAGAGCCCCTCCTTTACGGCCCTGCTGGGCATGCTCCCGGTGGAACCGGACTATAAAAAGCCCTCGGACAGCTCAGTCCGGGCGGCCCGCTGACGGGGAAGGAGCTGCTGGGATAATCCCGGACTGGTATAGCCACCCGTTGCCAGCAAGAGTAAAGTCTCAGGTCCAACACTGGGTTCTCAAAGTACAAAAGACGCTACACAGGTATCTGTCAAACACAAGTAGTTTATTTCCTGACAGCTAACAGCTGAACCCCTTAACTAGAAGGGCAACAAAGAAGCGGCATATCTTACGTCCGTTCCTGCTAGCCGGGGATCCCGAGTCGGCTGCGGACGAAGTGGGAGGCTGTCTTAGCTTCCGAGGTGCCGGTACCCAAAGCCCATCGGTGAGGTCCAAATTGCTGTGCTTTGGTGCAGCCTTAAATACAGTTTTCTTGCCTTGTTTTGCAGTTTGGAAATTTCCAGGGATTACTCATTATGTGCTGATGTAGGGCTTGCTGTTAGTTATCGATCTGGTTCTGATCTAGTTCTACTTGTTCTCTGGCCTTGTTTACATGATCAGTATGTTAGGGTAAAAAGAACTATTTATGCGTTCTTGCCCTTTACCCTTATCTTATACTTGTTCTTGCTATACTGGCAACAATGCTTATCTTAAATGGCGTATGTTCCCGAAGACTTGCTTCTGGCTCATCAGATATAGGGAAAAGGGGGGAAAGAATGCAGGCCTCATCACCCCTAAACTTGCATGTACAAAGTTATTCCGCAATTAACCCCTACACCACCAGCCCTTCCAACAGCAGTCAAGCCTAGAGGTACAACCTGCAGGGCCAGTGGATTGCAGGAAGATGACAAGGGGAGATACCCACCAGCCCCGGTAGGAAGTAGCCCAGGGTAGGAAGTCACCCCAGAGTGCTCAGCGTGTTGCTGCAGAAATCCCCACTGAGCATGGTGGCAGCCTCAGCCACTGCCTACAGGGCACTGGGCTGGGACCTGGTGGAGTGGGATGGCCTGGGTCCCTCTATCCCCCCTGTAGCTGGCTTGAGGTGCCTACAAGCCATATTAAACCTGGTATAAGGGCCTGAGGACAGACTTTGGGCCTCTAGGCCATATTACCTCTAGCAAGAGGGACTGAGGAATAGACTTGGGCCACTGGACCATATTAACCTGGCTGTATGGGCCTGCAGATGGTCTTTGTCCTCTGGGCTGTATCGTACACAATAAGAGGGAACTGAGGAATAGACTTTTGCCACCCAGCCCTATCAACCCTGCCATTAAGGCCTGGGTACGGCGATAGAGACACCCCGGCAGGTAGGTCACAAAGGGGGGGGCTAAGCTTGAGGGGCCTCCCAGAGTAAGTTGCCCCTCGACAGAAGAACCTTGCTCAGTTAATGAAAACAAGCAATTCAACATCTAAGCAGATAATTCTCATTTTCAAAAAAGCCACACACACTTCAAATACTCATGTTCTGACCTCCTCTTCTTCCTGGGTAATGTTTCTACAAAACTAAATTATGGTACTTATTGTTCATGTTGAAATAAATACCACAGTACACTTGGTTTGAATTTGAACACTAAAAATATACTTTAGAGAACAGTAAGGAGAGAGAATGAGAAGTTTATGAAAACTCAAGAACTTACTTCAATAGCTCGTAATTCTTTTCATTTAATCTCACAGCATTCTCGCGCCAAAATTTTTCGGATTTGTGTACAGGACTCCATTCCAATCTTCCTGACTTGAGTTCAGAACTGTATTCATCAAATGAGCTAAGATGCAAAAAAAAAAAAAAAAAAAAAAAAAAAAAAAAAAAAAAAAAAACCCACAGGGTAAAATACTAGTTTCCCAGGAATGGGCCCTGAACAATAAATAAGGAGCTGAGCTGCTGGAGAGGCAGTAGGATTTGTTACAACAAACTGGAAATCATCATTTTTACAAAGCTGTATCAAAATTCTTATTTGGCTAAGTTGTTAAAACATTGATGGAACATCCTAAAAAAAACATGAAAGGTTGAACACAGGTTGAGGGAAGAGGACAAATATTTTTTGAAAGTTCTCTCAGTTGGCCCACTTCAGAAATGTAAGCCTTAGGCATGATGTACACTAGAAAATTAGGCAGGCACAACTACATTGCTGTGGGGTGTGTGAAAAAGTGACTTGAGCCAACTTAAATATTCTATCACCCTAGTTACTGCCTCTCAGGGAAGAACCTATGCCGATCGAAGAAACCCTCCTCCTAGCGAAGGTAGTATTTACAGTGAAGCACTGCATCTGTAGCATTAAGTGTTCACAAGTACTTAGTTACAGGATTAAAAAAGGCATTCTCCCCATATGTACACTTATGTTCACACAGAATATAATCTTCAATTTACTGATCTGAAATAGTTTATAAAGAAATAGCTATCTAACAATCTTATTTTATTCATAAATCACTATTCTCCTATATGTGGGATACCAGACCCCAAGAAGAAAATGTGTTAAGAGTACACTTTTAGAGACCTAAATTGCTTAGTGCATTCATTAGTGGTTACTAAAGTCTAGAAAATAATTCCTCTGATCAGGGCTCATGGACTCAACTTAAATATACTGGTACAGGCTGAGCCTCTCTATTCTGGCACCCTCGGGACCTGACCAGTGCCAAAACAGAGCATTTGCCATACCACAGGAGGTCACTATTGTCTAGAAGCATTCCCAACATTTCCACTGCTTACTGGGTTCTTAGAAGACAGGGGTCAATTAGAGCTACATAACCGCATAGAACACTTAGAGCCAGGACTGGTTGCTGTAAACAAACTTTATGGGTCTGCAGGAAACTTGGCTATACCCAGGATAAGTGGACATCTGGCTAACTAAAAATCATTCTGGATCACAGATGTTACCGGACAAGAGAGGTTCAACCTGTAGTATGAATTACACATCCAGCATAAAAGTCAGGATAAATGTGTAGTGTGCTCATGTTAATTTGGCATTCTGTGAGTCCACACTAAATTTCATATTTTGTAAGTATGGCATTCAGATGCAGTGAAAGCAGATGCAACTCCTCTTGAAAACCCCTGCCTATTAAACTGTCAGTTAAGCAGCACATGTGCAGGAGTATAATTTTCTAGTCAGATATATGCCAGATATCCAGTTAGAAACTGGGCTGTCCATATACTGCTAGAAAGACAGTGTACCAGATCATCACCAGTGTATCTACATTTTCTGTTTTAAAACATAATAAAAGTCAGTAAGTTTACCAGTATTTCAAGTGACAATGTTAAAAATGTATACTAGAAAATATACCTAAGATCCTGGACACTCTCACCAAGTTTTTCCAGTAGAAACTTAATATCCTCACTTATGTCTTCATCATCATATTTCTGCTGATCCAAGTTCTCTAGTTGCTTTAGAATTTTGCATTGGATCATACCGAGAGCATATTCTTGGCGAGTTTCTCTTTCAGTAGATTTTTCTAAGAGATTCTGGAAAAAAAGAAGACCAATTTAAAAAATTCAATGTAAATAATCATTTACAATTTAAAAATACTAGTATTTATTACCTATTTATCTCTCAGCTAAAAACATCTAAGATACATTTAAATTATGCAAGAAGGTATACATCTTCATCAATAGTGTAAATCTTTTATAAAAATGCTTACTTGAGAGGGCAGTATTATGAGTTGACAAGGATTTCAACAGGTTTTGGTCTTAATTTTCAGTTAGGTTAATTCAATTACGTGCATGACTTTGCAATGGTATGAAAGTGACCGGTTTACATTAGTTCCCACATAACTTCCAATACAGAGAGTAATATAATGTTTTAGGAACTAAAGATAGGCCTGGCCATGTACAGTTCACATCTGAATCTAGAAGTCAGCTTCCTCAAAGTTTGGGCATATTCAGATCAGATATTTTAGCTCAAGCCCATCTCTATTAGTAAGAAGAGTGCTTACAATCACATAACGAAAT
The DNA here is from genome assembly GCA_030068395.1 of Apalone spinifera. Classification (NCBI taxonomy): domain Eukaryota; kingdom Metazoa; phylum Chordata; order Testudines; family Trionychidae; genus Apalone; species Apalone spinifera. The sequence goes on along the minus strand of CM057846.1, from coordinate 60,263,587 downwards.
CATTGGCTGCTGCACTGATTCCCAATATCAGTTCAATTTAATCAAGTTGAAATTATGCTATTCAATCAAAGTCAGTCACTTTTTATTCTGATAATGCTTATTATCAATATAAAAAAGCCTCGGTAAGCAAAAGCCATGTTCATACAATATCTTTCAAGAGCAAGGGCGAATTAACTAGACCACTAATATAACGTATGCACTGTGGTAGAGCTGCAGGTCCCAGAATATTACAGACAAGGCGAATGAGGTAATATCTTTGACTGGACCTTAAGAAGAGTTCTATGAAAGATCAAAACTTGTCTCTCTTACCAACAGAAGTCTGTCCAGTAATTTAGCAAAATTTCAATAATCATTTCTACTGAATTTCCCAATACTTTGCTTAAATTATAAGCAAGCGATGTTCATATTTAGGGTTCTTCAAACTAGGGATGTGAAGGACTAGTCAACTATCCAATAACCAATGCTTATCGGATAGTCGACAGTATAGTCGACTAGTCTCCCCCCCACTTGCTGCCTCTATCAGATAGAGGCAGGAAGGGGGAGGAAAAGGGGGGGGGTACTTCAAAGCAGCAGCACCATACAGAGCCTGGGGTCAGCTGCTCTGTGTAGCACTGCCACTTTGAATGCCGTGGGAAGCTCAGCATCAGAATCCTCGTGGCATTTCAAAGTGGCAGTGCTACATGGAGCCCAGGATTAGCTGGGGACTCCCGAGCTGACCCCGGGTTCACGCTGCTGCTTTGAATGCTGCGGAGAGCCCGGCATCAGGATCTTCGTGGCGTTTCAAAGCAGCAACACCGGTCGGAGCCCGGGGTCAGCAGGGGAGTCTGCAGCTGACCCCAGGTTTCAGCGCTTTCGCCTTTGAAATGTAGCAACAGCCCTAGTGCTGCTGTTATACTTCAAAGGTGGAGGCGCCCTATCAACTGACTGAATAGTTGATGAAAAAAATGCATTGACTATTCAGTTAGTAAATTACCCGATACTTATTTCTTTTAAATATAAGAATAGTTTTTTTTTTAATTTACTCTCAAGTTCTGCTGATTCCCTTAATAGACAAGCACATCTAAACTAGCTTAAATGGATGACAAGATACTCCCAATTTCATAACCTATCATCCTTTACATCCTGACAGCTGGAAGAATGTTTAGGCACAAGTGGTCAATGCAATTCAATGTAAATTTAATTCATTTCTGATACATTCTTCCCACCATTTTTATAAACCACAGATTTTAGGTTATATGCAAAAACTAAAGTTTGCAATCAGAAATACCAAAACTTCTGATGACATGCAATGAGTTATGCATGAGAGGTTGTACTGAAGTTTATTTAGCACCAGAATTGTCAACAGTGTCAGAAATCACAAGAACACATGATCTCTCTCTGTTGAGAAGATAGTGTTACTTTGATATGAGAACTGGTTGACTGTATATTTTAATTATGAAAAAAAGTATGTTAACCATTCAAGGATACAGAAATGAGGTGGAGCAATGGACTGCACTGGATCTGGAGTACCCCTTTATCAGGCAGTGCATTAATCTAAGAAAGATAGGGGTATATCCCACCAAAAAGGAAGGGAAAAGATTTTTTGGATATTCTTTCCAGGACATTGGAATGTAGCTCTTCCTCTGCTCTACACTGACAGTAGCAACAACCTTGCAAGTTATCACAACCAAGGCAGCTTGCCATGAAAATGGTGACCAAGAGTTTCCACGTGCATAGGGGCCAACCAAGATTTCTGTGGTAACGTTAATACACTTTTTTGTACTTTATATCCTAGAGCTTTCTAAAGAAGATTCACAAAAAACATGCATTTCCTGGAGACAAAGGTATGTTATTGGACAATCCTAAAAACAAAAAGGTATGCTACTCGACAGTTAGCATAGACTGAACATCCTTCTCCAATCCAGAGGTAGAGACTGAGAAGGAGAGAAAGTGATAGGAACCCTCTCTGCAAAACAGGAGGAGGAAGAGGAGGAGGAGGAGGAGGAGGATGATTCAGGAAATATTTAGCCACCACAGAACAGACTACAATGAGAAAGCAGATTCCTGTGTTTTGAGTTTCTCTGCCCAGAAGACCCCAATGCATTGTTGGGCTCAAGGTCCAACAAGTATCAATTTCCATGTGACACCGTGTATTCATACACTATTATGGTAGGGAGAAAATAATTTAGTGGGTGGGAGAGTTTGCTGAGATTGTTATGAAGACCAGAAGGTTACTTTTCAACAAGTACAAAAGTGCAATGAATATCACTGCTGAAGTGCACACATTGCAATTTAAGTTCCATACTTCAAAGTTTTAAAATTCTTATACTTCTGTTAAATCAAAAACAAATTTTAAAACACCAGAAAGATTGACATTCAAAATGAAGATTACATCTGTGTCAGATATCAAGTTTCCAAATGCAGAAATTACACTGGAGCCCAGCCAAACCATGTACAACTGTAGTTCTTTCCATAAAAAGGAAGTTTCCCATGTCCCCACCATCCTCTCTCAATTTGCCATTTTAATTCACTATAATATACACAACCACATTTGAAAGGTGTGCACATAAAACATCCAACACCTGAGAGCAAAATGGGATGAGACACAAACCAGAGAGATTTGTGCATGCACGCCCATGCGCACGCTTAAAGATTCAGGAGGTAACAATGCTTTGGTATTATAAAACATCTGACAGGATCAGCCCTTTTCACACTTTATTAATATAATATTCACAAGTCAACCACTCAGCACTTTTGCATGGACATTTTATTCTAATACACAAGTCTTACAAAGTTTCTCCTCAAAGTTTTGTTTTGGACACACACAGTCCTTTTCGGTCAATCACAACAAAAGGCCAGTGAGAACATTTTCTGTTAGAGCTGGTACATTTTTATGAAATATCTGCAAGGGCAGTTCACCCTTTACTAGGTGTTAAGGGGTATAATTATTGTGTTGTAATACCAATTTTCCAGCACCATTTATTTAAAATACATTCTATAAATAGATGAAGGAACATTCATATTGGGATCTGCCAGTTTAGGAAGTCACAGAAAACTGCATGCATTTTACCCTACAAAGAATCCACATATTGACTCTGGCTCTGAAAGGAAAACCAGAATTAATGTGAACTGCACAGCCAATCGAGCACACCTGGAAATAATCTAGGGATACAATTTTTCAGTAAGAGACAAGATCAAGTATCCACAATACAATTACAGTCAACTACACTTACCCGAAATGCTGCAAGGATGATCCTAGTTACTTTCTCTTTGACAGATTCTTGGAGAATATCAGACAGAACTGGAACAATATTATACCTTCGCAGATATTCACACATTTGAGGACTGAACGCCAACAACCATATGGAAAAAATCATCTGATACTGGAGCTGGAAGCCACATTTGTTACTCAGGACTCCCATGATACTGAAAGACACATTTAACATATGTAGTAGTGCAAATGTTTAATAATGGGCAAGTGCACGGTGTATATGACGCTGAAAATGTGAGATTTTCTTTAATTTAGCAAGAGCTCATTGGCAAAAGCTACAAGTTATATACACAACCAAGGACTGAATGAAACCTGTAGTTCATGACACCCAGCACTTGCACTTATATGATCAACTTAATCACTTTATTCAGGTAAAATTTCATTTTTAATGAGTTACTAGGGGTCCGCCCCCTCTGCTCCCTACTCTTGCCAACGCCCGCACTTTGGCTGCTTTTGCTTCACTGAGAAAACCTGTTGATGTCATTCTGTCACCTGGCAGGAAAGATCAGATGAAATCAGACTGACACACACATTTCCAAGCCTTATGGTTGCAAAGAATGTTTTCTAAATATGATCTAATGCAGTACTTCTCTAAATATGACCTACTACAGTACATTTTCCCTCCCGCTTTCAGATTAACTGCTACTGCACGAATAAAGTAATCTAGAGAATATTAATATAATTAATATACGTCACTGTCATTTTAGGAGAAACTTGCATCTATTCTGGGATTGCTTAGGGAGTTGGAGAGTGGGCAGGAAAAAAAAAAAGAGAGTAAGACCACAATCTTTGGACATCCCCAGTTTTATCTTGAAATGAAACAGTTTATCACTGCACAATGTGCGCAAAAATCCAAATTAATGTGCATTCTTTTTATGATGTGTCTTCTAATCTCAGCCTGTATTCAGAGTCACGCCAGGTCATGAAAGTCACAAATACTTATCACCAAGAAATTAGATGGAACTATGACCACAGTAATATATATGCTGAACAGAGCTTTCACTTATGTGTAAAACAGTAAGTAGAGCCAGTCACAAGATTTTAGACAGTACCGTTTTTAAATAGAAAATATTAATTTGATAAAAATATTGTGGGAATATTTTGACACTCTCAATTTTATGAAAAACTGTCCAAGTGCTTCTTTTCAACAGAGTCAAGGCACTTTGTTTCAACTTTATTGTTTTGGCTATTAAATTGTATTAGTTTATTTCTATATGCTAATTGAAATACACACATTGAACTTACTAAAAGGACATGCATCACGTAGATATTTGCCAAACAAACTTTTTCAGAATCTTCATTTCACCAGAAATTTTGACTTTTTGATCCATTTCAAGACAATTTTTGTTGTGAATTTACCATAGGAAAAAAAATGTGAATTTCAAATCGGCTCTATTAACAGGTAATTTACAATACAGAGATTAATAATGATCTTTTTCCAGGTCAGGCCAGTGACAAGTTTTTGAACTCCTGCAAAACTATTTATTCCATTTTGACAATAATTGTCAGGGTTTGGGCAGAAAATGATCTATTAAAAAATTGCATAATAAAATGGAGATATAATTCCAGAAATTATCACTCTTCACCAATCCTAACATTAAAGATCACTTCAAGTTTCTACCAGACCTTCAATATTTTTTAAATCTCAGTCTCATATGTAACAAACCTCCTGCATAGCGCTCTAACCTTTAAGACAAATAGCTATGATCACATTTAAATTAACAGAACAATACTTTATGAAGACCCAAACAGCTATGTGGCCTCAATGAGCACCCATATTTTTCACTCATGTATTTGCATATATAGATTTTATATGAGCACAAATAAGGGTTTCAGGCTCAAACACTATACCTATAAGGTGAGAAAAGTCTTTTGAAAATTAAGCTTAAACAGTTACATTGCAAGGACGGTCATTTGGGGAACAGCCTACTGAGCATGTCTGAAATGCAACTACAGGTTGGACCTCCCTGGACCAGCACCCTTGGGGCCTGACTGGTCCCAGACAAGGGAGTTTGCCGGACCATGGAGGTCTGGGAGAGGGAGGTGCCAACCTTCTCACTGGGCTCTGCTGCCCTTTAGCAAACCACGGATGTTGCCAGACCAGAAAGTCCCGCAACAGAGGTTCAACCTATATTCCTATATAGAGTAAGCAATACACTCACCAGTTTACTCCGTCTGCTTCTACCCATGCAAAGCGATATTCATTGACCCGGAGCATCAGCTGCAGGCATCCAGCCACACACTGCACATATTGGGAACTCTAAAGTGGAAACAAGACCACCTTTATTTTAAGATAATTAAAGCATTAAATGTTCTTGAAATTGTATAAAAACCTCAGTAGGCTAGAGACTGAATTACATATTTTTCCTGTTCTGAAATATATAAAGGTTCCAGTTTTGGCTCCACATACCAATGTTTCCTGAACTGTTAAACACGATCTCTATAAGGAGTTACAGAAAAACAGTATCACACAAATGTGAATTTTTGGAAGAAAGCTTCAATAATTTGAAAGGCATTTTTCTTAAAAGATATAACATATGCCCTGTAATGGTGAGTCTGTAATTCAGTCTAAACTAGTGTAGGAGAATCATGTGTGCAGATGGATGCTAGTAGAAACTCTTGCAAAATAATATTAAACCTGTGATTGTGACCAGATTTGCTTTATACAAGTGTTCAAGTGCCATGAAAAAAAAAACCAGGTAAGTATTCATGCATGCAGGAGTGTGCTTCACTGTTTCATACACCTAAAAATGCTTGGAAACCTGTGCAAGTCCTTTGAAAGGCCATTGAATTTCTGAATTTATGCATTGCAGTTTGAGATGGTTACCTTCAAGAAGTGAAAATCTAACCACCCTCTTCATCTTAAAAAATGAAGATTTTTGTCAACAATCAGTGAATCTCCTTTGCTAAACCCTTTATTAATACTTCTTGGGTACTATGCCAACAAAGCAGTAGAGGTGTTCAGGAAAGGTTGACACTTGATTCCATGTTGGAAAAAGAATTCTGTCAATACAAACAAGGCACATACATTCACTGAAAGGGTGAACATTTGTTATCCAGAGCGAAGAGAGGAAGAATGGAGTTCCTCTCCGCCCATCCCATCCCCTTCCAGTATGAACGGAACTGTGGGGTCAGTCAGGAACAAGTCAGCATTTGAGCAACTTCAGATTCAGCTGCAGAACTATTATTCAAAGCTTGCATTGAAAAAAAAGAGAGGTGAATCACTAGGCACCTTCCATTCCATACACCACTGACTCTACAGCACTAGTAAGGCCATTGTGAGACAAAGTTATTCTAGTTAGGATCTGAAAAAAAAAAAAAAAAAGACTGTCTATAAAAGAATATCACCTTGCCCTTACTAAATTCTTCAGAATTCTCATCTTCTTACATTTGTGATTTGCAAGTGTTATTAGAAGTGCCTTCATTTGAGGGTGATCAATAAATACCTACACTTCAGAAAATCTTAGTAATCAAACCATTATGGCAGAATACTGAATGCGGAATATTGCTACAACTTTGGCAACTAGCAGGATTTCTAACAAGAGGCAGGTTCTTTGGGGAAATACCCCCTCCCCCCAGAACTCCAACTGTAATCTTAGCTTTGTCACAGACCCTCTCTGTGGAACTAGATATAAATTCAGAAACCCAGAGGCAGAGATTAGAATAAGAAAAGACGACAAGGTGATGGTCAGTCATGCTGCTTGAGCACATAGAAAAAGGATTAGGGGATAACAAGAGTCACAATAAATAATAGGGCTTTGATGCCAGTAACAGTACTTGCCCACTGGAGTAACTGTTGCAAAGATTGGATAAATGAATGTTAAATAAGCATTAAATATCTATGAGCTTAAAAAAAAAAGGAAGGATAGGATAGAAAAAACAACACTATCTACACATGGTAAGAGACATTCACAATCCCCAAAACCCACCAATCTAAATAGAGAACTCTGAGTATGAAAATATGTACACAAGTAGGACCATTTTCTAAACACATCTGAATATGCCTTCTCTCTGTGTGTGAAACCAAAGTCCATTGTTTGCTTCTACACATTTAGGGCAGTTCCTCCCACTAAATTAATTCTTTGCCTTGTTTACCAGTATGTAAATGGCCTGTCTAAAGCATCTCAACTTAATTTAGCATAGAAACATGTATTATTCCCCAAAAATCACCTCCACATTTTAAAAAGGGGTTTTAAATTATAAATAAATTGTGTTATTGTATTAACAAAAGAGCCCATAAGTTGTATAACCAAAAAGTTTCCCAGAAGTGAAGTCTGTTATATTGGAGAATAATCTTCAAAATAAAGCTGAAAAGCCCAATCATTTGGTATTATATGTTCCTCTGTATACAAACACTCTTATATATGAAGTAGTCAATGGGCTAGATTGATTGAGAGATGAGAGGGAAATCTTTTTAATCTCAACAGCTCCATGACTGAGATACATACATGATAAGCTGACTGACGTTTAAAGGGTGATTTGGACTGCATATTGTACTTTTCATAGTCACAGCAAAACTCTCAAGATGCCATGAGAATAGTACTTTACTTTGATTTTCTTCAGTCTCTCAAACATTTTTACTAGTTTATCAGAAAATATTTAGGCATGGTTAAAACACTTAAAGGAAGAAAGACTTTTCAAAGCAAGTCCTATATGAAACGAAAAAGTACAAAGCAATAAGAAATGCTGACAGTTCCACAAGAACAGCAAATGAATTTTTTCACCCAGCTCCCACTTCCACCTTTTTAGTAGGGGTGTAAAAATGCTTTAAAATGTAACCATTGAACTGTTAAAAATCCTAGCAGTGGGCTTTGCAGTATAAAGATTATTTTGCAGACCCCACAGCCCAGCCAGCTCCCCAGAAGCAGGGCCAGCAGCCGGTGAGCTCTAGGAGCCGGATATAAGCACTCCTGTTCCCAGCTGCTGGACCCATTCCCAGAGAGCCGGCTGTGCTGTGGGCTCTGCAGTATAAGCTTTATATTGCAGAGCCTACAGTACAGACCAGCAGCCAGCTCCCTGGGAGCCAACATGTAACTGTAACGGAAACCAATAAACTAATGTTTTATAAGTTAACCATTTAAACAGTTACACTCTTGCATCCCTACTTCATATAACCAGACCATTATTTCAACAGATAGGTATAGGGGTTGCCAGGTGTCCGGTTTTGAACACGTCAATCCAGTATTTGAGCTTTCTGTTCTGGAAACAAATTGAGAAAATATAAATGAGAAAATATAAGTGTCCAGTATTTTCTAAATAAGATGTAATATAGATTGTGATGTAATGTGAAGTGTGTCTGGTATTTTTGTTGAAACCATCTGGCAACCCTAGATAGGTATTTGTTTTCATAAATCTGTCAACCAAAAGGCAATATGGATGGAAGCATCTGCTGTACACAACAAAACCCCTCTCTTGTGACAAATTTACTGTACAAATATTAATCATTTTAGTCACTTATTTGCAACATAGAAAGTACTTCTCTACTACTGAAACTAGGAATTGCCATATCTTTAAGACACCATCTTCCATTACTGCTTTCAATTAAAATATAAACCCCTCATATCTTTCATTAGGATGAGCCATAATTTCCTTCAGTTTGTGTAAAAAGCTATCACTGTATCTTGAATTCATCCTCCATTTACAGTTTTACATACTGAAGGATATACGAAAGTAAGATTAGTCACTGTTCTAAGGCCATGTGCATAAAGGAGACTTGAAACTGCAGTATTGTAAGGGAGTGTCTGAGAATGTTTCAATCTCCACTTTTAGGCCTTGTCTTCAAAAGGAAAAAAGAAAAAGAAAAAAAAAGGGTATTTTAACCAACTTTAATCTAACCTGTATTAAAAATCTTAGTGAAAGCATTGGAAGCTGTAGTTTTAACCCATATTAGTTGGTAACCGTTGACCAATAAGCATTGGTTAAAATGAAGACATTTTGTCTTCATTAACTATCTAGTTAATGCAAATTAAAAATACATCTTTTTTGTTAGTGAAGATACTGTTTTCAGGGTTTAGTTTACATTTAAAGGACATGCAGCAACTCCAGGTTTATGCTTATAAATCTCAAAAAAAAAAATCAATGCCTTTAATTTTAAACACTCTTTGGACCTTAAAAATAATCACAGATCATACTGTTTATCTTGCCACAGCTTTTGCAAGAGTTAGTTGAGTGACATTTTTGGACTATGCCACAAACATATAGAAAACTGATGTTATGAAGTTCACTTTCACATGCTATTTTGCCACACTGCATTCTGAATTGCACTGCCTACATCACAATGCAGAACTGAGCCTAATGTTCCCTTTTAAGCCAGCTACAGTAAACTTCCAATAATCCGGCATCTTTAGGACCCAAGGGGTGCTGGATTATCAGATATGCTGGACTATCAGAAGGGGGG
>CM057846.1:60231032-60243692 GCA_030068395.1 Apalone spinifera | reverse complement strand
ATCCTCTTTCGAAAATGCGATCAGAAGAAGATATGCAAATTCCTCTTTCAAAATAAAAACGTAGTCTAGACATGCCCTCAGGCAGGCTCCCCGCTTGCCTCTCTCCACTCGCACACCACTCAGAAACACAGCTCTGGGATGGCTTCACTTCCGCCCCCAGCACAATCCCATTGGCCAACTTCTGGCCAATGGGAGCTTCCTGTTTCAATAACAGGCAGCCACGAAGCACAAGGGGCTCGTAGTTATTCACAGAGCACATGGCTGAAGCCTGTGCAGGGGTGGAGCAAGCCAGGAGGCTGATTCAGGAACAGGCTGCTGGCTGGTAAGTCTCCCGGCCAGGCCTTTTCTTCCCCAACCTTCTGCCCCCCTACTCCACATACCCAAATCCTCCACCCCCCCCACACACACACACTCATACCCCCTCCCAGATCCGGTACTCCAATCCCCTGCCCCAGATCACAGTCCCCTTCTGCCCTAATTCACAACCGAAACCTCTGTACCCTCATTCCCTGCTTTAGATCACAATCCAACCCCCTGCACCCAGTCTAGTGCCCCAGGTCACAACTGCCTCCTTCACCCACATTCCCTCCCACACCTAACCTCCATCCCAGACCCCACACCTCCTTCATTAATATCATGGAAGAGTGCAGCCCTCAACCACTTTCCAATTCTTGAAGTGGCCCCCCCATCAAAATTATTGCCCTTGGAAACACATAAGGAACACTTGACAGATGCAGTACTGTCTGTATATATGTACCTGAAGTACATGCTGAAAACAACATCTGCAACACTATTATAATGTCGTTATAAAAACACGTACAAATATAAAATTTGCTAGCCTTATGTTATAAAATAAGTTTTCATGCCAAAAAATGAAGTGTGGAAACAGAAGAATGTGTAGACATAAAGTTGTGGTTTCCAGGTTAGATTTTTACTGTTTCAAAATTGTTAACACAGGCTTGTAGATTAAATTGGTTGATTCATAGTAGAGTTTAGAAAGCATAGTAGAGTTGGTTTATTGGTTGATAAACCAACCAATCTGATTCAACTTGAACTAGTTTTGTGAAGTTCGCAAAAAAAATTCCCCCCAGATCAGATTGGCAGTGACCTTCAGAGTTTTTCACCTTCCTCTGCAGCCTGCGGTTGCAGGTCACTTGCCAGGATTAGCTAAGTAGATCATACCAATTATTTCCCTACCATTTCAGGGCCTTTTGGCACTGGTGCATCTCATTTCTTTATATTCTCTGATGACAACAGTCAGTAGTGTCCTGTGAGCTGTAATACTTTGTCTCATATCAGTTGGCTAACATGTGAGTGCTGGAAAAACTTAAAAAAACAACGAATAGTCTAGTAGCATCTTAAAGTCTAACAAAACATGTAGATGGATGTTAGTTTTTAAGATGCTACTAGACTATTTGTTGTTTAAGTTTCTCCTGGTACAGACTAACTCAGTTACCCCTCTGAAGCATGTGAGTGCTGGCTAGTGTAAGTAGCCTGTATCACAGAAGGTGAGAATAGATGATGGAGCGACTCCTTCTGCCCTCAAATTATTACCCTATGGACAGGTAAGAGATGGAATAGGGGAAGGACTTGAGGTAGCGTGTTCCACAGTTACTTATTTTATCCATCCAAAAATGTAACTGAAAGTCTGTTGTAGCCAAACATCAGCAATAACAAAGACCATTCAGGTAACTGAAGAGTCACCATTATATTTCCATTTAGCAAACTGAGCTATGGGACTGGCAGAATCTTCTACTTATGATGCAAAAGTTATTCCCATACCTGATTAATGAGCAAGATGAGGCAGCAGGAACAACATTTATTGTCTAGGTATAGTAAGGAAAATGAAGCCCACAGCATTAAGACTTGTCAAATATCACAGATTTAAGGAACCAACTTACAGAGCCTGAAACTCTTCAGAGAAATGGAGAATTGTGCATAAGCCATCCAATGTCAAAATGACACATGTTGGAAGTATGACATTACTACTCCTTGTTTCAGTGTTTCCAGCATTTTTAACTCTTACATTTCCACTGAATCAAAGGTCTTTTCCACCATCCACAGCCACACAGAACAAGTTCTTCTCATCAGCCTTTTCCACAACCTGAGTCACTGTCTGCAGGTGGTCCATGATTAAAAATTGAGTAAAAACTCTGCCAGTTCTCCCAACAGATTTAATTTCAGTAATCCCTATAGCATGTTCACTAAGATTTACAAAGTACAGAAAATGGAATATCGATAATATAAAATATTCTATGCTTTTCCCTGTTCTGAATTAAATATCACTGTTAGTTGGCTCATCCCAACGTATCTGTCACTGGTGCCTTTAAGGGGAGATGAGGCCAGCCACACTTAGTTAGCTGCTTCCCAGTGTGAGAAGGTAGGACTAAGGAAGGCAGTGTGACACCTGGGCCTTATAAAATGATAGCGTGAATCAATCTGGAGTATGACCAGGAATGGAGCAGGCTGCAGTGGAAGGCCCTAGAGTAAAGGTCTGTAGGCCACTGGGTATTTCAGGAATCAGCCCAGTGCTCTACATCAGAGTAGGGAAGGAATCGACAAACGAAAGATCAGAAGGGACTGAAAACAATACAAGAGAGGAACTAGCCTGGGGCAGTACTCTATCCCAGAGTCAGAAAGACTCACAGGTAATGAGAAAGGGGCTGGGAATAGGGACAAAGAATGGGCTGAAGAGAATTCACCAAAAAACAAAAGAACATTTTTATCAGTTGGGACTCCAGCTGGACTTTTGCTACTCCAGAAAAGGTTAAACTGTGTTTGTGACTTGGCCAGAGGAGTACTGGCACGCCAACAGTTGAGACACCTCAGAACAGAAAAATCACAAACGGAGTCTCAGCAACTCCACACTTGGCAAACTGGGGATGCCACAAAGCAGTCAGGCTCCACAACCACCGCCCCCATTAAGAACTTCCCAAAAGTATGTATGTCATATGCCATATGTAGGGCACTACTAAATACATGGTACATTTTGGTTAATTTCACATTCCCACAACTTTAAAAAACACCACCACAAATTTCATTATTTCAGATATTTAAATCTGAAATGTCACCATGTTGTAATTGGTGGGGGACTGATCCAAAATGGAGTAGTGGGGGCATTGTAAAGTGATTGTAGGAGAGCCAAGATATTGTCATCGTCACTTCTGCACAGTTGCCAGAGGCGGTTTTGCCTTCGGAGCTGGGCAGCCAGGGACTGGCAGCTGTTAGCCAGGTGCCTAGCTCTGAAGATAGTGTCACTGACAGCAGCAGCCCAAAAACAAAGATGGCATGGAATGGTATTGCTACCCTTATTTCTGTGTTGCTGGCTTCAGAGCTGGGCCCTCCAGCCACCCATTGCCACTCTTATTTCTGCGCTACTGCTAGCAATGCTGCTTTCAGAGCTGCATACTGGCCAGTAGCCACCTCTTTGCTGTCACCCAGCTCTGGAGGCAGCACACAGGGGTGGGCAATACCACAACTCCGCCTACAACAACTTATAACCCCTCCACGACCTTCTTTGGGGGTCAGGATCTTTTGCTGAAAAACACTTGTCTCCCCTGGGTAATCTGTATAGCAAAGGGCAAAAATACAAAAGACCAAATTGCACAGTCTGTGATGTTTTCTTCATGGCCATGAATTTGGTAGGGCCCGACCTATAGGATAGTACTTAAAGAACATAAGAATGGCCATACTGGGTCAGATCAAAGGTCCATCTAGCCCAGTATCCTGTCTGCCGACAGTGGCCAATACCAGATGCCCCAGAGGGAGGGATCACAACAAGTAATCCTCACATGATCCGTCCCCTGTCACCCACCTTCAGAGAAACAGAGGCTAGGGACACCATTCCTAGCCATCCTGGCCAATAGCCATTGATGGACCTAACCGGCAGAACACATTACCAGGTACTGTTTATAAAAGATTATCCAAAAAACAAGTTGCAAGGTATTGACACTGGTATTCCAGGATCATATCAAATCATGTTTTTGACAATTCAGCCAAACTTCCCAAATTTTAGAGCTCTAGAAATTCTAAAGAACTCACTTGTTAAGGGGTCTTCAGGTTTGTATTCAGACTAGGTTGCTATAGGTCTGCAATAAATTATAGCTTCTGTATTCTTAAGGAGGACACTGATCAACAAGTCGTGGCCTAAAAATAATGTTTTAAAAATATGTAACTGCATTTCAAAGGGTCCAATGCAGCCTAATAAGATTTTTGTCCTGTCCTCCATCCCTCTCTCATTAAGAAAGCTACTTGGATTCAGAACACCCAAATCGCATTTGTGTTTAGTGCTAAGCGTTAATGTAAATCTGCGTATATGCATGCCAAGCTGGACTACAGGGAAAATGAAGAAGACTGAATTACCACTGCTCCCCCACAGGAAGAGGAACATCACACAATTATATTCTTCTGATGACCTCTTCTAATGTGCGGGTGGGGAGTGTTTCCTTACATACAAGTTTACTGTTGACAACAAGAACAGAAAAAAAGATATCCAAGATTTCATTTTTATTTCAAGAGATAATTTGGGGAGGAATTCTAATTAGATTTCCCAGGAACACACAGTGAAGCCCTTTTTGTATTGTGTAATCTATTTTTGAGGGCTTTGACATCTGAAGGTTTTACTGTTCAATGTGATGTTCTCAACGAGCCATTTCTCAGTGTATGTAGCAGGCAACTGACTGCTACCAAAGAGGTTTATAAAGCCAAGTCTCATTGGTACCCTTAAGACACTGGCTTAAGGGTAGCAATGAAGGTGATTTTTATAACACAGCCTATGGAGTCTGTGATACCCCCACGGATTAACAAACCTGTACAGAAGGGATGGAGAACCTATGGTCCACGAGCAGATCCAGCCTCCAGCCCATGGGGCTTAGAGCTCCTCTATTCCCCACAGAGGAGCAAGCCGGAACTGGTGGTCCAACCCCATAGCAAGTCTGAGCCACAGTGCCCTCCACATGGCTGGAGCACCAGCTCTGGCCCCTGCTACGGGGGACAGGGGGAAGCATCCACGGCCAGCAAGAGCAGCAAGGGGCAGTCCCTGCAAGCACAAGGTGGCATGGAGTCACTTGTGCTTCCCTGGAGCTGCTCCAGGTAAGCACCCCAGTTCCCTGCCTCTTCCCACACCCTCAACCTGCTTTCGCACCCTACCTCCTGCACAGACCTCGCATCCCCAGCCCAGCACGCTACTTCACATCCAGCCACCACACTTCCATCCCCAGCAGCCCCCTCCTACACTCTGAACCTCTCATTTTTAGTCCCTTCCCAAAGCTAAGGGGAGCCACACCAAATCTACTAGCCCCAGGCCCCAGAAGAGGTAACCTGGCCATCAGGGGAAAACTACGAACCTTGACACTTTGAGTCACATGAGCAAGATGAGTGAATCTTTTTGCTTCTCAGCTGGGGGCCAGGTCAGTGAGGGATGTAGGGGTTTCGTTTTGTGTGTGGTGTGCCTGGCCCCGACCCAAAAAAGTTTTCCCCATCTGTGCTGTACAGTTCTATTTGGTATGGGATAACAAATCAGCATTGGCTAAGTTTGAAAATTACAAGCAATGTAAAAAGTAATCAGAAAATATCCACTTCCCTGTTTTTAGAGCACTTTACATTACCATAGCTCCTGTCAGTTTCACAGACCATTACAAACATTAAATAAGATTTAAGAAGAGCCCTTGATTACAACCATAGCTCCCTCTAAGCTGCATGCCTGCGCGGCCACACACAAAAAATTCTTTCCCCGCCCACCGCCTCTGGAGAGCAGCGCAGCAGCACTCACACAGCAGGCAGCTGCTCCAGCAGGCAGGGCGAGGGAACCACTGGGGCGGGGGAAGGCAGGGCCTGCTCTGGCAGCTGTGGCCGGGAACAGGACATGCTGCATGGTGGGGGGCAGGGGGGGGGGCGGGGAAATGTTCTGCTCCAGTGGCCAGGAACATGTGTGTATTAATAAATTGGGTAGCACACATCCAAACCAGCGCACTGACCTCAATATTGGTGCACAAGCCAAAACTCATTCTGCTCATGGTTGGAAAAATCTTAAAGGGAACACTGATTACAATTTCAGAGTTTGAGAAAGCATCAATGGAAAAATAAGGAATGCCAGTGTATGTGTGTAAAAGTGGTAGAAGTTTACTAACTGTCAAAGAAAAAGCTTTCAAATAAATAAAGCTCTGTACTTTGATCTAACATTAAAACTCAGAGAAATCAAAGGCGGAGGAAGACATTCCCTAGAGCAAAGGAAGAACTGAGGTTTAATATTTATTTATAAGTGCCAGTCTGAATAGACATTTGCAGCAAAGGCTGCATAAAAGAAATTTGACAGTTTAGTAAACAATCCATGAATATTTCCATCAGAGGCTTCTGGAATCTGAATAATGGCTTACAAAATGCCAAAAATGCCACCTCACAAACATTTCATTTTAAAATTAAAATTACTAGTTATCTAATAACCCTGAGGAATCTCATGAATACCAATGTAAAAGCCACACAACCATGATAAAAAAACCTCAATCTTCCCCTCTGGCATGATTTTTCCCCATTATTAACATGATGAGATTTATCAATTCTTTACAATGAAGGGTTTAACGCAGAGGTGGGCAAGATGCGTCTCATGGGCCAGATCCAGCCCGCCAAGCCACTGGATCCGGCCCGCAGGCCCCCAATGCCTAGACCTTCAGGCACGCAGCAGCCACTGTTTTAAGTGCAGAGCTGCTCCATGTGCCTCTCTGCTCTGAAGGGAGGAGGAAGCTTCATGTGATCTCCCCACACCCAGCCCAATCCTAAGCTCCTACTGGTCAGAAACCACCAGCCAATAGGAACTGAGCGATTGGTCGGGGCAGAGGTCAGCAAATATGACTCATTAGGGAGCCAGATATGACTCCTTTGGAGCCCTAGCTCAGCACCTCGTCCCTGCTCTCCCCACAGCTGGCCTCGTGCTGCACACAGCACTTCAAAGCAGCAGTGCTGTGTGAAGCCTAAGCTCTGGGTCCGGGCTCCACACAGTGCTGCCACTTTGAAGCACCCCTCTCTTCTTCCCCATCTTGCTGCCTCCTTCTGATAGGCAGCAAGGTGGGGGAAAGCAATTAGTCAACTAGTGCGTCAACTATCCGATAAGCATTTGCTTATCAGATAGTCAAGTAGTAAACTAGTCGTTCACATCCCTAGCCATAAGATTGACAGAAGATAGCCTGAATGTGTGCGTGAAGCTGGATTTGACCATTTATGATATACACTTCAAAGAAAAGTGCAAAAAGATGCAGCAGCAAAAGTCCGATTAAATAAAGTCTGTGAACACAATATTTCATTTATGCTATTGGTTAATTGTTATGGCTGTGTCTAAACTACATCCCTTTTCTCAAAAAAGGGATGTAAATTAGACACTTCAAAATTGCAAATGAAGCCGGGATTTAAATTTGCTGTGCTTCATTTGCATAATGGCGGCCGCAGGTTTTTTTCGAAAAGGGGATTTTCAAAAGAAAAACAGCTGTTTAGACGGGGATCGTTTGAAAATAAAACCCTTTCTCAAAAGATTCTGTACTCCTCAATCGGTTGGAAAATGGGTAAATATTGCATTTTATTAATATCAGCAGAACTGACTTATATGACTTATGTGTAGTCTTGCCCGTCAGTGTGCAAGAAGCTATTTGCCTATATATGCAACCTGCTTAAGTTGCAGCCCTTGGCATGTTCTACGATTATCACTATGGCCCCCGGATCTTCCGAAGTTGAGTAGCCCTGCTCTATTCCATGGCCAAAAAACCACTGTCATTATGTGATGCACCTGTGAATCTTTAGACTAAAGTTATGCTTTAAGAATGAACCACTCACTGCTGCCCATAATCTTACTACAACTTTACCATTTACCCCATGGAACAATTAATTAAAAAAAAAAAACTCTCAAAGTCAATACTTCATTCTACCCTAGATATAAGGCAGAGATTAGTAACTACTATTATATGTCTGAAGAAGGCAGATGTTGCTTAAGAATGATCAAGCAATAACCAACAAGAAGTGCTTATATGAGATTTATAAAAAGCTTTTAGTCTGTGTAGTTGATACAGAGACTTATGATTAATTTGGTTTGTCCATCATGCCTCTCCTCATGACAACTGTAGTTCCCATTTTGTTCACATGGCACAGCAAAGTGAAACCTAGCTTTGTTTTAAAAACATTTGCCAGGTGCACACAGCTAAATATGAGATATCTATTAATTACTACTATTTCCCCTCCCCGTACTCATTTTATCAGCATGTCAAGATTGCAAAGTTCTTTTCCCCATGTGCCTTTGGCTTGCGATGCTTTATGATAGTGTAAGAAAACACTCTTAAGATCTGACTGCTTGCCTGATTTAATAATCACATTCAAATTTAAGCACAGGGAATAGCTTCTGTGCAATTGTACCAGCATAAAGACTGCATTACACAGATAAATCTCTATAAAAATATGTTTTAAGGGCAAGAAATTATAAAACACTGTAACATATTTACCAAGTCACCATGCACCTTTCCTAGTGCTAGACAGCAAGTCAAATTCTTGATTTAAAAAAAAAAAAAAGTTTCACCAATTAGATTCAAATAGATTCTAAATTCGGATTTTAGTCAATTTTTAAAAAAATTAAAGTTCATAGTATCTCTTTACAAATAAAATTCATAACTACCAAGAACGTAAATATCCCTCTCTCAAACAACTGGCAATCCTTGGAAAGCAAAGTATGAACTAATACGCATCACACAACTCAAATAATAAAGTATTATATATTTGCATTCTACAGTATTGTAGTTTTCTAACTGCAAGAATTTTGATTCTGGAAAGGGGATCTACTATTTCAGTAGAGGATTATGTTACCATTTTTTAAACTCTCCTTCAGGAAAGGGAAACCTGGCTTCCCTCAATGGAGTTTTATCATATAGCAGCACCACAAAGACATTTTCTACAGTATATACACAAAATTTAGTATAAACTACCACACAAAGGTTGTTAGGTTTGGTTTTGTTTACACAACTGACCCTAGTTAGAATTACACTCCAAATCAGTTAAACAGAAGTTTTGGAATTAAAATAATGAATTCAATTAATTTGCAAAACTGACAATATGTTCAATGGCAAATGCAGAAAATATTTTCAGTTACAACAATACTAAAAATCTAAGTTTCTGCAGACATGCTACACGTTATGGAATCAAACACTGTCAGTGAACACTGCTACATGTTTTGTGTAATCTGATCTTTTGTTTACATGCATAACATTCAGAGGCAGGATAAACAATACACTAGTTAGACTTAGTCTAAACTGACTCTGTGCTAGAGAACTCAGGACCTAGATACTGGGATATACCATAATTTGAGCAACTATGAACAAGCAACATTACTCCAGCACTGACTGCAGTGCAGAATGGGCAGAGTGAATTTAGGAAGCTGCCTTTCCTGTGTGCTTCAAAACTAACATTTTAATATAATTTCAAAACAGCTCTAAGCTATAATTGATAGTCTCTACATGCATATACCTCATCCAAGCCAGGACTCTGTCAAACCTGGCCTTAAAAACTTCTAAAGATGGAGATTCCACCACTTCTCTAAGTAACACAATTCCAGTGCTTCACCACCCTCTCAGTGAAAGTTTTTCCTAATATCCAATTTAGATCTCCCACACTGCAACTTGAGACCGTTGCTCCTTGTTCTGTCATCTACCAACACTGAAAACAGCCTAGCTCCATCCTCTTTGGAGCCCCCCTTCAACTAGGCAACACGTTGGACACTATCCCTACCTTCCAACATATCTACATCTCCCGCCAGCTCCGTGTCATCCACCAACTTGCTGAGGGTGCAATCCATCCCATCATCCAGATTATTAATGAAGATGCTGAACAAAACTGGGTCCTAAAGCACTCCCCTTAATACTGACTGCCAACTAGACATTGAGCCATTGATCACTACCCATTGATCCCAACAATCTAGCAATATTTCTATCCACCTGACCCTAACATCAGTGGACTTAGAAAGTAATTCACCACTGTCCTCACTATTCCAGCCCTTTTGCAGACTATTATTAGGTCCACCCTCTGTCTCCTTTTCTCAAGATGAAGCATGCCTAGTTTATTTAACTTTTTCTCATATAACACATTTAGAAACCTTAAGCTCTTTGTAGCTGCTCTGGGATCTGCTCAGTTTGCCCACAACTCTCCTAAAATGTGGTGCAACAGCTGGAATCCAGATGGGGCTTCACCACTGCCAAGTAGAGTGGAGGAACAATTACTTCCTGTATCTAACAAATGACATTCAAGTTAATAGACCCCAGAAAAATATTAGCTTGTTTTGCAACTGTATCCCACTGTTAGTTTGTATTCATTGTGTGACTCACTATAACTCCCAGAGCCTTTCTACTGTACTGTCCCCAGCCAGTTATTCCCCATTTTGTAAATGTGCATTTGACATTTTCCTTCCTAACTAATATTTTGCACTTGTCTTTATTGAATTTCAGACCAATTCTCCAACATGCAAGTCCTTCTGAATTAGTCTCAGAGGGGTAGCGGTGTTAGTCTAACTTAAAAAAAAAACCTTTAAAAAAAACCCCACAATGAATAGTCCTGTAGCAGTTAAAGACTAACCAAAACAAAAAAACAAAACAAAAAAGATAGGATCATGAGCTTTCGTGGGTGCAGTATTCATCTGAAGAAGTGGGTTGTGCCTATGAAAGTTCATGGTACGATCTATATTTTTTGGTTAACTTCTGAATTAGAATCATGACCTCCAAAGTGCTTGCAAGCCTTCCCAGCTAAGTGCCACCTGCAGATTTTATAACTAAGCATATTCTCCCCTTCATTATTAAAGTCTTTAATGAAAATATTGACTTGTACTGGACTCAAAACAGACCCCTGTAGGCCCCTATACATCTTCCCAGTTTGACAATGAACCGTTGAACCTTGTTAAGTAGGGTTTTTCAAACTGTAGTGCACCCACCTTGTATTAATTTAATCTAGACCACATTACCCTAATTTGCATACTTATGAGGTTCTCGTGTGGAAGACTATCAAAAGCTTTACTAAAAACCAAGATTTAAAAAAAAAAAAAAAACCCACACCCAATCACATATACTACTTCCCTCTAATCCACTGGGCCAGTAACCCTGTCAGAGAAGGAAATTAGGTTGCCTTGGCATGGATTTGGCTATTGCTTATCACCCTATTATAGTTGTTTTCAAACTGATTGTTTAATAATTTGTTCTGGTATGTTCCCAGGTATCAAAGTTTGTCCAACTGATCTATAATTCCCTGGATCATCTTTGTTTCTCTTTATAAAGATAGATACTATACATGCCATTCTTCAGTCATTTGGGACATCACCCATCCTCCATGAATTCTCAAAGATAATTGTTAACAGTTCCAACATCAGGTCAGCTAAATCCTTAAGTACCCAAGGGTGAATTTTTATCAGGCCCAGTCAACTTGAACACAGCTAAATCATCTAAATATTCTTTAACCTGTTCTGGCTTGTGTTCCTTTTCTCTTGTTGCTAATATTAATTGTGTTAAGCATGTTGTCACAATGTGTGTGGGGGTGCACTAGGGATCTGAAGGTTTAACAGGGGACAATTTCCACTTGGGGCCAGCCATGAACAGGGGCTACTCCGATAGGGATGCCAGAGCAGCTCCTGCCTCTGGGACACCCTGGCTCGCCACAGGCAGGGACTGCTCTGACCAGGCTATCGGAACTCCAGCCTGTGGTGAGGGGTGGACATTTCAGCCCCCCACCCTTTAATCAGTTAACCAATATATTTAACCCATTTGCTAATTAAACGGGATTTTACATCCCTAGCACATGCACAGAAGTGCAGTATAGTTAAGGCTGCTTGGACACTTCTTTTAAAATAAGAGTAGCATTGTTCAATTTTGCTTAAACCCCTTCCAAAGCAATGCAAGTTAAACCTAACAACACCATTTTTATTCCATAAGAGCGTCCACACAAGCAGTTATATTTGTATAACTATCCCTCTCTAAATTCACTACTTTTCCAGACAAACCCCTAAGCATAGAAAAATGAAGTTCACACAATCCCATGTCAATGCAATTAGTTAGCCATTAAAAACTGGTCTACACCTAAAAGTTTTGCTGGCATAGCTGGGTCTGTTTGGGATGTGGGGACAAAAAATACTACACTCCTAAATGACAGTTACGCTGGCTGTTAACATTAAGCCAGAAAGGGTTAAGCAACTAGCAGGCTAAATGACTTAAACACAACCTTTAGAGACATATTAGAACAGTATATAAATGGGAAATAGAACCATGTCTTGTTAATAGGCAACAGCTTTGAAATGCAAATCAGTATTGTTAGACAATTAGAGGTAATACTAATTCTGTGTGTTTACTTGTATCTTATTTGATGTTAACCATTTAAACAGATTGGTTCCTCTGTCAGCATATCTGTTGATTTAGACATAAAAAAGGAATATTGACATTTAGATGAAATCTGAATATATACTGCTATTTTCTATATTTCTGTTTGAAGTTAGTAGTAAATTGGCTATGAACTGCTTAATGGATGCAACTGGTGACCTGTGTATATATAGGAAATAGATAATTCTACTTATAAGCCACAATGCTTCAACCAAGAGCAGCATTAGAACTTACTAGAGTTCTTTGAAGGGGTTAACAAACATGCGGACAAGGGGGATCCAGT
>CM057846.1:60188622-60204330 GCA_030068395.1 Apalone spinifera | reverse complement strand
ACCAACTTGATTTTCATGTGAACCTATTGCTGGGTTCACATGTGGCCTTTGGTGGCCAAGCTGGCAGATTTCCTGCCATAGACGGCTGTGTTCCTCCATCTAGTGCGGAGATCATGGATGTTGGGGGCATCCCCCCCAAACCTGAGTAAGGTCCACCCTGATCTCCACCCTGGACCAAGAAGGTGCCCGCCTTCTCTGGGCCCTGGCAGGCTCCTGGGAACTGGCAGACTGCTCCTGCAGAGCGATGGAGGGTTTGCTGTCAGTGGTTTGCTGGCTCATATTTTGGGACCACTGGGTCAGGGGCAGTGACTGCTGGCTCTGGGCTGGCAGGCTTAGAGCTGGCACAGGCACTGTGGCCAGAGTCAACCCCTTTAAGGGCTCCAGGGAAGGGGAGAGGGAAAGGAGTGTTCTTGGTTGAGGCCTGATTGGCCACCAGGGCACTCTGGGAAGACTGGGGGACCACTATTTCGAAATAAGTGTCTACACAGCACCTATTTCAATTAGCTATTTCAAATTTGGCATTATTCCTCATAGAATGAGGTTTACCAAATTTGAAATAAGCGCTCCACTATTTCGAATTTATTTCAAAATAGCGGTTATAACAGCTGTTATTTTGAATTAACTTTGATGTGTAGCCACATCCATAGAGAATAAAACAGAGACTATCTTATTACTTCCATATAAAACCATGGTGCACCCACATCTTGAATACTGCATAGAGGTCACCTCTTCTCAAAAAAGATATGTTGGCATTGTAAAAGGTTCAGAGAAGGGCAACAAAAATGATTAGGGGTTTGAAATGGGTCCCATATGAAGAGAGATTAAAAAGACTTGGACTTTTCATCTTAGAAAAGAGGAGACTACAGAAGGGTATAATAGAGGTCTATAAAATCATGACTGGTGTGGAAAAGTGAATAATGAAAAATTATTTACTTGTTCCCATAATATAAGAACTAGGGGTCACCAAATGAAATTAATAAGTAGCAGGTTTAAAACAAACAAAAGGACATTTTTCTTCATGCTGCGCACAGTCAATCTGTGGAACTCCTTGCCAGAGGATGTTGTGAAAATAGGACTATAACAGGGTTCAAAAAGATCTAGACAAGTTCATGGAGGTTAGGTTCATCAATGGCTATTATCCAGGATAGGTAGGAATGGTGTCCTTAGCCTCTGTTTGTCTGGAAATGGATGACAAGAGAGGGATCACGTGATGATTGTCTGTTGAGTTCACTCCCTCTGGGGCATCTGGTATTGGCCACTGTCATCAGACAGGATAGTGAGCTAGATGGATCTTTGGTCTGACCCAGTATGGCCGTCCTATGATTCTGGACTCACCCTGGCTCCTCTATGCTATTTTGATAGAATATTGAGGCTAAAATGAACCTTAGGTGGTAGAGGTGAATTCCTCTCACTCAGGAAAGCATAAGGCTAATATCAATGACCCTTCATTGCTCTCCACATTCCTCCCACACAAGATATATGCACATACACAAGGCCTGGCATAAGTGAGGCAGTAACCGTAGTGCCCCAGTCTTATGGGGATTTGGGGCTGCAGTGCTGCTCAGATAAGAAGGCCAGACATGGGATCATATTGGACATATTTCAGCTCCTCCACTAGCCTAGAATCCATGTGAAGTAAAGCTACCTTTGTTCCCACTTCCCAACGATCCATGCTGCTCTCCCACATCTCTCAAGAGCCACCCAGAATTAGAACCTATAGTAATGTACATAGTTTGTTCCCCAGTTAGGGAAGCATTGAAGGGTATTCAAGTGATGGCCATGGTCAGAGAAGCCTCTGACAGCATGTTCTAGCCTGTTCAAAGAGAAGTATGTGATTGAGCAGCCAGGGGGAAGCAAGGGGAGTACTAGACTCCACAAGATCTCTTATGATACACTTGGCTCTCAAATGATACATAAGATACTGCCCCTCATTGAAAACTAAAGGAAGATCGTCAGCTGGCAAAACTCATCATACTCATCAGTTGACATCAGTGGAGCTCTGACTATTTATACCAGGTGAGGATCTGCTACAAAGTCTATGACAAGTACAAAACTAATCTTTGCTGCCTCCAGTTCAAAACACTGTCTGCTCTTCTTCTGCATAATGCACACATGGTTTAAATGCCATGAACTCCCCGCTTTTCTGTGAGTTCATGGGGAGGAGCGGGGGAAACACTCACTGGCCACTATCTCTAACAGAAAAAATATCAGGAAACCCTGATGATAGAAACTTGGGAGAGGGTTGACACTCTCCTAGGCAGGAATAGTCTACAAAGAGGCTAACACCCATAATCATTGGTGTTATTAGGTATAGTCATACTCTTAATACCTCAAGAGACTTATCATCATCAATGCTCACTTTTCCCAGTATTATCAGAGTATAGCTGCTCTTTATCATTATATTGATCATCTCTACTTCATGCAGGAATCATTCAAACTTCTCTCTTAAATATGTTAAAAGACACATTGCAAAGGCAAAGTTTGGGAGTCACCCTGCACTTTGTGTGTTTGTGTGAGTGGAGGAAGTGTGATGTGGCTTTTTTGTATTCTTCCTGCTGGACTTTACCAATTTTGAGTATGCCTGTTTGTTTACCATCTGCTTTTTTCTGCCTGTAAATAGTTATATAACTTCAAATCTTTAAGCACTCCCTCACTGGCTTCTGCTCATTCTGTCAATCTTCTTTTTCAAGGTAACTAGTATATTTCATTGTAATTATGGTGTCTTTTACAGCTTTCTAGCCACCTCCTACATGCATGAATTATATTTCCTTTGATTGCACACTCCATCCTAAATAGATTGATTTCAGAAAATTTTAAAAATGGGCCTGTTCTTACTCGCATTTAAATCAGTTGCAAAACTCTCACTGGCTTCTGTGGAATAGTACCAGGCTGTAATATTCCCATACTGCCAAGTTCCGCAGTCGTGGCTTCAAGTTATTCTTTGCTATGCTAACTTCAAGTTGTTCAGAAGCACTGTTTCCAAATTTTTCCATTGTTTTCATTTACTGAATAAATTCCTCATGATCAGGAGTAGAACTTGGCCAGTTTCTACTTTGGTTGGAGTCTGTACTTTTTGGATCCACAAGTGGCAATCACATTAATTTAGGAACCTCCATAAATAATATGTTTGACTGTATTTATTATTTACCAGTTGTCTGTGTAGTTAAAATTGTTTATTATGGCCTAGAGAACCCATAGAATTTTCTAGAAAATGTTTGTCCTCTTTCTCTCTTCATGATCTTAAGCAGATACCCAGCATTTTTGTTTTTTATGTCCTATATGGTAGACCACCATGCCTTTTGTTCCTATTGTTACTATAAAAACTATTGAAATGCAGCTTCTCCTCTGAATTTCAGCCTCACGGCTCTCACCTATGCAGAACATACTAATACAAATGAGAATAATCATTGAGGTATGCCCTGTAGAGCATGACAGGATAATATCTGTACTAGGTCACATTTGACTATATGAAGGATTTTAATTTTTCCCTATTATCATGAAAAGAGAAAGTTCTCTGTTCTTCCCTCACTTAACAAACATAATGTGCAAGGCATGCACAATAAAAGAGGCCCCCTTGCAGCACAAGGAGGAATAGTACCCTAGGTTTAACTTCATTAATCCTCAACTGATTTTTCTTCAGAATTTAATTTATAGACCAATAGTGACATCTGCTGGGACTTTGTAATAAGTTATTTAAATTAATAGTATACTATTCCATGCTCTGATCTCTAAGGGTGTGTCTACACAGCACCATAACTCAAAATAAGATACACAAGTTGAGTTACGCAAATTGCGTATCTTATTTTGATGCTTTTTTGAAATAGCTTTTTTAATCATTTGGCACTATCTACACAGTGCCAAATTTCAAAATAAAGTGTTATTCCGAAATGTCACTTACCCCTGTAAAAGAATGAGGTTTACAGGGATGTCAGAATAACGAGCCTGAAATAATGGGCTTGTTGTGAAAACGTGGGATAGCTATTTTCGGATACTCCAGTATTCCAAAATAGCATTGCAATGTAGACATACCCTTACTGTCTTTTGTTACTTGTGGGCTTTAAAGTAAAATAGGCATTTCCTGACCACCATTTGTCAGGTCTTTACTATAATATTTGATTCCATCAGAATGTACTAACAAAGTTTTGCGATAAAAAACTGTGTTTTAAAGAATCTTGATTAATCTACAAAGTTTTGTAAATAAAACGGATGGAGTTCATACATGAATGTAATGATTTTAAAATATAATTGCATTACATTTTATTGATTGATTGATTGATTGATTGAAATGTTATCACAAAGAATATTGTATAGATTCCTGTTAAATCTAGCAGGGCTTCTTTTGCACAAACATAGGAAATGATGTTTTCTGCCTTTATATCTAATCAAAGATTCAAATTTTTAAAAGATTCTGAATGCAATTTCTCAACATATAATAATCTCCTGAGTAATCTAAGATGCAGCTTTTGGGGCTTTTCTGCCAGTCTGCCAGATGTCTGGATTCAATAATGTATTAAGCACATGAGCAGTCCCATAGACCTGAGTAGAAGTGCTTCACACACACTTAAAGTTATCTGCATACTTAATTGCTGTGAATTGGAGCCAGAATAATTAGCATAATAATTGTTGTCATAGATTGAATTAACTCTTCTAAACTAAACCCCTGTATTCATTATACATAACATTCCTTTTTGTCTTTTGAGGCAATGTTTCTCATAGTTAGTTACTGCTCAGATTTTGTTGTTGTTGTTGTTGTTTTGTAAGATTTATAAACCATTCGTGTTATGTAGAGGTGACTTTTTGTGACTGAACACAGCAGAGATTATTTGTCAAACTTTGCAGTTGCCACAGACTCTTATCCAGATCCCCAGCTGATGTAAATGGTCAGTGATCCCTTGATGTAGGTAATAGAGGATGAAATTAATAGGCAGCAGGTTAGGGAGTTTTTCAACAAACTCCCTAACCTGGGAGTTTTTCTTCACTCAGTGCACTGTCAACCTGTGGAACTCCTTGCCAGAGGATGCAGTGAAGGCTAGAATTTTAACAGGGTTCAAAAAAGAGATAGATTCATGGAGGTTAGGTCCATCAATGGCTATTAGCCAGGATGGATAGGAATGGTGTCCTACCTCTTTTTCTCTGGAGGTGGGTGACAAGGGAGGGATCTTGTGAGGATTGTCTGTTGTGATCTGGGGCATCTAGTATTGGCCACTGTTGGCAGACAGGATACTGAGCTAGATGGACCTTTGGTCTGACCCAGTATGGCCATTCTTATGTTCTTATGTGAGGATAGCATGATAGTTTATGTCCACTGAGTATCAACCCTTAGTTTTCAGTGAGGGCTAATGTTTTTGGTCTATCTTAAGAAATTTGTTGTACAGGTGACAGTGAAAGATGATTGAAGATGTGCTATTATAATTACTGTGTTGTATGTATGATGTGTCCAGACTTGCATCATTCCATATTGATCGCTTGGATTTTAGAAAAGGCAAATTACTATACAAAAAGACATCATGTAAGTATCACAGAGATTGTTCCCTTTGGCAGAATGTTCACTTGGGCTTATCTGCCGTGGAAAACGACCTCATGCTAGAACACAATCAGGAGGAGTCATGGCAACTCATGAAAGTTAAAACACTCAGGGTAAAATCTTGCGCCCCACTGAAGCCAAAGGCGGCTCTTGTCTACATTGAGTGCTAAGCCATATTTAACACCATGTTAGTGACCATGACTTCTCAAGGACATGTGATAACATAATGTAATTTCCCAGTGCAGACAAGCCCTGAGGGTGAAATTTATCTTGGTACTAGGTCTCATATATGGCTGATGCATCACATTAGTACCTCTTAAGCTTTGTTTTGAGAACCAATTGGCCTTGTATGGGATTTCAGCGGAGGGGTGAATTTCACCCTTTGAAAATAAAAGGACATTGTTTGAAATATGTCCTTATTCCTGAAATATTGGATTGGCTCCAGTTG
Source organism: Apalone spinifera (assembly GCA_030068395.1). NCBI lineage: Eukaryota > Metazoa > Chordata > Testudines > Trionychidae > Apalone > Apalone spinifera. The sequence goes on along the minus strand of CM057846.1, from coordinate 60,198,358 downwards.
TTCTTCTGTATGATTAATGCTTATTGAAACAAAGTACTAACAGGCACTCTTCAGGCATAGTGCAATCATTTGATGTGAAGACTGCTTCTGCTTTAAACTGCATAGGCTTGAATGTTCAATCCGTTTACAAGTTTCTTGTTGATTTTAAGGGAATTTAGGAGTTCCACTGTAATTCAATACAGAATTTACAATTATTATGGTCCCTGCCTCAGGGTTTTGGGCTGCCACACATTAGTATTGTATCCAGGTGCCTTTTAGCAACAGTTCATTAAGGAAAGATAGGACACACTGAATGTTACTGGTTTTGATCTTAAATATGTTCCAGTAAAGTGTTTCTGGTAATATCATGTGCAATTATGGTAACTTAAATACATTCTTTTTAAAAATCTAAATATATGGTGTGATTTTATGATTTCACTCATTAACAAAGTAACACACATAAAAAAGAATTGCTGGCATGCAAACATTGAAATACCTTTGAAACAGATTTTAATTTTGAAAGCTTTCATTTCCCATGACAAATAAGGCACAATAGGTTTATATTGAAATAGTTACATCATCTTAAATTAACTCATCTTATCAAATAATAACTTTTGATAATTGGCTAGTTCCTGCAAGGACCCAGTCTTGCACTCTTCATCCAAGCACAAATTAATAGGATTTGGCTTCAGCAAGGGAGAAATCAGGTATGAGCCCCAGGTAGTTATACTAACTCTATTAATGGGGGGGAAAAAAGGATGCTATGTTGTGTTTTGCAGTGTGATAGACTGAATATTAAAATATATCAGAAAATTACATAGTAATTAGAATTACAGAATCAACTGCTACTTTACCCTATTTATGATCATCTTGATCTTAAGATTTCCAGCTAGAAACTTCAAAGGGATTGCATTTGTATCTTGCAATAATAACAATCACTGGAATTTTCAATCCCATGAGGAACTAATGATGAAAATATATTGACAGTTCCACGTTTTGGAGACTGAACCAGACAGGCTAAGTACGAGGAAAATTTAAATGACAATAATATATTTCGGTATAGCTTTCAGTAAAGTCTATTTGTATCCTTTCCAGAATAGAAGTAAAGGGCTGCATCCTAAAACAAAATTAAATTCCAAGTTATTTTAAGTATGTTATCACTAGCTTGTGTGAATTTAGTTGTTAAGGTTCAGCAAAGGTTTACAGAGAGATTTTTCTAATACTCTTATAGAGCTGTTCTCTATTATTTGTTAATGCTGATGTTGAAATTGAGTCCTGAACTAATATTTACCTTGAATGGTGCACAGGGAACTGTCAATATTTGGTTTTATGATGTTTTATTCAAAATACAATCCATGTGTTATGACTCCATTTCTAAATCTTAACAATCTAATAATGCAAACATCAGAAGTGGATTATTGAATAGTGCAGTAGATGGAGAATGCCACCAAAGACCACCACTGCTTCCTTGAATATCTCAGACCTGAAGACAGTAAGGGGCTATCTACAATGGGAGAATGGGTGGCCTTGCAGGACATATTAACTGATATATATTTTAATATATAGTGTTAGTAAATACAGTCCTGTTTCAAAACCTGTTAGCTGAATATGGTCCATTCTAAAGGGAAGCCTAAGATGAAGTGTGACCAGAAAATACATATAAAGGTATTAAACCCTCTCTACACAAGTATATATTAAAGCAGGTTAATTAACATGTAAAAACACATCTTAGTTCTTACAGATTATTTTTAGCCTGGATAAGCTTTAAGTGAAACATTTCAGCTACGTTCTAAATGCCACTGTTTATAAATGCTCCCCACAGACTGAGTGTGGCACTGATTCAAAATCCAGTGATGTCAGTAGAAGTCTTTCCATGGACCTCAAGGAGCTTTGGATCAGTCCCAAAAAAATTCACCACAGACTAATCTCTAGGCATAGATGCTAACCTTGTCCCTGTTGTTCCCCCACCCTCTCATCTAGAGACAGTGTCATTTAATCAAAGACTTTAAGGCTGGAAGGGACAATTGTGGTCATCTACAATGCACTCATAGGGTGGGTCTACACTGCACCCACAGCCTGAAATAAGCTACGCAAATTGTGTGGCTTATTTCAAGTGTATTTTGAAACAGCTTATTTTGAAATATGGTGTAGTCGACATAGTGCCAGATTTTGAAATAAACCGCTATTCCAAAATGTCCCTTAATCCTCATGGAATGAGGTTTACAGGGACATCGGAATAGCGAGCCCATTATTTCTAAAGCTATTTCAAAATAACGGGCTTGTTTAAAAGATGCAGAACAGCTATTTCAGGATACCAGAAGTATCCCAAAATAGCACCATAGTGTAGACATACCCTCTGTCTGACCTCCTGCACATAACAGGCCACACAGACTCACTCACTACATCTGTAATTGACCTATAACCTCTGGATGAAGATGTTAAATCTGAAGACCTTAAACTGTGATTTAAAGATGTCTAGTAACAGAGAATTTTGCTAATTCTCACCAGCACATCATCCATGCCCCATGCTGCAGAGGAATGCAAAACAAAACAAAAAAACAGGTTTTCAATTCCTTTCCAACACCAAATATGCTGACCAGTGAGCCCCTGAGCATGTTGTGAGATCCATCAGCCAGATACCCAGGAAATAATTCACTGTCATAACTCAGAGCCCTTCCCATCTCGCATCCTATCTCCAGTTGTTAAAGGTGTTTGCTACAAGCCATCACAAATAGGATACATGCCACAGCAGACAATCTCATAATACCATCACCTCCATAAATTTATCAAGCTCTGTTATTATTGTTGTCAAGCAAACCTCAGTGCCACTAAAACCTCTGCATGTAGGATCACCAGGTGGTAAGTAAGATTTAATAACTGTGAAGAATGGCATAATTAACATCCCAGTGGACACTGTGTATGGGGAAGGGGTTTTACAGAGAAGTTTCGTAGACAGCAGAGTTTCTTTGAGTTCATAATGGGGAAATATTCAGCTGATAAAAAATCAACCTATATTATTTTCTCCTGGGAATACAGGCCAGCTCATTCTCCCACAACCTTTGATAAAAATGTTTGGCACTGTTCAATGTGAGGCTCAGCCAAAAAGGGATGGCTAATACAGTAATACAACCCTACCATCATTCTCTCTCAGGGCTCCTTTCGTTTCTTCTCAAGACATGCAGAACAGCACCTCTGGAAAGTCTTAAGAGATGGAATAGCATTGGGGGCTTTAACACAAAGATGAGTTCACCAAACAGCCCTCTACAATTGCTGCCTTTTCCTAACAACTCCAGCCTGACAGAGAGAGATTCACTATAATAATCAATAGGAGCTGGCAGAGTTAGAACTATTAGCTCTCTGGTTCCACCAGCTCAGGAGTCCCTAAGGGGAGATCTTCTCCTTTGCTAGCCGGTTAGGTAGATTGGGGTTGAAATCAACGGCTTAGCGTGCTCCACCCTTCGGCAGGTTTTCTCCTGTTTTCGGGCCACTTATCCTGCCCGTTTGGAAAGCGTTTTTCCACATAAGGCTAATTAGTTTGCGGCCTTCCCCGGGCTCTGATTACGGCTGACTCACAGGCGTAGTTCCCCTCCACCCCCCAGTCCTCGTCTTAGCTTTCCCCATTGATCGTACCTAGAAGAAAAGCTCTGCTGCTAAGCAACCGCAGGGTTCCGGTGCGCGTAAGAAACAGCAGCTTCCCCTACTACCCTTCTCGAATCCCACAAGCCGCTTAACCTTGCAATAACAACACCGCCGCCGTGTTCTCCTGCCTTATTAACCAATCGATAGGCTTCCGCTGTGCTCTGCAAGCGTGCCGCATAGCGGGCTTTGTGGGTCGCTTAAAATGCTGACTTCGCGCCTTAGAGAAGCAAGTTTCTCTGTCCCCAATAGCACAGGGGAAAACGAGAATCAGGACTGAGGATGGGTTTACTGAGGCGTGACAGGCTTGCAGCCTGGACTGGGGAAATGCAAGATCTCCATGGTAGGAACGGTGGAGATAGTTCAGGTGTCACTTGGTGAGTCAAAGAAGTCACTCTAGAAAAAGCCCCGTCCTCTGCCTGGCAGCAAGGAGCTCCGTTCCCAGCTCCTTGCCAAGGCTCCCCCAGCAGGGTAGAGCTAAGGAGTGTTTGTGAAAGTATGCACCCTGCAGCAATAACGTAGTAACAGTGTTCAACAAGGGGCAAGCGCAGTTTGCCCGCAAGTCAGCTTCAGGACCCTGGACAGCAGCTCTGCAATTGCTAGGGCATTCCAAGCTGCCTAGATTCCTTATCGCTGGCTGCTTTCCCCTCCCCTCTTATTCTCCTTCCACTCCTTGCCTTTTCGTGGCATTATTTTCCGTTCCTCTGACCTCCTCGCTGCTGCTTAGCATTGGCTGCGTAGGGTCAGGGAAGGGTTGTGCCAGGGCTGGCTACCTGTCCTGGTACACTCAATTCTAGGACAAGAGTGAGGTTGACTTTTTGGGGTGATTTGGCAAAGTTTATTAATGTGAAAAGTTGATCGTGTCTTGATATTAACAAAAATATATAGGATCGTGAGCTTCCATGGGTAAAACCCACTTCATCATCTGAAAAAAATTGATGAAGTGGGTTGTGCCCACAAAAGCTCAAGATATTATCTATCTATATATCTCTCTGTCTCTAAGGTGCCACAGGACTACTTGTAGTTTTCATAGTTACAGATTAACAGAGAGCTACCCTTCTGGGAAGTGTCTTGATATTGTTAAGGGGGGGAAAGGGTGTCTTAGAAAACCTCAGTAGCATGGGTCAGGAAAATGGAGCATTAATTATACTGTAAACTCTGTGGCTGCTCCTATGTGTCAGTGCCTTGCCAAGGGGCCCGATGCTGAACGGGTAACTAATGGCTAAAATACCACGTCGGGAGAAGCGTTCCGAAGTGTCAGACATGTCAAGGGAAGGAAAAGCCGTAGGTGAGCTGTAACGCTAAAGGAAAACGAAGGGAGGGGGCGCCTCGCACTGTTTCCGAGGGGCTGTAGCAGCTTGCGGTCCCATCCTTCTCCCCCTTCCTCCCCCCGCCCCCCAGCCGTATGTGTCCGGCCTTCGCAGGAATTCGCCCACCAGAGCCTTGAGTGGGGGAGAGTTGCACGCTGAGCAGCTTTCACGCCTACAAAAGTGGGAGCTGAGATATGAAGGCGTCCCGTCCCCTCACTCCCCCCCCCCCCCCCCCCCCCCCCCCCCTCAAGCCATCTCGGCGTTGGAGGTTACAGTGAGGAGCAGGCTTGTTTGCCTCTCCAAATAAGCCAATTGCCTTGGAGAAGCAGCATTAAATGGAAATCGTCTGACTCGGATGTGGCTGGTGGACTCGCTTAGTAATTAACGTTTGTTTTGTGTTTCTCTCTCCCCCACTCCTCCTTTAGCCTCCAAAAGCTTTCTGGGCCCTCTCCCTGCTGCCCCGCTTCTCTCTGCTCCCCAGCTCCTCCTTTCGCCCGCGCCTGTCAGCTCCCAGGCTCTGCCCTCGCTTTGCCACCGCCCTTCTTCCAGCTCTGCCAGCTGCCCCTGGGTCTAACATCAGCCCCTTCCCAACAGGGACGCTGGTCTCCAGGGAACAGGCCGCAGCCCCAGGCCAGCTGTGGACGTTACTAGAAGGCCGCCAGGCCGGGCCAGCACTACGCAGCTGCCTCTTCTGGAAACACCTGAGATGCCCCAAATGCAAAGGAGCCACGTTCAGGAAACACGGAACTTTCCCTGAGCCGTTCAGTGCTGTGAGTACCACTTCCACAGACAGGCTCCCCCGCTCCTCCTCAGGGTGCCTTGATTGCCTGGGGAGACCTGGGTCTGCAGCTAGAGCAACCCACGGCAGCTAATTTGAACGAGATTTAACACTGCGATCCCGGCTGTAATTGGAAGATTGCGGGGGAGAGGGGGTGTCGAGGAACTCGCATAAATATTCGATGCTAAGAGCGATGACAGCTTAACGCCCCTTGCTGGCCAATGGCAGAAGCAGGGCGGTTGTGACCTATGGGACTGTCTCAGGCAATGTTCCCCGCGCGCCGTTGTTTGTGGCTACACACATGAAACTGGTTACGATGGTGGTTTTGCCCCCGGGTGCCAATGCAGACGGAAATCTGTCATCATTGCCAGGCTGGTTGTGATCCCTCTCTTGTAACCAGGGAGCCTTGATTCCAGCTCCTGGGAACTCGGAGGAAGTGACGTGAATGTTATTTATGTATCATATCCATTTCAGTTTCAGGGAAATAGCTCGTCGCCTCCTAACTCCTGCCCAGGCAGAGGGGTCACAAAATAGCAACAATTTTGCAAGCTCTGAGTCGCCCTTCGTGGCGAGCCCTTACATCTGTGCTCTGAGCATAGGACTGTGGTTTCCTTTGGAGCAGTGTCTGAATGCAGTACGTACGTAGGGATGTTTCCCTGAGCCAAATAAAGGCTAGAGCAGGCAGGATCCATTGATCTCCACACGGATGCATGATTTCCCGGTTGCCGTTTATACACAGTATTTTTGCACAGTCAAGCATAACCCTTCCTTTAGATCCGATTCATTTCCTGCTCCCTACGCGGCAATTTATCGGAACAGGGGCGTTTTTACACATCAGGAAACCAGCGAAGGGGGGAAACTCACCTCTGCAATTACCTAAACGCGCCATGCCATACCCATATAAAGACGAGCCAGATTTAAGGGCGCCTATTAAAAGGAAACCCAAATATGGAACACACCGCCGCACGACCTCCTTCCCGTGCAGCCCCTCCCTCCTGCCCGCAACACATTCGCTTGTTTATCCCAGAATATCTCCTCCCTACCACCCGGTGGGGCGGGGAGGGGGGAAATCAGGTTGGATCCGTGGAACTCTCCACCCCCGTTCCCTCCCCAGTCGGTTGACACAATGTGTTTGTGGCAGATGTGGCCCCAGGTATAGGCTGCCTGTGATGCACACAAACACGTGTGTGTGTCATCCTCTGGGCGCTCGCTGGGTTTAGGGGAAGAGGCAGCTCTCCTGTCAGCAGGGCAAGGTGTTGTGCAGGGACGGAGGGAGGGACAGAAGCTGTTTTCCAGAGGCACTTGTTAATCAGCCTCGCTGGCATTCATAGTGCAGTTCTCATTTACTCCGGGCTAGTCCCTTCCACCGCCCTGTGCGGGGCTGTTGCTTTTCCCTACTCACAACCCGACCCCGGGCAGGCCGTGGGGGACGCAGATCCCGGGCATTCTGGTGGCTGAAGAGAGGGAGGGGGACACGCCAGTGGAATATACAGTAAAAGAAGCATCCTAGAAAAGCTGGGGACGCATGCGCATGGCTGGCGAGCCGCCGTCCCTGGGTGAGGAGCCCACAGCTAACGGATGTGATCGAGGCAAAGATTTCCATCTGGCTCCCGGGACTGATGGTGAAATTGTAAGTACTCTGCAGCCCCCGGGGGCTGAGCCCGCAGGGCCCACAGGCTGGGCACGTGGGGCAGCGCTCGGGGCTTTGGCTGGGGCTCTGCCGGCGCCTGGCGCGGTTTGTAAAGTGCATTTTTGGAGCGGGAGAATAACAAGTGGCTGTTTCCCGGTCTGCGGGACCGAGAGGCGCTTCTGGGCGGCACTCGCTGTCCCTAGCCAAGGCGGAGGCAGTGGGTGTCGCTTTGAATCACTCTCATCTCCCATTAGAGTTTGGGGGGCGCCGCGCGCTTCTTCCATTGTGTGCCCCGGGAAGCCGCCTTCGCTTGAAGAGGAGGCTGCCTGGCCGCGAGCGGCAGAGCCTGGCCCTGGCCGGGAGGGCTCCAGGCTGAGGGAGAAGAGGAGCCCGGGGTGCGGGCACCCAGGTGCAACAGTGGCTCAGGTGTGATCTCACGCGGGCGGCGGGAGGGGCCCGGCAGCCAGCATGAGAGGAAGCAAGAGCTGCCCTGGTTCCTGGAGCTAGACCTGGCGGGCAGCGGGAGCTCGCTTCAGCCGCTGCAGGTGGCTGTAGCTGGGGCTGGCCTGGGGCGCGGAGCTGGCAGCGCTGTGCCTAGGGCGACGGGCTGCAAGATCAGGGCGGGGAGGCGGCGAAGCTGGGACGGGCGGGGCGGGGTCACGCGGCCGGTCTCGAGGCGCCTTCCATGGGCTGCCGCCCTTCGGCCCTGGGGGGCAGGCTGCGAGGGCGGCGGGACTAGGGAGGCTGCAGCTGCGACTTCTCCCAGCGCTGGAGTCCGGAGAAACTTCCGCCTGGCGCAGCCCGCTGGGGACTCCGAGAGCGCAGCCGCGGTGTCCGGGACAGGCTCCAGAGAGAGCCCCGCCAGCTGCTGTGGCTCCCGCCCGGAGGAAGGGGCTGTGCGCTAGTGGGGAGGCTCCGCGGTGCTCGCTGTCTGGCCTGCCCGCGTGTCCAGCACGGCGGCTTTTCCCGCCCCAAAGCCAGAGCTGGGTCCTCGCGCTTCACGCGCCTGCCTCGCCGCGCTCCTCTGGGCCCCCAGCGCCAGGGGGCGCTGCAAAGCAGCCAGGGAAGGAGGCTCGCGAGCGGTCCAATTAACAGCGGTGTCACCCTCCTCCCCCTCGTGGTCCTTTGAGTTTTCTAGGAATTAAGGAACCGTGGAATTACACCTAGAGGTTACTACAAATCCGGTCCCTCAGTCCTTAGCCTTCTCTCTCCAACAGCAGCCCCATGGAGCTCAGTGAAAGTCAATAGGATTGCAGCCCCGTAAAGACAGCAGGACTGGCCCATTCCCTTAATGCCACCCACTGCCTGAGCCCAAACTTACGCGGAATGTCCCAAAACAATCAAGTAATAAAATAAACATTTATTTCAGGGCGAACAAGTGTGTCGGTATCTCCACCCTCTCAGACCCTTTTAAACAGGATTGTGAAGTATACATTCTGTGGGCAAGAAAAAAGACCGTTTGCTGATATCGGTCATTTCTATGTCATTAAATAGAGGGAAACAGGTAATGAAAATGAGACGACTGCAGAGGTTCAATATGATTATCTTTGCACATGCCAGTAGAGATTACAGTAATTTAATAGAGAGGTAATTTCTTCTGTACAGTCATTCCATTACTTCATTTTTGTTGTTGCAAAAATGCAAACAAAAATACCTAATAGCAGGTAATTTGTACAAATCAAAGACATATAGGTTACTTGCCTATCACTCATTTTTCACTACTCATTGTATTTACACCACACTAGCACTGGCTTTCTAAATTGATAGGGCTATATACTGCTTGTGCAATACACTATATTATTAGAGTGCAGTTTGATGGAAGCCAGTACACAATACAATGCATCATTACTATGTTATGATAGAAGTGAAATTAAAATGAGGAATGAAAGTATGTTTCTAAACTGAGAATGAAATCCCATCTGAGAAATATATTCAAGTCTCCTGGATGGTCTGATGAAAACTATAAAGCTATGCTACCCCCCAAATATTATAACATGCTACAGAAATAACAAGATATGGGCAATCTTATTTGTCCTTCATTCTACTTATCCACATCAATGTATATATGTATATACATATTCATTTGAAAGAATTATGCATGGAAACACTATTTTTTCTAAGTCTGTGGTTTCACTTCAAAATGTAATTGTACACACACTTGGAAAAATGGTCTAAATTGTCAAAAGTAATGTGATTTTGGGTGCCTCAGTTTTTGGTTGCTCAACTTGAAACACCTTGGCTGTGTCTACACTGGTGCGATCTTGCACAAAAGCGGCTGCTCTTGTGCAAAAACTTGCTGCCTGTCTACACTGGCCGCGTGGTCTTGCGCAAGTAAACTGATGTTCTAATGTATGAAATCAGGGCTTCTTGTCGCAAAACTCTGACACTCGCGCTCAGGAATAA
>CM057846.1:60139566-60179796 GCA_030068395.1 Apalone spinifera | reverse complement strand
CCCCCCCCCCCAGATTAATTTCAAAGATGATCCACAGACTTGGACTAAGAGTCAATAAGACAAGACAGAATCCATAATTCCTCATTTTAACACCTTTTTGTATTGAGTCTGGCCTAAGAAATAGATTCACTTTGATTTTAAACATTAACACAGGCACTGGGTCATATCTTTAGGAAGTGTAAACCCACATAGCTTTGCTGATTTCAGTGAAGTTATACTGCTTGCCACCAGATGAAAATGTGTCCCACAAGCGTTATCATTGTTAATATTTCACATAAGGTGGGGTTTTTTCTAATCACACAGGATACAAATATTCATGAATAAAAGCACCTCTTTTTTCTTGTTGGTGGACATGTTGTACTTCAGTCAGAAAAACAAAAAAAGACAACATTACTATTAACCAGGACCTAGATCCATGTAAAAGTAGCTATTAATAACAAATAGCATCAAGTATAAGCCTTGTAGATGTACACCTTGGCTACGTCTACATTGGCGCGCTTTTGCGCCAAAGCTATGCAAATGAGGCTTAGCGTTAGAATATCGCTGAGCCTCATTTGCATAACTAATGATCCGCCATTTTCGCGGACCAGGCTCTTGCGCAAGACGGGGCTGTCTACACTGGCCCGTCTACACTGGCCCATCTTGCGCAAGAAAAACCCTTTTGCGCAAAGCCCTTATGACGATCATTTTCGGGCATAAGGGCTTTGCGCAAAAGGGTTTTTCTTGCGCAAGACGGGCCAGTGTAGACAGCCCCGTCTTGCGCAAGAGCCTGGTCCACGAAAATGGCGGATCATTAGTTATGCAAATAAGGCTCAGCGATATTCTAACGCTAAGCCTCATTTGCATAGCTTTGGCGCAAAAGCGCGCCAATGTAGACGTAGCCCTTATGTTTGAGCTTACACAAGTGTTTGATTCTCAAATGAACTATTATTCCTGGTTCTTATGTCACAGAAAGCTGCATTTACTGACTGCTATTTTCAGAGCACATACCTGGGAATAAGTAGCCAGAATATTTTAGTTGAGGGAACCACATTTGCACTGATATTTAAGGAAACATTAATGTGGTAACTTCATTGTACGAGCAAGAAACTAGTGAGTGTTGATTAGCAATTCTTCTACTTTCAATGGAAAATTGACTAAGAAACATTTTCTTCTGTCAGGTTATGTTATGTTTGACAGGACCAGGTGCATAAGGATGTATGTAAATGTTATTTTTGCAGGAATAAGCTCTCTGTATTCAAGCTATAGCACTGAAGACACCTGCTCCTCCCATTCTCTCTCATATTGCAATACTTAAGGCAAGTCCTTCTTCAAAATGAGGAACTCTTTGAAGTTCCCTAATTGAGTATTCAAGAGTGCAAATCCTTTACTCTCCCTCTGTACTGAGAGGGCTGAGCGTTGGTCTGACGCTGTAGCAGCTCGGTTCCTGTTTGTTCAGTGGATCAGAGCTTATAACGTAAGCCTGGATCTGCCCCATAGCACAACATAATCAATACTTGCAAAGAGGCTAGCTGAGCTGCAGGGGCCCTGCTTAAACCATCTTTATGCAGATGTATAAATAGAGGCAGGCAGCAAGGAAGCAACATTTGTGCCCCAGTCCATCTCTCCTATGGAGTCAACACATTCTCCATAGCCAGAGTGCTGGAGAGGGCACTCTCAGATGGGGCTGTGTCTTCACTACACCGATCTATCAGAAAAGGTATGCAAATTGCGCTCCACAATTTGCGTTCTTTTTTCCAATAGTTTTTTCGGAAGAGCTTTTCCAAAATTTGGCCCGTCTACACTGGGCCAAGTTTCAGAAAAGCCTCCTCTTTCAGAAGAGCCCTTCTTCCTCATGGGAGGAAGAAGACAGGGCTTCCAAAAGAGCGCGATTGCTCTTTCACAAAAAAACAAAACAAAACAGAAGAGTAGATGCGTTTCCTAGACATGGCGGAGTTTTTCTGGGGTACATCCGGTATCCCAGAAAAACCCCGTAGTGTAGACATAGCCTGGGTTGGCAGGAGCAGTATTTGTGCGTGTTTCTCAAGGTTTCTTGCCTTGTTGGGAGTAGTCATTTTTGTGATTGGAGTAACAGCCACCGGAAACTTGAGCAAAGGTTGTGCAACCACTTTAGAATACAAGTCTTCTCAGCATTAATGAATACTATCTGCATAAGTATCACTTAGGGGCTGAACTTTGTTCATGGCCTTTCATTTAGTTAGTTCAGGAGCTTATTAATATATTTCTATGCTTGTTGCTCAGTGGAAGGCACTTTGATCATTCTGTTCAATAGAGAGCACTTGTTTTACTGATACCGTACATACATTATCTAGCAGCAATAATTTTGGCTTGGCATTATGAGGTTTTTTTTAGAGAATTTGTTTGGGATAGTGAGAAAGGAATAAAGCAAAGCAAATTATATCTAAAATCATGTTTAGACCCATGTACAGCAAGACTCTTAAGTATATGTTTAAGACCATGAGTGGGATAATTCAAATTCTTAAACAGAAGCATATGCTTGGGCACTTTGCTGGGTCAGGCCATGGGCTAAAAGAACTGGTCTCACACTGAAGTGTTCCAATGCAGTGCTACAGCATTGTCTATGGAAAATCCAAATCCGCTCTGCACAGAAGGGGCTGTTTACTTTATTTTTTTGAATGTTCGTGTGTGAATATAATGACTGAAAATAGTGCTGGATTGACACTCTTAAGGGGAAAGTTTTAATTTCAAGGTCATTCTCTATTTAGCATTTCTGCTAATTTGCACCCTTGCTGTCACAAGACATGTCAGTTTCTACACTGGATTCATCCTATCCACTAGGAAATGAATGGAGGCCAAAATCATTTCACACAAGCTCTCTAAGCAACCAATGGATTGCACTCTGTATCTAGTTTTGGTCACTTACGTGATCTGAATTTGAACAGGTGATCGCGAGGTGAAAGGTTCTAAAGACCATTGCTAAGAGGCCAAACAGTGAGAAACCTTCTATTGCTGGTGATAGTTTGTATGAGTTTCCTACAACTCCACTGCACACTTCAAAACAGAGTTCTGGCTTGCAATGCTACAATTTGAAGGGAATAATGAGTGATATAGACAGGAACATATGCAGTGAGTCCGTGAGAAGTGCTGGTCTCAAAGTCCCAAAACCAGTGAAGGAAGGAAAGGGGCACTACTATTCCTTCAGATGGTCCACAGGTTACTTCACTATTTAAAGTCAGGAGTGAGAATTCTGGCTCTCACCCTCTACACTTATTATGCATATGGCAATTTTCCCTAGTATATAATCCATTCCTTGCAAGTTGCTTTCCATTGAGCAACTTGGCTTGCATGCTGAGCGACAGAGTGCCCTTTGTACCTTTATCCTCTTGGGTGTGCTAGGACAGCCAAAGACAAAGAAACTGCTATCTTCCCATTGTTTTATAGATTCCACTTTTGGGCAGGAATTATATTTCTATATTCCAACCTTATGTGGAAAAATCATCTGGCCAGCTCTACCAATTAGGGAGGTCACACGCCTTCCTAGGACCAACCACTGCTAAGACTTAAAAGGACAAAAGAGGTTGTTTACAGTTCATCAGGTCATCTAGAAATTGAGGGTAACACTCTTTCTGGCTTTCATTCGCACATCGCACAACACAAAGCATTCCATACTCGATAGATCTAACTTTGCACACAAGCATGACACATACACCAGAATAGGATACAGATCAGTGGATTATGACATTAAGATTAATAGGTTACATGACGGAATTTGGCCCAAGCATCTCTGAGTTTTGCGTATTTGTGTCCATAAGTCCATTCCATAAAGTGGTGGGAAGGGGTCTGTCACAAGGGCGTTTATCAAGTGATTCACCCTTTGTTTCCCATTCCCAGCTTCTGGCAATATGATTCTGTATTGGTTCTGGCATGTCAAGGTTCTCCCCGATTCCCATTGGAGCTATGCTACCAGGGACTCCTCAGCTATCCTAGAATTTCCTTTGAAGGATTTCCCCTACATTAGATGTGGGGCCCTAGGAAAGGTAACACTGTCCCTGCACTGGCTGAATAAATGCTGGTAATTTATTACATTTTTTTAAAATTAAAGCTGGTTATGCTGCTGTCTTTGCTTACTGATATCCCTTCCAACAAATGGCCAGAGGAACACTAAGGCCAAGTGAGTCTGAGCCACATACTTAGGATTCCCATCTCCTGGTTGAAATTACTGTGTATGTGATCAGAACAGCACCACAGTGAACACAATACGATTGGTCCTTCAGCAACAGCTTTCACAGGTCATGTTAACAAGAGCTTCACTTTCTTTGATCCTGCAGGTATATAGAAACTTTCTCTTGCACACTATTAGTCAAGTTAAGATATTTAGATTCCATCTCAAAAAGGTATTTTCAATCTAGAGGTGAAATCAATTAAAGTCAAAGGAAATGCTGCCATTGACTTCAATGCATCGAGGTTTTCACCCTAGATAATTGTGATGAAAGCCTAATTAAGTGCCATACTCTCTGAACTGCAGTGTAAAAGCTATGCACCCTACCATCCCTGAAAACTCCCAGTAGCAATTATCCAGAGTGATGTCACATCTCTGAATGGTGAAAAAAATCTACCAGCCACATCCTGAGGTATGTGAATCAGAGGAATGTATCAACTTAGTGCCTTAAATGAAAAGTTGTTGGAGCAGTTCAGGACAACTATTACATCAGCAGTTTTCTTCTTTTGTGTGGCTTGGGTCAGTAGCAATGACTACACATTTATATCTAAATTTGTTTCTTTTAATTAAAACAGTGATTCACCCCATCTGAATTTATCTCTGTTGCTGAACTTGATCCAGGTACATTCACCCAGGAGCATAGCATATCCCTATATCTTGTTACAAAATTAGAAAACATTGAAACATAGTGTGCATACACCGAACAAATACTTCACCCCAGCTCTCCATTCTGGATGAGTTCTGCTCAGTGCAGGAACTCAGAGGATCAGCTTTAACAACTAGATAGGCTCTCCTAGTTGAACCAGAAGTTAGATGTAGGAGTCATTGAGTGAAATTCTATGGCTTCCATTACACTAGGTGAGCATAACAGTCCCTTTATCACCTTAAAATCTATGTTCAGGATCATCCAGGAGTGATTTATTCCCCATCAAAGGACAGAGCAGTATCAGGATTGCTCTAATTTAGACCGCTGAAACAGAAAGTAGGTGGAATACAGTAAACTCTTGCGACATATCCTTCCCCAGAGCCTTGGCATGAGCACTATGCTAAGAACGAAAGAGGGAAGACAGCAATCATATCATACCACCAGGGGCCATTCTACCCCATTTGTTTTATACGGCCAAAAAGCTAGACTAGAACAGAGAACTGACCCCTTATCTTATCTGTCAAAAGAACTACTAGTGTGTCAAAGACTCCCATGCTCAGCAGTGATGAAGGCCACAGAAAGCATGTTGTTATTAAAAAAGCATTTTTTAGTAGTAGGCGTACAAGAAAGTTAATCACCCCTTCAACAATCTAAAGAACCTGAAAGGAGTTTTAAAAGCTCCATTCCAGTTGCCTCTTCCCTTTTGCCATGAATTATACCCCAAAGAGTAATGCTTTCAAAAACTTTGCAACTACTTGCACATAAGGTCATTCACTAAGGGTACCCTCGCAATAAGATTCCTTGTCTGTCCGCAATCACATCAGCGATTCTTTAGCATGCGTCAGTCAGATTCTCAGGTGACATAAATCAAAAGAGCTCCACTGGAGTCAACTGAAGAGCTAACTCAACATTTCTGTTGGACATGAAAGTCTTGTACATTTTATATGACAGACCATTGATCTCAAGTATAGTGGGGCACAAATTTCTCCCCTTCCTAAAGTCAGGGCAGGTCTACACTTACTGGGAGATCGGCACTGCAGTGATCTATCCCCCGGGGGTCAATTTAGTGGGTCTAGTAAAAGACCTGTTAACTCAACCACCAATCACTCTCCCGTTGACTCCAGTACTCCACCAGAACAAGTCAATGGGAGAGTTTCTCCTGTCAACCCCATGCAGTGGAGACCCCATGGCAACTCAACCTAAATCAGGCCTGGGCAAAATATGGCCCACTGGCTGGGTCCAGCCTACCAAGCCACCGAATCTGGCTCTGAGCCAGCAGATGTGCTTGCTTCCTACTTGCCTTGCCCCTTTGCTCATAAACTGTAAACTCTTTGGGGGAAGGAACTGTAAACCGTGTTTGTATGGCTCTGAAAAGCATTAGGCTTCTACACTTTAAGAAATTAATAAAACTGCAATTATGGAGATGTGGGCATTTTGTTTTATTTTGAGGTTATGATCAGCAATGTATGAAAAACAGCAGCTTTAATTTAAGAGATCTGTTCCCTGTAGATATTTAGAATGCTTTAGTGAACATAGGAAATGTGAATCAAGTGATGTATAATACCAGCTGCTTTACTACAGTGCAGTTCATTTCTAAAGCCAAAGTGATGTTAAAAATATTACGGAGCCCAGTCATCTCATCATTTGCAGGCACACTACTGCTATGGATACAGAGGAGCTGCAGGTGCGCTATTCATTACACTTTCCTTACAACAAAGTATCTGCTTTGAACTAGCCATGTTTAAACCAACAGATACATTCTTGCAGGAACTTCTGCCTTAGGTCTCCACGTACTTTTTAACTCTTTTGTGCCATTTTATTGTTTAGAAATATTTACAAAAAACCATCTATGCTAGAGCAAGAAAATTACTTCATGTTTATTTAAAAAGAAAACTAATGTTTCAATGTGAACATGAAGGCTTTGTCTACACTGGTGGGTTCTTGCTCAAGAACACGTCCACACTGCCATGTCCGAGACGTGCTTTTGCGCAAGAGCGCCCATGGCAGTGTGGACACACTCTTGTGCAAGAAAGCTCTGATGGCCATTTTAGCCCTAGGGCTTTCTTGTGCAAGAAACCCCTGTGGCACGTCCACACTGCCCTCTTGCGCAAGAGCTGTTGCACAAGAGAGCTTACACTTGTAAGAAAAGAGCGTAGCTCTTGTGTAAGAAGCCCTCTCTTACCACGCTGTACTGTAAATCTTCTTGCACAAAAGAGGGTGGGCAGCGTAGACGCTCTAGGGGTTCTTGGGCAAGAACAGCTGTACTTGCACAAGAACCCACCAGTGTAGACAAAGCCGAAGTGTAGAACAGTTTAAATGAGATGCCAAATTGCGCCTTTATTTTTTCCTTCCTGAACCCTTCATAATCTATAAATTGGGATATAAATCACATATGATAGTATTGGATTTACATTCATCAAGCTTTACAGCTTCCAAATATCCTTTGGTAGAGTGAGTGCTTTAAAAGCTACATTATAAACACAACACTATTTCAGGGAAAGATGAGAAAGATGGCAGGAGGCATTTGCTATAGAGATGTTTACATGCTCTTCCCTCATGCTGAAGTATACCACAGAATATCTTGGAAAAGAAATCAATCTGAAAAAGTATAATAAATCAAATATACATTATATAAGAGTAAACATCCAAAATTATAATTTTATGAATATAATTATGGATCAAAATAAGGATTCTTTGTAATAATAAATATTTGGGATTAGTGGGTGGGTACATTGACTTATCCGCCTCTTTCTCTTGTGCCCTTCTTCCCACCTCAAGCAAAATGCAAAACAAAAAAACAGAAGACTAGCACTGCTAATCAGATCATATATCAATTCAGTTGCAAAGTGGGTTATTTATGTGTGCAGAAGCCAGATAGAACATCATCTAAATGAAGCTGGCTGAATTATATAAATAGCACTTATTTGATTCCAATTATAAATTAAACTTTTCTAATTGATAATAAGAAAATGTTTACTGTCTACCAGCAGCTGAGAATACATCAGGTATACCATTGTCTCATGCAATGTTTTGTTTATAATTACTTATTATTGTAACCACAGACATTGCTTTATTTTTTCAGAAACAGTTACTAGGAGGAAAGCTGAAAATATTCCATATTTCCTTCTGCTGTAATGAACTTGAAATGTAAACAAAGAAAACAGGATATTTTCCTTTTCATATTTATTCTTCCATATTTTAAAACCATCAAGCTGGTATTTTGGGAAGTATTGTTCTTGCTTACATTTTAGACTTTTGACCATGTAGGGACAGGTTGTCAAAGGGAGCAGATCCATAATGGGGCATCATTGTATGTGTTTTCTCCCTATTGTAGTGTAGCTATGCTGGTCTGATGTTATTCTGCAAAATAGGTTCCTCTTCTGCTGTGCATGACATACACATTGTCTCTTGAACAAGGGGATATTCTAGCCAAAACAAAAAGAATACTAACCTATATAATGCCATCAGTAAAAAGATCAGTAGAAAATGCAGTGATTGTGAATTAATGCTGCATTGAGTTGGAATAACCTACAACCATGATTTTGTAATTTTTGTAGCAATGCCTGCTTCATATGGATTGCCATCACTGTCCTGTATCATTTGAACACATATATAGGAAGGTAATTTCTAACATGATGCTCTCCAACCCATCAGATAGCCTCTTGTACTTGTTATTGAATCATGAACAACTCCTCAAAAATCTGCCATCGTTATAGGTATTTAAACGCCTCTATAATTTTGATGGACTCAAGGAGATTTAGCTACCTCATCAACTATGCAATAGGGAGGAATCTGTTAACCCTTTACATGCTGGAGTGCCTTTACACCTTGTCACAGAATCTCAATGAAGCGGTGGATTTCTAAGGAGAACAGTGGGAGCGGTCAGATTCTGAGTTCTTTTGAAAATCTGGCCTTAATTATACTAGTAAGTCTTTTGTGCAGAGATTAATCCCCTCCCCCCTTATTTTGGTTTTTGCAGCCCATGGGATCAGAGCGGATGGAGATGCGCAAACGGCAGATGTCTGTGGCCCAGGAGACACCGAGTGCCACACAGGCACAGCATGGCATTGGGAATCATGCTTCCAATGCCTGCTGCTTCTGTTGGTGCTGTTGTTGCAGTTGCTCATGGTAGGTCTTTTGGTATCAACTCAAACCGGCAGGGGTGAATGACTGCCAATGGTTAGGACAACAAAAACAACACAGCACCAGGGGTAATAACACAAGTCTAGAACAACCGGGAAAAGATGGTTATGCTGCAACTCTCAAGGCAGACTTCAGTGCCAGTTCCCGTGGATTTTCCATCGAAATAATGAAGGATCTGTGTGTGTGTGTGTATATATATATATATATATATATATATATATATATATATAAAGAGTTCTATATACCAGCATCAACTGAAGGGGGTGGGGGAGATAAGTTGGCACTTCATGCAATTCTTTTGGTAGAACTGCTCTAGGCTACACGCACATCATGGTAACAATTTCTTTGTGAAGATGTTTCTTCACAATTCTTCACAATTTCTTTGTGAAGCTCATGTGCTTGATGTTGTACAAAACAGAACAGTCTAGTCCCGGCACTACAAAATACGTTCCAATCTAAGTAAGACAGAGTAGACAAGATGCACTGGGAGGTGCAGAAGAGGGAAGAACTAGCATTGTAAAAAGGTCTTCTGGGCACTGCAGAAGAAATGAGTCATTAGGAAGGATTCGGACTGGAACAAAATAAAGAGGACATTGATTTTCAGAGGTACTAAGCACCTGCAGTTTCTGGTAAGTCTATGAACCACCTTCAGACATCCAAGTCTTATAATACTGGCCTCTGTGTATGAGGAGCTGTGTTGCAAACACTTGTAGATGGCTGTAGTAGAAATGTAACATTTAGTTTGGCATCACTGATAAAGCAAGAAGATTCCTGTGACTTTAGCGTTGTTAGCTAATGAGCCCTCGTTTAATTCAAGGAAAAAACATAGGTATTTAAATTCCTTTGGAACTGACAATTTAAATGTTGTAACTTATATGATATATGACAGAATGGTAAGTGATTGTCTAGGAAGGGGTACTGATGAAAGGGATCTAGGGGCCATAGTGAACCACAAGCTAAATATGAGTCAATAGTGTGACAGTGTTGCAAAAAAAAAAAAGCACAAACCTGATTCTGGGATTCATTAACAGTAATGTTGCAAGCAAGACACAAAAAATCATTTTTCCATTCTACTCAGTGCTGATTAGGCCTCAGTTGGAGTAGTGTGTCCAGTTCTGGGCATCACATTTCAAGAAAGATGTGGAGAAATTTGAGAAGGTCCAGAGAAGAGCAACAAAAATGATTAAAGGCCTAGAGAACATGAGCAATGAGGGAAGGCTGAAGGAATTGGGCTTGTTTAGTTTGAAAAAGAGAAGACTGAGAGGGGACATGATAGCAGTTTTTAAGTATCTAAAAGGGTATCACAGGTTGGGGGGGGGGTGATGATAGGACAAGCAGCAATGGTTTTAAACTGAAGCAAGGGAACTTTAGGTTGGACATTAGGAAAAACTTCCTAACTGCCAGGGTGGTTAAACACTCATATAAATTTCCTAGGGAGGTTATGGAATCTCCATCACTTGAGATATTTAAGAGCAATTTAGACAGACACCTATCAGGGATGATCTAGATAGTGCTTGATCCTGCCGTGAGGGCAGGGGACTAGACTTAATGATCTCTCAAGGTCCTTTCCAGTTTTAATATTCTGTGATTCTATGATGTAGTTAGTTCAGCCTAAACATTGGTGCAAATATGGCTAGGTCAATGGAAAAATTATTCTATTAACCTAACTATTATCTGTTGGAAAGGTGGATTAATTACATGGATGGAAAAAAACCCTTCCACCAGTGTAGTAAGTGCCTATACCATGGCATGACAGTGGCACAGCTGCAGGCTGTGTATACACCCTAAGATTGGGTAGGGTAATAATTTTTGATGGGGGAGGGGGCCACCACTCCAAGTTTTTGGAAAGTGGTTGAGGGCCACACTCTTCCAGGATATTAATGGAGGAATTCCGGGGTCTGGGATGGAGACTGGGTACAGAAGGGAGCTTGGGGGAAAGGACTGGGATGCAGGATTTTGGGATGTGACCCAGGGTAGGAGGGGATTTTTGATTTGGGGTAAGGGATTGGGGTGCCAGATCTGGGAATGGGTATGGGTACAAGAGGGGGAAGAGGATTGGGGAAAGTAGGAGGTGGGGTGCCAGAGGGAGGATCTGGCTGGGAGATGCTTACCAGCAGAAACCTGAGCAGACTGTCTGCTGCAGGCTGCTCACTGCTGTAAGTAGCTCTGCTCTGGGCATGAAAGGGAAGGGATCAAGGAGGAAGGGAGAAGGCTTCCTACACAGTGCCCTTGCTTCCAGCAAAAATTCTCAGCTCCTATTGACCAGAAACTGAGAGATTGGCCAATGGGAGGGATGAGATTTTGCGGGGGGCGGGGGGAGCGGGAACAGCACGAGAAATCTCCCTCCCAGCCATCCTGAACAGAGAAAAGCTGGCTTTTTAAAGCATAGTCTGTTCTCAGCCTAAGGGTACCGGTAAGGTGGCTGTGGGCTGGAGCTGGTGGCTTGGCGAGCTGAATTTGGCCTGCTGGCAGCCTCTCGCCCACCCCTGCCCTAAGAGACATTCTAGTTCAGAGTCTCTCAACCTTTCCAGACTACTGCAGGCTCTCAGGAGTCTGATTTGTCTTGCAAAACCCCACTTAAAAACTACTTGCTTACACAAACACAAAAATACAAGTCACAGAACATTCTTACTGAAAAATTGCTGACTTTCTCATTTTACTTGTTAGCATTTTAGTTTGTATTGACTTCATTAGTGCTTTTTATGTAGCCTGTTGTAAAGCTGGGCAATATCTAAATGATATGTACCCCGGGAGACCTCTGTGTGCCCCTGTGGTATATGTACCTCTGTTTGAAAACCACTGCTCTAGCTCCAACAGATGTTATGGTCTTGATGCAGAAGTTACTGGCCCTATCACCAGCTACAGTAGTCAGTATAGATGACCATAGTGCTCCCTTCTAACCTTAAAATTAATTTTACCCCATTAAGGCAAATTTAAATTAGTCTGAGATGTTAAGTTCCTAATTTTGCTTCCTAGCATTAAAAATCCTTCTCAAATGTAGAAAAACATGGCTCAGATATTGTTATCCCAATTTTACCCTCAGAGAAACAGACACGTGGATATTGAGTTTCTTGCCCACTGTCACAAAGCAAGTTGGGATAGAGGTAGGGATTTAGAACCCAGATCTCATGCAGATTTTGTGCTGTAATCATGAGAAACAAGAGAGGAAATTGGGAGGGACAGAGATAGATGTGAATTAGTGTAGGGTCTCTTTCTGAGACTGGTTGGAGGACCTCTGATCCCTCCTTAATTTCATCTGGCCCTCAACAAGTCTCCACACCATGGACTAGAAGCCTTGAGCCTCAGGTGGGAGCTGCAAGTGCAAGCTCATGTCAATCCAGGAAGCTCCACATGCTGTCCTCCCCTGCAGGTGCTGCTTCCACAGCTCCCATTGGCCAGAAACCACAGGCAATAGGAGCTGTGGGGGCAGCATCTGCAGACAAAAGCAGCACATGGAGCTACCTGCCACCCCCTTCCAGGGGCTGCAGGAACATGCAAGCTGCTTCCAAATCTGGGAGTTGCTGAAGGTAAGTACCCCCATACCCGCTTATGAACTCCAACCCTCTGCCCCAGCCTGAGTCCCCTCCCTCATCATAACTCCCTCGCATAACCTGCATTCTACCCTAACCTTCTGCCCTGAGTCCTTCCTGGATTCTATACCTCCCAATGCACCTCACCCCTTCATCCAAAGCTCCACCCCAGAGCCCGCAGCCCCAAAGCCTCCCACATCCCAACCTTTTTACCAGCCTGGATCCCCCCTCCTGTTCCCTGAATCTTTCATTTTTTGGCCCCATCCCTATGAGTCTTGCCAACTTTCCTGACCAGATAGACTGGACACCATTACCATTCACGGGGTGCTGAAGATGGTCCTGGTGCCAGGGAGGTCCCTTCTACTGAACCCAGTACCAGTCCCACTTCCACTGACTGTGAAAAGAAAACATGTGGTATGTTGCAGACCGATCCACAGGGTCAGCAGCCTGCCTAACCAATGGGGCTAGAAAGGATGCAGTCCTGGACCAAGGGTGAGGTTGGGACCAAAAGGCAGAGGTCTGTTGTCTTCTGCCAGAGCAGAATCCCTGTGCTGGTATTGTCCTTGTTGGTCCTGAAATCAACGGATTCCCTACGGCTGCAACCAAAGTCAACAATATATCTCTGACTTCCTTACCCAGAACCAGTTGACAGGACCTGCTCTATCAAAGGCACCATCATTTGATCCATGCTGATTGTGATCTTTCTGGATAATGGAGACAAATCCCTATGTGACTTGAAGCAGCAACCTATTCCTGAGGACACTCGACATGGAGCCACTCCAACTCCTGCCTCAGTATTACAGTTGCCTGCGTTGCTACTGCTGCACCAATCCACCAAGTGATCTCACTCTCCTGCTCGCGATGACTCTTGAGCACGACTCCTAGATACCTGAACTCATCCACTAAGGGCAGCTGGCTTCCTCACCTGGAGAGAGCAGTACTCTTTCTTTTTAAGTAATACACAACTAGAAAAGCCACCAAGAATAGAGGGATTATGGAGTGAAAACCACACAGAACTATGATTCCAGCCATTGGCAGTAAGAAGAAACTGAGGGGGTCAGGACAGCACCACCTCATCACATACACCTAAACAGAACACATGGCTGAATATAATGGAAGAAGTAATTTTTGTCCACACCCGTTTACTTCATACTACAAAAGGATTTTTGGGCATATATAAAGCATCAACTGAGCAGCTCCAATTAACATAAATGGGAATTGTGCTATTAATGTTTCATGTGTCAGACTGAGAAAACATTCTGTAACAGCAGTTTTCAAATTGTAGGCCAGGACCCCAAAGTGTATCACAACCTCATTTTAATGAGGGTTGCCAGGCCTGACAGACTTACTAGGCCCAGGGCACTTCAGCCCTGGGTGGTGGGGGCTCAGGTTACAGACCCCTGCCTGAGACTAAAGCCCTGGGACTTTGGCTCCCCACAAGGGTGTATGGGCTCAAGCAAGCTCAGGCTTTGGTTCCCTGTCTTGGGGACATGTCAAAATGTTTGTTGTTAGAAGGAGGTCGCAGTTCAACAAAGTTTGAGAACCCCTGTTCTATAAAGATTTTTTTGTGTGATTGCACTGCACCTGACTTCAAAATATAAGCATATTGGCTATCCAATTAATCCCCCTGCAATGAGCAAAAAGTCCAACAATTATGTCAATAGTTTTCAAAGTATATGGAAAGAATTTAACACTTCTTATACTTAATAAGGAAGGACTGACTGAGCAACAGTTGGGTATAGTCCTAAGAAAACACTCAAATAATTTCCACACTCTACTGAGTAAACAAGCCTCAAAGTCCCAGTGTATTGACAGCTGTGTAATACTGCTCAGACCAATGACTCAAGGATGAGTTTAATCCACAGGCAATAACATTGACCCATGGTACTCTTGCTCCACCAATATTCAGAACATGAGGGCCCAGATTCCACTCATTTTTTATTCCAACCCTTTCCCCGACTCCTCCCCCAGAGCATCCCTGCATTCTGGGCAGGGGCTGGCTGCCATGCTCCACCATCCTCCCCTGGCCAGGACCACAAGACCCCCCACCTGGAGAAGCCCGAAGCATCCTCTGCTCCTGCTGGGAGGAGCCCCAGGGCAGCCACGCCAGCCCAACCTACTCTGAGGAGTAGCTGCAGTGTCTTTTGACTTAAAGATCCTTTTGATTTGCTACTCCACTGCCTCAGTTGTGCTGGAACCCGTATGGGGCATATTAAAAACTTCTTTGAATCAAGACACACTTTTCCCCAGACTAGGCAGAGCTACCACGGCAGTGGCCAGGCCCCTGGGCAACTGCAGCCTTCTCCCCACCCCTATCGGTGTAGCGGGCCTGGTCAGCAGCAAGGAGGTGGCACCTCCCCCGGAGCTCACTTGCTGCTGGCAGGGAGAGGGCTGGGGTTGGGTGGGGTGGGAGAGGCCACCTTTGGCCCTAGCCCGAGGGCAGTCTGCCTGCACCTTGAACTCCTCACCCCCACCCCATAGCTTGCATGCCCAGCCAGAGCCCTTACTCACCTGTACAGCCCACCCCTCAAACTCACCGCAGAGTCCTCATCTCGACACACCCCATATATAGTGCAATACAGGAAAATTGTTAAATGCTTACTGTTTCCACTCCGTTTTTACATCATTTTTACACTTCACCCTCTGTGCTCCAGGTGTCCCTAACCCAGGAATACCTGTAGTACAGATGAGGAAGTGGCTCTGTGCAGTGCCACTTCCTCTCCTTCCAGCTGGGGGAATAGTAGTGCATAAGCCACTTCCCCTGAGGCTATTTCCCATGGAGGCAGGGGCAGTGTCTGGGAGCAGCAGGGAGTGCAAAGCTACATGTGCCCCTGGGAGTGGGGTGGCAGGTAAACACCCCATCTCCACCCCCTCATACTCAGATTCCACAGCGCCTTCCCTGACATGGCAAAATCTTTATTCTGCCATACTGTTTCACAGGTTTGGCAGATTAAAGAGGTTCAAGTGTATCAGCTTACATGGTAGGTATGTGGAGGGATAGACTTGGATCCATTGTTGTCATCACCAAAAACCATACAAACCTGGTGCCACTGTCTGTTTATTGTCTGCGTATCTATCCATAGCTATAGATTTCCTAAGAAAAGGAAACAAAAGCACTTTATGTACACTGACAACGGATTAATATAAACTTCACTTCCCACTATTTCTTTTGAATGGCTGATAAATGCTCCTCTGCTCTTTTATCTGATACTCTCTCCGTTGGGCACAGAAAAAGCATGTGTTAAAGTGTACAAAGAAAGTTATTTACTCAATGGGGTGTTGAAATTACTCAATTTTATGGCACTTAAAATTCCTATTCGCGTTTAAGAATAGCCTGTGAACTGGATGCTGGCTACAAACAGAGCAGCTTTTCTCTGCCTTAAAATCACTTCTAATTTTCTGAGAACAACTGTTTTATAGTAGCAAGGAATGCGAAACAAACTACAATTAAATGTTCTATTTATAATCCCTGTTCACAGAATGTTTCCTCAAAATAGCTTGAGTGCTTTCCACTGAAAAATAATGAATAGAGACAAAAATAACAGTCCACATGAGTCATGTGGCTGAGAAATAGAGCTTCCACAATTCATGGCCTTTTCAATACTAGAATTAGAATGAACCAGTATGGGACCAGAAACAAGTCCTAATGCCTGGATGCTCAGATCCTGTGCTGGAGTTCCAACTTAAGTCACATACTCGTCAGCTTTTTGAAGTCTGAGATAGATGGAGCTACGAAAATAGTTTGTTCTCTCTGCTCTGCACCTCTGCATTTTTAAGGAGTCTTCTGATCTGCAGGAGTAGCTACCATTTTGAGAGGTGCAGTAAATATTGTCTTTATAAAGGAGGCAGAATACTATCCTATGGAGACATTCATTTTTCTGTCTCCTTCAGTCTAAAATGTCACTCTGAGGCATATTCTTGATATTTGTGGAAAACACAATGTTTCAACAACAATAAAATGTCAGGCTCAGCAGTCACTATTATGCCCTGTAATTTCCCATCAGCCCTACTTCTTTCAATCATCTTGAGACCCAGTGGATAAGGTTACATAATAGTTCTTTACTAATTATGCTACTTCTTCCTTTATACAGAAAGTGAATTAAGATAGCTCAGTGATTTGAAGGCACACATAAAATTAACTATAATGGGTAATGTGACCACCGTAAGTGATTTCGTTGCCAGGTTCTCCAACTTTCCACTATGTGGATACTTTGAAGGAGGCAAAGCATCTCTCCTCCTTGCCAACCTTCAACTGCATTGTCTGATCCATTTTTAAATTCTACAGACCTGCAAGGAGATCTCCACAGATTAGAGACAAATGCTTTAGAAAGGAAAAGGTTAGAATGAATTCAGGTAATGAAGCTGGAAGTAAGATATAAGCCAGAAGTTCAAAAGGAAGTGAGCAAATCAAATAGGTAAGCTAAAGATAAAGCAAGACATTGATTTTCAATTTTTAACCCAGAAATTCTATCAAACTCCCTGGACTGTCTGGTTACACTAGGGATGCCTTAAAACATACTTGGTGCCTTTTTCTCCTGAAAAATCCAAAAGTGTTTTACAGAATGATCAGTTTACTTCTGATCCCATAAGACAGACTATAACAGCCATTTTGTGCAAGGAAAATACACAAGCTTTAGAAGTTTTAGGTCTAGAAACAAAAGATAACTTCTTTAACTTAAAGCACCGGGGAATGTAAGTTAGTTAGAAAATTACCACTACATTGGAATATGACTAGGAACAGGACTTGACACCTGCTTCAGTGAAGAGTTCAAGAGAGCCCTTAAAGAACATAGGTGAGGAGACTTTGGTCTGTGATTATATGCCTCATATTAATCCTGCAAGCACTGCATTTAGTGCTTATTACAATGCTGGCCCCACTATGTCAAGACATATATTCTTACAAGTAGCCCCACTCAGAAAACTATGCTGCAATGCTAGACTAGTCAGCATTTGGGGATTGCATCTAATGTTTTGAAGCACACACAAAACTCCTTCTAGAATGCACTGAGAAACTATACTGGATAACCAGATTCTCCAGGCAATTAGAATAGCTTTGTTAATGTTGCTGGATTTACAAGAGAATCATAAAATAAAAGACTACAGGTAATTTTTAATCCCTTTTAGGTAAGGTAAACAAACCAATTATGTGTAGAATATTAAATAACAATTTGATGTAGTTTCAAGCTCTTCCTTATTTAAATTTGATTGAGTTATTTGTTTGCTACCTTGCAGTCTTACTGTTAGGAATCAAGATGAAGAGAGAGAAAGGAGGACATCCCATGAACTAAGAGCAGAGAGTATTCCAAACTGTGAGGAGAGGTATCCTTTTTTTTTCCTTTGAGCATTTATATATAAAGAGCTAAATCTGCAAGACAAATGGTTTGAAATGCACAAATTACTCCCTTGCTGTCATCCATACTCCATCTAAATTCGATTCTCAGTCATCACTAGCTGAATGTTTCTTACTCTAACCCTTCATTAATTCATGGGCTGAACCAATGCCCAAACTTTAAAAATATTCTGTGTAGGGATAGCTTACACTATGTGGCGATACAACAACAACATTGTAAAGAAGCAATCTCCCATTCTCTGCCTACATGTCTAATTTTTCCTCTCATTTCCATCACTTCATGAAATCTTAACCAATCCAATTGGTAGCTCCCACCTTTAAATGAGGATTAATAAACAAGGGAGAAAATAAATTCTATCACTAGTTAGCCAACTAATTAACTTTTGCTATTCTTTCATGGGTGCTCTATGATGATCTATACAAATCAAGATGAAGTAAAGCTTTTGTGATAACAGCTATAAACATATTGACTGGGTCTACACATTACGTACTTCTAATGGGGACACTAGCTAACTAAAAAGATAACTGTTCATTTGAAGCCTAGAAAAACACTTTGTTCTGTCCCTCAGTGGGTTGTTTGTTTTTTTTGTTAAGTATATTTCAAGTATTTCTTTAAAACCGTGTATCTGAAAGTGGTCCGTGAATCCACCCTGAAAAAGCTGCCAATAGGCAGCTTCAGTTTATTTATTTACCAGTACCGCACCCTGGAACCTCATGGCTCTCACTGGCTGTGGTCTGCCGTTTGCAGCTTGCAGCTAAGGGGAGCTGTGAGAAGCAGTGGCCTGGGCCACGCCACTTCCTGCAGCTCCTGTTAGCTTTAAGTGGCAAATCGCAGCCAACGGGAACCACAAGGCTCTGTGCCTATGGGTCTGGTAAATAAACAAACAGGAGTGGCCCATTGGCAGCTCTCTTAGAATGGATCTGTGGACCACTTTGAGAAACACTTAAAGCTGGTATAGTCAAGAGAACATGTGATCGCATCTTTAAGAGTTTATCTTCCACAACCCTCCTATCCTTTTACTAGAGTTTCACAGCAGGGTGACAGTATTGGGTATCTATTAATAGAGTCTGACCTACCATGCATTAGACTCATATAAAGCTTTTTTTCTTTCAGTAAAAGTGAATGTCTCTTTTCTAGTGACTGAATTCTGAGAAACTAGCATCAATATCTCCTTTTCCATTCTCTCATTCAAGTCCCACTCCTACACTTGAAGAAGTAAATGCATGGGCTCAGTCATTTGACAAGCTAATGATCACTCCAGCTGGCAGAAATGCTTTCCGGGAGTTCCTCCGAACAGAATTCAGTGAAGAAAACATGCTTTTCTGGATGGCCTGTGAGGAGTTAAAGCAGGAATCCAACAAGAATGTCATAGAAGAAAAAGCAAGGTTAATCTATGAAGATTATATTTCTATCCTTTCTCCAAAAGAGGTGTGTGTCCCTCCCCAGCTCATTCCTTAATTTTGCACTGCACAGTGTTAATTTTAACATGAATAAAGAAAGGCAAAGACAGCTAAACCCAGAGATACAGGTCTTCTGAGGTTCAGTGGTAATAATCAGGCTAGACAGAATTTGATTTGTTTATAATTGACCAAATATCTATTTTAAGTAGGAAAGTTAAGACACATGTAATTTTTTTATCGTGTAGTTAAACATTTTGTCGACTACACAATTAATTGATAAGGGATAGTACTTCTACCACTCAATCCTGGCTCCTGCTGGGTCCCACAACTACCTCCACTTTGGCTTTATACTACAAGCACTAAGTCAACACAGGGGTTGTCAGTCCCAGCATGAACCGAAACTGAGCTAGCCTGTCTGCTAGCCCACTAAAAATTTATTGGGGGAGGAGAGGGGATAGGAGTGTTGTGTGTAGTGCATAGTGCTAACTGATAAGCAACCACTTACAGGTTAATCATTTAGTCAACTACACAATTAAATCCCAAAATTTAAGTGTAATTTGTATTTACATTTTTGTACTTATGCAATATTATGGGATTTAAGCATTTTTCAATTTTTATCCATTTACATTTTCAAAGTTTCAGGAAATTATGTCAGTCAAGGTCAGAGAATTATTTAATGATAGACTCTGGGGTTCAAATAGCTAATGTTTTAAAAGTATTAAGACACAAAATGTCAACATAAATATCAAAATATACAAAGTAAAATTTCCTTAAATCTAACTCTAAGGGTGAGCCTACACTGCACCACTATTTCAAGATAACTAGCGTTATTTTGAAATAACGAGTGTCTAGACAGCCATTCCTTTATTTTGACATAATTTCTAAATAATGGACAAATCTGTAAACCTCATTCTACAAGGAATAATGCCTATTCTG
The DNA here is from genome assembly GCA_030068395.1 of Apalone spinifera. Classification (NCBI taxonomy): domain Eukaryota; kingdom Metazoa; phylum Chordata; order Testudines; family Trionychidae; genus Apalone; species Apalone spinifera. Next base: position 60,159,610 of record CM057846.1, on the reverse strand, counting down.
AAATAGCTATTTCAAAATAAGGTGTGTGTAGATGCTCCAAAACTACTATTTCAAAATAGCCCCTCATCAGGGTCATAAGTTATTCCTCCCCAGTGTCTCCTGGGGCTCTAAATCAAATTGGCATATCTACATTAGGAAAGCCTGCCTCGGACTAATTTTGAGGCTTCCCTGCAGTGTATACATGCTATTTTGAAATAAGCTATTTCGGAATAACTGCTCCAGAATAGCTTATTTTGAAATAGCCGTGCAGCTAAGACATTCTCAAGTAGCATTTTTCTTACTTTGCCTATCAATGCCTTTTGATCATCATCGATGGAAATGTTGATGTGTTTAAACAGTAATACTGACGCTTATCTACATTTACAGTTAAAAAAGCCTACTAATAATGGAGACTTAGAAAGTGAAGGTATCAGAGTGCTATCATTGAAACTATCCTCCATCTTCCTGGTTAACAGACAAGGCAGCAGATGTGGCTGATATTAGACTGTAATTCCTAGGCATAACAGTGCAAAGAGCATCTTTCTTGCTTAAATCAAACAAGCTAGATTTTTTTAAATAGCAGCAAAAAAAGAAATGGAAGACCATAAATGAATTTAAAATCTTTATATTTCATAGAAAATTCCATTTAAAGGAATTGCTCAAATATAATCTGTTCTGAGAACAACTAATTATACAGCAAAAGTTAACCATAAGTGAAAATTTCTCTTAAAATCAGCAGATACACAAAACTATCTAGTAGTTTGATATTGGTAAATTTTTCATATACTGAATATTATACTACAAAGTTGAGTTTCTTCCTTTGGTTAATTTCTTGTTTAAAAAGAAATTTAGTACCTGTTAACATAGTATCTTTCAGACTACCACTTCAGTGAAATTTTAATTTTCACAATATCCATCTAATATGGAACCATTATACAACTATTTGCAATTCATATCTAATTCTGCCCACTCTTCAGTAAAGGGATTTGCTTAAACATTTCTGTAGCTTGCAGATGCTTTCTGCTTAATCCTAAGCCTCTGATATATTCCTTCCCAAGGAAACAAAAGCTAGTCACACAAAATTCACTGATTAAGCAAAAGGAACAAAAATTCCAGCAATATCTTCAGAATTTAGCACTAATATGTTTCCAGATGTATTGTTTAAAAGTAAGGGGGCCTTTTTCAATTCTACTCCTGCTACTCAAGGTAACAATTGCATACAAAGTTAGAAGGCAGAGAGAATCGTTATAAGAGGATTCCTCTACTGCTACCCTCAAGGTGATAATTGTATACAAAGTTAGAAAGCAGAAAATTGTTATCACTATGTGTATCTGACACACTTTATGCTTTGTTTGAGCAATGAAGATTAAAATGATTAAAAGTGTTTTAAAATGGGTAGAGCTGGAAACTTGTGCACGCTCACCAATGTCAACAAATGCATTTTTAATATACAGGTCAGCCTGGACTCCCGAGTAAGGGAAGTTATCAACCGAAATATGCTGGAACCATCACAACATACTTTTGATGATGCACAGCTCCAGATCTACACCTTAATGCATAGAGACTCCTACCCACGGTTTATGAACTCTGCTATTTATAAGGACTTGCTTCAGTCCTTATCTGAAAAATCCATCAAAGCATAGTATTTTTATTAATGTATTTATTTAAAAAAAATCAGAAATGGGACTCTGAGCTACATCAACCAACAAGGAATTTAGAGTTAATAGGATATCTACCTGAAAGTAACTCAGGTATATTTTAATATGAACTGTCAATATTTTAACCTGCAGAGGGCTCCGATACCATAAACTAAATGCAGCCTCTGATCAACTAAGTGACACTTTGCAAAGGAGAATGTGGAGATAGATTTTTACAGTAGCAGAATGTACTCGGACATGAACTCTTGTACGGGAAGTTAAAATTACCACTCTGGAAAGAAGTAACTCTCCAATTTATTTTTTTTAAACAGTGTTAGTTATGACTGCTCTCACCTTCCCCAACCATTGTGCAGCCACAGTACAAACAGTTATGCTGTTGATAGCTGGACTACAGAAGACTGAAGCCTCACACTTTATAACAGTTCAACCTGGTCCTACTTTTGAAGAAGAGATGGTACTTGTCTTGGAGTGGCTACCTGATACATATAAACAATGTGCTCATGAAATCAAACATTACAACTTCAAGTTTATGAAACTAGTGGTTTGGAATAATACTGCCTATAGAATTCTCTTAATGAAAAGTGTTATTTTACTATCAGAGTCTGCTGAAAACATTTTTAAGTTCACAATGTTAAAGTTTATAAAAGCTGAACAATTTAGGAAAAGGGAAGAATCTGGGAATTTATAATAATAAATAAAGCACAAGAATTATCATGTGTTGTTCTATTCACTGCACAGGCACATGCAAATAACTGTAATTAATGTTTCAATATTTAGTCCCTGGAGATCTGCAGTAGCAGCCATTTTATGTGTTCATAGACACGGAAAATCCTAAATTACAGAACAGATTGTTTGGGGCTCCCTTTTTTCAGAAGTGTTGTTCATATGCTTCATACAAGAGCAAGTTAAAACAAGCTTCCAGGGATATAGCATTAAGTCAGGCTCAGACAATCTCAAAGCAAAGCAGTATTCTTCTATGAGCTTCATATGTGCATTTCTGGTATCCATAGTATATTGTACTTATATGTGCAAACTAGTGCTTTTTGCCAAACCTCATACCTATTACAATATTGCATTTAAATACACCTCAAATTAGTTATCATGGTTAAACCTTGGAAGAAGTGAAACAAATTTATGAGTTTATAGATGCATTTTTATCAGACAAGTGATTAAGCCAAAATATACTGTAGTTTAATGTAATTTCCACTACATACATTTTCGTTTACTGTAGATTTCACTCCTGTGGTAGTTTCCTATGCATTGATTTGAAAGAATGCAATGAGATATGAACCAGAAGGTAGCTGGGGAGGAGAAGGGTGGGAAGTAAAAAAAAAAAACCTCTTTAAAAGGGACTGTCACAGATAGTTTTGCATTGCTGTTTCTAGGGATGCTCTTGTAATCTTCCTCCAGCTGGGCACTATGATACACTCAACTCTTTCTCCGGGTTTGGGGGGGGGGGGGGGGGGGGGGGGGGGGGGGGAGAAGGAGGATTCAGACACATGCTCATTTACTTGTTTGTTCAATGCACCATGCTGGAGATGTTTTCCTCTTCGTGTTAATCCCATTAAAAAAATTAATGAGCTTTGTCCCTACACAGTATCAAGGGAGAAGACCTGCTACAATGTGAGTTGTAAGCAACAACTGTAGCCATCACCTATTTCTATAAAACACAACAGCATTTAACATGCCAGTTTGAAAAAAAAAGTGATTTAAAACAATAACATTGAACAACTAACTGGAAAACACTACTGCTAGCAGCATATGAGGTTGGATGACTCAGTTAAAAAGAGCTCTTCTAGATCACCAGTTGAAATTTGGTCCAACTCAGTAGTGATTTCCAGGTTTTTTTGCTATATTTAGCTGCTGGATATATCAATTTCAATATCTCAGTCCAGTTCATTTACATACCCACAGCACTATTCACATTAACAGTTTCAATTTATTCTGCATATTAATGGCATACTGGCTAGTAGTCGCAGTGCTAGATAAAGGTCAAAATAGAAATGTTGCTGAGGCAGCAATGGGAGAACTTGGGAGTATTAGCAAATTATTAATTTGGTTACATCAGACCTCTCAGAAGCACCAAGCTGACAAACGAAGTTAAACTAGGTCACTTTCAGCTTGCTGGTGAGATCAGACATACGTTAGAAAAATTCAAAGCTGTATCATTTCACAAAACTGACAATTGAGTTTTGCTCATGTTTTCCCTCATCTTTTTGAAGCTGCCTTGTTAAGAGTTAGGAGACAAACAAAGCAAGTGTGCATCTCATGAAACACAATGGGTTCTCGTCTATTATATTCAATGGAAGAGACTTACTAAAATTGAAAGGATACTGTCCAGAATTTTTTTTAGAATGATAAATTAGATTTTAAAAGTACTTTTACTTTTAATAGTTTGCTCATTTCTACTACCTGTTTTCACTTTCTGCATTTCACTTGGACAATTAAGCTGGTCAGTTTTCTGGAAAAATAAAAGTTAATGGAAACATTCCCATTCATTTCAACTATAGTTAAAAGACATCCTCCTGTCTCACAATTCCAGGATGCTGGACTCAACTAACTTGACAGCATCCTGCAGAAGTGTTAAATATTAGCATTTTAATTGAATTTTATATATGACTAAATAAGGTTAATTAAATCACATGAGACCACTTATTCCCTGTATTTTGTTTCACTATGCATAACTGCAGAAGCTCATCTCTAGCGAAACAAGCCAGTCTTTTCTAAGGGCCAAGTTTTAGTCCCACTGAATTGGGAGATATTCGTTACATTGTTATAGTAAGCAATAATTATTAAAGAAATATGAAGACAAAGGGATCAGATTTACACAAGTTATATGGAACAAATAAAGTCAAAACCATTATCACAGGATTAATATATCTTGGCCTGAAAATAAACATTGTTTGTGTTGGCATTTATCTAGCAGCAGGACATCATTAAGCTGCAATAACCTTCTATTTCACTGATACTAGCTTTTAAATATCTGCACTTTATATACCAATAACTCCCACAGAACATTCATACTGTTAAAGGGTGTTCTTTTCATGAACCTGCTAAGCAATATTAAAATTGCATGGACCCCTTCAGCTAACACATCAATTGATGCCATCAACATTGTGCATCAGACTGAACTTTAAATTCCAAATTCATTAGTACAATATAGCAAAATTCTGTAGGTTACACATTTTAAATCAAATATAAATTTAGCATGGTATATCTAAGTGTTCTTTCCAATAACAGCAGGCGCTCAGACACCAAGAATGACCATTAAAGCCTTCTTTATGTGAAATTTAAAAACTTTTTAAACCTTTTAATCTAAAGCCACAACCAAGTTTTAAACTATTAGTGACCAGTCTCAAACTTGTTAAGAAAACACATTTTATATTAAAATATACTACAAATAACTTTATGGGAAATTAATTACTCAATTTAAATCAGCAATCTATCTGGGTCAGTGGGGATGAGGGCCCTTAACTTGTCCCACTGACATCCATGGGTGTTTTGCCTAAGTAGTTGCATGGTCAAGTCCCAGAAGCTGTTTACTACTTACTCTTCATCTGAAGCCACAGTCAGTATCTCATTCCAGTTCTCATAGGACATCCACTAATCACGAAAGCCAGTATCACAGTTCAGACTCTTGTGGGAAGTTTCACAAAAGCAAGCATGGAAAGTGAATTATTATTGTATCCTTTTATCAAGGCAGGCCATCCTTACATATAAGGTTTGGGATAGGTTGAGAGTAGTTAGAATGTGATGACTTCATACTTCATGTTATGAGGAACTTCTCGTTGTGCCTGTTCTGTAACTAACTTAGATTCCCACTGCCTGTCAAAGTCCAACTGGCACCCAAGTAACAAGACTACCATTTGCTTAATACAATGTCTCAGACTTCTCCTTACAGAAGTGCCCACAAATAAAGGACAGATACACTGACATTAAACATTTATAATTAAAGTTCATTTGTTATTATCTGAGGCGACTTAAAAGATCAAGATACTTTCAAAGAAACTGTACATAATTCAAACAGTCCTGCTAAGTTTTCATTGTAAATTACTGTGTTCACTTTTACAGTCAGTTTAATTTTAAAAATATCTTTCTGCATTATAGCACAAATATCAACCAAGCAGAGTTCAAATTCTTTCCATAAAATTATGCAATAACCTTTGAAATATATGAATAATTTCCTTCCTTTTTTAGGCAGATGTATCTAGAGCAAGCTAAATTCTTATCCATATTTATTTTCCCTTCCAAAAGAACAGACTATTCTTCTCTTTCAATGGGAAATTGTTTGATTTGCAATGTACGATTAAAGCTTTTAGCAAACCGTTTTTGGGGTCTCTCAGATCAGGTTTTTTCAGAATGTAATGCTGCCTCCTTTGAAAGCATGTCTCCCCCATTACAGAGCAGATCAGCAAAAGAAAAATCTGACTGCCCATTTCATGTAAAGAGTTTATTCTCCAGAAACTAAATGGATTTACATGAGTAACTATCCACAAATTCCTCATGCACTGATTGGACAGATCTTCCCCACCCCAGAGCTTAAATATAAATATAAATATAGAGATGGCCAAAAATGTAAGAATCTTATGTCCTCTAACAATGCTGGCTCTTTGCTAAATAGCATTTGCACAGTATTTTAAAAGCTGTATTGTCAAAGTCACATTCTAATAAAATACATCTTTCTATCATCTTGGATGGTGAAAGACCATAAATTTAATGATTTATTCTGGTCTATGGTTTAATCAATGGCATCAATGATTCTACATATCAAAATAAAGTTCATGAGCCGTTCACAGGCACTAATGCCATTTATATGAATTGATGTGAAGTAATATTACTTCCCCAACCAATCTTTTTTATCAGCTAGTTTACTGATTGCCATTTAAGCAGCCTACCACAAAATGTCTTTGCTTATTAACAAAGTCTAAAATAAACTGTGGTATCAAACATATAAGCAAAACAAAACAATTAAACCAAATTTAAACACGCTATAAAGTCATTTCTCCAGAAATAAAATCTGGTGGTAGTAATTTACAGACTTTAGGGCAGTACAATAAATTGGATTGATCAATGCTCATTAACATAACCAATCTCATCCAAGTATTGTAACAGAAGAGTTCAATAGATCCATTAACAAAATTCCAAACGTTATGATTTGAATTTAAGCATTAAATCATAAACAGTATGTACAAACCAGACAGAGCCAACAAGCTGCAATTTAGACACCACAGCAGATTTGGTATAATTAAAATTAAGTTAGTTGTCCTCCCTCCCCACAAAATTAGTAGGAATATGCCAATAAGAAACAAATGCAGATTTCATTCATACATTTTTAACAGAATGGACAGGTAAAATGTGTCTAGTGGGTATGTTTCAGACTGTAAAAAAATATACAGTACATTGTTCACATAGTTAAGAAAAACAATTCAGTTACCAAAAGTTTATTGATAAAAGTTTAATGTCAACTTACTTATAAAAATGAAAAAATATTTTAAACATACAGCGTACAACTGAGCATCCAGGCCCTACTATTAACTATAGGAAGGCATTTAAGGAAGGGATGGTTGTGTCAAAAACCAAAGGTTAACTCCAGGGATGTATGCTGCTTTAAAAAAAAAAAGTTTCTCATTTTCAGGAACCTAGATGCCTGGCCTAGTTCTTAAAGCTAAATACAAAATCCTCTTTCATACTGGTCCAGATGTCTTCACAATTGTTTCTTCTAACAGAACTGTCAAAAGAAAGAAATATTTTATGAGATATCTGCATACAGCTTATTTCTAGTTCTTTGCAAGAAGGAAGAGAAGAACACACTCCTCTATGATGTGGTAATTTGCTTACATCCCTTTTAGCATTTTTTCTTTCAAGAATTTCTAAAGGGATTGAAAAAAAAATCCTTTTCTGTTCATTGGCCCACAGTGAGTGCAGCTAAAAATTATTCGGTCCTGAAGCCATTTGTATTGGTATGAAAGAACTTCTAGACTTGGCAGGTTGTTAAATACTTTTCAGTGCGCATTTAACCTAACATTAAATAAAAGGGCAAAAATATATGGCAAGTATATAAAACTTCAGCAAGATGTATAAAATAAAGAATGCTTGTCTCCAATCCCCAACAGTTTTCCCAATTTTCTTCTGCTGACATGTTTAGCATGGAGACAATATATGCTTCTGCGGTGCTACCACAGACGAACAGGTGAAATTAATATTAGAATTAGGGGAAAAACAGATTGTGATACAGATTGAACCTCTCTTGTCCGGGAATCCCTGGTTCGGCAGGACCACAGATGTTATAGTAGAGAGCCCCAGCTGCAGAGCTTGAGAGCAGCTGGGAGCGGAGCTGGTTTGGTTGGTGGCAGCCTGCAGGGGCAATGGCTGGAGGGTAGATAGTCCTGGGAGCAGCTGCCACCCAGTAGCTGGGGAATCCCTGGAACAGTAGCCCTGCTACGTGCAGGGCTGGGGAACACCAGCAGCAGCTGCCACCGCCACCACAAATGGGGCCAGGAAACCTTGGCAGCAGCTATTGCCGCCGCATGTGGGCCAGGGTTCCCCAGGGGGCAGCAGATCCAGGCAGGTGGGCTTGAGGTGGTGTCAGGTCTCCAGGTTCTCCCGGGGCCACTGCCAGAAGCGGAGCCTCAGGAGAGCCCAGACACCTGACATCTCCATGTCCAGCAAATTCCCTTGTTTGGGACCACTCCGATCCTAAGGGTGCCAGACAAGAGAGTATTTACAATTCACTGCACAATGGCCCAATTAAGATAAGTAAAGAGGGAAAAAAAACCCTTTTTTTCTTCTAATTATAGTATTGTCTTCACTTTACTTGACCATTGTAGTTCATCAAAACTTCTGAAATAATTTTCCAAAATACATTAGTAAAAGCCAGAGCGCTCTTGCCAAATCTTCCCCCATTACCCACCAGGAGATCTAGCAGCAAGTCTTGCCCTCTCCACAGAAAAAGAGAGAAGCCAAAAGGTGATCAGATTTCTTTACAGGAGTCAGAAGTTTTCCACATCAACACTGCACACAAGTATGGACTACAAGTTATCAGGAATGATATCCCCAATGATGCCATGGTACAATCGGTTACTGAACTTTGCGCCTTTGTTTTCACCCACAACCATTTCAGATCTGGGAATGATTTATATCTTCAAGTTAAAAGCACTGCTATGGGTACCTGAATGGCACTACAGTATGCCAACATTTTTATAGCTGACTTAGAACAGAGCTTCCTCAGCTCCCATCCCCAAGTGTCCCTCTTCTACTTGTGCTACACTGGCAACATCTTCATCATCTGGACCCACAGAAAGGAGGCCCTTGAATTCCACTGGGCTTTCAACAATTTCCACCCCACTATCCACACAGGAGATTCACTTCCTGGACATTATAGTACAAATAACTGATGGTCACTTAAATACAACGCGGCGGGCCAGCTTTGACACGTACACGAGTCCCCAGCATTTGCTTATCAGATAGTCGACTAGTCCTTAACATCCTTCCCCTCATAAGTCAAAGTCTCTGTAGCTGAGGACTCTGAAATATATCCTGGGATATGTATGGTACAAGAGCAATATTGATAGTGTGTGCTGTGCCACCATCAGTTCCTTTCTGTGCATCTTCGATTCTAGGTGTGACTTGTCTTCTGTCATCTTCCTGCTTCCTTCTTCACAAGAGAGCACAGAGCTCCTTCCCCACCATTCAGGCTGGCCTCTTTCACAGCATCAAAACTGACTTTGAGGTGTCAATTTTGATGTTGAGCCTGATGACGGCTTTGGGGCTAGGCACAGCATTAGTACTGATGTTGATTCTACGACTGGCTTTGGCACCACTGTTTCTGCTAAGGTCTTAAGAGTTACTTTCTCGCCAGTTAGATGTAGGTTTGAGCATTAAAGGAAGTCGGCTCTTCTGTATCTGATGGCACTTTCACAGATTGCTGCAAAAGATGGAGCTTCAGCCTTGCATCCCATGGATTTGAGAGCTCTTTCAGAGAAGGAGAGGCAAAGTGAGCAGCTGTTTAGAATTCAAGACTCTTCCAAGTAGACCACACATCTGCTAGACCAATATTTCAGAGGAATTAGACAGTTACGGGATGGACAAGCTTGAATATTCTGGGCTTTGGATCCACTGTGCCAAGCTGCTGTTCAGTGAGGGTTGGGGAGTGTGTGTTCATGTGTGCGTCAGTGTGGGGTTTAAAAGCAGTTTTCTATTTGACAAGCACTAAAACTAGGGTAATAAAAATAGAATGAAGATGGTTCTGAAGAATTTCAGAAGATGTGAACAAGCGTTTAGAGAAGTTTCCCTGGAGCTAATAGTCTAACAGATTGCACACCAGCTAGGTTCCATCTTGTTGCCCCAGTGAATTGAAGGAGGACTGCAGACACCTCACCTTTTAGGCCCTCATGCAGGAACATGATGAGCCACAGAGAGAATATGCCACCCTATGAAACCTGGATTTTCTGAAAAATCCAGATTAATGTGCAGAGGCTCATACAAACCTAGAGTGGGATCCATACTGACACATACTTGAAAAATGAATTCTACACATGGTTGAAAAGCTTGGGCCCTTTGCTTTCCAGTGTATTCATTTCTAATCCTATTTGTTCATAATGTGTTTGGCCAGAACAGTTACTGGCTCCTAAAACCAGTAGTGTCTTGGTTTTTTTTGAGGCATTGATCCAGGACATTATAGTAAATTGCACAGCTTGGGCCACTGTAATTTTTTAATATGAAAAATTTAAAATTAAATGAATAACTGTATTCATTGCATAGTAAGCAACATTTTGTATTTGATCTGATCTTCTGGTTTAGAAGTGTTATTGCTGAATCCTATTTGAGAATCTATGCTGAGTTAAATATGTAACTGTCTATATCAAATAGTTTCAGTTTGTTTTCCTCCACATCTTTTGAATTAAAATTCTAGCTGTTCTAAAAGCTCACAAACCCTGCACTCAGTTTTACACAATGGTAAGCCTTTAACAGAAAATGAAAGACAAAACGAGACTACAGGATAATCTGAAAACTGATTTAATCAATATAGCTAACGGGACGTCTCAATAACTGCAAACTATACAAGTTTCGTCTCCAAATATATTTCTAGGTTAAAGGTATTTGGCAATATTTATGATTTATCAAACTGGTTTGAGAAGAAAAACAAAAGATTAACTTCTCATATAGGCTTTCTGTAATCAGAAAAAGTAAACTGGAAATTTGACCATCTGCTACACAATATATAGAAGAGAACAAAAGCTTTACCTTCCATCTGTTTCCGCATTCATTACAGAAAACGAATGTTGTCATAGGTTCATCAGCACTGCGAGTCTGTACCTACAGAAAAGGGAATGGGAAGGAAATTAAAAGGAAAGAAAAGTACTATCACCACAATCCTGTACAATTATTCCATTTCTGTTCAATGTAAAGTTCTTACTCTGTGCTAAAATAAAACCTTTATATCCTAAACAAAAGCACAACAAGAGCTATGCACATATGCTCAAACAATTATACTTGAAATCCATTGTGTAAGAATGATTCAACGTTCCATTTAAAGTATTTATAAAGTTTAACAACAAATTCTGAACCTTTACAACCCGCAAAATGGTTATACCCTCATACATGAAAAAACTAGGTAAGTTAAAATTTTAAGCACCATGTCAATTATGAAGACAAGAGAGTACAAGTTAGGCAAACACTTACATTGGAATTACTAGATTTTTAAGAAAATAATTATGATAATTTCATTTATAGAAAAAAAGGCAGTAAAGTTTTTGTGCCAACACTTAAATAGGGAACCTTTTTGCTTGGCTGATTTAAGTACGAAAAGTATTAATTTCAATAATGAAGATCAATGTAGAACTGTGCAAATATTTTTGCGTTTTTTTTTAAAGTAGCAATTGTACAGTCTTTGTAGATTTAAACAAATGTACTTATGATGGGGTGACCTAAAAGCACCAAGAATTGAGACAGATTTTTACTGTATGTGTTTGCATCAAAACATTTTACCTACTAGAAGCATACACTTAGCTTATTATGATCCAATATATACTCTATAGCATTACTGAAATCAATATGGACTTGATTTTGCAAGCTTTTTGCACACAATTCCCAATTAAATTAGCGGGAGTGGCACAAATAGAAGGCTTGTAAAACAGGCCCTATGTTAATAAAATCATAACTAATGTTAATATTCAGAGGCTTTCTACTAGGGATGTTAACAATCGTGTATTTGGGTAAATGTGTAGCCACTGAAATGTTTAGCATTTACATGTTTACACACAGGCCAGGTGAGCACCAGCTCCCGCCTGCACCTCCTCACCCCGCCTCTGACAGAGGTAGCAGTGTGTGTGTTGGGATGTGGAGGAGGAGGCAGGAGGGGAAACACGTGGCTCCACAGGAGCCTGCATATTCAGGGAGACAGCTTAAAAGCCAGCTCCTGTCTCCCCCACCTTTGCTGCCTTTGATACAGAGGCAATAAAGAGTGGTATGTGTGCAACCGTTAGGATTAACCGATAAACCTGGGTTTATCGGTTAATCGTGTAAACGATTACACGCTAATATCCCTACTTTCAACATATAACATTTGCCATCACCACCAAAAAACACAGAAAAATAGTTCAAGCACATTAAAAACACTAGTTATATCAGTTGATTTCCTGCACAAATAGATAAAAGGAAAGTCTAGCCAAAAATACCTGCCAGTATTGCTGAAATTTAAAAAAAAATTCTTGTCAATGTTAAAGAATGTCTTTTCTTGGATAGAGTATTAATATTAGGCTTAATTGGTAATTTCTAAGAAGACTGAGAGAAGCAATGTAATAAGATGAGTATGTTCTCCTTCAAAGCAGATACAAATCTATGAAATACCAACAGAAATAAGCATATTTGGAAATAAAAATTTGCTGTTTATAATTGGTTATAAAAAGAGGCTATCTGTTGCCACTGTTTACTATTTCTCGAAGAGCAGAATATTCATTTGTGTTAGGCTAACTGGAACAAAGAAACATTTCAAAGCAACTCAAACACTGGTATATTATAAAAGAATTTCTTTCAGCTGTCAAGTTACAAGAGACTGAAATACAAATTCTTAAAAAAGGACAGACAGAGAGAAAAGTGTCTCTACAACTGAGATTCAGCCTTGACAAAAGGGAACAAGTATAATTACGTACCTGCGTGTAAGTGCAATTCTTCTTTTTACATTTGCCGCATGTGAACAGGTCAGTCTGGGTGCCTCCTGTCCTAGCCATCTGGTGCTCTCTAATAGCTTCTTTGGTCAGATTTTTGCGCATCTCTTTCAGTTCATCACTTGCCATCTCCTGTTATGGAAAAGAGACTGTCTACCATAACATTCTCAATTTGCTGTTGGGTATTCTCTTCTTACAATTTTGATAATATGTCCCCCACATATATGAGCCTAGCAAATTTCATTTGAAAAATGTATCTATTCATATTGAAGATATGATTTTGTTTTTAAATCCAGGAACACTTGTCCTTTCACGCAGCTAAATCATTCTAGGAATCTTGGATCTTTTATCTTGGCTAAATTCAAATGGAACAAGGTTCAACTTGAAATGTCACAACTTTCACTAAGTTTGCCAAAGATGCTACCTAAAGATAAAACATTTCTTCACTCCTTTATACCCCTGGTTAAACAGCAGTAGTTACATAATCACCAAACACGTGAAAAAGGTCTTTGTGAAAAACATATAGGCCTAAGTGAACATACTAATTAGTGTGGGGATAAAGAACAAAAGACAGTAGAGAAAGGTCCCCAGGAATGAAATCTTGTGCAATTTTCTGGTTGTGCAAAATTTAATTTCACTATTTTTGTCTTGGCATAAAAGTTTATTTCCACCATGAAATACTCACAATGTGAACAGTTTTGCAACACTGTCCTTTCATAAAAAAATAATACTAGCATAGTTATAATAGAACCTGAGAGGGAGTATGAGTGCAGCAGAGATTCTAGCCTGGGGTAGGGATGTAGGAGCAGATGCAGGGTCTGAGAAGGAGTTGGGTGCGGGAGAGAGGTGGGTGCCAGAGGCAGGCTCTGACTGGGAGATGCTTATGTAAGCAGCTCTTGGCCAGCAGCACACTCAAGCAGGCTTCCCTGCCTGTTAGCAGCCCCCAGTCAACTATTCCATGTGACTCTCTGTGCTGCAGGGGATGGGAGGCCAATAGGAGGGCACTGGAAAACCTCCACTCCACATCCCCTAACTTCAAGGCTGGGGCTAGTCTAGGCTGCATTTTTTTATTGCATTCTAAGTATTTTTCCTAAAGCACCCACAAAGACATTATACCTGCCTCGTGCCTTATGCAAGCATCACACCTTTTGAATTATCCCACTATCTCTTGAGTCTGCAAGCCATCTTACTGCTGAACGGACAAATCACAATTGAGACCTAAGTACCTATGTTTACGAGCATGTACAGATACAAAAGTATAAAAAAGGCAACAAAATAAAATTAATTTTTGTTGATAGTTTGTATACTTAAGTCAAACAATAACAACATTTACAAGACCTAATATTTACTTACCTCTGCTGTCATTTTGGCAAACCTGTCTGGAGGTATGTTCCCACATAATACGTTTTTTCTTAGATTAGGGTTCTTTGTGTCCTTGAGATTTGCTATCCTACTTCGTACCCGATTTTTGTATTTCATGTCAGTGTTTTTCAATTCTTGATATATAGGTGCTTATGACTTAAGGAATATATCAACAACAAGTAATATGCAGAACACAATAGAATATTTATTTCACAAATGCTTACCCAGGCTTGCACACATTTGGCAGGATTAGATTTTATCAGTAAACGTCACTAAACATTGATCTGACCCTACACAGATGAAAAATATTTTCATCAATAATAACAGAAATGTACAGATCAGCATAGTGATAAAAATACTGCTTGAGAATATATTAGTTTTACTGAAGTATATTTACTTTGTACATTGTGATGTGATGTTGAAGATTCTTCTTTTAATGGTCATAAAACTAAATTTTTAATCACAGTGTCTTATCTCGCCAATGTCCCATAACTGTGAAAATTGAAATTGATAAAAGTTAAAAAAAACAAAACGTTTAAACACAAAACACCAATCCTATCTACTGAAATTGATTAAAAAACCCAAAGAAACCCGAGCTCTGCTAAGTCTAGTCTTACAATGCTGATCAGTTTCTTTCCTTAGCAATGGCTACCAATGCATGTATTACATAATTTTCTCAATGTTTTCTGCTCAACACATGGCAACTGGATCAACACATTAAACAGTTTTGCTGACCATTTGGAAGACTACAGTGTGAAACTGCAGATTGCTCAAGCTCTCTCTAACTTGTGGAACCCTCCCACAAGCGTACAACGGGCATCTTAAATGTACTCTTCTGAGGTACAGATTAGTTTCCAAAATAACGGATGGTTGATATTTGAGCATCAGTAATACCAACTCAAATTTCCTATGAAAAATTAAACAAAGTTTTCACCAATTTCTTAACAGAAGACACATTTTATGCTAAATGTCTACTGGTCAGGGTAGCATCAGGTAGCTCGGATTGTTATTTCCTTTTTTACTCTATTGCTTAGTAACAGATATCGTCTATTGCTAGTTTGACTCCTTTGAAAACAATACATTTACTTCAATATGAAGTTGGGGGCAGGAGGAACAGCCCTCCTTTGTGAAAGCATTAACACAGAATTTAAAAAAAAACCAAAAACAAAATTAAAAACTAAGCAATTTAAAGTAAAAGACGACTTAAGCACTTTGATAGTTATACATATTTTTGGCATTAAGATTTCATCCAAGATTACAGGAACCTCACCACTACCTAGATCCTACATAGTACTTGTCCTCAGCAGATTTCAGAGCTAAGAAATAGAGATAAGAAATGAACTTGTCCAAGATCACCCTGCAGGTCAACAACAGAGGTGAGAATAAAACCTCATTCTGCCAAGTCCCAGTCCAGAACTCCATCTACGAGGTTACACTGCCTCTAGAATCTCACCACAGTCACTTCAGTAAGATATCTGCTAAAACTGCTACTAGCAGCAGCAGCCCTAGACCTATAACTTAAGGAAAAGAGTTCTGAATGTAATTTAATGTTCGTATACTGTAAGAACACTAAACATTTTCACACTGCTGTACTGAGAAAAATTAATATTTTCCTACTGAATAAAATTAATATTTAGTATTTGGACCAAACATTTTTAAACATCAATATAAATCCATCAGCAAATACTAATTCTAGAGCAAAGGATATCTTCTTCAATTTGAGATCCCAGTTCTTCCTCATCAGCACCAATAGCAACGTAGTCATCTGAACAAAAGAGAAGTTTGATTATTAACATTAAGTGGACATTAGACTTCCTTAGCATCTCAACGACCCATTGGGAACCCTGGAAAGAGTACATTATGCCATAACCCCAGTTTTCATTTAAAAAAATAGTGCAATATATACTGTACTTTTATGGCAGCAAAACCCCGTTAGCTCATTATTTTGCAGAATACACAGAGGTAAAGAAAACAAGATTGATAGAAAGTACTGGCCTAAAACCTTATTTGATCAGAAGCTAAATTGTAAATGTAAGTACCATACAAAGAGCTCTTATGTTATCAGTTAAGTCTTGAAGAATCTACTCGGTTTGACAACTGCCAATCTTTACTCTGAAAAAAAGACTGAACCATCACTTCAATGTCAGTGATAAAATTCACTCTCAAGGGAGTATAGGCACATTCACTTACATTAGTGTTAGATGAAAGCAGAATCAGTCATTTATTTATAGAAAGGAGCCTAATAGACATTAAAATATACAGAAAGCAGACAAACTCAACTGCAATAAAACAGGAAAGTAAATATTTTACCTATTTTATTTACTGCTTTAAAACTCCAAAGACAGTATGAAAAGTTTGGCCTCAAATACACAGTCTTAGAAATCTTTGAGTAGAAGTTTTGGAAAGAAAAAGAAAAAAACATTTACTTTCTCATTTAACATTTAATTCCCAATCTGATGGGGGAAAGGCTAGCCATTGTGAGCACACCATCAACATTTTCCATCTTTCTTCCCTACACTTCATTTGCAGTTTACAAAGATCAAAGAATTCCATCAATTTCATAAAGTTAAAAAAAATTCAAGTACCATATTTATCAAATGCCCACGACAATTTTTGTGTTGTGAAAGACCAACAAAAACAGCAGAACATGACTGATTACTAATGGGGGAAAAAAACCAACGAAAATGCCTACACTCAAAATGTCAAAATGCACAACATAAGAAAACTGAAGAGAGTAAATAACTCTTTTTAGTCTGTTAGACTTGTAATAATTTTAAGTAAGTTTCCAAAGATAAGCGTGTTTTCAACTGACCTTGAACAAAGTTTGCAAAGTTGTCTAAATTACATTTTCACAGGCACTTAAGTCAGTTAGGCATCCTAACTTTCATTTATTGCCAGCTAGACTTTGACACTTCTGTAAAATATTACTCCTGTATAACTGCCTCTGGTGCTCTCTGCAAATAAGTGTATACAAAGTGGATGACTTGGTATTTAGAAAGTGAGCCCTACTATAGAAGAGATAGTGTTAACCTGAACGCAGAGCTTGGGCCTGCAAACAACACTCTTCTGGGGTCCAAAGAAAAGGCTCCATTTTCTGAAGAGAGAAAGTAGCAGGAAGGATCCAAGCTGTCTGCACATACATTGCTTTGAACATCCTGATATTTTTGTACATATTCTCAATATTATCTGATTTGGCATTTTCATTCATTTACTGTGCATCATGCTCAAAATTCTCATGTATGTGAAAGAAAGACAGATTGTCCTTTACTCTTTATTACACAAAACAGTTTGAACCAAAGAGGAAGTTAATAATGAACAGATTTGGTTCCCACTGCTATGGGGCTATGTTTATTTCTGGAATACGTTTTGAATTTAAATTTAAAATTGAGCGTTTGGCCAATGGATAGCTTTAGAAGGATGGCAGCATTAAACTGTACAATTATTTGAAGGGTGTAAATATAAGTAGTAACAGGAGAAGCTTTGATGTGAGGATCTCATGGAGATGTGCAGATTATGCATCCAGTTTATAGGTTATTTCTGTATTTTGAAAATAAAAAATAAAAAGGAACAGTGGGAAGGGCAGATGTAGGAAGAGCTGGAAAACAAAAGCCTTGACAGAGAGATCTACTGAATTATAAAATAATTCCCCCAAAGGAAGTAGTGAAGATTTTATTTTCCAGTATAAAAACACAAAGATGTGATAAATCTCCTGACACTGAAAGCAAGATAGAATAGATTATTTCATAGGTCTCGTTCACTTCTACAATATATAGCTTCTGTGTCTTTTGAGAGTTAACACCCCTGAAACTGGACAAGAAGAGGATACTGCTGTTCTGGATTAAATAAATAAAATTAAATTATTTTAAGTATTTAAAATTATCCAAATACCAATGCCAGGTATATTGTAGCAAAATTAAGTCACAATTGAAACGGAGATTCTGGCTACTAGAATTTGAAGTCACAGGATTCAAAGAGGCATAATGGTACCCTAAAAACATCACTGAAAGGATACCTTTCATGGAAACAGATTAAGTTGATGATACAAGGAGGTAATGGCTAATATGTACCATGAAGAGAATTATCTCCTGTTGGAAAGCATTTGTCAAATGGACTGCAACATGAAATACACCTCAGCATGCTTCTAGGTTGCCAGGATTATGCTAATCTGGATGAGCCTATATTTTATTAGCCAGCCTGACTGTATAGGATTCTGACTGGCCCAACAACCACTGCTAGGATACACAGGAAGAAGAAACAGAACAAAATCAAATATTGTGAGTAAGTTCGACAAAGCTCACCTCCTGTTCTGAGAGCAGCAGCTAGCATTTCTCTACATTTCACTCGTACAGAATCTGAAGTACTTGGAGCCCGAGGAAAAGAAGGGATGAAGGAATCTGAAGGAGCATTAGCCTCCTCTTTCCTGATGCTGGAGTTGCTGCTGGAACTGCTAAAGTAAATGAAAACAAAAAATTAAAATGAAGTGTCTCTTCTCCAACATGTTTCACCCTGGATCAAAATAAACTTATTTTTTAATCTTTACATCTCATTAACAATATTCTCAAGACAAAAGAAAACATTTATGCAATTATTTAGAGCTACAGAAATGATTAGTCTTCATAAAAAAAGAACCTTTGTGTGATCAGAGATGAAACAAGATTACTACTATAGAGGGGGCAAAGGTCAAGAGATCAATCTCATGGGCTCCTATGTGTTGTGGAAGCCATTCCAGCCCCTCCAGGTCCTACTATTGTACTTAAAGTACTGCAAGGGATCTTTCTAGGGGATAAGGCAAAACACTTCATTCGTTCAACATGGCAATCAATTAGGGAAAAGGGGGTACAAAGATATCCTCTTTACCTTATATTCTACAAGATACAAAGTTTCTATGTTCTATATGACAACGTACAAAGTTTCTACATAAAAGGACTTGATACAAAGCTATATAAAATGACTTATAAAGGGACCTGATACAAAGTTAAAAACTTCAATGAGAAAATGATTAATACAGAGATTTATGATTAATACAGAGATGTATCTACACCCCTTACGCTTCCACCCCCTACACAAACACGTTGGGGCAGAAACACAGATCAGTCCACCACAGCATTTACACTGATCTATGGGGCGGAGGTTCCCCCAGTCTGAGGCCCATTGCAGTCTCACAGGAATCACCTAATGGAAGAGACTATGGTAACGGTATGGCAGAGGAATGAATGGCAGGAACTGCACCTTGTTACAATGTGGGCTTTCCCTAAAATAGTACAAGAGGCATACGTAGTCATTGCTGATCAAAAACACGTGCAGGCAGGAACCATAAATTTTGAAGCCCAGAGTACAATAGCCAAACAGGGTGTGCATGCTGGGGAGGAAGGGATGCACACCTCAGTTTGAGAGTCATAGAATACTAGGACTGGAAGGGACCTCGAGAAGTCATCAAGTCCAGTCCCCTGCCCTCATAGCAGGACCAAATACTGTCTAGACCAGCCCTGATAGACATTTATCTAACCTTACTCTTAAATATCTCCAGAGATGGAGATTCCACAACCTCCCTGGGCAATTTATTCCAGTGTCTGACTACCCTGACAGTTAGGAACTTTTTCCTAATGTCCAACCTGAACCTCCCTTGCTGCAGTTTAAGCCCATTGCTTCTTGTTCTATCCTCAGAGGCCAAGATGAACAAATTTTCTCCCTCCTCCTCATGACACCCTTTTAGATATCTGAAAACTGCTATCATGTCCCCTCTCAATCTTCTCTTTTCTAAACTAAACAAACTCAATTCCTTCAGTCTTTCCTCATAGGTCATGTTCTCTAGATCTTTAATCATTTGCGTTGCTCTTCTCTGGACCCTCTCCAATTTCTCCACATCTTTCTTGAAATGCG
>CM057846.1:60080019-60092371 GCA_030068395.1 Apalone spinifera | reverse complement strand
TTCCATTAAAAGCATTTTCGGAAAATCATGCCAGTCTAGACGTAGCCAAAATGTATTCCTATCCTTTGTGTCCTGTCTTTTGACCAGTTATCAGTCCATGAAAGGACCTTCTCTCTTATCCCATGATAGCTTACTTTACTTAAGAGCCTTTGGTAAGGGACCTTGTCAAAGGCTTTCTGGAAATCTCAGTATACTATATCCTTTAGATTCCCCTTGTCTACGTTTGTTGACCCATCCTCAAAGAACTCCAGCAGATTAGTACGGCATGATTTCCCTTTACAGAAACTATGCTGACTTTCCCCCAACAAACTATATTAATCTCTGACAATTTTATTCTTTACTATAATTTCCCATGTGCATCTATGTTAACGCCTAATTGCATGATCACATCTCAGAATTACACTCACTTTTTAACAATCTAGGCTTTGAGTGATTGCTCATATCCATTCTATTCAGGTGTGCACATGCTGCATGCACAATTGTAGGAAGGTTTTTCCCTTATTAGTACCCATTGGGACAGCAGGGTTGCCTGCTGGAGTGGCTTCTCCATAGTTGTGCTGGCCCTCTGCCCCCTCAGTTCCTTCTTACCACCTGTGATGGTTGTTAGACTATTCTCCTCGTTACTGCATGTGCATCCTGAGTTGTTGGTCTATAAATAGTTAGAATTTCTTCATTAATTGTACTTATATTCATAGTTGTGGTTGCTAATAGAATAGTGTTAGTGAGCAGGGTTTCCCACCCCTTGTTAGTTTCCCCAAACCAGAGTATGCCCAGGCCTCAGGGCTTTAAGGTCTGCACAAAATGCCTGAAGCCTATACCTCACGGTCACCTGCATGATTTGTACCTAAAGTTTCTGGGAGTGGGTCACAAGGCACATAGGTGCAGGATCTGCTGGGGATTTAAGCCTCACATGAAAAAGGAGACACACACAGTTAAAATTTCTCCTTAGGGATGCTTCTCTTCAGCCCCAGTCTGCCTCAGAGTCAGCACCAAGGCAACCACCTCCGACACAGAAATCTGACACCAGCAGGGAGCACCAATCTCAGGCCCTGGTGCCCCATAAGAGGGCAGAAAGGAGCCATTCTCCATCCTGGCATGCAGCACGATTGCATCCCCAGATGAGATGCTCTAAAGCAGTGGTCACCAACTAGATTGGGATCTACTGGTAGAGCCTGGAGCCTCTCACAGGTGATCCTGACTCATTTGGCTAGGAGGCGGACTTAAGTGCCCCCTCCCCCCCCCCACACACACACTGTTGTGCTGCTCCTGCCCTCAGTGTTGGAGCTGCCCCCCACGAATCCTTGCTTGCTGTGCAGGGTGTAAGAAATGGAGGTGGACAGGTGTTTCCATTTCCCCACTCTCCCCAGAGTGAGCAGGGTGGGGCATCAGTGCAGAGCTATAGGGGAAGAAGCTGGGCAAGGCTATTTGAATTTGAGAGAGAGCCTGGATTGACTTAAATTCAAAAAATGTTCTTGTGCTTAAAAAGGTTAGAGACTACTGCTCTAAAGTAACTGATTATGGCCACTGGGAAAAGTGAGCCTGCAGAGCAGAGCTATACTGCAGAAAGACCACTAAGGGCAGCTGCATCACAAACAGAGGGGCCAGCTGGGCTGGGACTTGCCATCTTGCCTGCCACAAGACTAGGTAAGTAGCCCTCCTTGCCACCAAACCCTTCTCCTCCCCAGCCAGGGAAGTGTGGGGTGGGGAGGAAAAAAGGCCCCTGTAGGATGGGACTCCTCACCCCAAGCCCCTCTTCACCGTCCAACTACCCCCACATCTCCAAGGCCCTGCCTTAAACTCCTGCATTCCCCACCCAGCCAATCCCTGCCTTGAAGGACCCAGGCAACACTGGGTATGTCTTTTAGTCTATTGAGAGAGTTTGTCTGTCCATTCAAGAACTTCTAAATTGTAAGAGCTAGGACCACCAAATTTGGTATACAGCTTCCTCTTATCGTAACAAAGCAAGATAAGGGGGGTGGTTGGGCAAAGAAAAGGGGATGTGCCTGGAATAGGATTGGTTCTCATAAAACACAAGAGAAGCACGAGGCAGGTACAAGCGGCTGGCTAGGGGTGCACCCCCCACTTCCCCATCTGGGACTTCCCACACCCCAAGCCTCCTACCCCAGGTGCCCCTTTGGGAGTTCAGGGAGGCTGAAGCTCCCCCTCCCCCAGATTCATAGTGGGACATTGCTGACTGTTTCCATTCACTTCTGGCCAAAGGCGAAGTGCAGAGTTTGTTGCACTCCTCTCACTGGTAGGGGCAGACGAGCTGTGCATTTTGCTTTTAATCCCTGGCAGGGAGAGGAGGGGGTACAGCAAGAAGCCCTGGTTTGATTCTCTGGGAAAGCTTCAGCCCTTCCTCACTGTCTCCCCCCCACACCCACACCCACACCCACACCTGCTCAGAGCTCTTCCTCACCCGCAACCCTGACTCCTGCACTGCCCACCCACTCTGTCTCGGGAGTCCTTCCTTAAGAACCTGAGAAATGCTGGGTAAATGTGCTAGTTATATATACAGAAGGATCTACAGCGAAGTATCTGGAAGAATTGGTAGTTGTCCCACCTGTACCTTCCTAAATAAATCATGAAGTGAGAATGTATAGAAGTTACACATGTTGGTAGGTGAATTTTCTTGGCAACAAGATTTCCTTTGTCGGAAATCCTATACAACGATACAGATATGGAAACTTAGCGGAGAGAATTAAAACTGAATATCGCTTCCAGCTGCAGGAAAGATATCTATCCAGCTCTTAGTCCGACAACAAAAGGTGATAATTTCTCTTACTTTCTGTATAATGCTGCTGCACTAATTGGATTGATAATATTAAACAATTCCAGTTGAGCCTGTTATTTCAACAACATTGAGTTATTAACGCAGATGCACAACACTCAATTCATCACTGAACTAAGTATCAGATACAATAGAAAAATAAAAAGCCAGCACTCTGGCAAGTTGAACATAGCTGAGCACTTGGTACATGAGATTTTCAAAGCTTTTTATAAATTGAAGATTTGTTAATTTGTCCATAATTTCATCCTCAATTATATTTTTAGTTGAAAGATGTCCAGTATCCAATACTATACCTTTATAACTTTTACTCTAAAGAATCTGGATCTTTATTCTTTGTAATTGATACACATTTCTGATATGACACATTAACCTTTTCCCCATACAGATCAGTGTTCCCTGTAAGATGGGTGCTTATACAGCCATTCAAGAGAGATTCAAATGCCACCCTGCTGATTAGCAGAGCACCCACAGCTAGTATTTTGTTTCTACTGGTGGTATGCATTTGGCACATACCTTGATGCATATAAAAATTGTATTCCACAAATGGATGGAAAAGATTAGAGAACACATTGACACAGACTACTTGAAATATAGTATACCTACTCACATTTTTATAGAAATTGCATCACCCCCACCTCTCGAGTATCTTACATTAACTTACAGTAAAATTGGATAGTAGAAGTCACATCTCTTTTCAAAGAAGGAAGAGGTATATTTTCCAAACACATACATTCTTTAGGTCCAGTAGACCCAGCAAGTCAACTTTTAATAAACAGCCCCCCTCCCCTTTACTTTTTTTTTTGGTAACTGAATGATGTATCTGAATCTTTTTGGATAATGAAGTCCTCTAAAATTAGCTATGACAATGTTTGATGGCTTTAAAAATATAGAGACTTCAGTGTCA
This sequence comes from Apalone spinifera, assembly GCA_030068395.1. NCBI lineage: Eukaryota > Metazoa > Chordata > Testudines > Trionychidae > Apalone > Apalone spinifera. The sequence goes on along the minus strand of CM057846.1, from coordinate 60,088,676 downwards.
GAGTTGCCTTTGATGTTTACTCAAGGAATATTGCCTTTAGGGATAGAGAATGTTTTGGGCCTTGTTCAGTACCATTTTTAGACTGTTACATAAATAAGAAGCTGAAAGAGTTTGTTTTAAAGCAGCAATTTAGTACCATGTACTGGAAAGGGATGTAACAGCCATTTCATACCCAAGTAGTGCTTTTAGTACAGTATTTGCATTCAATACAATCTAAGTCAGCATTTAAATAAGTATTGTAATTTGCATATAAATTGCTTACACCTACTTTTTTAAAAACATTTTAAAAATAGGGATATTAGATGTCTAATGTAAGAAGTGTAACTGCACCAAATCTTATTGGTTTCATGATTATTTGATGGTCTCTAGGGGATGCAGCCAGTGCCAATCCTAGCCCCACCCTCAGCGAGTCCCCTACTGCCCCATACTGGGTGGCAGTCAGTCTGCAAAGGGAGCCGGATCCCACCTCCCCTCCCTACTGCCTCTGATACACACGGGGGGGGGGGGGGGGGGGGGGGGGGGGGGGGGGGGGAGCAGGGGAGAAGAGGGACACACTATATCAGCTCCTGCAGGCTCCTGCCTCCCTGCTGCAAGGGAAGGGGAGAAGAGTGTGTGTAGTTGTTTGGATTAACCAATAAACCTGGGCTTATTAATTAGTTAATTGTTTAAGCACTATACGTCAAAATTCCTATTAAAAACCATACTATGTATTGTCACTCTTATCTGTTCCTACACCCATAGCTTTTACTAGGTATTTGTTACATCCTAATGCTGAATGCTCCAAGCAATACCAAGAAATTTCATACATTTTACACATTTCAAGGTTTCCTTTTTTCAGTTTATGGATCGTCATGGCCACCCTCCCTAAAATAACCAGACTTTTCTTTATGTGTCGTCTTACATCACTGAACAGCCATAAAAACTGGAGCCAGCTGTTAGGATCATATACAAACTTATTACTTTGCAGTTTTCTATTGAAATGAAAATATTAATTGTAACTGTTAATGATGTTGAAAACTAGACTGCTGAAAAAATGCCTTTTCTAAGGCACAGAACTGCCTGGAGAAAGCTGTGCCATTACAGCAGATTGGGAAGACTGACGTTCATGTTTGCTATTCAAAAACCAAGCAGATCATCATAATTTTCATAGCATTTAAAAAAAATACTTCATTTTCTTCCAGTTTCCTTCCTGGAAGCATAAAGATGACAAAGTTGGATTATACTTTAGAACTAAGGTGACAAAGAGATAAGCTGTTGCTGACAGTTTTTCTTTCCAAGCAGAGGGAAACAGAATTCTTTGTATGATGGGGAGTGCAATTATATCAAAAAACAAAAATAACCCCCATATCCTTGAAATGACTGTAATTACACATTGCTAATGAAAGTTGGCTTTCTAAATACTTAACTGTTTTTGCTAGTATGTTTTTCAAACACTGATTGATTGAAGTTTATTTCACAATGACAAACAAAAATGTTTACATTTTCCCACTAATTTCAACAAAGCTCAAGATTTCTTACCATAAATAGAGTAAACTAAGAAACAACATCTTGATTTTTATGTTGAACATCTGTTTATACTCTTGAACATAAAGGAAAGCTAAGTGTTAAAATGATTATTTATAAAATTGAAGATATCTAGGCCTTAAACATATGGCTTCATTATCAACATCCCATACAGTATATTCTTAAAATTATATCCATTATATGTCAAGTAGAGACTGTGTATAAAAGATGCATTTTAAGTGTAATGAACTGCAGTACACTTCATAGACAGAACACATTTAAGAGCTCTAATATACTAGTTACACTATATAGTATTTTTCAGAACTGTGTTGTAATTATAGAATACTTACAAGGTAGGAGGTAAAGACCAAATCTTCCAGCTCTCAATATGGCAATATTCTCAGTGACATCAATAGATTTGCCTCAGTAATGGATGTAGGATTTGACCTATAATATATAACCCAATTTGTGGTTTTGAACAAACTGAGTGTATTCAAGTAGCAGGTCCAAGACTTCTGACTGAACAAAACATTTAATATCAGTCTTCTTTTGTTTGAACAACAAATTAGACGTGTTTGATATTAATTTGTCAGGAAATTACATAACTGAAGTCACAGAAAAAAATGTAGATCAAGGGGAATAAAATACACACACAAAAAAACAAATTTTGTTTTCATTAGCTGAACTGCAGATGTCTTTCTTCCATCTGGGTGAGAATAAATATAAGTAAATTAATTCTACGAATACACTGTACCGATTTCAAATGTCAAGCCTTGGTATTTACTACCACATAGATCTATCACCTAGTAAAATAATGGAACAAATATTGAGAAAAAAAATCACTTGTCTGGGCTCATGTTCAATCTAGCACATATGCTAACCCTGGCAAGAATCCTTAGTATCCATCTCCGCCAGTGAAGAGGCCCTGGCTGCAAAAGCATCCCCAAACTTCCCTTTATTTGAGAAGCTACAAAGGTCCTGTACAGCCAAAGAAGCATATTGCATTAAACTGGGAGGTGTGCTGATTCAAAGGTATCCTTTAAGCCATCTTCAGCATCATGCTCCTATTAATCCCCATTGACTTGTACAGGAACATGTGATGATTACAAACTGGCTACCAATTTGTAAACAAAATTTAAGAGTGGACTGTAATGTATCATGTTGGGAGAGGTATGCTGTGGGATTCAAACAGGGAACAGAGCTAAAACCAGTCTCATTTTAATATCTTTGTTAATGATCTGGAAGAGGAAAAACAGCATGTTCATGAAGTTAACATACTAAACTGAAGGCACCGTAAGCAATACAGGGAAACAGGGAAGGACTTGGAGATCAGAAACATGTACAGATAATCTCTGAACATGTACATGAGAAGATTATAGAAGTCATTCAACACGTGACAGGAAAAGAGCCAAGCAGCAATTACAATGTAAAAATTAGTGATTATAGTGGTAAGCAAGCTACACGAGTTTGCAATGTGAAATGACTGTAAAAGGAGCCAGTATAGTAGGATCAAGGCTTTGAGCTAAGAGGTATAACTCTTCTCAGTACAATTTTGTGATGATGAAAACAGGAAAATGGTACTCCTCTGGGCACCACATTACCAGGAAAAATGAACTAGAGGATGTCTAGGGAAGAGTGGTTAGGGACAAGAGGACTGACTTACAAGAAAGCATTTAAAGTTAAAATGTGTATATTGGCCAAGAAGCGGGCATGAGAGTCTTCTAATAGCCTGAATTTTCCTTTTGCACATTTCAGCTATCTGGAAATAGTTTCCCAAAATAAGTTGTGTTAGGTACGCTGCCACATCAGACACTTAAAACTTGACTGATCAATACACTATAAAGTAAGTTAGGAAGGATTCCTACATTGACCATCCAGTTAATCTTTCTGCAAACATCTCTCTGACTTCTGGTTTTCCATTAGCAGGACACCATGTTAATTTATTGCTGAATTTCCATGAATTCCCAAAATTGTAACTTTCCAGGAGAAAGAATTCTTTGTTTCAGAAGTTTGTTAGGACCCATTTTCATATTATTAGAATATTCCAGGGTATTAGAAAAGACTAAAGCACATCTACATGTGGAAAGTCATACATGTCAATTTCCTGTTAGACAAGCTGAAGTCCCAAGATGAACATGCAGTGAAGATAAAGAAAAACAGTTGGTAATTCCTCACTATAATGGCTAAATCATTTCAGTTCCATATTACATTCACACTACAGCATTTAGGAAAAAAAAATCAGCTAATACCAGTGTTGTAGATGAGCCTGTTCAACAATACCCATAATTTGTGTGCAACATCTGCATTGCTTTTCCAGTTGATTACTCTGGAACAAAGCAAAATAAAATAAAACAAAACAAGACACTTAAATTGCCTATGTAAAACACATTGTCAATATTTCTACAAAAAATGAGTAAGAAACAAGACTAAACCCATGAGGGTTCAATTGTGGGAGAAATATGCAACATGAAAGCAAGAATCTTAAAATTCTACTATGGAAATTTTCTATGTATTTTTCAAAAGCGGTTTCATGAGTCAGCTTTTGAGATCAATTTATACTAATAAATGTAAGCTATCACTGAAGAGCAAAGAGCTGTTAATTCTGGTCTAATGACATACACCTGGGGCCTCAGTTTCTGTGTTGTCAACCCATTTTTATGGCGATAGCAAGTGTTTTCTTTCCTGACATCAGACACTTTTTAAAAAAAGGCAACCTTGAGGTTAAAAACTAGATTGGAATAAATGCTATAACAAATGTCACTTGTATGTATTAATCTGTAGGTAAGAGAAAAAGCCTCTCACATGCGGTACCCATATTTAAATAATTTAAAGCTTATCCTCACTAATTCCACCATTACATACCTCTTGTGTTTTACATGTTGCATACTTTATGTACAAGATATATAACAGGATGTCTCAATATACTTTCAACAAGTATTAGGAATACATCATATCTCAAGCATACCAATTTGGTCATTATTTAAACTGCTCATTAACCAAAATGATTGTTGAATTAGCTATATGACTGTTTTAAAAATGGTGCAAAAATCAGAAACACCTTAAAATAGCACACTTAAATACATTCTGACATGCTATCTAGCGGTTTCATTCTTATAATCCAGTCCATATATGATTTACTTGAAAGATTACCATTTTTTGTGAAATATACTACTTAGTCCTTTTCTTGATATACATTTACAATATACTAGTAGTAAAACTGCAAGTGTAGAAATAATGTTTTTCAATTGGGCATGTGAACAGATTAACATTCTACCACAGTTGATGCTGGTGTTTTTATATAGAAGGCATCTCAAATCTTGTCAATCAACTGGCGGTAAATGTTTGTCAACAAACTCCTTTACATCCATCATCTCCTGTTCAGGAACAAAATTATGCATTAGTCAAGTGTTCAACTAAAATGTTTCAGCAGTTTGCTCTCTCACTAAACTGGTACTTCAACACTGCAGTTACTAAACGCAACTGAGCAACAAATTGAGCATATAATTAGATTTCTTAAACCTCTAATTCTTTTCACTCTGCATAATTCAACTAAACTCAGACAGATTACTTCATTTAGAGCATAATACTCTCTGAATTACTTTACTGCGAGGAGACAGTCAAGGACAAAAAGCAGATCTTTTCTCCACAAAGTACTGAGAGATGCTAGTTATCCAATGTGGCTATAGACAGCCATGTGACCTGAAAAATGCCAGACTCTGTTACTCATTAATTTCTTAAAACCCGTTTCTTGAGTCAGCTTTTGAGATCAATTTACACTAAATGTAAGCTATCATAGAATTGTGATGAGCTGTAAACACGGGTCTAGTGACACACTGGAGTCCCCTCTGTTTCTGTGATGTTAATCCATTTTTGGGAGGAAAGAATGTATGAGATAGCAAGAGTTTTCTTTCCTAACATCAGACACTATTTTAACAAAGGCAACCTTGATTAGTGAAGTTATCCATCAAGAGCTAAGACAATTAATATTGTATTCCCCATTAGCCTATTGGGAAACATCACCACACTGGTACTCAGTATGGCCCTGGAATAGGGTTAAGACTATATTAATAACTGTCTGAGTAAGAATAGATAGCTGGGAAATAGGACAGACTCAGTGACCTTGTGGCAGCTCTGCTTCTGCCAATGAGTAAAAGAAAAATTTGTAGTGGCCTGAGCAGAGCAGTGAAATCTTTATAAAGGTCTCCTCTCTCTTGTTTTTGTTTGAGGTGAACATCCTTTGATTTATTACCCTTAATTCTTGCCCCCAGAATTAATACAGTGTTTATATTGTGAGAATTCCAACCCCTCTTCCAATTCACTTGAAACCATGTAAACAAAATCTGGAAATCACTCTGGGAAGAAAAATCCTAATAACCTGAAGGAAAGGAGAGGAAGCTAGAAGAAAGGAAGGCCCATGAGTTTGGGCGTTTTTTTTAACTTTACTGTAGAGAAATTAACAACTCATTTGTTTTGTATAGTTTTCATTTCTTCTGTTAAAGAAAAAGGGGTGTTTTCAAATTTAATTTTAATAATTCATTGATGCTGAAACTATTTTAAAGGAAATTCCTGTTAGTTAATAAACACTCTTGGCCTCACAATTTGTTAAGCCTCCAATGATTATTAATTGAGGCAGTATCCTCAAGGTTTAGTCATTCAAAAACCATTTGTTCTCCTTGAACATGAGCACTGAGGTTCACATTTTTTCCTGCCTTGAAAGAATATTTAAAGGAAGAATTCTCTGAAAACCATTCTTGTTTTCATTTAGGACATTACCTCAATACATGAGCTATGCATCATGCCTGAGTAAGTCTTGAAGGTTACATCAGCTGGATTGATCAGATTCTTTAGCTTCTCAACAGTGAGAGAACCAAACATTAGAGGAACTAATGGGTCACAGTCCCCATGGCACTGAAGAACAGGAATATCTTTGTTTGTACCACTGATAGTGCCCTGTCCAAAAACAAAAGCATGAAATTCCATAAGACTAGCACATATTAGGAAAAATTAGACTAGAATATATGATAGCAAGTATTGTATAAAGCCTCTGCCCTAGCTATTACGTGATTTACACATACATTTTCTGGAAATGCATTAAACTGTAAGTCCTGCCAACAATGACTTAGAGAACGACAAAACCTGCTGCTGATTGTATTGCTTTGGACACTGTTTAAGGAGGGGCAGTTGTCTTCTAAGTCACTTTATTACTGATGATTTGTGGATGATTAAGAAGAAAATGGTTCTCATTCAGTTGCTGTGCTTTGGAAGGTATCTTTGTAACCTCTGAAGCTTTGTAATTGTTTCTTTGTAACTTTCAGCTACCTTGCCTTTTAAATTCTGCAACTTGTCTTAAGATTGTTGAGCTTTGTAACTTTGCAATCTTTGTAACTCTCAGCCACTTTGCTTTGCAAGTTCAGAAACTTACTGTAAGCTTGGTGATTGTTGAACTTTGTTAAACAACTAGCTTTCTCTAGTTTCCAGCTCCATTTCTAGTAGGCAGTCGGTATCAAACGGAGTGCCCCGGGGATGAGGAGTCCTAGGGTTGGTTTTTCCTCAACATCTTTATTAATGAGCTAGATAATGGGATGGATTGTAGGCTCATGGAGTTGGCAGATGTCACTACAGCTGGGGGGGCAGAGGGGGCGGGGGCAGAAAGAGGTACATACCCTGGAGGGTAGAGACCAAAACAAATTTTGAGGACTGGACCAAAAGAAATCGGATTAAGTTCAACAAGGACACGTGCAGAGTCTTTCACTTTAGATAGAAGAATCCAATACACTGCTACAGGCTGGGGACCAACTGGCTAAGTGGCAGTTCTGCAGAAAAGGACTTGAGGATTACAGTGGATGAGAAGCTGGATATGAGTCAACAGTTTACCCTTGTTACCAAGAAGACTAACGGTGTACTGGGCTGAATTAACAGGAGCACTGTCAGCAGACCAAGGGAAGCTGTTATTCCCCTCTACTTGGCACTTGTGAAGACACATCTAGAGTATTGTGTCTAGTTTGGGGCCTCACCACAAAAAGAATGTGGACAAATTAGAGAAAGCCCAGGGGAGGGCAACAAATATCAGTAAGGGCCCGAGGTGCATAACTTAAGGAACTTGAAGAGAAGCTGAGGGAACTGAGCTTATTTAGACTGCAGAAAAGAACAGTGGAGGTGGGAACTTGATAACAGCCTTCAATTACCTTAAAGGGGGTTCCAAAGAGGATGGAGCTAGTTTTTTCTCAGGAGTAGCAGATAATAGAACAAGGAGCAATGGTCTCACATTGCAGTGTGGGAGGTCCAGGTAGGATATTAGGAAAAGTTATTTCACTAAGAGGGTGGCGAAGCACTAGCATGGGTTACTCAGGGAGAAGGTGGAATATCCATCCTTAGAGATTTATAAGGCCTGGCTTGACAAAGCCCTGGCTGGGATGATTTTTAGTTGAGGGTGGGTCCTACTTTGAGTAGGGAGTTAGACTAGAGCCATCAATACCATTATTTCAAAGGTAAATTAACTAATGAATTAAGTAACTTTAAAAGAATGTGCAGCATAAATGTTTAACATAAGCAAAATTAAATTCTCTAATGCTGAAATAGGGTAAGTATATTCAAGATTGAGACCAACACATCTAAAGTGTCACTCATTACCAGTGAAATTTTGACTCCTGAAACAAACTAATAGCCAGCTCATCAGGTAATGGTTATCTAAATGTCATACACGTGACATTTAACTTTTACTGATTAGAAGCATACTAAAAAGAGTATCTCCTCTTCTGCCTGCCCGAATTCTTCTGTTTCAAGACTACTACTCAAATGGTAGCAGTACTTTGAATCTCAGAGGGTATGTCTACACTACAGTGCTATTTCGAATTAAGTTAATTCGAAATAGTTAATTCAAATTAAGCTAATTCGAAATAACGCATCTAGACACAAAAACTATTTCGAAATAGCATTTTGCTATTTCGAAATAGCACATCCACAGTGAGTGGACCCTGAGCTGAAGTTAAGACTGGCCGGAACCAGTGCCGGCAGGGCATCAGGTCAGGACTTAGTGTGTGGGGCTGCTGCCTGAGGCTAACTGAGCTCCGTGCTTAAGGAACCCTACCCCCACCCCGGGAAGACAGTTCTCAGGGTTCCCCGTTTGCTTGTCTACCTCGATGAGGGACAGCAAA
>CM057846.1:60060676-60079919 GCA_030068395.1 Apalone spinifera | reverse complement strand
ACAGCACTTAATTCGAAATAGCTATTTCAAATTTGGCGTTACTCCTCGTAGAATAAGGTTTACCAAATTCGAAATAAGGGCTCCACTATTTTGAATTTAATTCGAAATAGCGGTTTGCCTGTGTAGACGCTATTAAAGTTACTTTGAAATAACAGCAGTTATTTCAAACTAACTTTATAGTATAGACATACCCAGAGTCTCAAAGATTAGGGAGGTAACCAGATAAGCTAGTTACCAAACATGCAAAATTTTAAGGGAAAGACTACTGCTAAACAAATGGGGCACTGAGGAAGCATATAAACTGTAACCCTCTGCAGGAATGGAAGTTGGGCTAGCATGTCTGATCTACCAACGACTTCAGGGAGTGAGTGAAATCCCCCATATAGCTGCTCCATAGCCACCTGGAGGATGGGAGCACACAAGCATTTAATGGTTAACTTCAACAGCAGAGCAAAGGCATCAACACCTAATAATAGCTTTGATAAAGGACTATCCCTCATTATGTCTGAGTTGTCTCACAGCAGCACTTTCTTACTCTATGGACAGATCTAAAATAGGGATGTTAGGGTAGGGGGTAAATAGTCGACTAACCACATGAATTTTTAGCAGTCAGTCGACTATTCTATAGTCCCCGGGGGCGGGGCCAGCAGCCAGTGTGCTCCAGCCCCATTCCTGGGGAGCCCTCTGCCACTCTGCTGCTGCCACCTCTGTATCAGAGGCAGCAGCACAGGGTGCTAGGTGGCAGCTGGTGTACGAGAGGAGCCAATTTAAAAACCAGCTTCCCTTATGGACTGGCTGAGTGTTGCCCCACCCTGCTACCTGATACAAAGGCAGCAGTGCAGGATGGCAGCAGCTCCTGTCTGCAGAGGGTCTGAGCTCCCCAAGGACAGAGCAGTTGGGGAGGTACAAGGGGTGGGGGAGGCTGCTGCAAAATAGCCTTTGTCTACAGTGGCCCAGGATGGCCACAGACAGAGTCTACTCTGTCCGCAGCAGCCTCACCTGCCCCTGCCCCTCCTCCCCCAACCTGTGCTGCTGTTTCTGGTAAAGGCAGTAGTGCAGGGACGGGGGAGGGAAGGGAGACAATACCAGGTCCTACTTCAGAGGCAGCCTGGGGAGCGGGGGACGGGCAGGAATGCAAGTAGCTGACTAGATTCGCCAATAAGCCTAGGCTTATTGGTTAAATCATCTAGTTGACTACTCACTGACATTCCTAATCTAAAGACTAGTTTACCTCACTACAGTATTCAGTTCCTATCTAGTGTCATAGGGGAGGGAAAGTGTTGGTCTGTGGATACAGTGTAATGAAAATAAAACAAGATACGTTCAAATGCTCAACTTCACCGAAGACTGAGTTATGTTTAAGAAAGAAGTACAAATACCTGTGGGAAAGAGGTCCGTAGAGGAAGCCAACAACTGAGTGCTAGGACACCTGCTAATTTCTGATGTGTTGTAAGAGCTGTATACAAAGACAAAGCACCTCCCTGATCAAGAAAAATAAAACCAATACAATCTTGAAAATAAACATTTAAATTTGTTATCTGCATTACTTTAGGATTTGTGACCCCTTTTATTTTCTAAGAATATTTTCCAACTTCATCTGATTTCTCTGAAAAGTCCTTCTAAAAAGTAATCCGGTGATTCCGTGTGTATTAGGTTTTAATTATTCAGTCAATTCAGTTTACAAGGAAAATGGCATCATTGTTCTAATTGATAATTGCAAACTAAACCTGCAATCCTGTATTCTTCCTGAGTCATAGTAACATCTTTTCTTTTAAAGGAGACCGGAGAATAAATGTATTTAAAATTCTGTTGATGATATGTGAACCAAAAGAGAATTTCACTCCCCTTAATGACAGTTCTTTTCTAGACACTTATAATGTTAAAGTGGCTGTGATCAGACAAGTAACATACAAGAGTATGAGACCACCACATAATGCAATATAGCACGATAGTAGTTAACACTTTCAGTCCTGTTACAATCTGCAGGCAAATGAAAACGAAAAGTAATATAGTAGCTTTGTTCACAGTTTTTGTGTAAGCTTATTAACCAGTTTATCACAGGACAACACAAAATCTATTGCAGGCCTTTCCTTGTTCAGGAAATAACTCCTTCCTTCTGAAGTTCAGATGTTTTTGTTTTTGTTTGGTAAATAGAAAAAGACTAAATTTATTTCTATTTTTTGGAATACAGAGTGGAGATGACTTAGAATCAAAACTACATAGAAATTTTAGAACTAATCCCCTGAAGTTACTATTCATCAGAGACTTAACTTATTTTAATATTTCTTAATAGCAGTTCTGTAATATGCAAACTCATTTGTTGCTAAATAGATTTTGAGAGTTGGAAGAGACTTACTACAGTGCTTCTGTGACCTTTTGGAAGTAAGTAAAAACTAATGACCTTAATTTTCAGAAACACAATCTTTAACATTTTTAACAAGATTTTCTATATCCAAGACGACAACTTCAACCTCCTCTAGCAAAGAAACTGAAACTCCCTTCCTGAGAAGTACCTTACCTGAGAAAAGCCTCCCAATATTATTCTGTTAGAAGGAATCCCATTCTTCACTTCCTGATCTATCAGTACTTTAACTGAAAAATCAAATAAAGTCCCATAGTTAATATATAGTTGGTTCTAAGTGGGAGGGTTCAGAAGAAGAGAGGTATAGGTGGTAAAAGGCAGTGTTAATTTTCCTTATGTCAGAGGAAAGCTGACAGATGGGAAGTTGATGGAGTATCACCCAACCAAAATATTCTGTACCAAAAGCTTTGAGACAGGGACAAGAATTTTGGTGCTTTGGGCATCAGAATTTCTTATAAAGCCAGGAGCGCTGGCACCAAGACAGAAGTTGTTGGCTCGGGGGTCTCAAAAATGTCCCAATGCAGAGCAAGTGGTGATTTCTGAGCATTTGGTGTCATAAGCATGCTTGTATGGTGTCAGTGGGCTGTTCTTTCTAGGTGGATCCCAAGTTTACTGGCTCCTAGGCATGCATCTCACATGTGAGACTACAAAGAGACTATTTAATGGATCACTAAATTCACCCCCACAATTTAAGAAACTTAAAATCATTTAGTTAACCAAGAGACCATATACACTATCGGCAACTTCACCATTTTAAACTCTTATTGCCAGCTTTGGCTAATTGTATTAGTCAAGTTAAAAACTGACATTAAAAATGCATCTGAAAATGAAGAAAATATTTAATATATGAATATACACGAACAGAGCACCTAGCAAACACCCATCTAAATAAAATTAAAGATACATTAAAAATACTCAAATGTACCATTCTCTGCTGCCTGCTTGATCCCAGCTTCATCTTCCTGTGCATCAGGCGAGAGTCCTATAATATCAAACCTTAAAAAAAAAAATTATATCACATTCATTCATGATAGAACTAACAAACCTTTCTACATTAACACTATCATACAAATAGTAATTAGTTAAGATTTGTCCATTTGTCACACTTCAATGTTTTATTAGCCTACAGATGCTTACTTAGCAATAGGCTCAGCTCTCTAATTAGCTATATAGGCTCAAAACAGTTTACATTTCTTAAATAGCGACTGAAATACCAGCGCCCAAAAAGGACTGATCTTAGGGAGAGTTTAAGCATATTTTATGTATGTGTTTTATTTAACTTTATTATTTTGGTACAAGGAATTAGATGCTAAACTAAATCATTTTTATTTTAGTTGCAGCACTATATATAGTAGAGCTGCACCTGCAATTTATATTAACCCAGTGAGTAACCTACTAGTGCGGACTAAAAAAGCTTCAACTTCTCAGCCAAATATAATCTCCTATGAATTTTTCCCTCTATTTTGTTAGAGAAAAACAGCTCTGTATTTTGATATTTAAGAGGCAGTATAAATCGAAGTATTCTTCATGATATTTGACAAAATATTAACAGGGACATGCTTAGAATTAACCTATACTTTCATCAGCTAGTTTCCAAAAGCTTTAAAAAAAAACAAAAAAAAAACGAGGGAAGATTTGCATAAAATTTCACATGTACCAATAAAAAAACACATGGATAGCAACATGATTTTTTTTTTTACTGGAGCTTCCATTCTGAAAGAAATGAGACTTTTTTTGTGGTAAAAGGTCAGTCAATTGTCCACAGAACAATACCACTTACTACTAGTAACAATAATTCCTAGAATTTTCATTACTCTGTTTTCACAACTAATAAGTGGCTAAAAGTAATTTTCCTTTAAGTCTGAGCTGTGCCATTTAGATGTGTTCCACTTCTTGCATGTATGCAAGGTCCACTACTGCACAGTCTCCTTTAGATTACCTCAAGCCCTGTTCCCTCTAAAAAAAGAAAGGGGGAAGGGCAACTCAACAAATCTCATTTCCCATGCCACTCAAGTCCAGGTTATCAGCCTCTTCAGTAGTAGGGAAAGCAGGAAGGGTCACAAAATCTCTCTCAAAGAACTCGAGTTATTAAAAATAAGTAACTTTTCTTTCCTGTTGGAGTGCTTGTTTGTGTTTTCTACTTCTGGTGACTCCCAAGCAATATGTAATGGACAGATTCTAGTACCTTCCTCTAATGAAACAGACTACAACATAGCTGTCAAACTGTGCATCTGAACAAGATGCCTGAATTAAAAAGCAAAGACACGAGAAAGTATTTAAAATAAGCTGTGGGTATTCCCCTAAAAGAGGCTCCAAAAGTGATCTGTGGTTTTGTAGAATACAGGTTAGCTGAGTTCTAAATTGGCCAACTCATAACCTAACACTAGGTTACGTCACACCCAATTAGAGATTACCTGAGTCGAGGAACCCTTGGATCTCATGACAATAGAGACAGACTATGGGAATGCCTGAATAGTCTTGATATAGTTAAATAAAAGGAGAAAGCACAGCGGATTTCCAAAATCTGAAACACAGCTTTGCCCGTGGATGAATGAGGCTGGAGGAAGACAGACACCTGAATTAATGGAGCGATTTAAATGAAAATCAAGGGATTATTCTGAGTAGAAATGTAGGGTGTGACTAACATGTAACTTTATCCCTGTGAAAAGTCACATACTGTGATCCTGCCATATCAGGATGCTGATATTTAAATTGTGTAAGACACCTTACCTGCTCTTTGTGTGGGGAAGTTGAGAGATACAGAATGATTTAAACCCAGGCAGGACTATCATATTCCCACTGGTTTTTCCAGCTCCCTGTCAACTCCCTTGCTAGCTACCCAAGTTTAACCCCTTAGTCACCAGGTGCTGGTAGCACTCCTCCTATCCATTACATGAGCCTTGGGTTGGCCAGCTCCCAGGGTGAGAACAGGTAGGTTTACTAGGCCCAGCCACAAGAAGAAAGTCTTCTGTAGTCTGGGCTGCAGCAGTGAGCCAGGGTTATGCTGTCAAACCCAGGCTGTAATTGGTGTTGGCAAAATCTCCAGGTATTGCTCCAGAACTATGGAGCCCATGATCTCCAAAGGCAGTGCAGACCCCGGGTCATAGCCCCTCAGAGGCTCTGTACTTGACATGTTGAGCCATCACTCAGGGTTGAGCTCTGGTAGCAAAAGGTTCTAACTGAAACCAGTGTCAATACATCTTGGGACATACTCCCAGGCATCAAGGATAGCAGCTTTCATTGTCCCATAGTCAGCTGTGGCTCTATCATCCAGAGCTCAGTATGCTGCTTGAGCTTCCCTGGAGAGGAATAGGCAGCCCAGGTGGTTCTCTCCCAGTCATCCATCCACACTCAAAGGTGACAAAGTAGGCCTCTGGATCATCGTGCAGCCCAAACTTGACCAGAGGTATTCCAAGTCCTGAGTTTCCCGGATTAGCTGGAACTGGGACCGACAGTCACTGGAGTACTGCTTCACAAAACTGTTGTTCCTGCTGTTGGAGCTGAAGCACCTCCAGGAGTATGTTCTGCTGTTGCTGGGCAGCTTGCTGTGCTTCCAACAGGGTCCTCTTTGCCTCAGCAGCATTATGCTGCTGATGGGCCAGCAGCCTCACCAACTCCTCCATTACCCCTTAGATACAGGAGTGGCTCGAGGCCTCACTTCTGGTACCAATGTAAATGGTTCATGCTCCTGTGAGTGCCCCTTTGTGGCCGAGGGTGCATCTGAAATTTTTGGCTGGCTACTCACTGGGAGCAGACATCCCCGGATTGTGACCTAGGGCAAGGGACTGGGGTGCAGAGTGGGGTTCATGGTTTGAAGTATGACCTAGGGCAGGAGGGGGTTGTAACCTAGGGCAGCTGGGCTCAAGCTTCAAAAAGAGTCACATATGGCTCCCTAGTAAGCCATATTTGGCTCATGAGCCATAGGCTGTCAATCCCTGCTTTAAAAGGGAAGAAAACTAAAAACACTACACTAAATAAACTAGTCTAAATAACCGTTTACACAGCCTTAATAAAATAGGCAACTGGTAAAAGGAGTGGGATCGCTGCTATTTGGATCCATCTGATAGCCAGGAGCGGTTGAAAGGAACATGTCAGTTGGCTATTCCATCCACGTTCTACCTTTGGAGAGAGGGGCTCAAGGTCAACAAAGGAACAGGTGAGACCAAAAGATATGGCTGACTAAAGCATTACCATCTCTAGCACATGCAAATCAGAAGTGGAACATACCTGTTATGACTAAGAACATAAAGAATGCTATCTTTCAAGCAGATTGAAGACTTTAACGTATATTATATATCTCCTGTTTTCAATTTTAAAAGTTGCATTTTTCCTGTCTGAAGCCTTATATCTTCCTTCTCAGAGCTAGTATTTCTTTTTTGCATCTGAGGAGACAATTTGACACTACTAATGGGAAACTTGTTAAAACAGTACTAAACATAAGATGTATATATTCATAGTTGATTAAAGCTAGCAATTCAAGCTCATCCTTGAGTTATCCAGTCAATATAAACACTCAGAAATAATTATATATAAAGTTCTAATTCAGAAAGTACTTACCAAGATGGCATGGCCATATTCATGTTTAGAGACACTGGCATTATTGGCCTATAAGGTGAGAAATAATTTGATATAATTTAATACATAAATTGGTGACATAAGAATACATACTAGATAACTATTTCTATATTTCTGCAAGATTACAGGTTAAGTTGTCAAGATACATGTTTCCTATATTTTCATCCCATTTTTAAGGCACGTCCAGGTCTACTCTCTCATTTTTTAAACTGAAGTTAAACATGAGTGAGACCCATTTTGGTCTTTTCCAAAACTACATCAGCTTCTGAGGCAGCAGATAAAAATAATGAGGGGCACAGAGATTTCTGCAAGAACAGAATGAAAATCCTGGGATTTCCAAAAGAAGGTAATAAATACACACAATAGAAGCATATCATAATGAGTGGTACAGAGAACATAAATTGGCTACTTTTATTTACACACTTTCATGAAAAGAATGGGGGCACAGATCAGCTATTTAGCAGCAATAATCTCGAAGAATCACGGTTAACTAGCACAACTAACCGTTCTTCAAATGGCATCTGCTCATTCCGACTTTATGGAACTTTAGCTAACAGCAAGAACCCGCCAGAAAAGGAATATAAAACTTCTAATTAAGCAGATCTCCCAAAGCAAACATCAGATCTAGATACAAATTTGAGAGCCATAATATAAAAATGTATGAACGGATATCAAGATAGTAGTCTGCTAGTAGTTTATTACGGAGGCACATCATTGATATTTTTATCCTAACAGCATAAGGCTTAAGACCCTGAGGCACTCTTAACCCAGCCAAGTCATAACAGGTATCATTGCACAACTGTTCCATTTCAGGCACTGAAAAGTGGAAATGGCATTTTCTTTATACTGATCTCTAACTACTATAAGAACTCTTGCTGACTTCCTAAAGTCTTCACTTCTACCTATATTAAAATTCCCTCAAACCCTCTTTACATGTAGATATGGAGCCTTGTTCTCTCCAGGAAATGATGAAATTTTGGAAAAAACTATGCCATTGTCTGATTCACACAGAAATCCCCACTTTTTCTAGACATCTGAAGTGAATTTGCAAAAAGTCCATCTCTAAAAAATATGATGAAATAGGATCAATTATTAAAACGTGTGCAACTCTTCTCACAGATGTAGTCATGCTGCCGTATGCTGTTCTCAATAAAAAGAAGAGTCCCCTTGTAAGGGCTGAAACAAGTCCATCAGCCTTGTCAATAACAATTCTGTAAAATTCCATCACAGAATTGGTTCTCTGACCCACAGGAAGAAATGAAGTTATCTGAAAGATCTGGGCTTCAATAATCCAACATCTGGGAGACAAACTGAGAAGGAAGATAGATTCACCTACTTGAACACAAACTGATGGCCCTCCTACAAGCAAGAACTTCAGCATTACCAAGGGAGCATCTGCAAAAGTCTATTCCAAGACTATAAACTTTTTTGGTGCCAAGAAATTCTCCAGCCTCAAGAGGTCCATAGATGCTTGATTAGTACCAGGTTTCTTAGACACCTAGCAATCTTCAGCTGTTGAACAAAGACATAGGCCCACGAGTTCCTTAGAAGCCAAAAATTAGCACAGGCACTCATGAAATTCTAGCACCAAAAAACTCAATTCTTAGACTTAATGGAATCTTACTACTTAAAAGTATAAGTAAGCCACCAATCTACATTTGGTACCGACTTTTCTAGTGCTGGGGTTGCATCTGACTCACCTGGCAGCTTACTTTTTTCTAGTAAAAGGACAGATGGTCAATCACAGGTCAGATCCAAGGTGTGAACTCACAGGGTCTCATCAGCGAAGGCCCATAGCCTCTGCTGCGTATTAGTGCAGGAATGATGTGCAAGAGTCATACTTATGAACAGCAGTATGAGGAATTGGCTTTCCCAGTCTAAGAGTTGATGTTTATATCCCACCTCTCTTTACACTGAGAAGTAGGAATGTGAGATAGCGGGTAATAGAATAGTTGGCTAGCCACATGACTTCTCAGTGGTTAGTCGACCATTCTATAGTTCCCAGGGGCGGGGCCAGCTGCCAGTGTGCTCCAGCCCCACTCTCAGAGAACCCCCTGCTGCCCCGCGGTGCTGCCTACCAGAGGCAGCAGAGTGGGTTGCCAAGCAGGAGCAGTTCTGAGAGAGGAGCCAGTTTAAAAACCAGCTCCCCTTGTGGACCAGTTGCCTGCCATCCTGTGCTGCTGCCTCGGATACAGAGGCAGCAGCACAGGTTGGCAGCAGTCCTTGTCTGTAGGGGGTCCAAGCTCCCCATGGACAAAGACTGCTGGGGGGGAGGGGAGGGAAGGGAAGGGTGTGGGAGGCTGCCACGAAGGAGCCTCTGGCTGCAGACAGAAGCTCTGCAGCGGCAGCAGCACTTGTTCGTGGGGGATCCAAGCTCCCGGCAGACAGAGGCTGCTCCAGCTTCTGTCTGCCACGAGCTTGGACCCTCATGGACAGGTGCTGCTTGGAACCAGCCTTTGTGCTCGGGGAGCTCAGAGCCCCCGCAGGTAGGGGCTGCTGCCACAAAGCAGTCTCTGCCCATGGCAAGTCAGGGCCTGCTGCAGGCAGAAGCTACTTTGTAGCAGCCTCCCCTATCCACCACCACCCGTGCTGCTGATACAGGGGCAGCAGCACAGGGTGGCAGGGAACTTCCCTGGAGTGGGGCCGGATTGTACTGGCTGCCGGCCCTGCCCCTGGGGACTACAGAATAGTCAAGTAAGAATTCAGGCGGTTACTTGACTATTCAACGACCCGATAGCTAACATCCTTAATAGAAGCCAGTTGCTGAACTCCACAACTGAATTCACCCTTTCCCCCAGCCAACCATGCTACAGATCTCCCAACACTACCGGCCACTTAATGCAACCTCTCCACTACTTTCACCCAAATGAGGCAACATATTCTTCTTCCTAAAAAGAAGAACAGTTGAGTTGTAGTATGGAGACAAACAATCTGGGTTTCTCTTAAAATAGACCAAGATTGATTTTTACTCACCCTGATGTTAAATGTTAAAGAGATGCCAGACTTTACAGAACACTGCAGTAGTCCAGTTTGAAAACCCTTATGCTAATTGCATGAATAACCAACAGTGTACATTTTATATGATAAAAAATGCATACTATTCAAAGACATGTAAAGATCCATTCTTAAAAATAGCTTCTTACAAATATTCATGCCGAGTACAACTTGGCCATTTGAAAGCTTTCAGGAAGACACTTACACAAACTGTGAAACTGAAGTTCCTAAGTAAATAGTAAAAAAGGAAAGAAAAAGACAAAGAAGTTATATACTTACGCATGCGGACAAATATATTTTACATGTGGACTTCTGATACCTGCAAATGCATCTGCCCAGCCATGTCTGTTGGAGAAAAGTATATGAAAAGGCATTCTCATGTGCTAGTTCAACTCTGTTAACTTTAATAGTTAAGCATTCTTTTCATAATAATGCTGTAAGGGGAGTATCAGGGGATAGTTTTACATGTGACATTTTAAAAAGAACATTTAAAATACAATGCATTACCAATGTTAAAACAGAAGTCCTTCCTTTGCAACCGGTAGCAAATGCATCTAAAAAACTAGTATCTTCTCCTACTAACAGTATGTGCCCTCTCTAAGAAAGCATCTGCTATAAGCCTGTCAACGACTAACACAGTAAATGTATCCAAAAATATATAGACAAGGCCACAATTTCAATTGTTTTCAAACTTTTTTTGAATATTGCTATAAAAATGTACATTGCATCAAAACATTAAAAAACATTTATAAAAACTGTGGATCTTTAGGATATTTTGTGCATATTGCTCTTACTCAGTGTGGCTGCATCTCTTTCGGAACAGTTCTGAACTTTAAAAGAAGTGTCAAAACAGGAGTTGCATATATGCCATTCATGTCCTCACACCCTCTCTCCTGAGGACATAAAGGGCACCATGACTTGAGTGGCCCCAGCCCTCTCAGGTCTTTTTCATCACCCAGAATCTGAAAAGGTGTCTCAGCTGCAAGGCTGGAGGATGACAGAGGGATTCACGTGCACAGAACATCTAAAAGAACCCAAGTTATTATTAGCTAAGTAACAATTCTTTAGTTCCTGTGTGTGTGGTGTCCACTCGTGGTTATTAACAGCAATTCAGTGATCAAGGGGGTAGAGGCTAGAAGGTCATTTCTATAAATTGTAGGACTCATCTTCTCTTTGTGTCTTCACTCTGGAAAATGATACCAGAAGTAATGACTGCTGCTCTGCAGTTTTCTGCAACTGGCATACTATTAAAACACCCTGCCTAAGGCAATTGTGCTCTGAGCAGTTACTGGAGCTGGATATTGTAGTTCATTAACCAGCTAAGAAATGTTTACAATTTCTGCAAACCATTTAGATAGTTTCTGAACAAAGGTTGATTTTACCTCTGAAGCAATGCTACAAGTAATAAAGAGCTTAGGGGATGTCCAAAATGGGTCTTTATACTGTCTTAACAGAATAAGAGACCCTTTCTAACATCCAGCATATGTAACTTCTATTCATAAGAGACTAAAGAGCGCTTGGAGGGGTGGGGAGAGAGAGAGGCAAAGACACACACACACACACACACACGTTAATATAAACGTCCAAAACAACACTCGGAATGCTGTAAGTGCACAACCTTACCCAAAATGTATCTGTGTGGAAAACTGAATATGGACAGTTAGATGTTAATATCTGACTCGAAAACCCACTAATTAAGCAGTGGAAAAAGCAAGATGGAACCTCCATCTGAACTTCATTCATCAATTAAGAGAACTAAATTCAAATTCCATGACAGTGGTATGGTGCAATACATGAATCTTTTGACAGCAGAATGAGAAAAATACTGAAGAACCTGAACAGTAAAGCTGAAATCATAGCTAGATGAACTTTTGAGTTGAAGGAGAGTCCTGAATGGATTAATGATAGGGTAGATAATCTAGAATGAATGGAATATTGATTTGGAGATGGTCAATCTGCTTCATCCTCACCGATAAGGGAAAATGTTTTCATTTAGCAATGTACAATTTTGTAGCGAATGGCTTTCTACATTCCATAATGACCCTCAATCTCACCAGAACATTCCTTATCCATGGAAGCTAATCAGAAAACCTCCAATCCATGAGGTGAAGGAATTCTGGATCCGAATGGAGTACGTCTGGAGTCATAAGAGACTGTATCTGTCATAAGGGGAAGAGTTATTGGTTGCTGAATGGAGAGCTACAATAGGTCTGGATCCCAAAACTGACAAGACCACAGTGGAATCAATAGGATTATCTGAGTTTTGTCCCATCTAATTTTTGTTATTGCTTTGGGGCTAAGCAGAAAAAAATAGCAGGGATGTTAAAATGCGTTTAAGTAATTGTGTAACTGCTGAAATTTCTATTTAGCTGGTTTGCTAATGCACTAGATCAGTTCTGTGCAGCTTGTGTCTGATAACACCTTCCTATAGTAATATAGCCCTCTTGACAGAGGATTGATTTTGCTTACCCATCTTTTTGTATAATACACTAGTGAAACACAGTCCATCAAAACTTTACTGTTTGGGTCTTAATTGCTCTCAGTTCTAAAACATCTGTGGTCTGAACAAGCCACAGGAATCCATACTCCATGGATCTGAAATCAAGACATATCAGTTCTCCCAATCCTTCATGGATATGTCAGTGACGACAACATAAGTGAGAGATATCATGGTGAAAGGCATTCCCTGACAGACATGCCCAATTCTAGCCTCCATTCACATGTGAATTTTTGGAAAATAAACTGACCTGGCTCAGGACTAAACAGGCCTAAGCCTAAATCTGGCCCTTGCTGTTCTGGAATCCACCTAACAATTCTATGGACTAAGATAAAACCAGGTAGGATTTCTTTAGATTGATCTTTAGACCCAAGTTTAAGAATAGGTGAGGAATCAATCTTATTGACTGTGAGATCTGTTGAGCTGACCTTCCCTGATTAACCAGTTATCAAATACACATAAATCCTTTGACGATGAATAGATATTATCAACAGATATTTTGAAAACACTTACTGCATAGTTTGTCAATACCGTAACTGCCCTCTGCTCCTTATCAGAAAGAAGTGCTCTCTAACCCCAAGATTGAACTTTCTGATACTGTCTGAAGATTGAGGAAGCACACTGTGGCTGTGTCTAGACTGGCCAGATTTTGCACAAAAGTGGCCGCTTTTCCGGAAAAACTTGCCAGCTGTCTACACTGGCCACTTGAATTTCCTCAAAAGCACTGACTTCCTACTGTAAGAAATCAGTGCTTCTTCAGGAAATACTATGCTGGTCCCGTTCGGGCAAAAGTCCCTTTTGCGCAAAACTTTTGCACAAAAGGGCCAGTGTAGACAGCTGAGATTTGTTTTGCGCAAAAAAGCCCCCGATGGCTAAAACGGCGATTGGGGCTTTCTTGCGCAAAAGCACGTCTAGACTGGCACGGACACTCTTCCGCAAAAAGTGCTTTTGAGCAAAAGCATCCGTGCCAATCTAGATGCTCTTTTCCGCAAATACTTTTAACGGAAAAACTTTTCCATTAACAGCATTTGCGGAAAATCATGCCAGTCTAGATGTAGCCTGTTGGTCTTCCAGTACAAGACCATCTGACCATACCGGGGTAGGTTTAGATAGCTTCTACAGTACTGTGGAAGCCCATGCCAATGGCATTTTTGGTGCTACATTAAGGCAAGGATAAGGAACCTACAGCCCAAGGGCTGGATCCAGCCCCTGGCTTCCCTTGATCTGTCCTGCGAGGCTCAGGGCCCCTCCTGCAGCAGGGGGGAAGAAGTGGGGAGCGGGCATTAAAGCTCTTGCATGACTGCTTCTTGCCTGCCATTCCCTGGTTGGGCAAGTGCTTGCCTGTAAGTTTTTCCCGCACTGCTCCCGTTGTCTCGGAATCATGGCCAATGGGAGTGGCACAGGACAAGGTCTGCAAGCATAGTGCTGCGTGGACCTACCTGTGGCTACCCTCAAAGCTGCACTGGGTAAGCACCTCAATTCCTTTCCCCTTCCTGCCAGATCCTGCATCCCCACCCTTCTCCTGAACTTTATTCCCCACCCAGATCCCAGACCCCTACCCTGCGTCTTGACCCTACCTCCCACCCATCCTACCTGCTCCTGCACCCTATATACCTCCAGTCCCTCCCCAGCAGCCCCCTCCTGTACAATGAGCTCCTCATTATGGTCCGTCCCAAGAGCCTACAGGGGCCCCACAAATCTTCTAGCCCTAGCCCCCCAGAAGAGTTAATCCAGCCCTGGGCTTCAGCATCCCCACCCTCCTTGGGGCTGGAATGTGAGACTTTTAATTAATCTTTCATAACTTAAAATAGCTGACCTGATTTTGTTCAGCCCCCAAGAAAGTCCACCTCAGGACTGAGACAAACATTGAACATGTTGGTCTAATACATGAAGATGTCAGAGTTCTGAGTAACTGAAAACAAGGTAACGAATAGTCTGGTAGCACCTTAAAGACTAACAAAATACGTAGATGATATCATGAGCTTTCATGGGCACAACCCACTTCAAACTTGGCTACTCACGATGCTTAAAAACAAGCTGTTATTTTAAAAGTTTGTTTTAATTTTAACCATAAAGCAGCATAATGCTGTAACAGACAAACCTGTCATGCCAATTATTTTCCATGGCTTAACTGAAGCTAGTTCTAAAAAGATTCAGACTTTATAGACTTGGAAGACAAATACATATGCACATGTCTAACTTTAAACATGTTATGCAATTCTGTTAAAATCAGTAGCACTAAGTACATGGTTAATTTTTTGCATGAGGCTACTTCAACTTACTGATTAGTCCCAGATATGGATGATATTTGTAAATAGGCTTTAACTAGTTTAGTTTTGTATTACATTAAAACTGTTAAAGAGATGGAAAGGCTTTTAGGTTTGCAGTTTATGTGAGAGTTTAACACTACCTTCACAGCTACCTCTTTATCAATTGTCATAAATGCTGCACCTAGTGTTAGTGTAACATTATAATGAGTGAGCAAACAGCAACTGAGTTGCAACCACTCATGTGTTACAACTCAGAAATATCAAATAAGTTAGATACTCATCAGTAAAATAAATTAGATACTCATCAGTAAGCCATTATACCTACCCAGTATCTCCCAATCCATGAAGAAATATGACCTAAATTTTTAAAAGAATGCAAGTGTTAAAATAATTGTTTAATGCCTAATTCCCTTGTTTGCTTTTTAAGGAAAAAAAAAGTTGTGATACTTTCATGTATTCTACAGCCAAAATAGACCATGATACTCTGATCCTGTGTACAACACAGTCCATAAAACTACCCCAAAATAATTCCTACAGTCTGTTTAGAAAACATCCAATCTTGTTTTTAAAATGGTCATTAACACCATGACCCTTGTTAAATTATTATAAAACCAGATACTATAAAATCCGTGCAAGATCAAGTGCAAGCATTATTTTGGGTACTTTCTCAATGCCCTAATACAATTTGCATTTTTATCCCCTATTTCCCTTTCTATGAAAGCATCTCTCCCACAACTCGGTTTATGACGTTACTACAATAATAACCGAGTTATTCATATTGCTTCTGCTATTCATCTCTCAATTTCTCATTCTGGGAATAAGCTTTGTAACAGCTCTTGCTTGCTCTCTCACTCCTTGTTTTCATTAAAGGGAGCAACTCCAGATAATAGTAGTTATATTTGTTTTCTTGCCAAACTTCCTATTAAAAGAGAAGACAAATAGGGAAACTTATCAGTCAAAGGACATCAACGTCCTTCATCTCCTCCAACATCCGAACATCTATCAACTAATGAAACACTTAAAAAAAATTCCAAGGTCTAAACCACCCCAGATCGCAAATTGAGGCAAAAGGCGGAAGGACGAAGAGAGTCCCTAGCACTACACGTGGGTAGAAGTATAACGTCCCCCCCGCACTGGAAGACAAGCAGGACGAGGTAGCAGCAGCCGGGCGGAGACGACACCCCCAGCGCTCCTAAGCAGCGGCTGCCAGCTGAACCCTGCGCTCGGAGGGGCAGATCCCTGGGCGGAGGGCTGGCTGCCTGTGGGGGAGCCGCTGGCGGCGCAAGTAACTGACGGGCACGGCCCGGGTTCCCGAGGCGGCCAAGGAGCCGGAACACCAGGAGGTCACAGCGGGGAACGGAGCCTCGTCACTCTGGGGGCCGCACGCCACAGCGTACCCCTCGCCCGCCAGGACCCCGCCGCTCACCCCCGGCTCCCCAGGGCCGACTCACCGCGGCGGTTGCCTTCCTGGCGGCCGGGACGATGGCGGGGAGCGGCGCGGACATGTTGTTGCCGCACATACACTGGGCTCCGGCGCGGCCAGCCGGACACACTGGCTGGGAGGAGGGGCAGAGGCCGGGCTAAGGGGAGGGGAAAGGCAGGCAGGCGCCGCGCCGGGCCCGGGGAAGGCAGGTGGGGCGGCCGCGGGGCGCAAACGCAGCGCCTAACAGTAACGGGGGGAGGGGCGTTGGGCTTGTGTCACCAACCCCTTCCCTGCTGTCCCCACGCGCACGGAAGGGGGGCTCTAGGGCGGCCGTTAAACTACGCGCGGGGCGGGCACCTGCAGCCCCTTCTAGACACGCCCATCACTGCTCTGTCCCCCGATTGGCTATCAGGAGCCGAGGCGCCGCCATCTTGGATTGGACTCAACTCTTCATGGGGTTCCCTGACTGCTGGTGCAAGAGTTTCGCGCCAGAACGCGTGCGCAGAGGGATTACTCTGGTGCGTGGTGAGAGGGGCACGGGCACGTGCACGTGCACGCAGCCAAGCCCTGACTTCGGTCTGGCCAGAGGTTTGCAACCTCTGCATCATGCTCCTGACTCTTTTAATGGGGTCACAAGGACTGGGTCAGACTTGATGGGGTTTATCCTAGGCCAAAGCCCAAGGACTTGAGCCCTGGACAGCAGGACTGGGGTTAGAGGCTGGGATGGGATGGTGGGGCTTGGGCCTTGCCCCTCTCCCAGCCTGGGTTACAGGTTTTAGGTTCTCAGGCTTCTGTCCCCGCTAACAAAAATGTGGGGTTCCAAGTGTGGGAGAGGGCTGAGGCAAGGGGTGGTAGTGGGGGCCGGGGGGGGGGGGGGGGGGGGGGGGGGGGGGGGGGGGGGTGAAAACTCTATGGCTGCGTCTAGATTGGCTTGATTTTCCGGAAATGCTTTTAACAGAAAAGTTTTCCGTTAAAAGCATTTTCGGAACAGAGCATCTAGGTTGGCACAGACGCTTTTCCACAAAAGCACTTTTTGCAGAAAAGCGTCCGTGCCGATCTAGACGCGCTTTTCTGCAAAAAAGCCCTGATTGCCATTTTCACCATCGGGGCTTTTTTGCGGAAAACAAATCTGAGCTGTCACCACTGGCCCTTTTGTGTAAAAACTTTGTGCAAAGGGGACTTTTGCCCAAACGGGAGCAGGATAGTATTTCCACAAGAAGCACTGATTTCTTATAGTAGGAAGTGCTTTTGTGGAAATTCAAGTGGCCAGTGTAAACAGTTGGCAAGTTTTTCTGGAAAAGCAGCTAATTTTCCGGGAAAAACTGGCCAGTCTAGACACGGCCTAGCTGTGGGTGTGGGGAGGCCGGTAGCGGCCAACATGTCCAACTTCTAAGGTGGAGGGGGCCAGAGGCTCAGCAAGTGGGATCCCTGGATCTCCCACTGGTCACAGTTCCTTGCCAGTGAGAATGATGGGGACAGAGCACAGAGTTTCCCTGGTTGTACCTGCACCTAGGAGCCAGACATGTCAGCTACTTACAATAGTTGTACACAGCCAGGGAACTCCCTTTCCCCAAGCTTTGCCCCTATTCCACCTCCACCCCATGCCACCTCTTTCCACTCCTGCTCCACATCCATTCCACTTCTTGCCCCTCCCCAGAGCACCACAGCCCAGGGGATTGCCAAGGAGCCTGGCATCAGCAGTAGATGTCAGACCCCCTTGCCGTCACCCTGGGAGCCATCTGCTGCTCTGCACTGCTGCCTCTGTATCCAGGTCAGGAGGCAGTATGCACAGGGAGCTGGCTTAAAAGCTGGGTCCTGGTGTGCACAGCTGTGACAGCACGTTGGGGTTTTCCTGTCCCCTGTACCCCCGTAATGGCACGAACAGACTCCACCAGCCAGTAGAATAGAGGAAGTTTATTGCTTCTCCAGGATATAGCACAGCATAGCACAGATGTCATGTGGTTACAGGAAGTGGGCCTAGGGTGCCTCAGCCCCCCTTTAGAGGGGGGAGACTGGGCCCCTAAATTCCAGCCCCTTTCCCTAGGCTGTCTCCTCCATGATCCCAGGCAGAAACTATCTAACTCACTTCCATCCAGGGCTCCACTCCCCTTCTTCCCATTGTTCCGCTCCCTGGGAGATGACTGGTCAGCCCTCTGCATAATGACTCATCTCCTGCCCTGCTGGGCCGTGCTGCAGATAGCAGCCAGAGGAGATCACCCACAACCCAAGCCTAGAAACCAGCAAGGTACCCATACTACATCACAACAGCTTATGAGGAGCTGGCTGCTGTCCCATGTGTAATCATTTTCAGCAGTTACAGGTTTAATCAATTACACACATTTTAACATCTCTAGTGAAGACAAGGCAATTTGTCACGTTCATATGTTAGCAGGTCGAGATAAAAGGAGCCTAAAGTTTGCTTGGACCTGCAATGTAAAAACTACAAACAGCCTTGGTTTTTGTTAGAATTTTACCAGGTATTAGTTAACAGATGCAAGCTAACGTAGGAACATATCTTTATTCTAATGAAGACAGGTTGAGAAGACAGGTTGTATTAAGGAAAAGCTACAGACACACACTTCCCATATACGTCCAGTGCTGCTATACTTTCCTGTTAAATGGCATATGTTACATAATTGTTGCATAAGTCAATAGGTTTCTTGTGACTTAGGGTGACTTCATACACCTGGTCCTTTAATAATGGAAAAAGTGTAGCAAGTGTATTCCAAATAAGAAGCAAAGAACTAAAAAACATCAGTTCCAATTGGTATCTCACACTCTTATTCTAAAACACAGACAAGTTTGTTTTTTGAATGTTTTATAAAGCTTCCAGTAAACTTATTTTCTTAGAATTATTTCCAGCTTTTTTAAATAATAAAACATAACCATAGAATTCCTAAATGGGTAGATAATAAACTGTAAGATCATTAGAAACATAGATAGTTGGGTTTGTGAAGACCGGGAGAACCGTATGGTCACTTGCCTGCCTGGTGCGAAGGTTGCGGATCTTTTGAGGCATCTAGATAGACTTATGTGTAATGCTAGAGAGGAGCCGGTGGTACATATAGGTAGGGAAGAGTAGGAGAGATGTCCTGGAGGCCAAATTTAGGTTGCTAGGAAAG
>CM057846.1:60037906-60052151 GCA_030068395.1 Apalone spinifera | reverse complement strand
ACCCCACACATCCCCCGCACTGTCTCCACAGAGGGCTGCAGGGAAACAGTGCAATCGGGGATTCAAACAGTCCTGCTCACTCCAGGCCTGCTGCTGCTCCTCTCCCTTTAGAATGTACAAGAGCTGCTGTGGCTCTGGTACATTTCAAAGGGAGAGGCGCAGTGGGATAGTGAGCACCCCCCTTATCGACTAATCGATGGAAATTCCATCGCCTACTCACTGATTAATCAAAATGTAATATCCCTAGTGAGGAGCTAGGATGAGGTGCTTTACTCATCCAGGGTCTCAGCCACTGACTGCAGGGCTCTGCTCCTAGCCCTGGACAGGGCTCTGCAGCCGTTCCTCATTGTGGTCCTAGCATGGGACAGTGAGGGACGTGGACAGGGGACGTGCTGGTACCCTGGGTGGGGGGCCCCTGAGCATTGGGCTATACAAAGCCTTAGGATGCTGCAGCATCTCCCCCCAACTACGGTTGTGAAAGGTTAACTGGTAAACATCACTCTAATGCTTACCAGTGGCAGTAGGGACTGGAGCAGCTTCCAGCCCATCCCAAGGATGTCAGGCCTCGGAGTGTGGTTAACTAGTCAAATGTTGTTTAACTAGTTAACTGATTAAATGGGATTTTACCATCCCTGTTTTCAGTTTCATATTTTTCAGTCCTAAACTTCTTTGCCTTTTCAGCCGCAGGCGCCAGTATCATCCCCTCAGTCTCCAAAAGCTGCAGTACCTTATTGACTTGGGTAGAGTGGACCCCACTCAACCAGTTGATTTAACTCAGCTCACCAATGCCAGAGGGGTGACAATACAACCACTCAAAAGAGATTATGGAGTCCAACTAGTAGATGAGGTATGTCTGAAATACATTATTCTACTGATAGTGTAAAGCTGGTTTTGTGTTTTGTTTCATTTTGTTTCATTCTCTCTCCTGGAAGCATGATTACTTTTGCTTGTAAATAGAAGGCTAATTAAATTTGTAATGCTAAATCCACTAGAGGGCACTATGTAGTCATGA
Organism: Apalone spinifera; assembly: GCA_030068395.1. Classification (NCBI taxonomy): domain Eukaryota; kingdom Metazoa; phylum Chordata; order Testudines; family Trionychidae; genus Apalone; species Apalone spinifera. Next base: position 60,051,139 of record CM057846.1, on the reverse strand, counting down.
AAAGGTGGACAATGTTATGATTTGCAAGATGTTTTGTTTCTTCTCTTGGAAGAGTAATTTAATTGTTAAACCATGTAACAGGATATTGTATAATTCAGTTTTTGTATTTTGTATTTTATACTCTGTAGAGAGATGAATATGGCTACCAAAATATTCAGTTTGTTTAATCTAAGCACATATTGTAATTTGCAGGGCGCAGATATTTTTTCAGCAAAAGTAAATATTGAAGTACAGATGACATCTGAGCTAGCCATTGCTGCAATTGAAAAAAATGGTGGTGTTATTACAACAAGCTTCTATGACCCAAGGAGTTTGGGTAAGAATTTGCCTCTCATCCCCTCAATTATTTTGGGATGGTGTTTTTAAATCTAAATCCTAAATCAAGACAGCGTTGGAAAGACTCATTCATTCTTTTTTATTCCAGTAGAAGTGCTGTTAAATCAAGGCATTCTAATAGAGATCTGCTACACTCATAAAAGCAGTACTAATTCATTTTTCCATTATTTACAGCTTGCTTCTCAGTCTTACCCAGTAACTGATACTATATAAATTGTTAGGGAAACTACATTAAAGCAGTTTAGATTTGGGTATAAGGTTGCTTTTAGGTGTAGGGTCAGGAAGGGATGTGTTACACTTGCTGAATTCTGTAGCTGCTTTTTTTTTTTTTTTAACAATTGTATCAACATTATATGCATATTATATGGGGGATAGTGAAAGTTCAGTGCTTTAGCCCTTTAAGATCATACTAATATACAAAACTCCAAATCATGTTTTGTAAATTCTTTCATTCAAAACTAGCACTCTTCTTCCTGGAAAATGGTCCAGTTTTTTGGCAAAAAGCCAATTTATGGATTTTAAATGTTTTCAAATTGTAAAAATGCTCTGTTTTTGGATTTTTTTTCTCAAATAAAAGTTTGAGGAATATGGATTTACCCCCAAATAAAGTAGCTATCACTTCTTTACAGAGCTTCAGTGAAGTATGATTTCTGTTCAGCTTGAGTCTATTTTGCCCAACATTCAAATGAACTATCTACTGTATTAATGGTGGTTGCATTCATAAACTGGAGGCCAGACATGAGCCTTATTGAATTAATTGTTATGTTGGTCTTGTCCATTCTTTTAAACCAATCAAAAAACCAAACTCTGACCATTTTTATTTAAAAAAAAAAAATGGACTGTTCCCCTCCTTGGAGATCTTCCCAATAAGCCATTTGGCATTTGTAAAGAGAGGTTCTTATTAGGGCAACATATTTGAGAGAATTCTAAACAGAAGAATCAACAGCTCTGAAACATGCAGCATTGTTGGGGTCAACAACTACAGTAGCTGTCGACACCAGGTTATCTGAGACATAAGTTGGGGAGATAACGTCTTTTATTGGACCAGCTTCTGTTGGTCATCCACTGTGTCTCTCTAGCCCTGTTTTGACAGTCCTAAACTACAAGCAAGGCCTTTTAAGTACATGGTAATCTTTTAGTTCAGATTACTATACCATAGCTTTCTTTCCAAATGTGGCATGCTATCCATATTTGAAATGTTATTAAAACAGTGGTTCATGCAGATCATTATAAATCTGGAGTATAAATCAGTTTTTTTTAAACAATGTTTTAAGTGATTCATTTGGTTTATTCCATTTAAACAAACGAATTGATGTTTGATATCCCAGACTAAGAAAATATGAAGAGATTATCTTTACTTTACCTGTGACAAATTCATTCAGGTGAAATAATCTAGCAAGAGACTTCAGGTATATGGTAGGCTTGTCCTTGAGGAAATATCCTCTAATGCTTTTGAGCCTTGATTAAAAACTACTATCCCTAATTCTTTCTTTCTTCTCCTTTGCTTGGGCACAGAGATTTTGTGCAAGCCAATACCTTTTTTTCTGCGTGGCCAGCCTATTCCCAAGAGAATGCTTCCACCTGAAGATCTGGTTCGCTACTACACAGATGCCAAGAATCGTGGTTATCTAACAGATCCATCAAAGATTCCAGAAGCCAGGCTTGAACTCGCCAGGAAATATGGTTATGTTTTGCCAGACATAAGTAAAGATGAACTTTTCCAAATGCTAAGCACACGCAAGGACCCTAGACAGATTTTCTTTGGTCTTGCTCCAGGTTGGGTGGTAAACATGAGTGAAAAGAAAATCCTGAAACCAACGGATGAGAGGTTGCTAAGATACTATAGCTCATGAATTCTGGGACAACTGCAGATGTACAGGAAACATCTGGATATGAAATAATGGATTAGAAGTGATGTTTGTGTTGTAAAGCACATTCTTATTGTACTAGTCAAAACATTAGTATACACTTGACTGTATAATACTAAAGATACATCTTTTCTATATTGATTCAATACTATATAGTGAAAAGAATAGTCTTTCAAAAATAAACGTCAAATTTTTTCTTTTGCTGTGATTTGCGACTTGTTTCTTTGATTAAAAATATTTTGATTCTCTTATTCTAAAGAATGCTAGCCTAAGGAATAGATTGTGCCAATAACTTTTAATTTATTCCCCAAGATCAACTTTTAATCTGTACTTCCATCTAACATTTTAAAGCTTCTTAAAAAAAAAAAGTGAAATGCAACTTGTAAACCACATTTCAGAATTTATTTAGTGTATTGTACAAAGCTGAATCCTCAACACTTTTGTGAGAGAGACCAGTATTAGTCTCATTTTACAGCTAGTGTTCCTGAAGCATAGAGATTAAATAACTTTCCTGAGACCATGGTAGTGACTTGACTGGTCAGTGGCAGACACAGAATTAGAACATGAACTTTTGATTTAATTAGATATTTAAAATCAGTTTAGACACACGTGTGTCTAATCAGGATTTTCTAAAATATTATAAATAAAATATCTAAGCACAAGTAAAAATGTATTTAAAAAAAAAAGCAGTATCAGCAAATGTTGCTATTCTTACAGCCATTAACTTTAGATAAGGTGCATATATTAAAATTAGGAGTTTAGCAATAGGAACAATGGTATAGTGGTTACGATATTGTCGTTGAGCTGATTCTAGTTCAAACAATGTACAAGTTTGGTTCAGTCACTTAATCTGCCCTGTGTGTCAATTATTTCCCATCTCTAGAATGAGGAGAATTCTTCCCTATTTCCCAGGAGTAGTTAGAATAAACCTCATCAATGAAGTTTTCATGAGGTGATTTTATATAATTTCAGCATGGGATACTGGAAATTATAATTAAAACTAAATCTAGCTAAGAAATTGAATTTTTCATCATGATTTTCCATTAGGAAAACTGAAATTTCAACAAAATCAACATTTTTCTTGAATTTTTTTGTCAACCATATTTTCCAACAGATGTTTGAGTGAGAATCTTTAATCGGCTCTACTTTGAACACTATATACTAATGTGAAGGAATATTTATTTGGATGCCAGATTCTCTGCCCTTTGCTCAATATAGGTGAGCAAAATAGTACTTTGAAGCATCTGGGGCCTACTCCATCAATAAAGGATTAATCAACGCGCACACAGTTAATGGAATGATTCCCATCTGTTACAATGGAAGTTGGATAAGGCACTAAATAGGGAGAAGCTGTTGGATCTCTTTCTGGCATGTTTCCTTTTCTTTTCTGCAGAAAGTCTAGGAGACCAAGACAGGCATGCTGGAAGAATTTGTATAGTGAGGATGCTGAGAGCCATTGGACTAAAATAAACACTGTATATGATCAAAACCACTTTGAGCTATGGGATGTAGTACCCCTAGTTCCAGCACCTATGCCAAGAGTTAAATAATATCCCTCTTCCCCAAATGCAATTTTCAGGTACCTGAGGGAATCGTAAACATATCTCTTAGCTATGAAATCATCCCATATCCTAGGGATAAGCTGCTTATTGCCAGCACCCTTCTGTGCTCCCCTCACTCTGACTCTATAGGTTCCAAGCCTCTGCTGTATGCTTTAAGAAAAGCTATTTTTCTTCCTGCCTTCTACCTCCCTTTCTTTTTTCGGGGTGGAGGGCTTGATGACTTGGTATATATCAACGCAACTTCTTGAGCTGCTCAATTCACAGGTGGTTTCAGAAAAACTAAGTGAGGAAAACCCTTCACATCTTCTCCATGCTCCCGGTGAAATCTGAGTCTGACAAAATCTTGAGTGGAATAAAATGTACATTAACAAAATAACTTGTAGGTTTCCATTGTCCCAGATATAGATGCTAAGAAATAATTGCCCCAGACTCCTGGTTTGCAGTTTAAAAGAAACTGGAATGTTGTGGTATAAAAGTGAGACCCAATTCCTGCTATTCAGTGGTGTTAATGTGAGCATTTTTACAAGGTTCATAACTTTTTGGCATGTTCTTAAGTGATCCCATATGCCAAAAACATAGCTGGTGTTATTTTGAGTGTGGAGTAAATAACTTTCTCATTTTACAGGTATCCTGTTATGCATCCTGATGATTGTTGGTTTGGAAACTTAAATGACAAGTGACACCTTTTTTATTGTTACTACAATACTGGTTGCTCCATTTTTGGTGAGGCGCAGGGGGAGAAAATATTTATTGCCTTCCCTTATTTGTGCCATAATGTTTCTGTTTTTATGAATCAATTCACAATTGTACTTTGTGGAGGTAGTGGTACTCAACAGGAAGGCTACTGAGGTGGAAGCAAAGAAGGAAGTTAGTCATTTTAGTGAAGACTGAAGTGCGTGTGTGTATTGTGCATTTTAAAAAGTGATTTTGTTTCAATGTTAGCTTTTTGTAATAAGACGAACACTTAGCAGGAGCAGTTCAAGTCAGTGTCTGGTACGGACACTCAGACTTCAATTGTAGTAGATTTCTAAATGGCCTTCAGGTGAAGGGGTAACTTGGATAAAATGATAACAGTGAAAGAATGAAAACAGGAAACAGATGTCTGGTGACGTCTGGTGATTGGATAGCACTTATTCAGTGAACATCGTCTTAGTCACAAGGCAGCTGTATCCTGGTCCTGATATTATTATGCTGCAAATATCTTGGAGCCAAAACAGCCACGTTCCACAAAATCCGGTTATTCTAACTTATAAAGGTGATCCTCTATTGACTTATACTTGGCTTTAGTTGCCTTAGTTAAAATATGTACTGCTTGTCTTTTTCTGCTTACGGTAGCTAGTAGTTAATAGCAGTGGTTCCTATTTTATTTACTAACTAAAAAATGGCAGAGCTATAAAGGAATTCCTGTTTGTAATTTTCTCTCATCGGCAGCACAAGTCTCCTGGCAACATAGTATAGATTTAATTTACCTGTGCTTTTGATATCAACAAGGTCTCTCATAAATCCATAACAAACTTCTCCCCAATGGAATGTCTTTCTTACGCTGATCAAGTTCTCTTGTACATGGAGAAAAACAGCATTGGCATTTATGACCATTACATGTACTTATGTTAAGAATGTGCACAGTGTTTTTACATTCATAAGATAAATGATTGCACTGGGTTTCCTGTTTTGTTAGGCTTTTTCATATGCAACAATGTGTTGCACAGCAAGCATATTGACTCTGCTGTAACAGGAAAGGCATTTATCAGGTAGCTCCAGGATAAAATAATTTCATTTGAGCCATAAAGTGTTGAGAGTAATATTTTTATTCCTGTATACTTCCTTGGAAAACATACAGAAAAGACAATACTGAAATCAAGATGACTTTTGAGAAAATATGTACTCACATTCCACTTCCAAAGCACCCGGTTCTTGAGAGCTAAGATGGACTTTGCTTTAATATTAGTCAATCAGTACTATACCTACTTTGGACTTTAAGTGAAGCTGTAATTCAAATGTGCCTCTTCCTCTTTTGTGCACTTGTATAATGAAGATATTGCTTGAGACTTGGAGGTATTTGAGGCTTTATTGGTTTGACTGTGCAATACTTACATTTTGTGAAGCATTCAATTGGTGGCATGCAATTCTATTAAATGGGTAAATTAATCCTGAATCTTCACTGGCTGTATGCCAATATCTTTTTGACATATGAGTGCAATCGATGTTAGAGCTACAGGAAATTATACAAAAGTGATCAGTTAGGACAATAGTTTCCCATTGCTACTTAATTTTCTTTACCAGAGTTAAAACTTAAATATACAAAGTTATAGTTCAAATAAGGTGCTAATGCAAAGTTAAGACTTAACGATCAAATGCTCCAAAAAGTTGGGATTTCCCACAAATGGCCCCAGAGTTTTAGGTTGGAGATATTATACATCCTGTATGTATTGGATATTTTACAGCATTAATATAGTTAACATTTACATTGAAAACATGCTGTATGAATGGCCAATCTTTTTGTGTACCAGAGCATATGCCCTACTTGCTCTGCCAGCCTAGCAGTTGGTGAAATGTGCAAGTTCCTCTTTTTTTCTTTTTTTTTTTAACACCCTATTCAACTCCTATTCACCACATGACCCGAACTTTCTTCTGTAGGCTGCCGGTGCAGCCTCCAGCCTTAGGTGCAGGATGGCATCTTCTCATTTCTCGTGCTCGCTATTACCACCATTCTTACAACAGCAGCATCTCTCTAGTGGGTGGGAGAAGAGGAATATTGTTCCCCTCCCCTCCCCTCCCCCCAGCAGCTGTAGTCCATATAAGCCAAAGAAGAATATTCCTAGAAAGAACATTTTGCACCAATAGAGGGTGAATGAGAATTGGGCCAATAATACTTAGCTTTTCAATACTATTCATTAGCAGAGCTCAGTGTTGTACAAAGGATGTTCAGTATCATTATCCATATTTTGCAGAGAGGAAGCAGAGGCAAAATGGCTTTCTCGGTATCATCCCACAGGCCAATGGCAGTGCTTGGGAACAGACCGCAGGCCTTCGGAATGTCAGTCTAGTACTTGGTCTCCTAGGGGGAAAAAAAGGAAATAAATAGAATAAAAAGATGTGGAGAAACAACAGCAACAACATACTCATTTGTTTCCCTTTATTTCCCAGGCAGAAATCCTCAGTATCAGTGTTTCAGGGACAGGTGAGCTAATGTGCACATTCCAGACTGCTAGTCTAGAATGCATAGTTCGGTAGTTGGACAGGGAGAAAAGCAGAGTCCTCAGAACTGCACATGACTCCAATGGATGATAAAAAGGGGTCTGTGACACCCCCCCCCCCCCCCCCCCCCCCCCCCCCCCCCCCCCCCCCCGCCTCCCTGCAGCGCACAGTCCACTGATCAAAGTCAGGGAAATGAGCAGCTCTGTGGCATTGTCCACTCACTCCAACCCTGCATGATTCTGGCAAGGGCATAAGATTTTTTTTATATTACTTGAATAAATGATGTGTACAGTATTAACTAAGCAAGCCAGTGAATGTTAATAATGCTTCACACAAATACTGCTTGGAAAAAGAATACTTAAATAGAAACTAGGAAAAAAATACCTCAAAGCACATTTAAAAACAGCTATTAGCATCATTGTTCAACACTGTTCAAGATACATAGCAAAAGCCAAGTGTATGTGGTACTATCCTGTTGCGCTTTAAAAAGGTAGCATTTCGTGGATAACTGCAGTAATACAATAGGAAACATTTTTAAAGGGACGCAAGTATAACAATGAGGTTGAACTTTCAAGAACTTCTATTAAGGGATTTGATCCCAGCAGTTCCTCAAAGGTATGTAGATGCTAAGCTCTCAATGAAAGTGAATGGAAACTAAGCATCTAAACACTATTTTGGGCCTGCTTGCTTGATAGCATTCATGTCCCTGTGATGGGATATAAGATAAAGAGTTAAAAGGAGTCAGTGGGCTCAATTAGTTTACCAGTTTCACCTGGTGGGTGTGTAGACTACATTGCTATTAGATCCAGCTGTGGAGTAGCTGTGTCTCTTTTAATAAAGGAATGAGTTCAGGGCAGTTGAAAGTGATGCGGGAGGATGGAGAACTAGGAGGAAAGTGGTGTGCTGTTCTCTTATTTTCTGAGGAAGAAACTGCAGAGAAGCTATAGGAGTAGAGTTGGCTCTTGGGCTGGGGCTGCGAAATAGCAGTAAGACTATAGGGAAATGATTGATAGTATTCTGCAGAGGAAGGGAGACTTGAGGAGGACCAAGAATGTATTAAATGCCCAAGTCTAGGCATGAGAAAGCAATCTCCTGCTTTTGATTATGATTGAGCTTCCAGGGAGAAGCCCTACAGTCTGATGGAAGCATGTACTGGAAAGAGGAAGTCCTGCAAGGCATGTCTACGTTAGGAAATTATTTTGAAATAACTTATTTTGGAATAACTCTCAAAACAACTGTTTTGAAATAGCATGTCCACGCTACAGGGAAGCCTCAAAATTAGTCTGAGGAAGGCTTCCTTAGTGTGGATGCGCTACTTCAACTTAGAGCCCCAGGAAGCACTGGAGAGTAATTACTTTGACACTGGGAAGTAGTTATTTCGAATAATAACTACTGCTATTTTGTCCACACTACTGCTATTTTGAAAACTCTTTCAAAATCAGCGTTATTCCTTGTGGCAAGCAGGAGTAGTTATTCTGAAATAACCAGTCCCTTATTTTGAAATAACGGGGTTGGTAGTGTGGACATTCCACTTATTTCAAAATAAGGGGAGTGTAGACCAGGGCCGAGTGGCAGAAAACATCCTATTGATTATTAGTGTGTATAGTCCACGATTCGTTTGGGACACTCCTATTCCAGAAAGGTCCGACAGAACATGCCCTGGCTGGAGATCCAAATCAAAAGAAGTGGATTGTCAGTTTGCCTGACTGGCATTTAGAAGAGGTTATTGAGAAGGCTCCTTCACTGTACAAGATGGGCATGCCAGTTGGCGAATCTGTCTTCTACAGTCTTATTTACCAACACAGTGCACAAAGTAATTGGAGAATGAAATGTTGTTTTTAGTGAGATTATAGATTCAAATAATGTTAAGAATATAAACACTTGGATCTCTTTAAATAAAGATTTCAAAAACTAAATATATGAACAGCTGTAAACAAGTCTCTCGGTCTGCTTTATTTTAAAATTATTCATTGGCTTTTGTTTACTACACTATTACTGACCACAAATGTTCAAAAATTAGTCAAACCACAAAGTGAGCAGACTTTAAAAAATAAATAATGGGTTCCTTTTACCAGCTTCTAGTTTTCAACCCTTGAGGGATTGCATTTTTTTTCTTTTTGCAACTCAGAGGGCAAGAAAATTGCTTTTAAATTAAAAAAAGAGCAAAAGCTAAAAGCCTCGCATAATAGCATCTCTCGAGAAGGCTTTGGTGTTTTTCCTAAATATTGCAAGTCATAATAAAATTCAGAGAGTTGGCAATAATTACACATTTGCAACACCCTCTGATTTTTTTTTTTTTTTTTTGGTTATTTCCTATTTCATTGTTTCAGACTAACTTCTGATCAGTCTCAACTTTTCACTTCTAATAACCAGCTTCCCCAGCATGACAGGAAAATACAATCCCTAAAATTTTGTTTCTCTAATAAAGATTCCAAGCTGCGTTTTGCAGACTTTATATTACACAGTGCAGAGAACTCCATCATTATGTAACTACCTAACGAAAGAAAGACCAAACCAAACCAAACCAACGGTACAAGTCATGAACTCTGGTGAATCAAATTTTGGCTTCTCCAGCCTGTTTCCCTCGGGTGTGGGCAAGGCTGACACCTAGTGACTAAATGCATTTATTCCTAAGAAGAATAGCTCTGTGAAGAGGTTGCTGGACTTGATGCTGCCACAGTCAATCTTCCAGGGTTTGATTTAGTGAGTCTAGTAAAGACCTACTAATTCAAACTGAGATGGAACTCCTGTCAGTGCCAATACTCCTGATACTCAGGCGGAGTAAGGAAGCTGACGGGAGCTCCTGTCAACTTCCCACTGTGTGGATGGAAATTTAAAACACGTTGACTCCAGCTATGTAATTAACATAAATGGATTTATGGATCTTAAGTTGACTTGCCCCTTTAGCACAGAGTGGGCCTAGGAGTTCTTGGTGTTCTGCAGCACCCCCTGGATTGAAGTGGTTTTCCTCATATACAGGGTTTACAGTTTTGTTGAAAGGCTTCAACACTGCTACCTTAAAAATTGTTCCAATGCTATGGAATGCTAGCTCTGTGGAGGCTCAAAAGCTTCTCTCCCTCACCAACAGAAGTTAGTCCAATAAAATATATTCTCACCCTTGTCTCTTTATTCCTAATGGCCTTATGTTTCAATGAGAATATTCTTTTTTTTACAATAGTCCTACGTGTTAAAGCCTCACACTGAATCCTTCATTTAATTCTCTGAATCATAGTTGTCAATGTGACTGTTTTAGAAGGGTCTAGAATCGTGGGGTCTAACATATTAGTCATGAGCCACATGTGGCTATCTGGCCGGTTGTGTGTGGCTAGTTCACTATAGCAGTACCACTATAGTGGCTACTGCTTCAGAACTGGTTGGACACTGTGGTTCTAGAATACTCTTAAAGGTCAAGTTAAACTTGGAAATTTGTTGAACTGGCTGTATTATCTTAATTATTTGCCCTAGCTGACTGTATTAGCTTAATTTTTGGGGTAGGGAGGGTGCAGGAGGAGGCAGTTCCATCAGAGCAGGGGTGGGCAATAACTTTATGCTGGGGGGCCACTTCAGAAATTTTTTAAGGGGCCCTGGGCCACACCAGAAGGGGTAGGGCCTCAAGCATTAAGGGGCGGGGCCAGGAATTCCCTGTTTCCTCACCTACAGACCATGATTGGTCTGAGGTTGGGGGAGTGCATGAAATCTTTGCCCTGCCCCCCCCCCCCCCCCCCCCCCCCCCCCCCCCCCCCCCCCAGGTTCCCCCTAAGCGCCCATGCCCCTGGCTTCTGTCCTGAGGCCAATCAGGATTTGGAGGCTTCTAAGCATAGGCACATCTAAGCATGGTGCGTCTAAGCACAGAATGGAGAAAACTTTGGGTGCTCCCCCCTGCCAGGCCCTGATTAGCCTGGGGAAGGGGGAGCGTGCAAAGCCGCCTCTGACCCTGCCAGCAGCGCATGGCACTTCTAAGCACCACACACTCCTAGCAGGACAGGGCAGAGGAAACTTCATGTGCTCCCCAAACCCCCAGGCCAATCAGGGCTTAGGGGCAGGGGAGCGCAGAAAATCTCCTCCCCCCCTGCCAGGAGCATGTGGCACTTCTAAGCGCCGCACGCTCCTGGCAGGGCAGAGGAAACATTGTGCACTTCCCCCAGGTCCTAAATGGCTTGGGGGCTGAGGAGCAGCAGGGCCTCCACGGGCTGAATCAATCTGCTGGGCGGGTCGAATCCGGCCCACGGAAGCCCTTTTGCCCACTCCTGCCTCAGAGCATAATCGTTATATAATATATCCTCTTCCCGGAGCTCCAAGCGAGTCATTAGGGAGAGGTTAAGGAACAGGGAGATGTCACCACTGAGGCGGAGTCTTGACAAATGGAGAATAGACAGAGACCAATTTCGCCCATTTTGATTCCTTACAGTATGTAGGGACAAGGTACATGCTAATCTGAACTCAAACTCTCATCTGGTTATTCGTAGGCACTCTACGACAGATAATGTAATTTCTCTTGTATTTTTATTTATTTCAAAAATAAATACAATGGAATGGTTTCAGTCCATTACAAGTTATTTTAAAGGGCCAATCATTCACATATAACATTGTATGCAAGCTAACAAGCCTGTATTTATGCATATAAGAACTGAACATATTAAGACTGAGAGGCTTAGCTAGACATTTGGGAGCAGACCCTCAATTGCAGAATCTGTGACTATTTATACCAGCCTCTTGGATGTATAATTGCCCATTTGGGCAAAGTTACACAATCACAGGCACATGAGTGTCTGAAATTTCCTGTGCATACACCTTGGTTTTTAGAACACTGGGTCTCCATCCACAAGCTAGCTTCATGTGTGCCTAGAGCAGTTTCCAGGACGGGAGCATTTTCCATGAAAGTCTAGTAAGTGCTGCTCCAAGTACTGGAGTTGAGAATTTTTTTGTTAATGTGACTTTTCCCTCCAGCACTACTTTGATTCTTTTTTCCTGAACTGATTCATAAGTGTTTGGTGACAGTACTTCACACGTTCTCCCTATTAACATAATATTTTCTTTAACTGGATAATTATTTATACCCACAAAAGTTTTCTATTCTAGAATGAAGTGGCATGCAGCTAAATGGAGATGCTTAGCAGGCGATTAGAAACCAGAGATTAAAGCCTTATCAATAATCAAATATATGACCACAATATGGTATCTAAGTTATGTTTCTTACTTAGCTATACAAAATCTATAGGGTCATGATTTAAAATCCTATAAGTATCCTAAAGTAAACAGTGTTTTTAATAGCTTTGGATATGTTTAGAATCCAAGTCTCCAGTGAGGTGACTTAAAAACTCATGATTCAGAAACATCTTTATCAATCTAAGTATGTCTTCAAACTTGTGAACTTTAATAAAAAGTCACTACTACATGAACTGTGTTGTATGTTCTGATTCAGATAGTCTGTCATCCTGTAGCATTTATCTGGAAATATTAGGCCACAATTATTGACCAGTTTCACACTTTGCGCCAAGAATTATGATAAAATTTACAAACTAATATAATCCATTATTTCATTTGCATTATTATCCATTATTTCACTTACAAATGAGAGACATTGGAATTAAGTAAATAACACAAAACACTTCGTGCCAATATTCTTTATAATCAATGTATTATCAGGTTAAACCTATACCAAAAAAGCCTGAGCTTGCAGTTTCTAACATTCCTTTTACATCAGCGGGAGTTTTGCATGTAAAAGGACTTCTGTACTGGATTCAAAAATACTAGGGCTTGCAAAAGTAGGAACCAATATCTGGCCTTTTCTCCGATTTCCTTGTGCATCCAAAGCTTAAAGTGGCTTTAATGAGAGTTTTGAGCATGTTAGGAATAAAAAACTCCTAACTGATTATATTATATTAATTTATTTTGTGGGGAAGATGAAGGAGTTCCAACTATTCACTCTACAAATTCTGGCCTGGTCTATACCAGACTAGGCAGGTTGGCTTAAGATACGCAACTTTAGCTACGCAAAATGCATAACTGCAGTCAGCTTACCTTAAGCCAGGCTTGGTGGTGTCCACACAGTGGAAGACTGATGGGAGCAAAGACTCTCATCGAGGAGTACCAGAGGTTGGTGAGGTTTGCCCTCAGCATTCGATTAACAGGTCTATACTATATTTCTAAATGTATCATATGAAAAAATAAAAAGTTCAGGGCCTTTTTTCCTAACCCAAAATTAAGGAGTCATTGGAATTAGATCTGAAAAGGGCTGTTTGAACTTTTAGTCCCTTTTAATGTGATTA
>CM057846.1:59985225-60037806 GCA_030068395.1 Apalone spinifera | reverse complement strand
CCAGTTGCTTTTGCAGAAAAACTTGCTAGTCTAGACACAGCCTGTATGTTTACCTGGGTTTTATTTAGCTTAGTTCTAAATGTACCAAATGAAGAGACTATTGTTGTAAAGATTTGTAGTGGCTTCTTTTTTAAGCTCTAGTTCATGGATTCCCAAACTGGGGGGCATGCCCCCAAGAAATTCCAGGGAGGAGGACGAGGCGACCCAGCCTCCCTCCCCCCCATCAAGTTTTGCTGCCCCGCTCAGTTCCTTTTTTTTTTCTTCTCAACAAGTTTTGCTGCTATTTTTTGGGAGGGGGCATGAGGGTTTTCAAAAATCAAAAAGGGGAGCATGATGCCAAAAAGTGTGGGAACCACTGCTCTAGTTGGAGTCCAGGCAGAAAGAGAGCTCAGAAAAGTTCTAGACTGAAAGACTGTTCTGACACAGAGAATAACATTGTTACTCTTTATTCCATTAAAGCTCCTCAGTTAGTTAGAAGAAAATAACTCTTTATGTAATTTACTTTCATTGCATGACTGTGAAACTGCCTGATTTCATCCGTGCACAGGTTGTTCAATTAAACCCACAGAACAGTTAGAGTGGGGAGGTGACTTTACCAACTTCAAAACCACAAGAAAACTTAAAATTTAGAGTGGAGTACAGGTCCACTAATTTACACAATAGAGTGATAATGTATGTACTGTAACTTCATACTTAGTTTTTGAGGAACATTTAATTTAAAAGCTTCAGAGAGGTAGCTGAGTTAGTCTGTCACAGGAAAAACTTAAAAAACAACAAATAGTCTAGTAGCACCTTAAAGACTAACAAAACATGTAGATGGTAACATGAGCTTTCGTGGGCACAACCCACTTCTTCAGATCTTCAGATTTAATTTAAAAATATTACCACAAATGGGAAAGCTCTTACCAAAGAGGAGAAAATGCAAAAGTCTTATACAAAGCAGGGGAAAACCACCATTGTGTCTTTGGCAGAATACTTCTGAGATTATTTCATTAGTGTGGGATTAGAAAAATATCCCTCTTCCCAATTCAGTCCTCCAGAGTAATTAATGGAGCACCCTTACCAGGGGCTTAGCTATCTTCCCCCTTCATTTGAGAGTCCCATTGGACAAAAGTCATCTTTAGTTAACCCTTTCAGTAGATCTCTCTGACTATGTCCTCTCACATGGGGGCCACACAAGGTTTACAGGATCAGTCAGAAAAGGCTTTCCATGTCGACTGATCCCCATCTAGACTGCCGCTTTTTGCCGGCAAAGTGCGACGTCGGCAAAAAGCAGCGGCCATTTCTATTCAAATGAAGCTGGGATATTTAAATCCCCACTCCATTTGCAATAGCAATGTGCCTAATCTACATCCCTCTGTCGGCAGAGGGGTGTAGTTTAGACACACCCTTAGAGACTACAAATATATATAGTATCATGAGCTTTCATGGGCAAAACTCACTTCTTCAGATCCTGAGAAACCCCTCTCCAAACTCTTGCAGTGAAACCTATGACGTTGTTTCAAAGATAATTTGACATAAAAAGTTTGATATTTTGGCAGACAGATTGCAGTACTTTCTTTGACAGAAACTTCTGTCAAATTACATTGGAGGAAGCATTTATACAAATTATATACTTACACAGAAAAGACCTTGTTACATCATGATCTCTAAAGAGAAAATGTTTTCAACTTGGTAAACTTCATTAAGAACGCTAGGGGGAGATGTTATGCCAGGCTTTCTATTTCATCCTGGAATTGTTCTTCTTGCCTTTTGGCTGTGCTGGTATGCAGTTTGATTTAGTTTTTGATGAAGTATTTAACCTAGCAAAGGATTGCTATGAATGGGGAAAACAATACCATATATTGCAAGTCTAGTTAAAACAAACAAAAACAGCCTGAAAACTATTTTTGCAGCAAACCAGAAAACCTTATTTAACAATATACTAGGGGGCTGAACCACCTCCCCACCCCGGCTCACTCCCCACCCCCACCCCAGCCTCCTGGAGCACCAGGGAGGGGGCTGGAGGGAAGCTGCGCAGCTCCTGCCCTTCCACGGAGCACTGGGGAGGAAGGAGGCCATGGGGCTCTTGCTCCCCGATGAGAGGGGAAGGCACTAGGAGCATCAGGTGGGGGGAGGCCATGTGGCTACCTCTTACTCCCCCCACCCCGGAGTACCGGGAAGGGGGAATGGAGAAGGCCACGGGGCTCTCAACACCCTGAGCAGTGGGGAGGCCATGGCACTCCTGTCTCCCCCCCAGTGCTGGGGAGAGGGGAGGCTGTGCTGCTCCGCCCACCCACCCTGAGCAACCGGGGAAGGCTGCACATAGTAGATAAAAAAGCAGAGCTCTGCTAGGGGGAGCACTGGAGAGCCCCCAGGAGCACTGGAGAGGGGGGAGGCCGTGTGGCTCCTGCCCACCCAACCCTACCCCTCTGCACTGGGGAGGCCGCCTGGCTGCCACCCCCAAGCACCAGGGAAGGAGGGAGGAAGGGAGGATGCTGGGTAGTGGAGTGGGGATGGGTTGCAGGATGCAAAGTGACATGCTGAGGTCACTCTGTTGTCCTTCAAGAAACATTTTATATATATATATAGAGAGAGAGAGAGAGAGAAATTTGGAAATACCCCTGCCCAGAATTTTTTGGTTTTGGTTTTTTGGTTTTTTTGGTTGTTTTGTTTTGTTATTGACCATGACAGCTTAACATTTTCAGTCAGATACAGAAGTGAATGAGGCAAACACATTCTGGGAGAGCTTCTAACAGAGAATACTAAATAAATGGGAATGTAACGGCTGTAAACTGCTGCTATGTTTTCTTGCATTAAGAACTGCAATCACTAAGGCTATCTGAACAGTCAAAATGATAAGATGACTACAATGAACTAATTAAATTCTGAGTGAACCACTGAAAAAAACACTTAAGATAATACACCAGGGCCCTTAGCAAAGATGCATTTCCTTCCTCTGCTTTTTTATCTACTATGTACTTGAGAGAATGTATCTGTCTGTGCGTGAGTCTGTCTGTGTGTCTGTTTGATCAAGAGCTCCTCCTAAATGGTAAGAGTTGGGACCACCAAATTTGGTATGCAGCTTTCTCTTATCATAACTTAAATCAAGATAAGGGTTTGGTTGTGCCAGGAAAATGGGATATGCCTGGAATGGGCTTGCTTCTCATATAACCATACAGAAACACCAGACAGGTGAAAGGGGCTGGCTGGAGGTGTGCCCCCCATCCAAGTCTGCCCTAGCCCTGAGCACATTAATACAATGTGGGTTGGTAGATATTGATACAGATGCACTCCCTTTCAGGAGTGTCCTCTTTTTTGAAAGTTCAAATATGGTAACCCTAGCCATGGGACATTATGCTGCATGATCCATTACGCTGCACAACTGTTTCCATGATCTCCAGTGGCACAACTGTTTTAGCACATACATATTTTCCTTATATTTAGTAGTTTGGGCAGTTGTCTGAGAAGAGTGATATCCATGCGTCCATTACTAAATAGACAGTGAGGTATGTGCTCATTTTTTATAAAACAGAACAGCAGAGATGGGACTGGTTGTGTGTAGACTGTTTCTAGATCTCAACTTTCCCCAACGTTGATGAGCTTTGAATTTGGGGTTCTGCTTTGAGTGCATTATAAAAATATGTTCAGTTTAGTTCTAGTTCTTTTGGGGGGGATTAGGGCTCTACTGGATTTGGATTCTTTCATTCTGGATGGTGGTCAGCCTTAGCCAACTTTACTGCCTCTCTGAAAACCACTGAGACATGCATGTGAAAAGAGATGTGTTCTATACATGTTTTCCATTTTCTTTAAGAAAGTGTAGCAAAGCCCTTAAAATTCCCTTCCTGAAACTTCTTTACCATTAGCAGCAATAGGTCATTTTCTATGTCCTGAATTGCAGTCAAGTCTAATGGAAAACAACTACCTGTGCAAGAAATGATCGGCATTGGCATCTTGGGTTTTGGTACAAGTAAGTGTCTTCTGTAATACTTAAAGACCTATGATTAAAGAGACCGTCCACTGATGATAGAGGCAGTATCTCACCCATTACAAAGATAGCTTCCCCAATTATCACCCCTAATGTCATTACCTCACAGACACTAACCTTCCCTCCTCACCCGCACTCTGTTCTAAAATTTGATTTGTCAATTTCACATGCGTTCATTTTTTTGATTGTATCACATTGGTATATATGGTTGTGCCGATTTTCTTCCACATATTGATCTGAGGAAGTGGGTCTGGCCCACGAAAGCTCATCACCTATAAACCATCTTGTTCGTCTTTAAAGTGCTACATAGTTCTGTCTTTTGTTTCAGCTACACCAGACTAACACGGCTGCATCTCTATCACTATTCTGTATTTGATTTTGTTCTCACTTTTGTTTGTATGTTTAGAGATACCATGATAGGTGCTAACTGTACATTGCATGGACAAATATAGACTTGTTTTACTTCTGACTGATGAGTAAAAGCACTTGCTAGCTAAAGTGCAAAACCTAAGATGGTCTCTTTCAAAACCACACATGCTGTGCACTTTCAGACAATATCTGGTTTGGAGCTGGACAAGGGCTCTAACTAACTTATAGTTAGACACTGTATAGTGCCCACATGGGATCTTCATTTCTCCCTTCCGCTTGATTTGGACTTTTCAATAGAAATTCTTTTAGGGTGTTTGGAAATGTAAGGCTATATTCTTGTATCACTAGACAGGAATTTTTCCTTCACACTGCATAAGGGAAAAGCCACTGGGGAGCTCAGTGCCTACTTCTGCCTTATGAATGGGAGAGAAAAGCCATCTTATAGCAATGTATGGCCAGGACTAAATGACCTAAGAGGTCCCTTCCAGCCTTAAAAATCTAAAATACTGGACTGAAACAAACAGCAAAGGTAGAACTTAATTATTTCTTACAGATCGTGTATGAGCCAAGCCACCGTGAACAGCAATGTCAATAAGAAACAGACTTGCCATTTAATACACCCAAAGGGTAGGGGAGCCAACAGCCTTGCTGGACCCCTGGGCAAGGTGTGGGGGGACTGGCTCTGTACATGGGAAGGAATGGGGCATCAGGCAGAAGGGGCAGAACCAGAGCAGCCAGCCATCAGTGCAACCCAGCAATCTGGAGGTAATTTAAAGGGTCTGAGGCTCTGAGGGCTGCTTCTGCCACAGTAGCATCAGCAACAGCCCCAGGACCTTTTGAATCACTGGCCCCTGGGCTAGTTGCTCCCTGTGACAAGATCAGGCCAGAAGACTGTTACAGAGTGGGGAAAAGGCAGCCCAAAAAAGCATAAAAGGCCTGCTAAGTAGGGGTGAAAGGCTGCAGGACAATTAGCAACTGACAGGGACCAGACCAAGGCAAATTGGAGACAGCTGACTCCACTTCAGGCCTGCTGGAGACCTTTAAAATCCTCCTCAGTTAAAAGGTACATGGGGGGGAAGGGAGGGAGAAGAAACAGAGTTTGAGACAAAAAAAAAAAAAATACTACTAGTAGGCTATGTCTACACTGGTGGGTTATTGCGCAAGAATGGCTGTTCTTCTGCAGTGTCCATACTGCTCACTTGCTCTTGCACAAGAAGATTTACAATATGGGGTGGTAAGAGAGGGCTTTGTGTGCAAGAGCAAGGTGTAAGCTCTCTTGTGCAAGAGGGCAGTGTGGATGTGCGGCAAGTGTTTCTTGCACAAGAAAGCCCTATGGCTAAAATGGCCATCAGAACTTTCTTGTGCAAGAGAATGTCCACACTGCCATGGATGCTCTTGCACAAAAGCATATCTTGCACATGGCAATGTGGACGGGTTCTAGTGCAAAAGTTCTTGCACAAGAACCTGCCAGTGTAGACATAGCTCTAGAGTTAGAAACAGCAGGGAAGGGAGTCCGAGAAGGAGTGCCTGGGCTTCCTACAGCAAGCCCTCCCTGGCAAAGGGGGAAGGCTACCCACCCAACACTGGCCAGGGAAAGAGGAGCCCTTGCCCACAGCCCCTTTGTCACCCTATTGATGGGCCAGATAGTCCACAGCCGAAGTCTAGCTTTGGGGATGGGGGGCAAAAGTGGGAGGGCACAAGGATCTGCCTACTTGTAATCTCTTTTATGGCTGGACAGTTGCAGATAAGAACTCCTACTGACATAAAAGGTGATATGAGGTGAAAGACAGAATGCACTATACCTCATGAGAAGGTGGCATACATTGTTTCCCATTGCAGCTCATTGTATTCAGGTTATCTCCTATATACTGTGGATTTATACCATGGTCAGTGTGAAATCATTATCTTCCTGAAAAGGACCATGCAGTTTTATCAGGCTATAGTTAAATGTTGAATAAGACTAAAGAAGATACTTCCCTCCACATGCACATTCAGCCAGTATCATTGACTGTTGCCTGGTTTCTAATCAGGGCTATATCAGCAGAGTTTCATTTGAAAAATGGTCCAGGTTTGAAGAAAAGTTCCCAAATATTAGTGAGCCTAGCCTCAGTTGAGTTCTCATAGCTCAGTTCTAGTATGGTCAAGGAAGATCAAAATCTGCTCAGAGTTGATCAAAGCGATTTCATTGACTTCATCATATCGTTTAATAATAAAGCCATGCTATATGGAAACAGATGGAGATTCATAACAAAAACACCAGTGTAAATTCAATGACTCATTGAAAAACGTCTCTTGTAACGTAAGGAAAATCTTGGCTGAAGCAACCTTTTGGCTTCTTATTTGTTTCAGGGTCATATGAATTGGCAGAGAATGTCCTAATCTTTGTTCCGAGCACCCAATTTTACAACCTGTCCAGAGTCAGAATAACCCTGGTCTCACAGTTTTTCCTCGAGTCTCCTGCTGAGAGTAAAATATGGCTGTCCTGCAGTTTGTACAAGGTTTTTAAAATGTCATGAGATGTCACGGTCCATAGAAAGGGAATACAGTGTTCTGCTTGCTGTGAAACAGAAAAAAAGCCAACCGAACTGGTTCCTTCCTCCTAAGTACATAGTAACCAATGCACAGCTAAGTCAGAGAGAAAAATTTTAAAATCTCATTTTAGTTACAAAGAATATTCTTGAGATACAGGTTTCTTCTCTCCTCTGTGTGTGCATATTACTCCCCTTACTTTGAGTTCAGCTTAATACCCTGAGGGGAGAGTAGTCCATGACTTCAGTGCAAGGTTAATTGGTTATAGCATCTATCTTGCTGTGTTTCTTTGTATGGAGCACTCCAAAAAATGTAATATGTGTCTGCTGGAGAAAACATGCTGTCCAAAAATTCTATGTATTCCTAGGCACGCCGAGCATAGCTATGAGACTTGAGTCCTAAACTGTGCTGTCTCTACAGGGTCACAGACCTAAGCACAAAAGTAGAGAGGTCTGAGTAGGTTGGTGATTGACAAGAGGATGAAGACATAACTGAGAATGAAATATGGTAGCACTTTGCTTATGGCAAATGAGTGTAGCATTGCTTATTCCTAATGCTGCTGTGTGTTCCTACAAGTTTCCTCTTTTCTCCCCTTCCCCACCCCCCAAACCCGAGGGCTAGTAGCCATGGTGTCAGAATGCATGTGTGTGGAGCTCTGTGTGCACTGGGTTTGGGTGACAAGCTGGAATGATGCCTCAGCTAGAGAATGACAATGTATTTTCAGGATGGAGATATAATAAGATGGATTCTGAGCCCTGTCCAGCAGCGCAAAGGTTTCTTAAAACAATCTTTGTCCCTGTCCTGGACTATACCGATCAAAGCTTACACATAGTGAGGATTCTGGGTTCAGAGGTTTATTTTGCTGTCCAATAACTTTCTGATTCTGAAAATGGGGGCAGACAGTTTTGCCTTTTGTTAGCTGGGGAAAAGCATAGCATGTTCTGCTAATTTATCTCTTTAGGCTCAGCCATGACTAGTTTCCATCTGAATAGACATCTTTTCCATGGAAAATTAATGTGTCATTTGCCCAAAGCTACTTCAGTCTGCAAACTACTACACTCTGCCCAGTTGCATATTATCTCAACACATTGGGTGCCCTCTGTTACTTTAGATGCCCTTGTGATGGCTGTTCATACCACCCCTCACCTGAAAGGATTAATGAGCTTGATAGGCCAGGCAAGGCAGATGGCAGTAGAGAAAGTTTGCAGAGAGGAAGCCTGAAATCACTTGAGTGAAAGGAGGAAACCCAGGGGATCCAGACCCTGAAGGAAGAGTTGATCCAGAAGGGTGGTGGAGCAGAAGCCTGCAAGAAGTGGAGTAGGAGAAGGCTCAGGGAAACTACAGCAAGGTGGGATGTTGCAGACCTTGTCTGCTGATTAGAAGGTTCAGGAGCTGGATCCTGAAATAGCAGGCAGGCCTGGGTTCCCATTACACATTAGGAAAATGGTGCAGTCAAGCCAGTGGATTTGAAGATGCATAGGATGTCAGAACTTTGATACCCCGGGAGAGGGAAAACACTTCACCTTGGTCTACGCTATTTTGAAATAAGTGGAGTGTCCATACTGCCAAGCCTGTTATTTCAAAATAAGGGGCTGGTTATTTTGAAATAACTTCTGCTTTCCATGAAGAACAACCCTTACTTCAAAATAGTTATTTTGAAATAGTCTTGATGTAGACACTCCACTGTTGCTATTTTGAAATAACTACTCTCCAGAGTCATTCGAAGTAATTATTCCCCAGTGCTTCCTGGAGCTTCAAGTTGAGGTAGCACATCCACATTAAGGGAGCCTTACTCAGACCAATTTTGAGGCTTCCCTGTAGTATGGACACGCTATTTCAAAATAGTTATTTCAGGAGTTATTTCAAAATAAGTAATTTTGAAATAATTTCCTAGCGTAGCCATGCCCACAGGGACCTGGCCTTGGAGCCACACTGTGAAGAGGGAGCTACTGAGTCTCAAAAGGAGAGAGATTAACCTGAGCAGCAGAGAGGTGGCAGGGTATTCAAATGAGAGCTGGAAATAAGGGTCTGATGCAGCAGAGCTATTCCCCAGAGTAACTAGGACCCCAGTACATGACCTAGGCAAAATGGATGACAACCTAATAACGCTGAATGTTTTCTGTAGTACACATAGCTCCCAGTAAGCACAGGGTCTGTTTCATACTTCAGTGTAAAATAGTCTCCCTTTGATTGTATAAATGCCATAGCTGGCATGTGAATTCTTCTGTTTCTTGGGGAGATTATTAATATAAGCGCAGATGAGACAACTTCACTTTTAAGGGTGATTACATTCTTATAAATGGCTATAGTTCCTTTCCTGAGCCCTTCTGTGTCAAGATGACAAGTTGCTTATTGGTGTAGGAAATCTACACAGCAACACTGAGAATGTTTATTGTAGATGGGGAACTTTTGCCCTGTGAAGTCACCTCCTACTAGTCACCAGTAGGTTTCTGATATTCTATCACAGGAAATTCCTGGTGGTCCACAAAAGCAGTCCCCTGAGTGCAGCTGGTACAGGGGGAAAAAAGTGCTGCACTAAATTGTAAGGACTGAGGCTCAGTGTCCAGTGAGGAACCTAGCACCTGTGCCCTGCAAAATGCAAACCCTGTGCTCTGCAGACAATGTTAAAATGAGCTAAATAGGGAGCAAAGGTCAAGTGAGCCATTATTGTACTGCATTTTATGCAAACAAAAAAAATGCATTAGAGGATGTGCTTTGTGTTCCAACAAGGCACTGTAAGATTATATTTAGGCTTCAGAGCTTTGAAGCCCATGGTAACACCACTGTATAATCACATCTCTTGATGTTAATGAGGAAGTTATAAGGCACTCCATCTAACCAAACAATGTAGGAAGAGTTAGAAATCTCTTCAGAGCATGACAGCAGCTTTAAAGGCCTTGGGGCTTGGATTAGACCATTAGCTTCATTTTCAATACCTGAATATTTCTGCAAAGAAATGAAACATATCAGATTAGCAATATATCATTCCTCTTCCTGCAAGTCTCTTCCACATGCTTTGTCATCTCCCTGGTAGTTTTGTCAGTGAACTCCTCTTGCCTCCACTCTGTTTTCTTCTGTACACATATGGAGGACAGTTGGATGAATCTTATAAATCTGCAGAGTAGCGAGCCTCTGCAGAGAGCTTGTGAGCATCCTTGATTTCCAAAGTGAATGGGTGGGGAGGGTGCAGAGGACTTTGCATGGGGCATGTGGTACTTCACAGGATCATGCTCTTTATGATTCAAGGTTAGCTGCTGGCTGCTGAATGACATGAGGCTTTTCTTTACTTTTAGGGACGGAGTATGGTTCCTCTGTAGCACTCCCAACCCCTGCTGCTTCAGAGAGTAAAAGACAATGTCTAGTAATGGACAGCAGGTTTTTAGACTCTCTAGAGTACTGAAATTCAGCAGCCAAGAAGGGCCTATAGTTTGGTTTTTAACTTGAAAGCGCTGATATCTTATTAGGTGTGATGTCTGGATAAAATAAGAACTACCTCAAACTTAGCCCACCCTTAGAACATAAATACAAAGCAAACTTTCTGTGTCTGGCTGTGAACATTTTTTTGTCCCTCTTGGTTTTCACTAAAATGTTCAGATTATTTCCATGGTATCTGGGATTGGACTAAAATCTCAGAATACAATGATTTGTGCAAAAGGCCCATGTGATTTGGGGGTCGGAGGTGTTGAAGCACAGAACTTAGCAGGAAGGGATTATTAAGAGTATCTTTGCTCAGGGTTGCCTCACGTCACCTGGAGAGGTCAAGTCTGGAGGGAAGGACTAAAAGAGGAAAAGACCAGCTCAGCACAGGGTTCATGAGGAAAGAACCATTGGGCTGGCTTCTTAAAAGAAGGCCTGGGTAGCATTAGGGCCTGTCCTGGAGCTTCCTGAAAGAAAGACTGGCTGGGACCTGGGGCTAACCCATGACTGCTAGCACCAAAGCCTCCCTGGGCCTGGTGTGGGATTTTTACAAGTGCTTTTACATGGAGCTTTTTCTTTTGGCATCTGCCAAATGCCCCTGGGTGGAAAGGCCTAGAGGGAAGCCATAGTAGGAGGCAGCCCATGGAAGAAATGGTGGGTCTGAGCAGACCATAGCTGTTTATAACAGGGTTCCTGGGGTTGCAGCAAAGGTGGCCAGTCTGTCCAATTGGCAGTGAGCAGCGAGAAGGCCTGGGTTTCTTACCAGCCCATTAACAAAGATGGCACAAAGGCCCCAGGGGTAAGAGCTGGAAAGGACTGTTAAGACTGGAGTCAGACTGAAGATCTGGTGAGAAAGCTGCTGAACTATAGATCTCCAGCACTCTGCCAGCCCCAGAAGGAGTGGGACCATGTGTGACCCAGCCAGAAGGTTGAGTCACAAAAGTAGACTGTCAGGACTGCTGTCAGCATGAGGAGCACAGACCCAGCTACACCATGCCCTGCTGCGAGGGACTGTGCTGCCTAGAGAGTCACTTCATCACAGCTTAGTTATGGGAGAAGTTGAGTTTGATTTTTCGGCTGTGCTATTCTGCAACCTCTCCAGGAAGGAAAGGTCTGGGAGTGGAGAAATGGTTCTGTAGATGGCATGGGCGATCACAAGCACGGTGTTACCTTGCAGCATGTTAATGTTAACCTGAAACTCTACACAGGAAAGTTCCATTTTAAAAAATGACTGCTGTCTATCACAATTTTTAAAACTGTGACATAAGCACTTTTCAACAGTGTATCCCTTATTTGAAAAGAGGCACATGTAAGACAGCAGCACATTCACTGTCCTGCAGTCTCAACCGAGCCACAATCTACCACTCCCCTTCCCTCCTCACATACAACTTCCAGGAAAACTTGCAAAAGAAAAGGCATATTAGGGTAGGAGGAGACCTGCTTTAAATTTTCTGCCTCCTATTCAACACAATGCCATACAATGTACAGGATGCAGGTATCCCAAGGCACCTCACACAATGCAACCCAATAAAAGCGCGCGCGCACACACACACACACAGAGAAAAACAAACCCACTCTACCATAGCAAAGTTATAAAACAAACCAAAAGAAAAATTCTAAGAAATGTTATGTAAGGAAGTTTCTCAAGAGAACTCTTCTTTGGGGAATGGGGCGGTATGGGGATGAGCAGGGACTTTAAGCACCTCAAGACCGGTGCTATCTATTTTGTATCAAACCCATGGGCTGGAGAGACTGCATCAGCCAAGAAGCATGTGGTGCTTTTGAAGAGTTGGAAACAAAGGTGATCTTTTATGCTATCCCTAATTCTCTGTCTAATCTGCTAAGGGCTGACTCCTCAGTGCAGATTAGAGCAGGCTCCAGGATTTCACCAGCTCCAAAAGGTCCTTAAAGCTACTGTGAAATCACTATGGAAGAGCAGAGTCTTGGCCACCCTGTCCCTCAGCCAACCCCCCTCTATGTTAGCAGCTGGGAGAGGAGTGTGGAGTGTATGGGCACTATTACAGCAACTCTAGGCCACTTGAGGATCCCCTGCTTAGAGGGAACAAAACAGTGCCCAAAGGTAGGGTGCAGCGAGGCTGGAACACGACTCGGGATCAAAGATTGTCAGCGTTAAATAAATATATAAAAGCCTGATAAAGTTTTCTTTCTCTTTGCAGATATATTCCATCCTATTTCCAGAGTGGTGCTCTTCAGGTGACCTACCTGGAGTAGATCCCAGTCTCCATTCTGTGCCTTATATAATTAACTGGTAACAGCACTCAGGTAGTACAGAAGTAAACACCATGTTGGGAGCAGTATGTCTATGTTAACCACTTGACTAGAGAAGTTAAATAGAATAGTGGCAGGTTAGGGAAGGGCTTTTTAGGGTTGCCAGGTGTCCGGTTTTCACCCGGACAGTCTGGTAATTGCATCTTCTGTCCAGTAAAAAAAAAAAAAAATAGAAAATATTTTCTGTTTTTCTCAGATGGAAGGCCAGCAGAGACATTTCTCTCCTGCCGCATCTGGCGGGGGGAACGGGGAGCAACGGAATTTAAAGGCACAGTGATCTTTTTTTTTTTTTTTTTGCTCAACCAATTTTTTCCACCGCCATGTTCAGAATTTTTTGTGAAAGTATCTGGCTTATATGGCTGTAAATATGAACAAAGGCAAAAATAACACAGCAAAGTTGTAGGGGAGCTCTTTCAGTAGATTAATAACAGTGATTTTTTTTAAATCAACTTTTGAGACTCTTTCTTCATGTCATGGCAAAACAGAGAAAGAGCTGTAAGATATCTTAGCAGGTTGTGAGTTTCAAAACTAGAGCATAAAAAAAGTTAAAAAGGGAAATTTGTGAAAAGTTGCAGTCCTCTTTCTACTTTGGTGTATGTGCAATGGACTAACTTCTAAAAACTCCAATTTCTACAGCAGGATACTCATAGCCAGGTAGTCAGAGCTAGGACTATTGTTCAGGAGCTGCCTGTGTCAAATCTGGTTGCTTAAAGAAGTCTCAGTTGCCTCATTCTGAACCCAATATAAAGGAGCACAAAGAATTTGCAGCTGTCACCAAATTCATTCATAGTTTCACTTTATTGAAACCCCTGGCTTCACACTAAGTATTTGGCCTAGCAGAACTAATTGTAATGCCATTAAAGAAAAAAAATTGTCATAAGGTGACACCAAATGAGACTGGACAAAAGAGATATGCAATGATCTCTGGGTTCTATTGGTCACAGAATTCACCAAAGGCCAGCATATGGAAATCTACATTTGTACCACTCCCTATCAGTTTGTGCTAATCAACAGCAGTTCAAATATCTGGGTTAAGGCAAGGTCTATTTCTAACTGTCCAAAACTGCTCTATGGAGTTTAACATGGGAAGAACAAATATTTGTGAGTATCTTTGCAAAAAATGAAAGCCCAAATCATAGCATGTGGCTCGCATTACATGAATAATATTAAATCACTACAAAAGCCAGTATATGGTATCAAAATCAGTCTTCAGGCTTCTCTGTTGGCAGCATGGTATTTTCTATGCACAGATAAACTGGTAGCTATTGCACAGCTCTTACAATCAACAACAATACATGGAAATTAATAAATGTATTTATTGGGAGAGGTCACTAGTGAAACAGGAAAATCAGTTTCCCAGCTTCCAAGACAAGTGTTTAAAGATCAGCTCCTTTAGTTCAAGCCAGCAGAATTGTTCCTTTTCTTGCCCCCCTCCTGTAACAAAGAAAGGTAGTTCATGTTGTTTATATGGGTCAGCAATATTAACTATTAAGTACAACTGTCTTGTAACTTTCTGCTTCTATGGATGAAAAGTGCAGCTACAATAGTGTCAACTCCTTCTGTAGTATGGGTGTAGGCATTTGTGATGTGACCATCATTCATATGTTGGCACCCCCACATTGTTTTCTGAAGGGAAACTGCACTAAAGTGTGTTGTATGCGTGTGTAGTTTCAATTCATTACAGAGTAACAGTTGGAAGGAAATTGCCTATCAGTAATTTTGCCATCATTCTTACACAGCAGAAGCTGCTTGCAGTGAGCTCCACTTTAGTGAAGCTCTGTTGATGATAAAGAATATCCTGAACTAAAATGCCACAAGTAAAATCCTGGCTCTGCTGACATTCTGTGGGGCCAGGATTGCAATACAGATCTGAGTTTAGGGGGAGTTTAGATTGGGAGTCAAATCTGATGACTGTTTGCATTTCTATAATAGACTAAACTAAGAATCCAGATCTGATAGCCTGCCTTCTCTGCCCCATTCCACTCTCCCACCAAACTGAAAGAAGTTTCGGTCCAAATCAGAACTGTGCATCTTTTGTCCATCAGCAATGAAATGTCTGCTCCACACAGTTGAAGAAAGGGTTAGTGTAGACCCGAGAGATCACTTAACCTACCTAGGTGCACATGGAGGAGAGAGGACAGGCATAAGTAAGGACAGAGATGAGAGAAGACTGCTGAAACAAAAGGAGGTTGTGGGAAGAAGGGGTAAAAATTCTGCAGTCACTTTTTTGACCCTGAAGTAGGAGAGATCTGTGGGGAACAGGAAGGCTTCTGCAAAGCGAATAAAAAACCCAGGAAAGATACAGGATTGGAGCAAGCTCCTGTGACTGTCCCTGGCATAAGAATGTGAGCTAGGGAGAAGGGTAGGGGGAAAAGGCTCTAATGAAAGTCCAAAACTGTTCAAGAGGCAGCAGCAAGGTGTCTGATGGAAGAGACTTTGTCTGCTCAGCCTAAGGTCCTGGATTGGAACTCTGCATACCAGGTGGGTTTGGGTTCCCCTACCCGCCATAAAGGTGATGTTGTGAAGCCCTCTTTGGCCTAAGGGAGTAAGACTGATTTAAACTCCTGAGAAAAGTGGGGAAGGAAGGACTACTGAGGCCCAGTCTCAGGGTCAGAGACCTGAGAAAAGTTCTTGGGATTATTTATTGGTTGGTTGTGTTTTTTTCATTGGAATTTTTCATTGCAAGGAGTTGGACCAAAATGTGATCTAGCTGAAGGGCTAGGTCTTGAAAAGCAGCATGGCATTGCAGGTCCACAAGGCCAGCAGGCAGTGGGCACTGGAGAGGGAGGATTCCTACATCATACCCAGTCACAAGGGAGGGTCCTCATAATGAATCTACCCTTCCATTACTAGTTGTTTCAATGGGAAAAATACAATTGTCATATAGTCTTTTTCTTCTGACAAAAAGACTTAACTGAAAGTGTGTCTCCCTGTATGTGTGAAATAAAATGTGAGTAACAAGATGTGGTTGTGTATGGGAAAATAGAGAGGCATAAAAATATCTAATACAGTTCCCTGGTGTCTATTAATTTCAGGTGGCTTACACATAGCAATGCGGTATTTAAAACACATTTGTTGTGATATAACTAGCCATGCAAACTAGTTTTCTTAAAAGCAATATTTCCAGGAAATTAATTGAGTTCTTTTCCAACTTTTTGGCTGGGTAGTTGAGCTGTACAATTTTACTAAACTAATGATTAATTACTAAAGTTCAAACCTTTAAAGATTTCCACTGGAAGTTTACTGAAAGAGCCAGCACTGCATTTCATCAGCACAATGAACCAAAATAATGAGCAAAGTCAGCAACAGGCTCTTTAGTCTTAGGTTGCTGACTTGCTCAAAGGTGAGCAGGGGACAGGTGAAATCTGGGCCTGTCAAAGTCAGGCAGACTCAGGTTTCTATCCCTCCTCTTGGAGACATGTAGTGATTTTTGTTGTCAGAAGTAAGGCTATTAAAATGTGATTATCCTGCTAATCATATAGTTGATACAATTTGTATCGACTACAGTGTTTCTCAACCAGTGGTACGAGTATCCTCAGGGGTACTTAAGAGAAGTCTGGGGAGTACATCAACACAACTGAAATTTGGAGAAAACTGATTTTTGTTGTAAGTTTTGCAGTGCTTTATTGTTTTTG
The DNA here is from genome assembly GCA_030068395.1 of Apalone spinifera. Classification (NCBI taxonomy): domain Eukaryota; kingdom Metazoa; phylum Chordata; order Testudines; family Trionychidae; genus Apalone; species Apalone spinifera. The sequence goes on along the minus strand of CM057846.1, from coordinate 60,021,600 downwards.
TACTTTTTACACCCAAAAATGTTGCCCTCCCGGCTATGATTAAGTTGTTTAAACAAATGTGTTGCAATGGTAGAAAAAAATGTTGTGTGTCTGAAAACTGTAGATACTGGGGGTACTTATAATTTTTTGTATTTTGAAAAAGGGGTAATTTATAAAAAAAGGTTGAGAAATACTGGAATATACAATTAGTCGATAAGCTCCGCTGTGCAGAGCCGTAATGGGGGTAGCTCCAGGAACCAACTCCAGCCAGGAATGAGCAATCCTGGCTCATGCCGGCTATGGAGCCACCCGTGCTGCGGTTCTGCATTTTAAATGTAGTAAGAGTTGCTGGGCTCTTGCTACATTTAAAATGCAGAGGCGCAGCGATCAGCATGAGCTGTGACTGCTTGGTCCTGGCTCATGCTGAGTCCATCCTGTTTGTGGTGGACAGCCCCAGTCAGTCAACTAGTCACTAACATCCCTAATCAGAAGATGGTCACGGTGCAATGAAGTTTGAGAACTCCGGATCTAGAGTGTCTCCTGTCACCTTGCAATACGGCCTGTAATTTCCACCAACATATCAAATGTGCCTTTATGGCTCAGATCATGGTCTGTGATCTGTAAACAGTGTGATAACCAAGCAGTAGGCACTACGGGGTGAAGGTGAAAGTGATCGGGACAAGCTCTCCTCTAATGGCCCATAGAATGAAAACAGGTTGTAACTCTATTGAGCTTTTTACTTCTGTCTTGGGCTTTAAGACTAAATTGCAGTAAAATGGCAGATAAAAGTCTAGACGGTAACTAAATGCACATTAAATGTATTAGCATAGCCCACTAGAGTGCTCTCTCAACCTGTTTGTGAGACAGTGTGTATCAAAAGCAGCAATGTAGTCTAGGTACGGCTGTATTAATTTTTCTGTGAATTGGGATTCAAGTTAAATGCCTAGGAGAAGTCCCAGGACAGCTCAGCATTACAGTGTCATCTGCACACTCATCTGGTCTCCGATACAATAGTACTAAGGTTGCAAGAAGGAAGCTTGTGTCTGAATGAGGACAAGAAGCTTTTCAGCACAGGGAAATAAATTGTCTCTGCTAATTCTCTGTTCTGAAAAGTTGCTTGGGGAATTAAGAGAGACAATTTAGTTCTCTAAAATGGTGTGTTTCCTGACTCTACTGTCCTGATGCACTGCTCTGAAAATACACCATTCTGTGACGTAAGGTACCCTTGGGCATTTCTGAATCTCTCCCATTACTGCTCCATCATTGAGTTATCTTCACCAGTGTCAGCAATAGTTGGAGCCTGAGTGCCAGCTTTTTCCCACTCCATTTTTTCTAACTGGTTTAGACAGGGAGTGAAAAATGTTGACAGCCTGGCTAAACTAATGCTCCAGTGAGTAAATTTCTTCTACAAAAAAATGATTGCACAATGTTTGGATTTTTAAAGAGATTAGTTAAAACGTTTAACAAACATACATGGGTTGACTTTTTCCATTCATGCATTGTAACCAATCCTGCTGCAGGCTGTCCCTTTGAGCATACTGGTACATCCGTCATTGTGTCTGGCCAGGAGGTAGGTGCCTCCAAGCATGAAGTAGTACAAGTGCTGTCGTAGCTCCAAGCACTAGGTTCTTTTGGGGCTAACCCCAGTGGGTTCGAAAAAATAAATGCACACTTCAGAAAAGGCTGCTATTTTACTAGAGTGGCCAGAAACAAACAGTAAAGCTGTCCTAGGCACAGTCTCTTCAACAGGTTTTTTTTCAACTACAAGAATGAAACATCTTCCTAAGTATAAGCCAATATGAAAATAAACTGGTTTCCTTGTGATCCCTTTCTTCCACTTGCAGCCATTAGGGGTCCCCTCCCAACAACAGGGTGGATTTTTTTTGCCCACCTCCTGGGTCTTCCAGATGCAGCTTTCCTGGTGCTAGCTCCCCAGTAATCTTTCCTAGCCTGCTGCTCTCACTCTCACAGCCAGGTTCCTCTGACCTCAGGTGGATCTTCCCTTTCCTGTGGCAGGAGGATTTGTGGAGCCCTTTGCTGTCTGGATGTTGAATTGAGTGGGCAGTTAAGCCAGTAGGTTGATGGTAGGGTTGCCAGATGGTTTAACCAAAAATACCAAACCCCTCACCCCCAAAAAACAAACCACCGTTGAGAAAACAAAGGGGGAGATCAAAGTTGTTGAGAAAAAAAGGTCCCCGAGAGTTGTTAAGCAATAATAATAATAAATAAAACAGCATGGCTCTTTTAAGAAATGTTTTTGAGGCTGTTTGGCCCTAACAGGCTGCCAGCAGCCGTCCACCATCTTGTCTCCCTGCTCCGGGCTGGACAGGTCCCCTGCAGAACCTGGTAAGCACCTGGGATTTTCACCTCCTGGCCAGGAAAAATTCAGAAAATGCCAGACATTTTAGGTGTCCGGTATTTTCTGAATTTTTTTACTGGACAGGAGGCAAAAATACCGGACTGTCCGGGTCAATACTGGCTACCTGCTAACCCTAGTTGATGGCCATACAATACTTTATCTATACTTTAAAACTGATGGTATTTGCTAAGAGCTGACCATGTGCTTGTGATCTACCAATTCCAAACAGAAGGAGGCCTGGTTTCTGTTAGCACGTAGTGTGGAATGTAACAGTTACATCCTAAAATGGGGCTAAAGTTGTGTGTAGTTGAAAGTATGCCCCTATAAGGGACTGATGACTCTGCCAGGCCTGGGGGAAGCTGGCTTCGGTCCCCCTGAAGGGCGGAGACTCCAGTGGAAGGTGGAGAGCCAGAGGCTAACCTCTTCCAGCCAGCCCTTCAGCACTGCCTGGGCCACAGTATGTGCAGTACCAGCGGCTCCACCTCAAATGGCAACTTAATGTAAAAAGAGACAACGGCTAAGTATAAAACAACAGGTAAATATAGACAGCTGGCTGAGCATAAGGAAATAGTGAAACAATATTGATCAGCAAGGTAGCCAAGGATGCCATCAAATCTTTGTGAAATATTTTTGGGCAAATGATTGGTGGCCCAGAGGAAAGCTTCCTACCTTGTGTGCAAGTGGCCACAGTTTCAAAGTGTCCAGCTAATGTCTGCTAAGGAGGGATGGGCCAGTGGCTTGGATCTGGATTTCCAAACATTTTTCATGTCTCTGCTCAGTCCTAGACTCTTGTGTTGCTTTGTACACAAAATTTTCTTTGTGTCTCAGCTCCTAATCTATAAAATGGGGCTAATAATACTTCATAGGAGAGTGAGGAGGACATTTTAAAAAAAGAAGTCTGAAGCACTTATATTATGGTGATGAGGGGCCAGATAAGTACCCAAGGCTGCTAAAATGCTAACATTTATGCTCACAAATCTGTGCTCTCTGATCTCTACCTTATTCAGCTCATAAACATGGAGAACAGTCAAATGAGTATTTAAAAACTGCATTAATAGACCAGGATACCAATAAACCCCGTTAATGGATTATATACATTGCTGGGGAAATAACAATCCCCATTTGTTTCCCTTTGAGCTGGTAGGACAAACGCTATCCAGTATAGATTAGCTGCTGAGTCATAAAGTCACTATGTTGTAATTTTAAATATGCCTTATCAGGTGCTTTAGAAAAAAAATAGGAACAGGCTAGATATAATAACTGAATGAAATGTCTTACCCCTAGGTAGCACAAGGGTGAAAACATATTTCATAACTTGTGGAGAGAGGCAAGGGCCATCTCCTATGCAGCCTCCTAACCTGGGTCTCTACCGGAAGGAAGGAGGCTGGAGTGGAGCTAAAATGATAGGTATGCTGAGAATGTCTGAATGAAAGCCAGTGTAACCCAAGTATGATTGATTAATACTGAGGAACAGGTATGGAGTTTTCTGCCTTTATCTCTCTTCATCCAAACATTTTAAATACTCATTCTGATTAGAGACAAAATGTCAACAAACTTAGGACATTTCTGGGGGTGCGTAGTAATCCAGGTCCCAGTTGCTAAATGGACCTTCTCATGACACTAGCTTGGCCCAGAAGCCTCTATTCAAACATCCCAGTATTTGTAGGTGTTCAGAACCTAGACCTGAATTGGATTGAAGTGTCAGGATTAGAGCTCTCATTAAATTAGGCTGGATCAAAACCCCAATTGGAAGACCCCAATATGTGTGGGTATACAAAACCAAAATCCAAATGTATAGAGTTGGGCGCACTTCTAGGTTGAGCAGTGCTTGTATTTCTAATTAATCAACATAAACCAGGGGTGGAGAACCTTTTTTGGGTTGGGGGGCTGCTGACTCACAGAAATATCAGTCAGGGACCACACATATATGAACAGCAAAAAACAAACCAAACTGATGTGGTCCCCAGCTGAGAAGGACAAAGACATTATCCACATTCCCCTCACACACGAGAGCCTTGGCGGGCCAAGGCTAGTAGATTCCCAACGCTTGACGTAAATGAACAAATCCACTTCTCTTTCTAATTTAGCATTACCGCACATATGGCGCGTAGCAGGTCCTCCTGTTCTAAGACCCTCTGAATAGGAGATCACTTGGGCTTCTGCCTTCAAACAGTAAGCAATACAACCATCTTCTTTATTGCTTCTATAACTGATTTGATTGTTACCAGCAAGAATCAATAAATGACATTTCACTATTATACCAATCTTGAATTCATCTCATATAAAGCTATACCATGGAACTGAATTCCTTGCAGGTTTGTACATTGATAATTAACTTATGGAATGCAGAGGCTAAGAATAGCAAAATACCTCTTGTAACCTTACATTATTAATGTAGGCCAGTCTATTTTTAATATTTTTTCAGGCTGTGGCTTATAAGCTTCATCCTTTTTGTGGCAGAATGCTGTAATGTTTACACAGGGTGGGTTTTTTTTTTTTTGGCTACTATCTACTGGTGTTTGAACAAAGTTTATTGTATGTTGCTGTATCAGTTACAAAATGATCTCATCTATCAAAAATGCCAGTTATGAAGATAGGAATTCTTTATATCCAACCCAAGGGAGAGGAAGAAAACTGTTGGCACATCTCCGCAATCCAGTAGTCCAGGGTGGCTAACACAGCTATCTGAGTCTGGTTCAGTTAAAGGTGACTTACAAAGCAGAAAAAAAAATTGGGCAGGTTCTGTTTTTAAAGTGTAGAAAGATCTGACTTTTTTCATGTACTGTACATTTTTTCCCTCTCCTTTTTTATACTGAAAGACAAAACCTGATCTTCTAATCAGAGTCTTACAAAACAGTGATACAATGTCACGAAAGAGTGAATGTTGAGCATCTGAGGGGAAAGGATTTTTGGTCACTATTTGAAATGTTTTTGGGTATGTTGACTGTATGTGTATTACCATTTATTTAACCTTAAATGAGAGGACCTCTGTCTCCTCCATTAAAGGGTAAAAACACACATACACATTCTCTGTGTGACAAGGCACAGCATTAAATGCCTAGCTTAGGGGGAAAAGGGGAGGCTAAATAGATGTTAAGCAATGTTGTGCCCTAATGACTTTGAACTGCTCTCTGGCCCCAGGGATAATTCAGACACTTGTGGGGATTTTTCTGATAGCATCCTGTGGAACCCTCCTTAGCACTATGTGTTATGACCCTACCCCTGCTGTGCACTTCCTGCCCTCCTAGAGCATATCTGCTGTACCTTAGCTTGCCAGGAGGTCTTTGGAAGGTAGCCTTATTACTGTTGGACTCATTTATTGTGCTGGGGAGATCCAAGCCTTCAGAGCCCCTTTATGCTGCTCCATATGAAGGTTGTGGAATCTCCACCCCTGGGGATATTTAAGGGCAGGTTAGATAGACATCTATCAGGGATGGTCTAGATCAGTGTTTCTCAGCCAGTGGTATGAGTACCTTAGGGGTACTTGAGAGAAGTACCTCACGTGAGCAGTTTATGTCCAGAGAGTAACAGGAGATTGGATTAGTGTTATTTCAGCATCCATACCAATGTGTTCTCCTTTGTAGCTACAGATATTATTAGTGAACATTTAATTGTGCAACATTTTTCCCAAGTACTGAATTGCAGTGCACAATTCCAGAATTCGATAGCACAAATATGTGGAGGAGGAGGAGAAAGAGGGTTCACTTTCCTCAAAAGCATCCTTTACTGAAAACCGACTGAAGCAGGACTCCAGGGTCAACGATTATCTGATGTTTCAGGAAAAAACTCTAAGTTCCTAAACAAGATTGTTATTTATTTGTTAAAGTTTCACAAGTATCTCATTATTCCTTTGAATCTGAGCTAGTGATCTCCAGTCTGCAGCCATATTACCTCCCCCCAGCCAAGTAGGCTTGGACCACCTAGAAAATTAAAGTAGGGATTTGACACAGTAGGTGGAATTCCAGCTTCTGAGTCAATACTGAAACCATGTTCTGCCCTGAAGATGTGGGACTCTGTGCTGCTGGAGGAGCCATCTTTTAGATGAGAAAGAGAGAGATTTGACAACGCAAGAAAGACCCCATATTGCTCTTTCACAAGAACTGAGGAATAAAACTTAGCATCCTGACTGAATACCAATATGGTAACTATATTTACCAACATAAATATTTTCTATAGTTCTCTTGGTGCTGGTATTTTTCTTTACCAGTTCACAACTGCTGAGTAGATTGCTGTGAGTTATTAAGTAGGTAGGGTTCTGTGTCCGAGGGCATGTCTGCACTATTGGTGCTATAGCATGCTGATGTTGTGTAAATTTTAGATGCTTTCCTATGCCAAGGGAATCGTTTATTAAAGTTTCCTTAGCCTAAGTAATCTAATTCCCCAAGAGGTGATAGCTTAGTCAATGGAAGAATTTGATCAAGCTAAGTCTACACCAGGGTAAGGTTGTGAATTTTTCACACTCCTCCTGCATGTTGTCATGCAGACCAGCTCTGGCCCCAGTCACAGCTCCACTCTGCCCTCATTTTCTCTCTAACTCCAGGCCAGCTCTGTTTCTAGCCCCAGCAAGTCCCCCATCCCAGTTCCTCCTTCAGCTCCACCCTCAACCCAAGATCTTCTGCTGAACCAACCTGTTCAGAGCTCAGAATTTTCAGACCAGGAGAAACACTGATTTTGCAGTCTGTCTTCACACACTAGAACAGGGCCACTCAACTTAGGAAGCCCCGGGGGCCACAGTGATACTCACAGCACATGCTGGGGGCCGCAACTTAAGTGTGGTTACATATACATGCAAATATATATGCAAATAGGTTCTTTCACACTGATGGGCATGAATACAAAGATTAAGGCAAGACTACACAACACGCAGGCCCCATTTAACTCAGTTCTGCTGATATTAATACAATTCAATATTTACCCAATTTCCACCCATATGACAACACTTTTAATGAGCAATGATAGTCCAGGAATTGAACTACTAAAATGCATATCAACAGAAGACCATTATATCGACTACTAGAAGATGCTTCTGTTGAACTGCCATTTGAACTGTGACCAACAGAGGCAGCTAGTCTGGGCTCTGCTTCCTCATTGCTTGTGCTGGTTGTATGGAGAGGAAAAAAAAAGAAGCTTATGGGGCAGGCAAGGCTGCTGTGGTCCAGCTGCTAAGTCAGGTCCTACTCACCCCCTTTATCCCTGTGTACTGCTGCACTAGGATGCAGCAAAGGCGAGTAGCGGGGGCAGAAAAGATTCTAATATCATATGTCCTGCCTTGTCATCTCCAACCTGTTGCCTCTCCCCATCCTCCACTCTTGCTGGGATCCAGTACAAGGGCAGGGGAAGCAGTTGGCTGGAAGCAAACACTGAAACAGGGGCAGTAACTGGGCAGAGAGCAGTGGCAGTGTCTAGAATTGGGTGCAGGAAGTTGGCAGAGGTGCTAGGGAAACATCCCGCTGATGAGTCAGTAGTAACGAAAGGAACTTTCCCCTTCTCCTTATATGTGTATTATTTTTTAATTTATTTTGTGTATTTCAGGCTGTCTCCTGAAATTCCCATGTTCAAAAAAGGGAGGGTGGCCCTGAATGCTCAACCCTCAGAAAGCAGACCCCAAATAAATGTTTAAAGTCAAAACAAATTCATGACTGTCCAACTAAGCTCAGGATTTGTGTGTCTGGGTTTTGTGTGATTATTTTTTAAATTGTAGGGTTCACAGTACTGCTGTGCATGTAAGGGAATGATACAATGGATTTAAAATACACAAAACTCTGGAGTCTCTTTTTGCTTATCCTCTCTTTTGCTCCCGTGTTACTCAGTTGAGTTAATCTGAATTTATTTTCATACGTAACGAAGGAGAGTTTGAGTCAATTGTTTCTATATTGCTGATCGTTACATAACATGGCTGAATAACCTTTAAGTGTAGCAACTGTACTGTAGATAGTACACTTTTAACCCTAGCTCCTCAGATGGGGTCTGCACTATTCATTTTTGCTTGTCTCTATCCAGTTCAAGTTCATGGTGATAAATCTAGCTTATAAGGCACTTACAAAGATGGGTGTGGTGTGCTGATAGCTTTCATGATTAAATGCTTTCCTGTGTCAAATATAGCCTGTAATATACTACAAACAGGCAGTCGATTTTTATACAAACAGATCTGGCTGCTATCAGGTTCTCTGACATTTTATATGAATACTTAAAATAAATCCAGAAACAGGAAAGAAAGTACAAAATTATTGTTTTAAGCTAACTGCGAGGGCTTATCTTCAAAGTGGCAGAGTTTTCTATTGTATTTGGAGAAACTGCTCACTACACTGGCATAAAGGTTATTAGCAATGTGAGAGATTGGAGTTAAGTCCAGGCCCAGTTTTCACTTGTATGTAGAATCCTTTTGGTTTGATTGTGAACACTACACAAAGTCATTGCATTATTATTGTTGGTTTTTAAATTTACTAACTTTGGATCAAATCCTAATCCTGTTCCAGGCAGTGGGAATTTTGCCACTGATTACAGTGGGGCTAGGATGTTGGCAAAACACGGCAGTGCATTAGGGACAAGACAGACATGTATTTGAGCCGAGCCAAGATCAGATGTGCCTAGTGACTTTTGTGTGCTGTAAATTTTGGCTCCCAACCTCAGACTGGTTCAGCACCTGATTTTTAGAAAATGCTGAACACCCAATCTTCTGAAAATCGGGCCCCTTCAAGAAAGAGGGGCAACCAGAATTTTACTTCAGAAGGGGCTTATGTCAAGTGTTCCTGGAGATTCCTGGGTGCCAAAGCAGCTCTTCTAGCTCCCTTTCTTACTACAGTCCCCAGTGCATGCACACAGTTTTACAGGGAAATGGTACAGAGGAGTGGAAATATTGATTGACCCTGAACAGTATTTCCTTTGTACATCTTCACAGTTCCACAACCTCTGGAAACTGGGGCCTCTCAGCATGTTGGAGCCATGTATAGCATAGGGAGCCCCGCTTGCCATGATGTAGAGCAGGGCATGACTGTCAGTCCCCATCCTTCTCAGGCAGTCAAGGCCTGAAGTATCAAGTTCCTAGGGCTTCCTCTCCCCTGGGAAAAGTTAGGCCAGCTCCTTCTGCCCCACATGACTAAGCTCCTGGTGAGTGGTAGCCCAAGGGCTGTGATTCCTGGAGCTGGGTACCTCGGGCCATGGCTGACTGCATGAGGTGGGGGTTAGCAGACCCTGAAGGGGCTTGAAGTCCAACTTGAAGGTACTCCAGGATGGCACCTGTTGCACACCCCAGAGGCCAGGCCTGACCTATGCTGGGCTTGGATGTACTGAAGTGCTGCTACTTCTAGTAGTTCTCTCTGTGGACTTTTTTGCCTACTGCCACAGGGGGAGCTGAGTCCCCTCCTTGTACTTCTGCTTCAAGGTGTCTCAGGTTGGCCACCCACAAACTAAGTTGCACAAAATCACTAATCAGCTTTGAAAATGTTGAGCCCCTAAAATATATAACATGGTAGGCACACTAGTAAGGATGAGAGAATAGAATATACTCTGTGATAAGATGCTTGAGAAACTGAAACAGTCATCTAGCTAAAAATCAAATGTATTAAAAAATGAATGCTTTAATGAGACTGGAAAAAATACATTTGAGCCTTCTAACTGAAGGGCACTTGACCAGGGGTGTCTGTCTATGGAAAATGGAATTCAAATGTGAGACACTATAAGAATTGATTTATGCTTTCCTGGTGGTCCTTCACAAGCCAGAAAGGAATTAAGCAATCATTGTAACTTGGACCTAGATGTGGATTTGACAATCTAATCTGGAAAAAACTGTGAGCCCTTAAAAGTTAAAACAGTGTGAAATGTATTGCATTAACCTTCATGTAAAACAAGAAAAAAACCTTACAGGGTTTTATAAGGAGTAAGGGTAATTTTAAAAGAAGGGTTTTCTTTTGAAATAACTGTGTCTAGACAGTGTTTCTTTTTTTGAAATAGGGTATTTTGAAATGGCGCCCGGACGCGATTATGCAAATGAAGCATGGGAAATTCAAATCCGCGCTTCATTTGAAATCTTGCTCAGCTGCATTTGCATTCCTCTCTTGAAAGAGGAATGCACAGTGGACATACTCTTTGAGACTAACAAAATATAGATCTCTAATATCATGAACTTTCGAGGGCAAAACCTGCTTCTTCAGATGAGCTGGAAGCATTGGTAGATGTGAGCCAAAGGCATCGACAGAACTAAAACATAATATCAGTGTGGCTGCAAACATCAGACCGGGAGGTGATAGACTGAACTAATAATTCCTGGAATTTGACCAAACCAACACATCTAGACATAGTTTTTTTTAAAGGCTGAAATGCAAGATGGAAGGGAAAAGATGTTTTAAAGAATTTGAGAGGCATTTGCCAGACGTCTGCAACATTGCAATTCTCACTGTTATGGAACCCTGCTTTATGGTTTATCTCGGGTAAAGACCTTTGTAATTAAATCAGTATTAACTGTTGTGTCACTCACTGCTGGTAGATGGCCAAGGAAATGATAATACAAATTAAGCTAGGAACAGACTGCAGGCATTAAAAGAGTAAAGAATAAAATTGTAGCATGGGGTTAGTACATATAATTCTTCCACAACAGTAAACCAACCCTGCCTTGCCTGCTCAATAGCCATTCAGTCATGCTGGCTCTAATGCTCTTTTTTGTTAACACAATCCCTGTTTGTGGTGAGGATTTTGACAGCCACTTCATTACACTGGGACTCTGCTGAAAGGTGGTGGGAGACAATCTCCTTGCCTGTTTAATCATCTATGTTCATTAGCAAGTGCAAAGGCCTCAAAGCCTTGTTTGTGTTTTCCTGCTAAGAGGAAGATGCAGCTCTTGCTTTACCTCAGCATCAGTCAAATATGGAGAGAGGGGGGAGAGGCAGCTGGGTTGCCCCAAAAGGGACAAGTCAGGATCATGAGGCATTAGACACTGTGTCAATTCTACTTACTTTTTTTTTTTTTAATTACCTGATTAGCTGGCAGCCCAACAGTTGCAGCAAATTGGAGGTGTGTATCTGAGAGGCAGTCATTGGAGCCACTTCCTGCCGTGCCAGTACAATGCTTCATCAGGCTTAGGCCTGTTTTGAGACTAGTGGCTGCTTAGATAATCCAGTGGGGGACTAGTCGAGGAGAAACTCCTTAACATGATTCACACATTACCTGAAACAATAGTCACAGCACAATTTCAGATTAGAAAATGTAATTACACTGATAAATTGTTTACCACAAAATTGTTTGAAGTTTTTCAAAGGCTTTATTTGCAAGCAAGGCAGTATCTCTCCCATTGTGTTTTGTGTACTGGGCAAAAAGATAGTGGCGTGAACTCTAAGAAAAGGACCCTCCCTCAAATCATCAAGCTTTGAAAAAAAAATGTTTATCACACAGGCCTAGAGTCACATGCAAGTTTTAAAAATGTAATAAAATTTAAATCTCTGGGTGCCACTGATTGATGCAATTTGAAATTGGACTCTTACGTTTTTCAAGGATTGATGACTTGATCCTGGGGATGCTGAAAGGAAAGGGAGCTTTGTGCAGGATTAGAGTTGTACACTATGGAAAATCCCCAGGTGGTTAGGTATCAAAATAACTTATCAGATAAAAATTCTACAGTTGGTGGGGGGAGCAACATGATCAATAATTTCTGGGCCATTTAATGTCAGGGGAGACAAAATGGACAGCTATTTCTGTGCTAATTAAACTTAACTCACAATCCGAGCTGTGCTAAACCAGCCCAGACTGGAGCTAACCTAGGCTGATTTATAGTTTTGCACCCAAACCACACAGAACTCAGCAGCTCTGAATGATTTTCCTTCTGAACCTGAAATTCAAAGCTAAGCTGGATGCCACACTGCTGTCTTAAAAGGTGAAGGGCCATACTCTTATATGCTTGTGTACCTCTGGAAGCAAAAACTGACCTGAAATATTTAAATATTGAGACTTTTAAGTGTTTGAGACCAAAATTGTGGCACTAAATTCCTGCCTCCTCCTTTCTCACTCTTGAGGGGAAAAGAATCCAAAATAAATTACATCTGTTACTTGGGGTATCCATTCCCTGGGATTATAGGACAACATCAGTACCCTGATGCAAATAGAGCCCTGCCAGAGTTTGAGTTCAAAAAAGGTTGGGGTTGGCTGATGTTTGTGGTTAGATCCCAACTCCAAAGGAGAAGATCTATGAGTTGGGTTTCCTATCCTATCGAGAGAGCATTTTAAAGTTGAACCTTGATAAAACTGGAATCCTAAATTTAGAACTCATGTGATGAGTAAGTTGGTAATTGGGTTTAGTTCTCTGTATCTGAACTTGCTGCATGGTTCAGCCTTCCACTTTACTCACTTTTATAAACAATTATTTTTATCTTAAATGAAACTATTAAGACGAGAACATAGCATCTCCTTGACTGTAAATTTGTGTATGCCTCATTCCCCCTTCTCTAAGGGTATGTCTACACAGCAGCGTTATTTTGCATCTATACTATAAGTAGTTATTTTGACATAATTGTCAAAATAATGGCGAGTTGGAGGACTTTTTACTCCAACTCCTGTAACCCTCATTTTACAAGGAGTAAGGGAAGTTGAAGGAAGAGTGCTCTTCCTTCGACTTCCTGCTGCATAGACAGCACCAAAAGCCGAAATAAGCTATTTCAACTTAAGCTACACAATTGTAGCTCAAGTTGCATAGCTTATTTAAGCTTTAGCTCTGCTGTGTAGACTACCCTAAATGATTGTTTGTGATATGTCTTAAGTCAGGGCTTCTCTGCCTTAGTAAGGAGGGGGGAAAAGAGATAAGGGAGGATCGTTATCGAGGACGAAATTTGAGTAAAATTTGGCCAAAAAAGATTTAGAGTAAAATTTAGAAAATTCCCCTCATTGGACCTGTTATACTATTTGTACCACTCAATGTGAGTAAGAGTGGCTGAATAAGGCCCCAATATTTGCCAAGACATTTTTTTTTCTCAGATTGAAGCAGGAAGTTTTGAAAAGGCTCCACCCATATTAAGCTTTCGTTCCCCTCAATTCAGTGTTGTTCTTCCCCACTAGTTCATAAATAGTTTAGAATAGGGGTGGGGGACCTTAGGCCTAGGATTGAGGATCAGGGCTCCCTCCAGTGTTGGAGAGTCCGAACTAGTGCTTTAGTCCCCCTGCCACCCACCATGGGGCTGGAGCACACAAATTTACTAGTCTGGGTCCCTCTAGGCTCTGGTGTGCAAGGAGAATATGAGGAGTGCCTCTCCTTCTCAATCAGGGGCCATGTCAGTGAGGGTTTGAGGTTTTATTTTTTTGCTTCTCACTTGTGTGCGGCCCCTGACTGATTTTTCTGTGGGTCAGCGGCCCACAACCCAAAAAGTTCCCCACTTCTGGTTTGGAGTGACTGTAGCTTTGTTACGTTTTCTTCAGTGGTGAACATTGAAGTAAATGATGGTGGAAGAAGAATGTAAATTTTCCCCTAAATTACACCCAAGCAAGAACAGATCTATTCTGACCTGCTAGCATGTTTTAAACATGGTGTCTGTTGCCAGTCTGGATGGCCACAAAGCCCTATTTTCCAAAACATAGTAATATCCCAGGACAGTGTAAAAGTGGTTTGGTCTTGCCTGTGCAGTCAGGCTCAAAAGTTGTTCTGATAGTTTTAACCATGCTGTTGAATTGTGTGCCAGCTCTGGAAAGTTCTGGGGGAAATCCAGCCCCAATGTGAGAACAAAGGAATTAAACTTAGTGACAGGTCTTTACAGGGATGCTCTTTATTTAACAATGTAATATTTTATTCTGAACATTCCTGTTCTGTTCTATGTTGATTCATGTAGTTATATCTATAGTATGATTTCTGAACACAGATCCACCAGCACTAAGAAAATTAGTCTTTGCTGGTTATCGGTTTTAGCAATGGGTGTAGATGAGCAAGAATTGAATATGGTTCAGCTGCCAACATAGATGCAGGTAAACCATGGTCAGTGTTGTTTCTGCTTATAGCTAACCCCCCTGTATGCACTGATTGTCAAAAATGGGCAGCCTTCCTAGTAGAGATGAGGCTTTGGAAACTGTGTATAAAACATGGTTGTTTAACGTGGTTAAGGATGGCACCAAAATGTTTTAGAACCAGATTAAAAATCATCTTTTAACCATCACCTTTATCAAGTTCCCTAGCTGTGTGCTCACTGCTAATATGTCCCATTTCATAGACCAGATGTGACCATGTTGTATAGGCTCAAATTATATTGCAATTCTGCCTTTCAAACATAAAGGCCTTCCAGTGGATGGGGCCAAATTACAGTAAAAAGATGTTTGAAAATTACAAACCTTAACACCGCAGAGTAAGTCTGTACATACAAGCATGGAGCTTCCTTAAGAGTATCTTCTATGTTTCAGCTTGTCTGGAGGAACGATGTGTATGTATCAAACCTACAGACTGTAATAACTGTAAACAGTGTAATGTGCATATTAATTAACACAGCATATCCTACGCTGAAACTCATATGGGTCCAACTCATTGGAGCCACAGTCCTATCCACCTTGTATGCATCTAGTGGCCTATGGCTTGTAAATGCATGCTCCTACATCAATTTGTTCTTAACCAAAAAGCTGGTACTGGCAGTCTCAGTGATAGCATTTGAAGTTCTGAAAATCCTAGCCTTCACATAGAGTGATCAGGGAAATCTTTCAGTTAAGCTCACCACAGTTTTCTACAGGTTCAGTGAATGCTCATATTCACTAGTCCTTATAGCTTTAGACCATTAGAGCAGCTTAATTAGTCAGCAGCCTCGGAGAGGGAAGCCTCTATGAAGTTCCCCATATACCTAGCATCTGTCAAATTATTCTATAAGGAGAGGGGAGAAAGATTCTCTCTCCCCCCTTTTCCCTGCCCATCAAAGCAGCAGTTTCACCCTCCCTCTATAGCCCCTGTAGATTCCCTGATATCTGTGCAGACCTCACAGATGCCTCCAGAGGCTATAGAGCCATCCTAATGGAGTCCTTTAGCCTTTGGAATGACAGCAGGGATTCCTGCCCACCCGCAAAGTCCCAGCTCCTTGCTGCTCTCATGCTAGGGCTTACACCACACAAAAAAGGAGACATGGTTACATCAACTTTTGTTTGACTGTACTGCTATTGGCAGGGGGAGGGACCATGCATGCTTCCCCAACCTGGAGCTACTCAGGCCCACCCTGTGCCCGGAAAGCTGGGATGGTTGAGAATCAGGTATTCACTGAAGATGTATTACTTGGATTTTAAAGTCCCTAGCGAGGTCTCACCTTCTCAAGAGTAAAAATTAGCAGCTCACTCCACCAGCAGTTCTGAACCATGATGCCACTCTGTGGTTAACTCGTTTTTAATAGTCCATTGGTTTCTGTAGCATTTTTGGATATTAGTGGTTGCCAACAAAGAAGCCCCAATTTATTTCTCTGTGCTCCTGTCTTAGAGCAGTCTTTTCAAGTGAATACCATTGCACATGTCCACTTCACACTGTACAATGATCCAGGATCTTCTCTTCTGTTGAAGGCCGTATTCTACAGTATTGCATGTAGAAACTGGACATCTTAAATGTGTGTTAATTGTGCATCGTGACCTGAGCAGTGATGTCCCTCCAGGTCTTTGAGTGAAATATCCATCCAAGTGAAATAGTTTGATAAGTCCAAGGTTAGTTTTCCAGGTTTGTAACAGCAGCAGGACTCAAATCCTAAAAAGAGATTTCACTGGAATGGGGTAGAATAAAACTCTTGAAGAAAAGAAACCAGTGATCTGAAATGCTTGTCCCATCCATTTAATAAAACCCCCACTACTTCTGCAGCCAATAAATGAACACCCAGGTATGACTGTAATAGGAATATCCTAGTGTGTGCAGCACTAGAAGCCACTGAAAATGTGAAGGGGGTCTGAAAAACTGGTACTTAATGCACTGATCTTTGGAGCCTTCACAATGAGGCATTGTTAGGTATAGGATCTGCTAAACAATGAGTCCTTGATAGGGCATAATACCTATTCAGAAGCTCAGCTTTGCACACTTGCTCTTAGAACATCCTCAGCTCAACCTAAATTTACCTTTGTTGCACACAATGCACATGTGACAGACTGCTACATTCATTCATCTATTTTATTCAAATTACTGACAGGCTTACCTACTCTGATTGCTGTAAAGCTACAACTGTTTCATATGGGTCCTTTAAATCAATAAAATTGTGAGTCACCAGCTGTTGAACTTGCTACTATCAGTGAGAGAGCTCAGTGACACCAGAATGTAATGGGTTAAAGTTTAAAAATGGTGCAAGAGAACATAACTTGTTGTTAAGCAGTTGGCTTTGGCACATACTTTCTACACACTCTCAGAACAGTTTTTCCTTTTGAATAACAAGTACAATATACAGCACATACTGTACTTTGTTGCTGTTCAACATTAACTCAAATGTACTGTTTGTTCTTAGCAATCGGTTAAACGCCTCCTATTACTGCAGGCTGATCGCTAGGCTTCTAGGGCAGGAAAAAGTATCCGGGACACAGTATTCCCACTGTGCTTTATGTACTCTGCCATTCATACAGATTCTTCATTACAGAATACATGCACACAATATGAAGATTTCTTTGTTACAGCTGCAGTTGACAGTTGCAAAAGTTTGCAGTAAAACACTGTGTCCTGCTGTTTCATGACCTTGAAAATTCATTTCTCTCAAAGTTCCTTTGAAACGGCCTTTTCTCCAACAAAACCAGTTCACATGTTAGATGGTTCTTGTATAACTTGATTTTTTTTACTTGTCCAAAGCCAATGTAATAATTTGAAATGTAATCTTTCTCTGGAAAATTGGATTATTTTGGAGGTGAAGCATTGTAATTTTCCTCTTTTTAAGGTAAAATTGAACCAGCTTCAAAATGAAATATCCAAATGTTGTTTTCAAACTTTTAGTATAAAATTTGTGCATATTTGAAGTTAGTTATCTACTGCATTTATTTGAAATATGAGCATTGAAAGTACCACTACAGAATGTGGGGAAATATTTCTTGGCCAGGTAGAATGTTCAGGTTTGGAAAACTACTTTCTGTAATCCATGGGTTATTCCAACAGTGTACCACAGTCTCTATTGCTTTAACTAGAGGTAATACCTTTCTAACCACCTTATAGAAGGCTACGTCTAGACTGGCATGATTTTCCGCAAATGCTTTTAACAGAAAAGTTTTTCAGTTAAAAGTATTTGCGGAAAAGAGCATTGAGATTGGCACAGACGCTTTTGCACAAAAGCACTTTTTGCGGAAAAGCGTCCATGCCAATCTAGACGCGCTTTTGCGCAAGAAAGTCCCGATCGCCATTTTAGCCATCGGGGCTTTTTTGTGCAAAACAAATCTCAGCTGTCTACACTGGCCCTTTTGTGCAAAAGTTTTGTGCAAAAGGGACTTTTGCCCGAATGGGAGCATCAAAGCTTTTCCTCAAGAAGCAATGATTTCATACAGGAGGAAGTCAGTGCTTTTGCGGAAAATCAAGCGGCCAGTGTAAACAGCTGGCAAGTTTTTGCACAAAAGCGGCTGATTTTCCGCAAAAACTGGCCAGTCTAGACACAGCCGAAGTGTATTGCCTGTGGTCCAAAGGTTCATGATTCACATCTCAGCTGCAATATGCACTTAGCATATTGAAGGATTCTGCTAACTGAACAAGTCCATTCTTGTCCTTTGGACTAGTCTGTTTTGGCTGGCTGTCAGATGAGAGACTGCACAATACTTGTCCTTATAATGCCAAGGTTAACTGTGTTTAGCGCGGAAGCCTTGGGTAACTCGAATATAATGAGTTGCCTATTAGAGGGAACTGAGGGGTGAACGATGTGTATTAGCCCTATTGCATGTACATTGATTTTGACCTGATGTCTTCTTGATAAGTAAGAAGTCTATTCCCACATGCACTTGTCCTAAAAAATTAGTGGACACAGAAGCGTGAATTAAAAAGTAGATGCCTTGGAGCCTCCTGAAAGCAAATATATCACAACTCTGTCATAAAGGAAGGGAATGAACATCTTAGCTCAAAATTGGATAAGAAGAAACATCATTCACAGCTCTTAGAACCCCCTTTTAATGCTCACATTTGGTGCTGTCCTAGATATTGTGTATTTGTAAGGGCAAAGGCTAGTCTGCATCTTACACCTATTTCCGAATCCTTTGATACCTTCCACTTATCCCCTTACCTCCTACAGTGCTTTAAAATGACCTTTGGTATTTACGTGTTTGATAGTGAAAAATATGTCTGCCTTTTACACATTGCTGAAGGTAATGTTGCCAAAGGGCCTGATCATTTGAGATTTGAGGGAGGTAATGCCATTGGGATGTAAATAAGGTGCTTAGAGAGGTGATAGACACATGTGCTGTGTATTGGCACACACAGCTATGTGAATGGCAGGACAGTGCCTATGGGCTAGAATCTACAAAGAAATAATCCAGTAGTAATTAGCCTCCTCTTCTATTTTTAGAGTTGTTTAGTGGCAGACATTCCTGTGTCAGATGTGATAGATCACCTCTGAACTGGTTGGCTGCCACTGTGGGGAGGAGACAAGCATAATGTTCTCTCTTGGTGGTGTTTTGGACAGGTTTTGTTTTTGTTCCCTAAAGTTCTGGAGGTAGCATAAGGGGAAGTCTATGAGCAGCCTGTTGGTCTATATTCCCTTAGTGCTGGTAAAATCAAGCAGGGGAGGTAAATGACATTTTTTTTAAAGTTTGTTCACATGTTGAAGTGAATGAGCATCAATCCGTCTTAGGCATTGATATGTCCCTCTCTTCTAAAGTGTCAGTCTATAATGTATTATCCACACAAAGCCCTTGGGAAGTAGGACAGGCTTGGACATGGGTGGGCAATAATTTTTGATAGTGGGGGGCCTCTTCAAGAACCTAGTAAGTGATCAAGGGCTGCACTCTTCCATTATATTAAAGGAAGATCTGGAATGGAGGTTGGGGTCAGAAGGGATCTGGGATTGAGGTTGGGTACAGAAGGAAATTCAGGGTAGGGGGGTGGGGTGTAGGAGGGGATGTGAGATCTGTGAGAGATTTTGGGTCAAGGAAGGGGATTGTGGCCTTGGAGGTGTAGGAAGGGGTGCAAGGGTTTGGGTTGTGACCTAGGGCAGGAGATTGGTATGCAGGATCTGAGAGGGGTATAAGTGCAGGAGCAGGGACACAGGATGGGGAGGGCAGAAGAGAAGATGGGAGAAGAAGGGAGTGACGTTCCAGATGCAGGCTCTGGCTAGATTTTAGTGGTTCCCAAACTTTTTGGCATCATGCCCCCTTTTTGATTTTTGAGAAACCCTCACGCCCCCCCTCCCAAAAAAATAGCAGCAAAACTTGGGGTGGGATTGACGGGGGAGTGTGGGGCTGGGTCACCTCGCACCCCCCCCAGAATTTCTTCACGTCCCCCACCCCCAGTTTGGGAACCCATGCGCAGCTAGAAAGTGCTTACCTTAAGCAGCTCCTAGCTGGCAGCCAGTGGGACTTTGGGGCCTCCTCCTTGCCTGCCATACTTCTGCTTTACGCTCAAAGCAGCTGGCTCGGGGGCGGGGGGACATGTGTGTCTCTGTGCACCCCTCATGGTAGGGAGTTCTCCATGCACTGCCTATCGTGCAAGCACTGCAGGATTATGCTGGAGTCAGGGGCACCCCACGCAGGGATACAAAGGCACACACATGACCCCCGCAACTGGACACTTTGAGCAGTGTGCAGGGGTGTGGCCAGAGGGGACGACAGCCACCCCGAGCCCCAGGACAAGGTGAGGGAGAGCAGCTCCATGCCTCAGAAGAGGCAGGGTAAGTAGCAGAAGGGATGGTGCTGAGGGCAGTCAGCTCTTAGCGCCACCCAAACTACAGCACACTCCCTCCCCTCAGCCCACAGAGCTGCACAGAGCAGTGCTCCAGTGCTTCACCAGCAATTCAAAGTGGCCCGGGGCTTCGGCCATCACTGCTGCCACAGTAGCAGTGGTGGCCAAGAGCTCTAGGCCCCTTGTAATCTCTGGGCCTTAGGGTAATTGCTCCCTTTGCCCCCACCCCCTGTTGGCAGGCCTGTGGGTGGCAAGCAGGGGGTCTGCCCAAGGATCTCTCTCAGCTGCGGGACGGTGGCGTGCCAGATCTGCTGGTTTGGCAGGTTGGATCAGGTCTGCTGGCTGTATTTTGCCCACCCCTGAACTCTGATTTATTTTAATATAGCCATCTTGCACACAGTCCTTCCCCATACCCCACTTCCACCACCTCTGCTTGCAAATGTGGAGCTGAGTGAGAGTCAAAGGGTGTGTCTACAGGGCTTTTAGTGACAAGACTGTGTCAACACAGCTCTGTCACTAAATGTCAGCATGTGCAAATGCTGTTCGTTGGTATGTTTGCCAACAAAATACTTCCACCCCCGAGAAGCAGATTTTGCTTTGTTGGCAGCAAAGTGCTCCTGCCAAGAAACCAGCATTCACACTTTCACTTGCCATGGCAAAACTTTGTCATTCATGGGCCATGGGTTAAGCACCCATGAATGAAAAATTTTTTGCCGATCAAGTGCAAGTGTAAACGCGATCTAAGCCCCAGTCCTACAAAGTTACTGCCCTAACCATTGAACCATCCTTCCTCTAGCTGCCTTTGTGGCTAGTGGATCATTCACTGTATACTGATGGTTCTTCTAAAAATGGACTTGACTTGGAACTCTTGACCCCAAAACTCTTGCACTTTGAGACAGCTGGGATCTGGATCTGGTTCTGATCTATGAAGCTCTGGTCCAACTCAAACTTTTTTATATGATCTTAAAATTCTAAATTTTGACTAGAAAAATGTTGCTTGCTCTGCTGCTTTGTTTTTCTTTCTAACAGTAAGTGTTGAAATACTGAAGCCTGTCTGTTTAGACTGTGTGAATATTTTGCTAGAAAACAGCTTAATTGTACAGGGTGAAGAGTTAAGGTTTATTTTTATGCATCTCTGTTTTTAGCTGCAAGTTGACATAGCTGGCTAGTGGTGGAAGCCCCTTTGTCTGAAACATCCCTTATCCTATCTGTCCCTTGAGCATACTGTGTGCCAAATTATCATCCCTAATAGGCTGCATGATTTTCTGGATAGAGGAAACATCTTGAAAAGTTTGTTAAATGTGTTATGTCAGAGAAAGTGTTTCATGGATCTTTTATAGTGTACACAAGGACATCATTGGCCCAAGTCTGAAGTGCCATATTCCCCAAGCTCACCTGTTCAGCAAAATGTTATTCACAGCATCTGATTATCCAACTGTGTACACTTGCCTGCCATTTTTTCAGAGATACTTACGCAGTAGCGTTTTGCAATGACGACAATTCTTTTCCTGTCTGACCTAGAAGACTACAGTGACTCAGTGCTCACTGGTCAGCCTTAAAGATTAAATCGAGGACACTAACCTAATTACTTTAACAGTTATTTTAAAGGATTTCCCAAGAATGAACATCATGACAAAATGTAGTTAAGGGGATTTTAGTAACTCCTGAAACTGAAGCTAATGATGCAACCCAAGATGAACTTCACTTTAAAGCTACACATTGCCGATTTCTTAAACAAATAATCAGTATTGTGAGGAATATTGTGAGGCAGATCCTGAACCTAATAGGAGCCTAGTTCTGTGGCATTTACATAAGTAGCTCTATTTGCTGCATTGGGACTTCATTAAGGAGTAACAGTTGCGGGATTTGGTCATATAGATTGAACCTCTCTAGTTCGGTACACTCTGGTTCAGCAATACTGGTGATCTGGCATGATTTTAGTTAGCTGGATGTCCACTTATCATGGGTGTGGCCAAGTTTCCTGCAGTCCCATAAAGCTTGTTACAGCCACTAGTCCTGGCTCTGTGTTCTGTGCTGTTATTTAGCTCTAATTGACCCCTAAATGTCTTCTAAAAGCCCACTAAGCAGTAGAAGTGTTGGTAATGCTGCTAGACAACATTGACCTCCTGAGATCCGGCAAATTCTCTGGTTCAGCATCGATCAGGTCCCAAGGGTGCCGGACTAGAAATGTTCAACCTGTAGTACAATATCTGCAAAGTAAAATTATTCTAATATCTAACTCTCCCCTAAATACAATATACAGAAAATACTTCTGAGGAAATCCGTGGTGTTTTTTGCAATTATTGTGAAACATAATTTCTAAAAACATTACTCTTCAAGTATGTTTTGTTTAATCTTTTGTTTATTTTTCAGATAATTGCTATATTATTTGGTGGAGGTGAGAAGTCACAGAAGACTTGATTGTGGTGGTCAATATAGCTGCCTTCCTATTGATAAGCATATACATAGTAGGTCAGATTCTCATCTCAGTTACACTAGTGTAAATTTGGAACACCATTGACTTTGAACCCCCACAAACTCAGAGAGCAATTATTTCTCTTTGTACTGCAACAGTATTGTGGTTTGGTGTTTGTTTTTTAAATCTGGTTTGACTTCACATTTTATAACTTTGAGCAGAAGGTAACTAATCTTTATAGGCATCATATAATAAAAGTGATTTAAAGTTGGTTCAAATAATCAAGAAATACTAATGTTGCTCCAAGTTACTCTGAGGTAAATCTGAAATAACTCCCTTCAAGTCTGTGAACATAAGAATGCCCATACTGGGTTAAACCAAAGGTCCATCTAGCTCAGTATCCTGTCTGCCAACAGTGGCCAATACCAGATGCTCTCCTAGAGGGAGGAAACACAACAGATAATCCTCATGAGATCCCTCTTCTGTCACGCATTTCCAGACAAACAGTGGTTAGGGACACCATTTCTACCCATCCTCGCTAATAGTCATTGATGTACCTAACCTCTATGAATCTATCTAGCTCTGTTTTGAACCCTGTTAAAGTCCTAGTCTTCACCACATCCTCTGGCAAGGAGTTCCACAGGTTGATTGTGCACTGAGTGAAGAAAAACTTCCTTTTGTTTGTTTTAAAACTGCTGCCTATTAATTTCATTTGGTGACTCCTAGTTCTTATATTGTGGGACTAAGTAAATAACTGTTTTACTTTTTCCATACCATTCATGATTTTCTAGATCTCTATCCTATCCCCCCTTAGACTCCTCTTTTCTAAGTTGAAAAGTCCAAGTCTTTTTAATCTCTCTTCATATGAGACCCATTCCAAACCCCCTAATCATTTTTGTTGCCCTTTTCTGAACCCTTTCCAATGCCAATATATATTTTTTTGAGATGAGATGACCACATCTATATGCAGTATTCAAGATGTGGGCATACCATGATTTTATATAGCAGCAATAAGATATTCTTTGTATTATTTTCTATCCCTTTTTAAATGATTCTTAACATTGTTTGCATTTTTGACTGCTGCTGCACACTGAGTAAATGTTTTCAGAGAACTCTCCATAATGACTCCAAGATCTCTCTCTTGAGTAGTTGTAGCTAAATTAGTCCCCATCATATTGTATGTATAGTTGGGATTATTTTTTCCAATGTGCATTACTTTACATTTATCAACATTAAATTTCATTTGCCATTTTGTTGCCCAATCACTGTGGCTTTATGTTAGATTTAGATCAGAGTAGTTTAGTAGAATTTGGGCCTGTTGTGATTGAGCAATGGTATCTGCTCCATAATGAAGATTGGAATTGAGTTTCCATTGTAAGTCTGAGATTTGCTCTCTTTTCTGCTGCACTGCCTACTATTGGCCTCTTATGTCCCCAGTACTCCTCTCCTGGTTGCGGCACAAAGGTCTGGAGAAGTAAGGGAGCTAGTTCCTACAGATCTCGTGGCCTGTGGTCTGTGTGGGTTGGCAGTGGGGGAAGAAAGAGGAGGAGAGGCAGAGGAGTGCAGAGGTCTTCTGTTGAAAAGGAAGTCAGGGACATTTCACCCTTCCTATGATCTCTTAAGGTTTTGAAGGACAGGAGAATCATCAATAACTCTTAAGCCTTGATGGCGAGGAGTCCTGTGGCACCTTATAGACTAACAGAAGTGTTGGAGTATAAGCTTTCGTGGGCAAAGACCCACTTCGTCAGATACATGTTTTTGCAGATTCAGATTAACACGGCTACCCCTCTGATTCTTAAGCCCTGGTCACTACAGACCAAGGGAGCATTCCGTTCCTGTTGACTGCCCTTAAGACTGTTTTGAAAAACTAAAGTAATTCCCAAACAAAAATCTTCATTAAAGAGGAGTTAAGACTGAGAGCACATATAGGTGATTTAAGGGCATTGTAATCCCTTACAATAACATTGGAAGTTACATATATAATAAAATGCCTTTAAAAGGCTAGGAAGTTCCCAGTTAAGGAAAGGAAACCCAAACATGGGACATTCATCATTAAAGTATTAAACTCCAACTGAAATTACTCTGCATGGAAAGCAAACAAACAAATAAAAAACCCCCCACAACCAGTCATGTATCACTTTTTTAAGACTAACAAGATGGTTTATTAGGTGATATATGATCTGAAGAAGTGGGTCTGCCCCACAATAGCTTATCATCTTGTTAGTCTTGAAAGTGCTACATGACTTTTTTGTTTTGTTTTACCAAGATCAGAATAACACGGCTGTTTCTCTGTTACTTTTCTGCATAGAAAGGTGAGGGCAAGTGGCTCAGTTTGCAGAAGCAAGGCCTGAATATGTCACCATAAAAGAACAGCACAGGGAGAACAAATGGAGTTGTTCAGGAGAATTTTAAAGTTCTCTCGTGGATTTTAATTGAAGAGGCAGGATTTTTTTTTATTTTTAAAGTTGAATTATTCGAATGATAAGACAGGCAGCAAGTATTGGTATTTAAAGCCCCGCTCTCAAAGAGCCACAGCATCAGACTGAATCGAGGCCATAGAAAATACTGGACAGGGTACGGGAGACAGCCGAGTGGAATGCCTATGTTAAAGGCAGAAAGATACTGTGTTCTTTGTGCGCTGCTATGAAAAATCAGGTACAGTAGTTCAGTATGCTAGACCAAATATTCCTCCTGCTCTTTTCTCTCTAGTTAATACTATTTATTTAGACAAAATAATTTAATGCAGAGTTATGATGATTAACCTGATACTAAAGTGCAAAAGTCTCAGAGGGGTAGGTGTGGTATGTCTACACTGCACCCTTAGCTCAAAATAAGACACACAATTTGCGGTATGCAAATTGAGTATTTTATTTCCATTCTTTTTTGAAATAGGCTATTTCAAAATTTGGCGCATCTACACAGTGCAAATTTTGAAATAAAACACTATTTCAAGACATCGCTTATCCCTTGTTCAATGAGGTTTACAGGGATGATAAATAGCTAGATAAATTCATGGAGGTTAGGTCCATAAAAGGCTATTAGCCATGGGGTAGGAATGGTGTCCCTGGTCTCTGTTTGTCAGAGGCTGGAGATGGATGGCATGAGACAAATCGCTTGATCATTGTCTTGGTGCTGGGCACTTGGTGCTGGGCACTGTCGGCAGACAGGCTACTGGGCTGGATGGATCTTTGGTCTGACCCAGTACAGCCATTCTTATGTTCTTATGATGAAATAGCGCACTGCTATATTTCGCAATAATGGATGCGTTCAAAAGATGCAGGGTAGCTATTTCAGGATATATGTATAGTTCATGAGATTTCATGGGCAAAACCCTCATCTGATACTATATATATATTTTTGTTACTTTCAGATGCAACAGGACTACTTGTTACTAAAGTGCAAATTATTTTTAAAATCTGTATTTGTGTGTTTCAAACTAGTAGCAGTTCACCATTTAACTCTATTACAGACACATTTCATAATGCATCAGCTTTAAAAAATGACTCTTTAGGACCCCAAGCCAGCAAATGGGTCCACTCGAGCAGCCCCTTAATACTTGCACAGATCTGTTTGCAGGACTGATGCCTTGTGACTTCCATGGGCTTTGGATCAGGTCTTTGAACATCTTCAAAATTCCAAACCTATTTACCTTTTGATAAAAGCAACAAGAAACACAAATAGAAGCATTTACTCTGTGTGATAGGTAGGGTTTGATGGTCTAAAGAGTTTTATAACCAGCTACGTGCATGGTACATCCCAGATTCCACTGTAGCTCACTTTAACAAGGTCTCAGATTCCTTCTGGTGACATCAGACTTCTCTCTGATTGATGTATGCTTACTCATGTTATCTGCTGCTTTACTTTGATTGAAAGTAACTGCAGCTGGCCTTCTTTATAATCTTTCCATTTAAAAAAAGAAAGAGCTATTCATGTTAACTATATATTTACCTGTGATATTTTTTCTTACCGTATTGAAAAGGCTGGACTTTTTTTGAAATAAATTATGGTTTCATTTACAAACTATCTATTGCATAGAGGAGTGCTTGGTGCCTGTGTGGGGAAGGGGTTCAGGAAGAGCCTTCCAGAGGGGAAGGGAAGGGGTATGTGGGGTCACCCTTTTTAGTGATTAAAGTGTTCATATGGGCATAGGAGAGGTGGTATATTCTCCCTCCCCCACAGTGCTACCACTGGTCACCTGTGATTGCATAAGGTGTAAATTGCTGAGCTTGGCACCATTATGTCATACAACTTATGTGTAAACGTAGGGTGGGATTTTCAGAAGTGCTCCATGTTGGCTTAATTCTGCTCCCAGGGGAGTTGCCATTGACTTCAACAGAAACAAAGTTAGACCACTGGGGATTACATGTGCAAATCCCAGCCCCCCCAAAGTAGAGAAATAATACCTTAGTAGTACAGGCGCAGACTACAGCTTCAATGTTAATGTGGAAGAAATCCTTCCTGTAAAGCCCAGAAATGCAATCTTTATCTTCAAGTAGCTAGGGAAGGGCGGAAGTCACTTATAATAAGTAATGAGTCCTTATAGTACAGTGAATGAGAACAGCTAAAGTGGTGTTTCTCAGGGCTAATGTCCATCTGTCAAGTTGTGGAAAAGAGTTTCAGCTTGAAAAATAGCTTTTCTTTTCTTTGCAGCTCTTCATATTAATGTGAGATATTAACAAAGAGTAATCAGAAGGAACTTAAATTAGGAAGAAACTGATATGACTTGTCATGAAATATTCCTATCTTCACAGCTATTGTGCACTTTATCTAATGTCCATAGCTATCTGATCAGGGCTGTTTATTTCCCTGTTGAATTATTACTGAAGTCTGAGAGGGCACTGCTTTAAACAATGGAGCTGGTCAGCAGTGTTAGCAATTCATTTCCATCAAATATAGCCCTGTGTGGGCATTTAAAGCTTGACTTTGGCCTAAGCCTTCTTTAATACTTTATAGTTTTTGGAGATGCTACCAAACAGGGTCAGACTTAAATCACAGCAAGAAAAGTGACTCCTTGGAACCCTCTGCTTTTTTCAGTTCCATAATAAGAACGTCTTGTGATAAGCAAGTTCTACTGCTGCCCTGGCTACTAGTGACTTCCAGGTAAAGTTAAAAGAATTAGGTTTGAATGCTAAAGCCATAAATGACTTGAGTCCCAATTACCTGAGGAATTGCTGTCTTCCTATGTGAAACTGCACCAACTGTGATCTCCAGTGTGTTGGATTAAACAGCTCCCCCTCTCCTGGTTTAAAAACGGGAGGGGGGGCTGGCTGTAAGGGGGATTGGCAGAGGGGGTCCTTGGCTTTGTAATTAGCTACAAAGATAGTTTCTCCAGAGACTACCTTTGGTACCCCTCAGGGCATGATACAAAAATGCATAGCAGAGATGGATGGATAGAACTACCTCCTCTATTGTAATGCAGATGGAACTAATTGTGTCCCCATAACCTGCTTAACATCCTGAATTGTCTGATGCTTGACAAGTTATTGACCACAGTTATGTGCCATCTGCATTATAACTCTTAACCTGCTGTACCTGAGTCAGGAGACAGCAAATTTGTAACTAGGCCTCTTCATTTAGTATAAACAGGGCCTAAGAGTGTGCAAAGCCATGACTGGGTTTTCCACTCTGGCAGGCAATGAAACAACTTGCTGCTTCCATGCATTTGACAGCTGGAATTATTAACTGAATGGAACATTAAATCAATGCCTATAACACTGAGGCTAGTTTTTCAACCCTGGTAGGTTCTGGCAAGTATGTCTGGAAACATTCCCTGCCAAATGGATAACCATCTGAAGAACACGAGCAATACTGGATCTAGGTCCCAGGACTCAGACAGCTCTGCATGAGGCACCTGGCTAACACCACAAAGGACTTATCAGATGGACATTTTATCTCGGTGTTGATCTGTCCAACTATTTTCTCCAGTATTTTTAGGAATTTTGGCATCTGCTGCACCAGAACAGCCATTTACAGGGTCTCCATGGTAAAACAGGGTCTCCATCTTTTTATGCACTGTTCCGCCTAAGTAAATCCCTTTGAAACCTGCATGGGAATAGCAGCCTCCTTAAAATGTAGATGGGTGAGTCATATGCTGAGGGAGCACAGCCCTTGCATGCATGAAATAGGAGTTTAAAAAGTGTTCCACACACTCCTCCGAAAATACATCACAAAGCAGTTTTTGCTCTTGCATTGAATTCATGCGCCACAGAGCGTGGCACACTGACGTATGCAGCTGACGAACACAAAACGCCAGCAGAGAAGCTGGCTTGGAGCAGCCATAAACAAGACCACATAGGGAGACCCAGCCTTGCCTGAAAGCTCCGCTCTGCATGAGGCACCTCGCTGGACCCACTGAGAGCTCATCAGATTGTTGTTTTATCTCTGTGTGCATCTAACACTGTATTTGGGTGGGGAGATGCGATTTCTCAGCTATTCTTAGGGATTTTGGCACCTGCAGTAATTCACAGGAGGTCTGAATGGGCCTACTTGACACATTGTTCTGGCAGGCAGTCCCATTGAAACTCAATTGTCTCAGCCCTTTCCTGGGCCAGATTCAGCCCCACCAAAAGTGGAGAGCAACTCTCATTGACTTCAGAGGGGTTCTACCCCACTTACTCCACAGCTGGGTAAGGCTTTCTATCCCTTTATTAGCAAAGCATGGGGCAGTCTCTGCTGATATGGCATGCACGCACACTCTCACCCCACACCTCACATACACATTCTTTGCTCTTCGGACAATAGCACAACTCCTAATGCTATGACTTAAGGGAGGCTTAATTGGATTTACTGTGCAAATAAAAAGCTCTAATTGGGTTTATGATGACTAGATTTGCAAGTCTGATTCCTCAGAGAAGTTGAGGTGCTTGCATTTTTCAGTTAATCAAGTTTCAAAGGTGCCCAAAGGGAAGCAAAACAGATACTTATTCAATCCCCATAAATGTGGATTCTAAATAATTCAAACATAACATGAACTCAGCAATATGGTTACATTACTTGTAAAATGACATCTTTGGGAATTACTGAATAGTGTCACTTGTTTTTCATCCTGAACATTATACAGTGCAAATAGGAAATAAAGTATTATTATTGGCAGAGAAAAACGACAAGGCTTGTTTTTTTGCTTGTACACAAATTGTTTCCATGTTTCATTAGTCTCTGGAAGTATTCTGCTCCTTTCCTCTCCTTGGGGACAATAGGAGAAACTTAAGCTAATGAAGATTGTAACCCCGTGAATGCCATTCTCCTCTAGCTGAGTGGACAGAGCCTTGGAAATGTGTGCTTTTTTTTACCCCCATAAAATTATTAAATGTATGTGAGGAATAATATAAATCAACATGTACCTCTTTTATATCTTTGCAAGACTGGAGAACATATGAAGGATCCTGACTGAGAGAAGAAAGAAGAGCCGCAGAATATGAACCCTGGACTTCAGAAAAGCAGACTTTGACTACTATGGGAGATATGTAGGAGATCACCAGGGTTATGTGCACCCCCTATGCCATTGGTGGGAGGGGCCGGCCAGCAAGAAGGGGGTGGAGCAGTGGTAGGGAGTGGCAAGGCCTGTTCTGGGGGGAAGAGGGAGATCACGTGGCTGATGGCTCCACTGGTTCTCCCTGATCAGTCTCCTCTGTTGACTCCCTCAGGAAACTGATGGGCAGGATCTCCTGGGAAGCTAAAATGAGGGGGAAAGGAGTCCAGGAGAACTGGCTGTATTTTAATGAAGCAGGCAACTAGCTTGGTTTAGCAGAGAAATCTTTAGTGAGTTTAAACACAAAAAGGAAGCTTATGCAAACTGGAAACTTGGACAGATGACTAGTGAGGAGTATAAAAACATTGCTTGAGCATACAAGGGTATAATCAAGAAGGCCAAAGCACAAGTGGAGTTGCAATCAGCACGGGATGTGAAGGATAACACATATCTATAGCTTCAGGGGGTAACCGAGTTAGTTTTTACAGGAAAAACTTTAAAAAACAGCAAATAGTCTGGTAGCACTTTATAGACTAACAAAACATGTAGATGGTATCACGAGCTTTCGTGGGCACAGCTCACTTTTTCAGAGGACCAGACTTTGGTCATCTGAAGAAGTGGGCTATGCCCACGAAAGCTAAAGATACCATCTACGTGTTTTGTTAGTCTACATATCTATAGATATGTTATCAACAAGAATGTCAGGGAAAGTGTGAGAACGTTATTGAATGAGGAAGGCAACCTAGTGATAGATGATGTGGAACAAGCTGAAGTGTTCAATGCTTTTTTGTTTTTTGTCTCAGTCATCACAGATAAGCTCAGCATTGGGCAGCACAGTATAGGAAAGAGGTGAGCAACCCTCAGTGATGAAAGAACAAGTTATGGACTATTTAGAAAAGTTGGACAAGTCCCTGGGGCCATATGCAATACATCTGAGGGTGCTGAGAGAGTTTGCTGATGTGATTGCAGAGCCATTGGCCATTATCTTTGACAACTCATGGTGTTTGGGAGAGGTCATGGATGAAGGAAAAAGGCAAATGTAATATCCATCTTTTAAAAAGGGAAGAAGAGGAATCCAGGGAGCTACAGACTGGTCACCCTTACCTCAGTCCCTGAAAAAGTCATGGAGCAGGTCCTCAAGAAATCCATTTGAAACACCTGGAGGAGAGAGAGGTGACGAAGAACAGTCAATGTGGATTCACCAAGGGCCTGACCAACCTGATTGCCTTCTCTGATGAGATAACTGGCTCTGTGGATATAGGGAAAGTAATAGGCGTGATATACTTTGACTTAAGCAAAACTTTTGGTATCGTTTCCCTCAGCATTCTTGCCAGCAAGTTGAAGAAGTATGGCTTGGATGAATGGACTGTAAAGCAAATAGAAAGCTGGCTAGATGGTTGGAACTCAATAGTTAATGATCAGTGTCTCGATGTCTAGTTGGCAGCTGGTATCAAGTAGAGTGCCTCAAAGGTCAGTCCGGGGGCTGGTTTTGTTCATCATCTTCATTAATGATCTGGATGATGGAGGGATTGCATCCTCAGCAACTTGGCAGATGACACTAAGCTGAGAGATGAGGTAGATACACTGGAGGGTAGAGATAGGGTCCAGAGTGTTCTAGACAAATTGAAGGACTTGGACAAAAAAAAATCTGATTAGATTCTGATGCGATTCAACAAGGACAAGTGCAAAGTCCTGCACCTAGGATAAAAGAATCCCATACTCTGCTACAGGCTGGGGACTGACTGGCTAAGTGACAGTTCTGCAGAAAAGGACCTGGGGATTACAGTGGATGAGCATCTGGATATTAGTCAACAGTGTGCCCTTGTTGCCAAGGAGGCTAACAGCATATTGGACTGCATAATAGGAGGATTACCACCAGATCTAAGAAAGTGATTGTTCCCTCTATTTGGCACGGATGAGTCAACATCTGAAGGACCGCATGCAGTTTTGGAGCCCCCACTGCGGAAGGGATGTGGACAAATTGGAGCGAGTCCAGCGGAGAACAGCAAAAATGATTAGGATGCTGGGATGCATGACTTATGAGGAAAGCCTGAGGGAGCTGGGTTTATTTAGTCTGCAGAAGAGAAAAGCGAGGGAGGATTTCAACTACCTGTTGAGGAGTTCCAAAGAGAATGGAACTAGTTTGTTCTCTGTGGTGGCAGGTGAGAGAGCATGGAGCAATAGTCTCAAGTTGCAATGGAGGAAATAGGATGGATATTAGGAAAAACTATTCCACTAGAGGTGCGTCTACACTGCACCCGTAGCTCGAAATAAGCTATGCAATTTGAGCTATGCAAATTGCGTAGGTTATTTTGAGTCAATTTCAAAATAGCTAATTTCGAAATTTGGTGCTGTCTCCACAGCACTTATTTGGAAATAAATTGCAATTCCGAAACATCCCTGACTCCTTGTGAAATGAGGTTTACAAAGACATTGGAATAGTGAGCCTTTTATATTTTGAAATAACGAGCACACTCAAAAGACACAGAATAGCTATTTCGGGATACCATAGCACTGCAGTGTAGATGTAGCCTAGGAGAGTGGTGAAGCACTGAAATGGGTTGCCTGGGAAGGTGGGTGAAATCTCCATCTTCAGAGGTTTTTAAGGCCAGGCTTGACAAAGCCCTGGCTAGGATGATTAGTTGGGGTTGGTTGTGTTTTTAGCAGGGGGTTGGACGAGAAAGATGACTTTCTGAGGTCTTTTCCAACTGTAATGTCCTATGATTCTAAAATGGCAAATGAGTACAAAACAAGCATAGAAAAAATGGCTTGATAATTATTTGGCATTAGTTAGTTAGAATATAGCTTTTTATTGTGTCTGATCGTTCTCAGGATTAAAGGGGCCCCATGTTTTCTGATTTACCTCTTAAACGCCTATCATAAGGAAAGTCTTGTCTTTTTTAAAAGGTATGGAAGACCAGTAGAAATAAAACCAGTTCTAGTGAAGTTGGTTGAATTGCTGAGGAACTTCCAGTCCCCTGCTCTTACAACAAGTAAAAAAAGTCTTGGTATAAATTTCAACTGCTTAATTACATGGACTTCATGAAGGCAGCATTAATCTCTCTCTGTCACAGTGACACTTTTTTTTGCCCACAGTGGCAATCGCACAGGTGGGCCTGAATCAAATCTTGAATCTGAACAATCAAACCTAGATTTCATGATGGGCTCCTTTTCTGCTGACACAAACTCCCAGACTTAACCTCACCAAACTTTGGGAAATTCATACCCACCTAGATGTGGATCCACACTTTTTGTAATTTAGATGATACTGTGATGGAACCCAGTGCAAGTAAATAGATAAGAATATAAGCACTGTCCATATTGGATCAGACCAGTGACTCGCCCAGGCTAGAATTCTGACTGTGGCAGTAGCCGGAACGAGGCCTGTCAATGAAGGGGGTGGGGGACAAAGGATGAACAGATTATAAGGCAGATAGAAAGTTGGCTAGATGCCAGTTACCCTTGAACCCAGCGATTCAAAGGGGTGTAGGCTCCAGCTGCTTCTGCTGCCATTTGCCAGACAGCACCCCAACCTCTCTGCCTTCAGCCCTGCCCCTTCCAGGAGTAGGGAGCCAGCTCCCCAACACCTTGCTTGGGGGCCTGCGGAGGCTGTGCCAGACATCTGAATAAAATTCCATAACTGTCCAATGCAGGATAAGTTTCTTCC
Organism: Apalone spinifera; assembly: GCA_030068395.1. NCBI lineage: Eukaryota > Metazoa > Chordata > Testudines > Trionychidae > Apalone > Apalone spinifera. The sequence continues at coordinate 59,987,947 of CM057846.1, read as the reverse complement.
TACCAGCCATGAGCGACTGGTTGTGTTAGACCCTGAGGGTTTTTTTTTATCCTGTATATTCTAACTATGGCTGTTCTCATCCCTATAAATGTCCAATCCTTGTATACGTCAGTGATAAGTGGATAGGTAGAGACAATAGCTCTGACCAGTCATTTAGAGTAAGTGAGACTAAAAATAGCCTAAGTTAAAAACAAAAAAAAAGTTGATGCAAATATGTAGAATAAGCCAACTACCTGGCTTTGGCATTTTTGTATGGAGCTCTTGGGAAGTTTTTATTGGCATTTTTGGCAGTAAATACTTATAAATAATATATACACGCCAAACTTAGAGTTTTGAGTGTTGTGTATTTACCAACCCATGTTCCTGAAGTCAGCATGTGCATTATTTTCCCCTTCAGTACAGCAAACAGCAGCAGTACAAAATACTTAAAAAAAGTTCTTATCTTTTGTAAAACAGGGACCCACCCGACACTTGGACTGGTCTATGGGCCCCACCCTTGCCCTTTTGTTTAGAGCCTGGGGTCATGTGGTGAACTGGGTTAACATTTTGCTGTTTATGCTTCTCAGACCTCATCTATTTTGCTTTACAAGAGTATGCCGTTTTCCTATGGGACTCTTTTGTGATGGTCATAGTAGTGAAAGGAATTGAAAAAGGGAGATGGTGGTGATATGAGACATTCAAACTGGAACAACCCATCTGGGGATTGAGACAGCACAATGCTGGCACTTTCAGATATTAAAGGGCCTTATTCTGACCTCCCACATATGTATACCAAGAGTACAGCTGAGTTAATAATTGGGAGAATTGATTCAGTGACTGAGCTGAAAAAACGGGGGTGGGAAGAGAAGAGAAATCAGTTTTCAAACTATTATCTATATGGTAAAGGGCTGAGTTCAACTGAACTATGATGCTCAGGGTATGACATTTTTTCACAGCTCTGAGTGACATAGTGTTAGATTGAACTAAGTTTTAGGGTTAGACCAGGGCTAGGTCAATAAAATCAAACTTTATGCCAGCTACATCCAGGCTTACACCGGGTGCAATTTAGAATCACTGCCACAGGGGAAGCCCTAGGAGGGTTTGTGTCTAAAAAAGTTCAACCCTTCTGAGTTCTGTCACAAATGAGCAAATGTGCCTGGTGCAAAGGAGAGAGTAATACAGTGAGGTAACAGCCCCTGCCTCCATTGGGTGGCTTGCAGTTCAAGGGCACTGGAAGGGAGTTTTTTTTGCACACCTCTATGCATTGGGACTGCCGCCGAGCCCTCCCACTATTCATGTCCCCTCGCATACAAATGTTAAGCTTCTTGTACATGCACTCAGGGTCAGGGTCCAGACCCAAGCTAACCAAGCCTTTTGTTTCCTCTGAAGAAGTGAGTTTTGCCCATGAAAGCTCATGATACCATCAGGAGCAGCCTGAGGCTGGCTGCGGCAGCTGGCGCCCCAGGTGGAAGGTGCAATCAGCGCCCCGCCTGCACAGCCATCAATGGCCGTGACGTCATCACGGGGTGTCCCGTGACGACATCATCAGGCGCCTGGGCCAGCGTCACCCTAGGCAACTGCCTAGTTTGCCTAGGCTCACGGGCCACCCCTGGATACCATCTACATGTTTTGTTCACCTTTAAGGTGCTGCTAGACTGCTTGTTGCTTTTAAGTTTTTCCAGTTACAGACTAATTCGGCTACCCCTCTGAAGCTTTTGAACAAGCCTTTTGGAGTCAGTTTACCTTGGCAAGGTAAAGGTATTGGGTAATGTAACTATCTCGTTCTCACATTGACATCCTAATTTAATTGGGGTCTTGAGGATTTCTAGATACTGGTCCACTTTGGATTCCTCATACACAATCCTTTCACACACGGTCAACATGCTAGCTTAGCTAGCTCAGAGGCTGATTCGACAAAAATAGGAAAGACAAGTTTTCTAGAAATAGCACATTTTAAATTGATTGAAAATGGACATCAGCAGGCCTTGCCCTTTAGTATGTGTGGTCTCAGCACAAATTAGTTCATTTGGTAAGAAATGAGAGTATTGTCCAGGTAGCTAGGAAATCTTAAACCATGTATTACTATGTATTGGCCCTGTGGTTACCACCTTGGCCTCAACTGGAATAAATTTTGACAACTTGATTTCAGTCTGACAGGATAACTATGGTAACAGTGTGCTTCCAGGTATTCATGTGGGTAGTGTGAAGAATTGGGCAGATTCCAAACTTTGACTCATTGTTTTATTAACACCCTGAGTTCTGGTGTATATAGTGCTCGAGCAGCTGGGAAGCGAGGATTACAGAAAGAGAGAGAAGCCTGTAGGTTGGGGAATATTTTAACACCTTGTTTCAGTCACAGAGCAGTGTAGGTTTCTGGAAACAGAAACCTCAGGAAAAGCTTTGTGACTAAAACAATATGTTAAAACATACATAATGCTGTGGTAGGCACTTAGACAGATTCTCACTACCTCTCTAAAACAAGCAGTACAGACATTGTGGATCCAGTGGAGACTAGCTAACCAGTTGGCCTTAGCTCCAGGAAAGTTGGGGGGCCATGAGAGCCCAATCTGCTGCCAGAGCATAACATCCATATTGCTATTTTTAGCACCTTAGCTTGAGCTGAGCTAGCGTGAGTCTGTCTCTGGACTGAAAGGCCGGCTGCAGTGTACACATACCCACAGGGTATGCATAGACTACATGCCTCTGGCGACAGAGGCATGTAAATTAGACTACCCGACATAGT
>CM057846.1:59961424-59975618 GCA_030068395.1 Apalone spinifera | reverse complement strand
TATTTTCTGAATTTTTTACTGGACAGAGGGCACAAAAACCGGACTGTCAGGTAGAATACCGGACACCTGACAACCCTATACACAGTCACTATGGCCAGGGGCTCGGGCTGAGGATTGAGCCAAACCAACAGTTGAGAGGAACAGGCCCTGGCCCTGGTTCAGGGTGGGGTGGCAAACAAGCAGTTCTTAGGCCCAGGCCTGGGTTCAGGGTGAGGCAGCAAATGGTCAATAGTCCAGATTAGGGAAAACACTTGGATCTCCTTGCTTGGGCAGAGATCTGACAACTGCAGGCAATTGGCCTGGAACAGCTGCGTCAGGGGACTTCCACCCAAGGGCTGGGTGGCAGGGGGGACACAGGCCCACCCACTCCACTGCATCCCAGTCCAGGGCCCTAACAGCAGCAGATCAGTCTGCTGCTGGGTCAACAGGGACTGCAACACATTGATCCCGGCTCAGGCTCAACCAGACTATTGTGAGCTATCCTTGGGCTCCTTTCATTCTCCCCCTCGGCACATACCTGGCTCCAGTGCAGGGTCTGGTGACAGGGGTGCCATTTCAGATTTTGGTGAGGGGGCTGACCTGTGCATGCCATGATGGGGAGGGAGAGAGAGTGAAAGCATGGGTGGGTGTGGACTGAGGACAGAGGCTTCAGTAGTGTTACTGAACATGCCCAGTTCAAGCCATGCACCAAATAGGAGGGGGAGAACCAACCCCAGCCACCCTCCCTCCCCACACATCATCTCTATCCAGGAGCTACCAAAATACTGGAAAACTCTACGTTTTTTGGCAGACAACTAAGCAGTTAGCTGACAGGAACACTATGTCTAATTCCTATATAAAAGATAATGAAATAAATATTAGACCCATTCAGCTCTAAGGGTACGTCTAGACTACTGGCTTTTGTCAACAGATACTGTTGACAAAGCTTCTGTCAACAAAGAGCATCTATACTACATCCAGTTCTGTTGACAAAGCAAGCCGCTTTGTCAACATGAGAGTGTAGACGCAAAGGACAGTGTAGATGCAATAACGCCTTCTGTCAACAGAACTCTGTTGACAAAAGGTGTTATTTCTCATAGAATGAGGTTTACCGCCATCGACAAAACTGCCGAATTCTGTCAACGTTATGTCGACAGAACTCGGCGGTAGTGTAGACGCAGGTATAGCTTTGTTGACAAAAGTCCACTTTTGTCGACAAAACCCTGTAGTCTAGACACACCCTAACACTAACATATGCTGACATCTTGTGGCAAGTCACTTAAGCAACAGTAGTTAGCCGTAAAGCTTTAATGTATATTCTTATTTCGTTACTAACTCTGGGGAGAGAGAGAGAGACTCCTTGTCCTGTGCTCTCTCTTAGCTCTGGAAGGGGAGTGGCCTCTAGTGGGCTGCAGCTAGGGGGCAAATACATTTCAGCTCTATACAGGGCTGGACTAAGGGGGGGAGGGAGGGACTAGCCTTGAAGTGGTCAGGGATGCTGCGCACCCGGGGGCAGGGCTGCGCATGCGCCGCACGCCCGGGGCCAGGCTGCACATGCGCCAACTATGGCTCGATCCAGCACTGGCTCTATATAAGAACATCGGATCCTTCTAGACCAGTATCCTGTCTTCCAATAGTGGTAATTCCAGGTGCTTCAGAAAGAATAAACAGAAGAGGCCCATTCCCAGCTTCTGGCAAACAGATGCTAGGGACATCATCCCTACACATTCTGGCCAGTAGCCATCGATGGACTTATCTCCCTTGAATTTATTTTGTTTTTATTGGAACCTTGTTGTAATTTGGGATTTTCTACCATCTCCTGACAGAGTTTCACAAGTTGACTGTGAAATAACAATGTATTTTGTTAGTTTTAAATCTGCTGCCTATAAATTTAATTGGGTCGGCTTCTTGTGTTATATTAGTGAAGGAATAAATAACATTTCCCTATTCTATTTTTCCATACCGTTCATGATTTTCTAGACATCTAATGTATTCCCCCACCCTTTAGTCATTTCTTTTCCAAGCTGAAAAGTCCCAATCTTGTTAATCTCTCCTCATATGGAAGCTGTTCCTTACTCCTTATAATTTCTGTTGTCCTTTCTGTGCCTTTTCCAAATACCATATGTCTTTTTTTAGATGGTGTGACCAGATCTGCACACAGTATTCAAGATGTGAGCATACAATGACTTTATGTAGTGGCAATATGGTATTTGTTTTATTATCTATTCCTTTCCTAATGATTCCCAATATTCTGTTAGCTTTTTAGTTTTTAGACTGCCATTGCACATTGAACAGATGTTTTTACCCACCCTCCCAGTGCTCCTGGCTGGGGAGCCATGTTCCAGGGTCATGGAGGCTTGGGCCATGTGTTTTCCTTTCTTACTGTGCTTCAGGGATGGGGAGTCTTGTGCACGTGTGTGCACCCACCCACTGTTCCCATAGTTGTGGGGGGCACACATAAGGCACGCTGCCTCGCCTCTCTGTGGTGGTGGGGGGAGGCAGCTTGGCTCCCATGGGGGGCAGGGCCTCAGGAGAACGGGTGGGACTGGGGGTGAGGCTGAGGGCTTGCCTCCTAAAGCCCTGTTTTCACCGACTACCCATGCATGACTAGCAGTTGTTAAAGAGAAGTTTTAAGATCCTTTTCTTTCATTAGGATTCACAAGTCCAGTGCAATGTATTTGAGACACACTTTTCTGTACTGTGTCATCTGAAAACTTCATTATTGTATATTTGCTGTGAAATTCTAGTCAGTCCAAGTGTGATTTGGAACAATAAGATGACAAGGATTTAGGGCCAGATTTTTAGCTGATGTCAATCAACACAGCTTTGCCCCTCGTTGTGCCCACTGACTCTAGGTGACACTCTGGCACTGAAAATGGCTGTGCCGAGAAGTTATTTGTGTAATGAACAATCATGGAATAGCACAGACTTGTAACAAGGGCTAAAATAACTAAACAAATCGATGACATACTTTGTTTGCCTTATGCTGCTGCTAGCCAAGCATTCTGAGGACTGAAATTCTGGTAGCAGCATTATACACAGAATAAATAATGTGTGTTTTGATGTGTGGGAGCTTCTCCATCAGTCTCTTTAACATGGAAAAACCAAATGTTGTTGATTTAAAAAAAAAATCAAACAAAAGGAAATAGGCTATCATCTCTGCCTTTGAATGCAATAGCCTCATGACAGGTTGATCTTGTGAGGGTTTGTCCCAGGGATGTGATATTATTGTTTCCTATTCCTCCTGTAGCAGTGTGTGGTCACAAGGAAACCTAAAACAATTTGAAGCAGTACAATAAGGGGGTGTTTGTTTGCTGCTATGCTATTTGAAGGGAAAGGAGTATTTTAGCACCTGATAGCGCTGTTTAGATTAGGTTTGAGGGGAGTCCTACCTAAAACAATACTAATCAACATCTCTTTTATGGAAAGCTCTTGCATCGGTACCTGATTTACTTCTAATCAAGATGGCATTGTATTGATGCTGCAAGTAGAATTGGGAGGCAGAGCATATAGTGGATTAGCTTTTCTTTCATCTCCTGACCTGTTTAAAAGGGGAACCTGCCTAGGGAACCAAATTAGGGTGAGGAAACATTCTCGAAGCTTTGAAGTGCTTGTTTGCCAATAGATGTTTGATTTATTTGTCCTTCACTTGAAAATATTATTATGGGTTGTGATCAAACTAATTTATAAACATCTTTCAGAAAAGAGAAATAGTTAAAACGATTTAATTGTTATCCAATGGCTATGTTGTGAAGTACAGAGTAGAAAAACTTATTTCAAAGAAAGAATGAGCAAGATCACCTGCACACATAATTCATTGAGCTCTAAGATGACACTTGAAAAAAATGTTATTTTTCAATTGAGAAGTGTAACTATTCCCAATAGCTTTTTTTTTTGGTAGGGCTGGCAGAAATCTTCCTCTCTGTTTTCCGATTACAAAAAATCATCATACTCTATTTATACTGTGCACTTCATCTCAAAATGTGTTACAACTTTAATGTGTTGAAGTACAGATTATACTCTGATTATTCTCTCCACTCCTTTGCCTAACAATCTTCAGACAAGCTGGGGTAACTGTTTTACGGTATACGGAGACACTCATGAGGGTGCAAGACAAAAAATGAAGAATGTCTCATCCTGTTGTAAATGGAGGGGCAATTTTAAGTAGGCAGAATGAAATTGATGAATTTCAGACAGGACACACCAAGGTTAAAGATTCTGTGCTCATGAAAGGTATTGTGGGATCTTTACTGGTCACAAGAAGTCAGGACCTTGTGCTGATAATCATTTTGTTTATGCAACCAGGAGTCCTGTGGCACCTTAAAGACTAACAGATTTGTTTGGACCTAAGCTTTTGGAGATAAAAACCTTGTTCTTAGATTCATCTTATTTATAGCCATTATTCACAAAATAATTTGGGAAAAGTTTAGAAGAACTTGCAGGCATATGTATGTTTTGTGTTTAGCAAACTGTCAAATGTATTTTTTCTATTTATTAAATACTATGCTCACAGTTAATTGTGTTAAGCTAATGGATTTCTACACAGTGAGCCAAATGCTTTCCCTGTTGCCCAGTCAAAGTAATTACACTGGACTGAGGAAAGTTGTGGCTTACGTGGAGGAAGGAATCATCCTCTTGAAGAAGCTATTCCATAAAATGGTCTCTACACTGCAGAAGTGAGTGGGAATATGTTTTCTTCTGAAAATGAACCAATCCAATTTCTACTGGCACAACAGCTGGGTGATTCTGGCTTGATAAACAGAAGTGTTCAAACAATCAGAAAGGTGTATTGTAAGGGTGTTGGAGCTGGACCATCTTTTGTGTTCTGTGTTTGTACAGTGCTAGCAAAATCTATGTTTGGGGCTACTAAGCACTACTACAATCCAAATAAAAATAATAATTGTTTATATATATATAGATCATTCTTCTATAAAAGGCCATTAATAGGAATGAGTGGGAAGCCTAGTCACTTGTGATACTCTGTCCCAAAGAGCTTACAATCTACTTTCTGGTCTACACTGAAAAGTTGAATGGCATAGCTACCCCTCCATCCAATAGAGGTATTCCAACCTAGGGCTTCAATTGACATAGCTAATGTTGTTCAAGAGGTGGTGTTCCTACACTGACAGCTAAACCCTATCTGTTGGTGTATGCCAGGTTCAGCACAGATTCCAGAGTGTAGACATACCCTAAGTATATGTTATATCTTGCAGGTCGTCAAAATAAAGATATTTATCAAGACATCACCCAGCTCTTGTACCAGATCTAATCAACAGAAATTGGATTGGTTTATTTGCACTCACAAACACACGTTCTCGGTCACTGTTCTGTCCATCATCCAAAAGGTCTGTGTTCTTAGACATGCAACTTCTCCTACAATTGTGCTGGTAGATTTCCCAAATAATGTTGGTTAATTGTGTGTGCTACTATGTGAAACAGGTAGGAAACTTGAGCTAATTAGAAGAGTGTATATTACAGTCAAGTTTGGGAGGCATAGGTTATCACTGCTGGACTACCTCAGATGTGTATGTGTAACTGATAAACAGCTATTTGGCCAAATTAAGTTTTGCATATGTTTTCGATGAATCATGGATTCAAATGTAAAATCAAACAGTCAGAGCCATTCTGAGAGCTTGTGATACTCCTTGGAGGAGTTGGTTTCAGTTAACCAATGAGTGGATTTTAATTATGCTTAAATCAGAGCTCTGGTCTTTAAACTCAGCCAATTAATTTGAAATGTCATAAATTGACTGTTATGATTAATAGTGCCTAAAAAGTGTAATTATATTTTAATGCAGATGGTCCAATCCTACTTCAGGTTAATAAGTGTTTTGTCACAGGCTCTAACAAGAAGACAGTACTCCTGAAAGCTTTAAGTTATATTCAGAACTTCTGAAGTATCTGCTTGCAACATTACCATATTGGGTAATAGGGTTACCATATTTGAACTTTCAAAAAAGAGGACACTCCTGAGAAGCATGTATCTGTGTCAGTGTCTACCAGTTTCATTGTATTAATGTGTTATACTATATAACTATATAACACATTAATAAAATGTGAATTGGTTGCTATTGATACAGATACACTCCCTCTCAGAAGTGTCCTCTTTTTTGAAAGTTCAAATATGGTAACCCTATGCAACATCCAGTTTATTAAAAGAGGAATTTTGGCACCAGTCATTGAATTGCAATAATTCACAAACAGAAAAGGCCTAAGATTGGGTCAGTAGATTATTCATGAAAATAATTTTATCAGCTGTATTCTTAAATGAATGGAGGGAGCTCTTTGAGAATATTAGAAGCATTATAGTGACCCTAAAAAATTGCTTCCACTAACAGAGTCATAGACTTTGAGTGCAATGATGATCCCCTTCTGACCAAGATGGAGGCTGATCTGTGGCCAAGAAAAGACACAGGACTCTCCCTTCCACTCTACGGTACCTGTTCCAAATCTCCCAATGTGAAAACCATCATTCCCCATACTCACGCCCACCCCTGCCAGAATAGTACAACACATATACAAAAGGGAAATATTTATTTACAGAGGAATGAATGTAGGAAAACAATAGGGAGAGGAGACGGGGGAGCAGTAAGACAGGATTACATCCACCACAGGGACTTATGGACTCAGTGGTGTCACAGTATAGCAAGATAAATGCCAAGCACTGAGTCTAAACCACTAATGTGCAATAAGCGGCCCACAGGCTGGACATTGTTCCCCAGAGTTAGCTGCCACATGCTTTATTTACCTCAGCATGAACAAGTACAGCCACTTGCAGTTCCCGTTGGCTGTGGTTCACCAATCCTGGTCAATGGGAGCTGTGGGAAGTGGGGTAAACCACTCCACCACTTCTTGCAGCTTCCAGTGGCCAGGAATGGTGAACCACATTAACAGGTGCTGTAAGTGGCCATACCTTCAGACCCGCAGGTAAATAAAATGTCAGCATTCCACCAGGTGAAATAACCCTGGTGAACTGCATCTGGCCCTATTGTTCACTCCTGGTGTAGGCCCACTGTTCAGGAATCCTGGGCAGAGTTTTAGTCCAGTGGTCAGTCTTGGTGCTCCTGGTCATCTTCAACCAGTGGTGGATTTAATGTTAGTGGGGCCTTGTGCTCAGCTTTATTTTTGGGGTTCACCTGGAGACCCAGACAAGAAAAAGAACATTCACTCTTCCCATTCCTCCCATTTTTCATTCCTTTTTCTTCCTCCTCCTCCTATTTTATAAGTAATAAGAAGTAAATTAAAGTGAGGTACCCTTATTGTTTTTGTAGTCTAACTTTTTTTTCACAGACCACTTGAAAATTGCTGAGGGTCTTGGTGGACCAGTGAATGATCTTTCCAAATATTATTTGTACTATGAGCTAACAATTGTAAAGTGCTTTGGAAAAGAGCGCTTTATGAAAAAAAAACATAATAACTTTTCCTCAGTCCACCTGAATGTAATTCTCAGAGCACAGTTTGAGAACTTCTGGTCTAGATGAAAGCTTGTATTTGCATTAAGCTAAGTGGAAAATGTGTAAAAATAAAATGTATAGATGAAGCATGAATGGGGAAAAAAATTAACTTCCTCTGAAGAAACTTATTCAATGTGATAAACAATATTTATTCAGATAGCTTTCTTTCTACGACTTTTCTTTACAAAATTGTCATTTAAGTCATCGTAAGAAATATTTTGTAAAGAGGCACTTTCAATTGTCAATATTGCTGAACTTGTCAAATGTTTCTGACTCATATTTTGCTAATACTTTTTAACTCATCTCAATACAGAAAAAAAACATTCACCAGAAGTATTTGTGACTGGTATTGTTAAAAATATTTTCAGAATAATTTCTGCATTTGGAAAGGTTGCCTGCAAACTGTCATGTACAAGTCTATACTAATCAACTGATGATCTTGAAGCACAGACCTCATCATTTTCAATAAAATGAATGAAAGGTGTCACTTCATCTTCAAAAAGATTTGTGTCTGTGTATTCTCAGTAGAATTCACTTAATTTCTCACTGTAGTGGCTTTTATCATCTTCATTCATACTTCTGTCAAAAACATGCAAAATAAATCAATAGTTTTCTTTAGAGATTCACCTCTACTCTGCAATTGCACTGTTATTGTGTCACAAATAACACTGATGGTCTCAATGATGATCTTCTCTTTCCCTTTTAAATTGATTTCATTGTTTCTAGTTTAATCGAAAAATCACTTTCTGGGGTTTTTATGCTTCTCATCAGATATATCAGAGGAACCTATATTTGTTATTAATGTTAGTGCCTCTGCTTCAATGGACCTATAGTTGTTTTGAACTTCCATGACGAAACTTGTAACTGAGGCTAATAACTGTGCAGCATTCCATAATTTTGTATCAACTTTTTGTTGTGATTTGCTGATGGCATTAATTCTTTTAAGTAAATGGTTCCACAAAATAGTAAAAACAGCAATAGCATACTTTTCAAACTTTTCTGTTAAGGATTTTGCTTCAGTTTTTGCAAAAAAATTTTTTCCAGAATTTGATGTGGTTTTGTCTAATAAGATTCTCTTTATAATGTTATAGCTCATTTTCAATGCCAAAACAGCGTCTTCACAAACTGGTGTCTCAGATTCTTTTGGCTATCAAATGTTTTTCATTTGCCTGCTCCATAGCATACTCCACATATGTGTGTGGGGGAAAAAAAATACGTGTTTTGAACATAGTCAAAAAAATGTGTAGCTCCCTCACAAGATGTGGCTGCAGCATTGCAGATTCAATTTAAGGGGTGGCTGGAAAATGGTATGAATAAAGCAGAGAGATTTGCATTGTTCAGTCTTGCCTGTAGACCTGCCATATTTGCAGTATTATCAAAGCTCTGCCCACAACAATTTTTTATGTCCAAACCTAAATTTGCAATGATTTCCAAAACTGTTGTCTCTAGACATTCAGAATGGTGGGATTTTAGTGGTACAAAACAAAGAAATCGCTCTACAACTTCACCATTGCCGGTCACATATCTTAAAATTAATGTTAATTGGTCTACGTGACTCATATCTGGTGCTGAATCGACTATTATGGAATGGTACTTGGCATCCTTTACTTCATCAGTTAATTAGTTTCTGAGCTGCTCTGTTGTTATAGTAATGAATTCATTGTAGGTTTGGTGCACTGAAAAGTTGGTCTTCCCTACAATTTTTCAACTCTTCATTGAGAAAATTGTCAAATTCACTAAGATATTCAAGGCAGGTTAAAAAATTACCTTTTTAGTTTAACACTGATGACTCATCACGTCCTCTTAGAGATAGCCCCAAAGAAGACAGTAGTTTCACCATGGCAACAACATATCTCAGTACTTTCTCCAGTCAGAACACTCCTTCTCAAACTGAGCCAATAACACAGAATCAATTCTTCCAGATAATTTACATCTTTGAAAAAATTTACACATAGCATTAATATAAACTTTAGAAGTTTCATGATCAGCAATATCTTTTGCAACATTTCTCCAATTAGAGTGTCTGTCGACAAATGTTTTTTTCCTTTCCTGTGGTCAGGGAATAATTTGCAAACATAACAGTAGACTGCCTTGGTGGTTTTCCAAAAAGAAAAAAAAATCAACCAATTTCTGATTTCTATGGTCTAATTTTTGTTCACCATCAGAAAATGGGATTAATGAAAACCTCTAATTTGCGTTTGTCCTCCAACTTCATACTCTTTTTTCAAATTTTCCATATTACCTATGTTTTTCAGTTTAGTTAATTAGTTAATGCCTATTACGTCCGCTGGCGTGTAGGACAGCAATGAAGGTTCTCCATGTTTTTCAGTTTGCTTACTAAGAAATATTCTATCATATCCAATGAAATAGATTTTGGCCATAATGCAATGTCTTCAGGTTAGGTTTCCTTCCTTTTTTTGACAAAGTTACCAATATTTTGTAGTTCCATTGCCACTTCACTTTGCAGTCATTGGGATATCTCTGCAACTCGGCAAGGGATCAGATAATTGAGATGTTTCCTTGCCCATACTTTTTGATGAATGTCCTCTATTCAGTAATTCAAAATTTTTAAAATAAGATAACAAACTGTCTTTTTTGCTTAGCTTCTTTTTGCCTCACCTTTATTTTTGTGTGTTTTTGACTGCCAGACTCATAGTATCACTTCATTATTGCTAAAAAACTGATCTTGATTTTTAGGCAGATTACAAATTTCTGGAAGAGCAGGGCTGTAGCTATGGATGGGCTTGGGTGGGCCGTGGTCTGGGCCACCCATTCCCCTATTAGGTTTAACACCAGTGGCACTGGAACATTTTTAATAATGGGGTGCTGAAAGCCAGCCCCTGTCTCTCCTAGGCACAGGTCCAGACTTGGAAGCGGGCCACAGGCACAGGAATTAGGGGTCCAAGCAGGGCTGCTGACAGAATAGCCAGGCTCCTGGGCAAGGTGTATGTGTGGGGAGGGGAGGTCTGGGCCCCCAGAAGAGAGGGGACCTGAGGTGGAAGGGGTGGAGCTGGGGACCCAGCACAGGAGTGGATTTGAAGAAGACTGACAGAGGATCTCCATGGCCACAGAGAACAGCTTCAGGCGCACAAGTGGCCCTGCGCTGGCTGGCCCAGAGAAGTGGGCAGAGGCCCACATGTGCTCCACCTGAAAGTGGAGGGAGGGCACAGTTCCATCAGCCACCTGAGTGTCCTTCCTCCCCCAGGCTCTCCATCCCCTGGTCATTCTTCCCCTTGCCCACAGGCAGCAGCCACTCACCGGGTGGCAGCCAACAGCAGCACAACATTACAGGGGTTGGAGGACTCAGGATGAGGAAGCAGCATAGCCACACAGCCAGCTGCTGGAGAGAAGCGGTGCTTTCCCGCTTCAAAGGGCAGCTTTTTCCTGCCAGCTGTGCAGTTTGCAAGCTCTCCATACCCCAGCCATGTCTCCTCACCTGTCGTGGACAACTGCAGTTGGCCCCCCTCCTCACTCCGTGGGCAGCTCCCTCTTACCAGGTGGAAGCCAGTACCAGGAATATGGGCTAGAAGCCTTCAGAGGAGCACAGGGTAGCCACACAGCTAGTGGCTAGAGAGAAGCGGCGCTTTCCCACTTCAGAGCACTGCTTTTCTCCGACTGGCTGTGTGGCTGCCCCATGCTCCTCTGAAGGCTTCCAGCCTGTGCTCATGCCTCCTAACAGCTCTCCTGTGGCTGATGCCTGCACGTGAGTCTCCTTGATCTCCTCCCGCCTTCCCCCCAGCTCTCTCTGCAGAGGGACTGCCCCCGCTGCAGAGCAGCCACCTCCTGTGTGTGTGGGGGGGAGGATGCTGGACCCGGTGCTGGACTGCCCAGTCCTGAGGGCCTCGTGTTGTGCTGTGCCAGAGCATGGTATGTAGCACTGTAATTCTGCCCATCTTCAGCACTTAAAAACTTTCTCTCAGGGTCTCCTCCAGTGCCGCCTTCTGCTGCTCACCCCTGCAGAGCGACAACCTCCCCACTTAGCTACAGCCTCCCTACTTATTCCCAATGTGAAGACACAAGCCCCAGTGCTCATGGCCCCATATACCTGGGCAATGGTGAAACTGGGTCTGGTTCCAATTTAAACAAAAGACAGGACTATGCAGCACTTTAAAGACTAACAAGTGCAGCACAGTCCTGTCTTTTGTTTCAGCTAGACCAGACTAACACAGCTGCATCTCTATCACAGCTGCATCTCTATGGTTCCAGATTGTCATTTTCTAGTGATTCCTTCCTGGCACAGTCCTCCTATTGGCTCCTGCCCTGAGATGACTCCGGCTGGCCACTCTGTCTCTTCTGGGCTGGGGGGAGAAGGCTGGTTCTCAGCTGTTTCATTACTGGCCTGGCTGCTGTAGGCCCTTGTATCTGCCTCTCTTAAACATTGTCTTCCTGGAACAACTACATTTCCAGTGTATATAACCCAGTTACTGTGTGGCTGGGACTCAGTGTACTAGAGGTCTGCAGAGAGAAGGACGAAATTCTAGCCAACTGACACAATGGTACTGTGGGAGAAGAGAGGTGAGAAGGGTGGGGAAAATCTCTTGCAAAGACTTGTTAACAATCAGAACTCACTGTAGCATGTGGCTAAGATGTTAGTTTTTACAAAATATGCTAAGAAATACTCTTCAGTCTAGATTATAAGACAGGGGTAGGCAATAACTTTTTGCCGGGGGGCCACACCAGCAGGGGTGGAGCCTCAAGTGGAAGAGGCGGGGCCAGGATACTTCCCTGCTTTCGCACCCCCAGACAATGATACTCACAGCACATGCCGAGGGCCGCAACTTAAGTGTGGTTGCATGTACATGCAAATATATATGCAAATAGCCTTTTTCACCCTGATAGATATGAATACAAAAATTAAGGCAACACTACACAACATGCAGGCTCCATTTAAGTCCATTCTGTTGATATTAATAAAATGCAATATTTACCTGATTCCCACCCATATGACAGCACTTTTAATGAGCAATGACAGGACAGGAATTGAACTACTGAAACGCATATCAACAGAAGACCATTATACTAACTCACCATGATGGAGCATGTTCCCAGTGGCGGCCATGTTCAAAGGATCCCACCTGTGGATTGTGTGTTGAGCCCTGCATAAACCCAAACTACACCACGGGCTGCAAACAGGCTGTGGGCCGCATGCAGCCCATGGGCCACATGTTGAGTAGCCCTTCTCTAGGCACCCATGCCTCTGGCAGTGGGAGGAGACTCTATGTGCTCCCCCTTCTGCCCCAAGGCCAATCAGGATTTGGGGGCAGGGAAACGTGAAGTCTCCTCCCGCCCTGCCAGGAGCGTGTGGCGCTTCTAATTGCTGCGTGCTCCTAGCAGGATGGAGGAAACTTTGTGCACTTGCCCCACCCCCAGGCCAATCAGGGCTTGAGGGCAGGGGTGTGCACAAAGTCTCCTCCCGCCCTGCCAGGAGCACAAGGTGCTTCTAAGAGCTGCGCGCTTCTAGCAGGGTAGAGGAAACTTTGTGTGCTCCCCTCCACCCCCCAAACCCTAATTGGCCTGGGGGCGGGGGAGCAGCAGGGCTCTGTGGGCCGGATCAACCCGCTTGGTGGGAGAATTGTTCAGGATAGGAATAAATATATTTTTTGTTTCAAAATTCATTTTGGGTCAATTGAAATATTTTGTTTCAATTTTGGTTTATTTTTATATTTTATAACATAAAGTTAAAGTAAAATTTAAAATACAAAATACAGTAAAATAATATAAACAATATATAATAGATATATTTCTAATGAAATGTCACTTTGAGAAGTGCCATCTAAATGTTCTGATAAGGTCAAAATACTTCATGTTTATTTGTTTCTAACTGAAGTATTGTCAGTCAATAGATTCCCACAGAATGCTGGGATTACTGAGAATTGGAGTCTTCTGATAGGAAAATATTCAATTGGAAAAATTTCAACCTGCTTTAGTAATAAATGGTATGGAGTATGATTATTAAAAACTTTTAACTAAGCTCCAGAGCATGGTATGATTAAGACAACAGGATAGGTTATTTTATTTGGATAAATAAGAATTCCAGAGCTACTATAATAAGAATACCCTTCTCTGCAGAGCTTTGAAAGGGATCTAAACCCTCATGCTTCAGGGAATAAACCAGCCTCATACTGATTGCAGTTAGGAAGAAACTTTCCCACAGGCCAATTTTCCCATAACTATGCGCTGCGTGATTTCTTGAGCCTTCCTCTGAACTGCCTTTTGTCAAATGGAAAAACATTTTGTGAGCTTGTTGCTTCTGTTACCTTTTGCTTATTAACTGAGGGTATGTCTACACTGCAGAGTTTTTCCAGAAAAACGGCCATTTTTCCGGAAAAACTACACTTATGTCCACACTTATGTCCACAATTGCGTTCTTTCGACAGAAAGTCGAAAGAATGCAGGGGTTTTTCTGACATTGGTAAACCTCTTTCTACGAGGAAGAAGCCTTTTTCCAAAAAAGCTCTTTCAGAAAAAGGCGTGTGTGGATGGAGAAGAGGCCTCCAGGAAAAAGCACAGGTGCCCTGGTGGCCACTCCGTCCATAGTAATAACAACTTAAATGCTAGATAGCATCTAATCAGTCTGGACGCTATCTTTCAAAAAAGCAGATCGCTTTTTCGATGAGCTTTTGCTGTGTGGATGCTCCTTTTCAAAAGAAGTTTTTCCGGAAGATCTTTTTTGGAAAAGCTTCTTCCAAAAGAAGCCTGCAGTCTAGACATAGCGGCTACGTCTACACAGGCCCCCTTTTCCGGAAAAGGGATGCAGATGA
>CM057846.1:59912420-59925101 GCA_030068395.1 Apalone spinifera | reverse complement strand
TTGCATCCCTTTTCCGGAAAAGGGTGCCTGTGTAGACGTAGCCCTACTGTATTTCATACTAGGCTCTGAAATTAAAGGTGATCAGCGTTTTTTAAACCAGTTTCTTGACATTCTGCTTAACTAAAGAAGCCTATTTGTGATCAAACAAGCAGAATCAATATGAAACATTTCTGAGATCTTGGAATGTAACTTTAAGAAATTACAACAGTTACAAATTGAGAGCCAAACCCCTGCCTTACACAAAGTATACCTATGATAAATTAAGGTCTTACTGACCTAATGAAAAGCTACAGATTGATATTCCTTTTGTTGAGCAGCCTGTAATTTCATTACTTTTATTGACAGTAATTATAACAGGCTGAATTTATGGAGGCCATAAAGAAAAGTTAGTGAACCACATGAAAATGTCAACATGCTCACTTTGGTATGAGCAGTTCCAGAATTTTTTTCTCCTTGTGCAATTATGTTCCAAGACAGTACTTAAAGTCTAGGGAGCATTATTTTAGAATTTCCCCATACCAATTCCATTTTTTGAAATAAAATAATGTCTTCTGGTCTCCTTATGATTTCAGGTATATCGTCTAACACTTGCCTTATAAGAATTGATCATCTTGCTATTTTATATAGTCACAATCCCATCAGTTATATCACCTCCCTCTAGCCCCATCTCATTGGGTAGTTCTGAAATCTGATTGAGGGTTTTCAGCCCTCCTTTGAGTATGTTTTGAAATAATTAAATTCACCATATAGGCCAAATTCTACTCTTCATAGTCAGGCAAACTGCCCATTTACTCAATTACTGGAAGGTTTGCCTGTGCTAGGATTACAAAACCAGGCCTTCACCTTGATCATGTGCCAGAGTTTGTACATGTAGCTTTGTAAGGATAGGTGTCAAGTTTACTAGTACAGGAGAGTTTGTACAAATAAGCTGATGTAATGCTGATGTAATGCTACTATGAATATCCTAGCAGGGCTGGAAACAGATCACCACCACCACTTGTAAGAAGTATTCGAGAATAAGAAATTAGCATAGAGGGCACATGTCTAATATTTCTTCCAAATTAGCAGCATTTCTCATTAAAATGAAAACCTAGTTTTGTATAGACAGGGAGACATAAATGAGAGGCAGGGTGTATTTTAGTAAAGAGGGCACCTGACTGAGGCTAAAAGACCAGGTTCTAGTCTTAATTCTGCCACAGGTCTTCTGGGTGACCTCTGTGCTTTTGTTTCTCAACCCGCCCTATGTCTGTCTCATCGGCTTATATATTTAAGCCCTCTCACCACACAGTTAGGCTACGTCTGCACTGCCTGTTTATTTCAGAATAAGCAATTTCTGAAGAAATATTCCAAAATAGCTTATTTCAAAATAGTGCTTCTACACACCAAAAGCTCATTGAAATAGCACTTAGCTATTTTGAAATAAGAGTGTCCACACTCATTGGATGCTGAATCGCATTTAAGGCTACCTGGAACTACATCAGGCAGGGTATCCTTCCTGGAGCTGCTGCCTGAAGCTATCTGAGGCTCATGCTTAAAAGGACCCACCTGTATAGCAGTGTCTCAGGCTTTTTTCCTTTGCCTACTTCCTCTAGGGACAGCAAAGCCTTTTCTTGCAGACACCTCAGCTTGCCAGCCATGGAGCCGGAGCTGTCTCTGGGCAGTGGATGGCTATTGCAGCTTGTGCTCATGCAGCAGTTTCTGCAGGCTGCAGCCCAGGCCCTGCAAGAGCCCAAACCCCTACTCTGCTTGGAGACCCTCCTTGCCTCTCTGCAGGAGGGGATCATGCTGCTGGATCCCATCTGCCTTCCCCTGCACATTGTGCACCGCCGCTTATGGTGACGGGACACCAGTGCAGAATGCTAGGACCGGATCCTCATGGAGCAGTGGGGCAACCAGCAGTGGCTCCATGAATTTTCAGACGAGGAAGGAGACCTTTCGGGAGCTCTGTGAGTGGCTCGCCCCTGCCCTCAGGTGACAGAACACTCAAATGAGACCCCACCACCCACCTTGAGATCACCATTGCCCTCTGGAAGCTCGCCACACCGGATAGCTACCGCTCCATCGGGGACCAGTTCGGTGTGGGGAGATCGACTGTCGGGGCCCTGCTCGTGCAGGTATGATGCTCTCGGGCTACTGTCCCAGGATGGGGGTGGACTGCTGGAATGGGGTTCTCTAGGGAAAGGGTGACTGGGAGTGGTGTGGGCCACGGGGAGGCTGGCTTCCCTCCATGCCATGCACCCACAGGGTCTGGCAGTAGCAGTGTCCCCCAAGGAGAAAGCTTGTATCCCTGCCTGCTGTGGGAGAGGAGGATAGAGTGTTGGGGGGGAGGTGCGTGTGAGTGGCAGATGCTCCTGCACCTTGCCACTCTGTCCCCAGGAGTGGATGCTGCCCTGAGAGTGTGGGCATGCCCGTGTGCTGTGTGCAGCACTGCTGACGGGTGTGTGTGTCCATGTCCCCAGCCTCATTCTAGTGGTGGCTTGTGAAGGGACGATGTCCCACTCCGGTGTCAGGAGTAAGGCAGGCCTCTCCAGATACCCTGTGGTCAACAGCACAAGGGTCCTCTGGTACAGTCTGCTGGGGCTGTGTGCCCTGGACCATTGCTCCATGTGCACCCACATGCACAGGCTGCTGCGCCATCTGCAGACTGCAGAGGCCAAGCGAGGAGCATGTCCCAGCCCCTCGCCTGCCGCTCCCTCCATCTTGTGTGCTTGGGGAACGTGATGGCACTCATCTGATGTGGCTTACCTGGCCTTGGACAGTACCTGGGACACGTCCAGACTGTGGGATACTGGCTCCAGGGTCAGGAGGGTGACAGTGCTGGCCTCATCTGGCTCCTCCTTGTCTCTCTCCCGCAGGAGGGTGACGACGGGTGTCTTGAGCCCCAAGTCCACTACTGGGTTCAGGGGAAGGGACTGCCCCGTCCCCCAGAATGCAGTCCAAGTCATCAAAGTAGGGGCAGGTGTGGGGTTCTTCCTTGGAGTGGGAGCTGCACTCTCGGGCCTTGGTATAGGCTGAGCAGAACTCCTTCACTTTCATCCACACCTGCTCTTGGGTGTGGATGTGTCCTTTGGTGGCCAGGCTGTAGGCCATCTGACCATAGTCATCCACGTTTCTGCATCTGGTGTGGAGATCCTGGAGGTTTGCCTCCTCGCCTCAGACCTCAATGAGGTCCAGGATCTTCACACCAGACCAGGAAGGAACATGCCACTTTTGGGCCCAGGCAGGCTCCTGGGCGCAGTGGAGGGCTGGCTGGGAGCATCACACTGGCTTATTTTGCCAAAATTTGAGGCAGTGGCAGCTGTTGTGTGGCTCAGGGCTGTCAGGGCCTCCTGCATGCCCTAAGCCCTTTCCCCTGAGACTGCAGCTTTAAGGGCTGCAGGGGATGAGGGGACTACAGAGTTTGGCTGAGTGTAGATAGAGCAGCCAGAAGGGCACCTTGGGAAGGGCTGGAGGCTCCTTATTTCAAAATAACTGCAGCTACCCCATCTACACAGCCTCTATTTCAAAATAGCTATTTCGGAAAAGGCATTATTTCTTGGAGAATGAGGTTTACCAATGCCGAAATAAGCTGCCCATTATTTTGAAATAATTTGAAAATAATACAATTGATGTGTAGACATATCCTTATACAGCTTTTAGGAGAATGAAAACATTATCATCATACTACCACTGTTGGACTGCAATCAACAATTTGGATAGATTAATAAAGATCACATCTCAATCCCAAAATGCTTCAATATTAACACTTCCAGAAGGAAACTAAGTATGAGGGCCACATTTTGCTCCTCATCAAAACATCAACAGGCTAACAGTGGTTCCCAAACTTTTTGGCATCACACCCCCTTTTTGATTTTTGAAAAACCCTCACGTGGCCCCCTCCCCTGCCCCAAAATAGCAGCAAAACTTGATGGGGGGGGGGGGGGGGGGGGAAAGGGAGGCTGGGTCACCTTGTGCCCCCCCTGGAATTTTTTCATGCCCCCTGAGGGGGGGCATAACCCCCAGTTTGGGAACCCATGGGCTGATGGGATGTCTGAGAGTGATATGGGCAGGCAGGCAAATGTATTAAAGAAAGTTAAATCTGACATTAAAGATTCAGAATGAAGATGATCGGCTTTTACAGCACTTATGCCACTGGGCAGAAAGAGAGAGAGAGAGAGAGATTTTATTTCCCACAAGACCTCAGCTGTTGAGCCATGTTAGTGATCATTTGCTGAGAAAACCAGGCAGATTATATGCAGGACTGAAATAAACTGTAACTGACCGAGTAATTTCTTAACAATATATTCAAATTACGTTATTTGAAAATTTAAAATTATTTTCTTAGAGGAACTATAGTAGCTTAAAAGTAAAGAGAACTACTACTAAGTTATCTGTGTGGCTATGGGACTAACTATGCTATTCCTAAATTAAGCCTCTGAGGTACAAAAATAATAGTGTAATTGCATGAAAAGGCCCCCCTGTCTTTGGGAAATGCCGATGAATGTGTGAAATGATATAACTTTCAGGCAAAATGTTCAGGCAACATTCAGGCAAATTTCTAGTATAGAAAAAGGCCTAGTATTCAGCCAGGACTGGGTAAGAAGCCATCTTTAATATAAAGGCATAATGATTAAATGTCTGAAATGTGTTTCATAGTATGTTGGTTAACGTGAATAGGGAAAACTAACTTTCTGTGTGCAAGTCAACATCTGTGGAAATTTCCAGATGGTCTTGATTGTTTTATTTATTTGGACACATAGCAGTTAGTTCTTAAAGCAGCCCTGCCAACAGGGTGGGGCAAAGGGAGCAACTACTTTGGGGTCCAGCGATTCTAAATGGTCCATGCTCTGGCCCCTTTCAATCACCACTGGAGCCCTCTGTGGCATGCTCTGGGTGACTCTAAGGGCTGGGGAGGGGCAGTGCATTTTTTGGATGTTGTGCTTGTCATAGTAAAGACTCTTTTACCTAAACCTCCCCCTCTAACTAAGAATAATTGTTTAGGTGCAGAGCTGATGTTTATAGGTTATATGAATGCAAACAAACAATACATGACATGGAGTCTGTTGTCTGTATAACTGGAAATGCTATATCTAAAACTTATAGACTGCACTAAGCCAGGAAATGGTAAATATACTGTATTAAATAAGAGACAATTCATACATTCTATTCAGAAACTCATTATTTTTTAATTGTTTGATTTACATGCTTGAAAATAGCCTTAAAAAACAATGTACTGCTTATATTTGCCCAATTAATTAATCTGGATAAATAGCTTAAACCAGATTAAAAAAACTCAATTATAAATGACAATTTTGTGATAGACTAGGGAAAGGGTGTCACTAGAATCCTTGTACAACCAACCTAAAATAACCACCGCTCATCATTTCTATAATATAAATGCTATTACGGCCAGGAAAACTTGGATTGGTTGTTGTAAAAAGACCTTATTGCGTGTGCATTACTTTATTTCCTTACATTGTGCTGCTGCATTGTCTGTCAGCAAGTGGAGTATGAGTGAGCCTCCCACCTCCCACCCAGTTTCACTATACAGATACAATATCTGCAGATCAGCTACTGACATATATATCAGGATATATATATACACACATGAATGCAATACATGAATGCATTTGTAATACAGTAGACTTCCGATAATCCAGAACCTATGGGATTTAGGTGGTGCCGGATTATCAGATATGCCGGACTATCAGGAGGTACTATAAGCAGGTTATATATATACTGTATACATTATAAATGGAATGTAAAGTGTTTTTAACCCTGTTTATTGTACATACTGTATACAGTATACTGTAATGTTTTAGTTTTTTAAGCCTTTTTTACCCTTTTCGCTCAGTTCAGATGCTGCCGCTGTTACCTTGTGACTCATTTTTTGCCGAAGCTCACTCACTAGGCTCTTGCCATTTTGATGCTGGACTATCAGGAGTGCCAGACTATTGGATGCCGGACTATTGGAGTTTTACTGTATATATATTTATATGTACAGATATAAAAATGAACACAGGACTAGATATTCAGCTAGTGTAAACTAACTTGGTTCATTGAGGGCCTGCCCTACGTATTGAAGAATGTGTGGCACTAAGCTGGGTGGAAGAGCAGAAATTCCCATTCCCATACATGCTTGCTTACTGTTTTGGCCTGTGAAGATGCAAATCATGTAATAGGTTCATTGCCTTTCCACAGTTTTGCTTACCTTAATGAGCGTTCAGATGTGAGCGTTCAGATGTCTACTCTTCTGTTTGCTTATAACAGGAATAGTGTATCTTCCTCTATGCCTCATTCTCTCTTCAATTATACCTTTGCCTGTTCTGTATATTTAACGAAATATGACAGTTTTAGCTGGCAATAAACCTGATGGGTGCCGATGCTTTTCTTTCTTTTCTTTTTTTCCATTCTTGCTATTTTCCCTTTACCAAACCTCATGGAACCAATTGCCACAATTTTCTTTTATGTCTCCATTCATATAATGGGTTCTTCTTAATCTCTGCTGAGAGAGGTCAACTTGGAGGTCAACATATTTCTGCATGGTAGAATTTATGTTTTTATAGTTTGTAAAAAATGTAAAAAATTATATTGAACTGTTAAAAGAATGTTACGGTTACAAAGTGAAGCATTCAATTATGGAATTCAATTCAATTGGGAAATGGAAGAATTAACTTTAATCAGCTTCTGGAATTTTAATTCAGCCTCCTTGTGCATATGCATTAGGATATAGTCATATGATCACATACTATTTTTCTATGCTAAAGGCCAGAGGCAACTTGCTCCAGGTCTCACAAGAAGTCTGGGAATTGAACACAGATTGCCTGAGTCTCAGGTGCATTACTTCTGAAGACCATCCTTCATCACCAAAAGACAAGTTCAAACTACAGGGTAGTTTGCAATCCTGTTCTTAATACTCTGCCTTTAGTATGGCTTTGCTCCCACT
This sequence comes from Apalone spinifera, assembly GCA_030068395.1. Lineage (NCBI taxonomy): Eukaryota > Metazoa > Chordata > Testudines > Trionychidae > Apalone > Apalone spinifera. The sequence goes on along the minus strand of CM057846.1, from coordinate 59,918,176 downwards.
CTGTGGCATACTCTCTTAACTCTACAGCAGTGCTTCTTCTCATTGCTGAAAGGCTATGTGATCTCCATCCTCCTCAGACCTGAATATTGATTTCGGCACTTCAGAGTGACACTTCCCGAAAATTCTGAAGCCACTGAGTACTGCAACATATTGATCACAAAACTCCCTGTCGCCAGCTTGCTCTAAAATTAACATTTAAGCTAGCACTCTTTAGCCCTGTAAAATCATTCTGAGACTTGCAGGGGCGAAAGGTCAGAGATGAAAGGGTTCCAGTACTTATTGTTTGTAATAGGCCCAGGAGGGAGCAGAACACTTCTGTTTACACCTGTCCCTCTTTCTCCTTTTACATTTTCTGTAACTTCCTCTAAAAGGAATTCCATAGTGCAGATGATAGAAGCTAATGTAGCTTCCTATATTATTTGTGAAAGCTGCACACATTTAGTCTGCATCATCATTGGAGTTGTGCTTTAGTTTTGAAGGAACATGAACATTTTTGGGAGAGTTTAAACTGAAATTTGAAACTTGGTTGGACCAAAGGCTTAAGGGTTCACTGAGTTTGAAAAAGCTGGGCTGAGAAATGATTCAGAATTTGATTTTGCATGGCTGAAAGACAGTAAGCAAAGGAAAGAGTATAGAGAGGGCTTCAAACCACCCTCTGACCAGCTGAGAAAAGATGAGTCATGTGGCACCTTAAAGATTAACAAATTTATTACAGCATAAACTTCATGGGCTGCAGCTTACTTCATCTTATGCACTAATCAATTTGTTAGTCTTTAAAGTGCTATTGGACTCCTAGGTGTTTTTGCAGAAACAGACTAATACACGACTACCCCTCTGAAACTTGAGAGAAGAGATGGGAATCTTTCAACACAGCCGTTACCATTGCAGAATTTTGATATGCTTCTCTTTGACTATGTCTACAGTATCCCAACACAGAAATATTCAAGGGTGTCACCTGCTGTGTGTTTGTTTTTTTGGTTTGTAGTTTAGTGCCTTCTGCTTCTTTTTCTATCATTTACTTTGAAATTAGTCTGAATGAATTACACAGAATTAAAATGAATCACAAAACCTAGCTATTATTAATAACATGTCCTTTTGTTGAAAGACACCCAACCCAAAGTACTTTATAGAGAAAGTGGTGGGGAAAATAGAAGGGTATGTCTATACAGTAACATTATTTCGAAATAACTAGTGTTATTTCAAAATAACTTAGTCCGCATCTACACAGCAGGCAGTTATTTCTAAATAATAACTTGAAATACTGTCAAGCTGGAGGACTTCTCTGACTCCTGTAACCCTCATTGTATGAGGAGTAAGGGAAGTCAGAGGAAGAGTGCTCTATTTCAAAATAAGTGCTATGTAGATATTCCCAATTTCAAAATAAGCTACGCAATTAACGTAGCTTAATTTGCATATCTTATTTCTAGTTAAGCCCTGTTGTGTAGATACACCTGAAATCATGAAGGTTTTTGAGGGTTATTAATGCAGCCTTGTTCTTCCTTTTTTCTTTCTCTTTCTTTTACTTTCTTTCATAGCTGCCACAGATATGGATCTGAAAGACATGTTGCCAGGATATAATTTGAGTCTGGCACACATCTTTTTAAAAAGAAATTTCATGATGGAGAATGAAGGAAAAAAAAAATTCCTAAACAACTTTCAACCTCAAGTTCTCAAAGAGATAGAATGTTTAATAGACAAAAGTTAATATAGAAGCTACGTCTACACTGCAAGGTTCTTGCGCAAAAACCTTCGGAGCGTCCACACCTCAAATGTGCTTTTGCACAAGTAAATCAGCAGTAAAATGGCAAAAGAGAGGGCTTTTGCCGGTGTAGGTAAACCTCCTTCTACGAGACATAACTCCCTTTTGCACTACAGCTATTGTGCAAAAAGGCAATGTGGATGCTCCAGAGGGGTTTCTTGCACAAGAAAACCCTAAAGGGAAAAGCACAGGTGCTCTGATGGCCAATCTGTGAATGGCCATCAGAGCTTTCTTACGCAAGAGTGTCCATGCAGTGTGGATGCTCTCTTGCACAAAAGCACATCACTTTTATGATGCACTTGGAGGTATGAACGTGCTCTTGCACAATAAGTTTTTGTGCAAAAACTCTAGCGCAAAAGGCTTCTTGTGCAAGAAGCCTGAAATGTAGACGTAGCCAGAGAGAAGAGTCTCAAATAGATAAAATCAGATGGAACTTTGGCAATATGGTTTCTTTTAGGTTTTGTGTGGGAAGCAGCTGTGGAAAGCAAAGAGCCTATATTAGTTATTATGTGGCCAGCTCCCTGACAGAGTCCCAGCCTTCACAATGCAGACTGAATGGAGATAAAATGTGTAGGTCACGGTCATGAGTAGCTGCATGCTGTCTATCCTGTGAATGCAGACCTTCTCTGTTAGCAGCCACTGTTTGTTTTTCATTGTTGACATAGAAAACTGAGCTGTTGTGTCTTGTTACCAGCTCCATGCAGAAAGTGCCATTTCCTTACTCTGTGCAGGCAAATATTTACTGGCTGGGGAGACAACCAGGTGGATCAGTGCTAAGGAGACAATCACTGAAGTACAGCAGGGTCACTCAAGGGTCATAGCACTGACTGCTACTAGGTTTCTCCTGTTGTTAGTGCATACAAACAATAGCTGTGACTAGGGAGGAATTCACTTAACCCCTTATGGCAGTGTTTCCCAATTGGTGTTCCGGGGAACCCTGGGGATCCTTGAAGCGAAAGCAAGGGTACAGTGAAGAGCTGGCACTCTGTTAAAGAGACCCCCTGTTAAAGAGACAGAGCCATGGCGAGGGCTTTTTTTTTTTTTTTTTTTTTTTGGCTGAACGAAACACGGCAGGGGCCTTTTTTTTTAAAGGCAACTCTAGGGGTTCCGTGGCCAAATAAAATTGAGAAACAATGCCTTATGGAATTCTTTACTTTCCTGTAACAAAAATTCCTACATGAATGAAAGAAAACCTAATAAATGTCGATGGTCAAAATGTTCATAAGCAATCCATAGTTTTGAGTGCAACTGTGCTTGCATAGTTGTAGAAGAAAGCTTGAAAACGTGATAAAGGCTCAGAAGGCAATTTAAAAAAAAACCCCAAAACCCTGTTTTTAAATGCTGTTAAGCTGCCCTCATTATGTTTGGGGCGTTATCAAGATTCTTTGAATGCTTGGGATTGTCAATACTGTAAAATGTATGGAGAATGCCTTTGATGGAGTAGATCTCACCCTAGAAAGCCCCTCCATGGCTTACATTTAGGGTTGCCAAATGGTTGAACAAAAATACCGAACACGTTCCCCCTCCCCCCCCAAAAAAAGAAAAAGCCCAGGAAGGACTCCAAGGACTTATTAAGCCAATAAATAAATAAATAAATAAATAAATAAAACAGCATTAAAACAGTCTCCTTTAAGAGTGAGTGCAGGGATAGGCACAGAAAGCACTAAGAGCACTAAGACCCAGGGGAAAGCATTGCTTCCTCTAGGTCTTTTGGCCGGCAGACATTTTGTGCTGGCAGCCTTGGGGAACCAGATAAGAATGAGGGCTGGGGTTGGGGGGCTGGGGGAGTTGGGAGCCAGAGGAGGGCTCAGGGCGGAGGGGAGGAGGAAGGCTGGAAGCTGAGTGTTTGTAGGGTTGCCAGGTGCCTGGTATTTTCGCCTCCTGGCTGGGAAAAAATTCAGAAAATACCGGATATTATGGCAATGTCTGCCTTAGATATAATAAAATTATGGGGTGATAATTAGTATACTTAAAATAAAATTAATAAATAATAGGTCCAGATAAGTTATTTCTCAAAACACTAGAATAGGCCCTAAGAGTTATTCCTATTTCACATCAAATTCTGATGTCTGTGACATAGCTGTGGTGGAGTACAGAATGAACTTTCATCTTGAATGGTCGCTTGTAAGTCTTCTTCCTTCAGCATGAGTCATTACGGGAGGATTTAGGCTTCTTAAATCCTTCAAAATTGCACCTTCCAATCAAGTCTTATTCAGTGTGGTCTCATGCGCTGCTTCCTTCAGTCTCAGCTCTATAAATCTTCTATAACTGTGTATCATCTTCTGCACATTGGACATGACCACAAACACTGCAGTTGTCTTGTTCTCAACTGATGCAAGTCTGTAACTTTCTGGGGTCACCTCCTTATTTGTGACCAAATCAATCCAACAGATGTTAAGAAAATGACATAGCTTTTGACATGGAAATTAGTTTAGTTTCCCCTCATCTTGTTACTTTTTAATGGTCCTGTTTCTGCTCCGCCACTGCCACATTGAACACTTGTGTCTTGTTGCACAGACATCCTGCTGCCCAAACAGTTGCCTTTGAAGATGTTGAAATGCCATTTACACAAGACCAGTCCAATGTGTGTTTCAGATATAACAGTTCTACCATCAACTGACTACCCAAACAGATAAAGCTATTCACCCATTCAGTGTCATTGCCATCTACATGCAGCATCAATAGGCCATTCCCCCTCTCCCCCACCCCATTTTATAATGCCGTAGATTCTACAATTTCTTCCGCCATTGGCTGGAGTTGGTCAGTAATCTCCACATAAAGAGATGTTATTAAAAATACAGCTGCCTTTTGTCGCACCAGTCAAGACCATGTTTATAGACTTTGTGTCTGCTTTTGACTCAGTGCATTGATCAGAATTGTGGCTCTGGTTACAACAGCATGGGATACTTGGTGATTTAGAATCATAGAATCATAGAGCTGGAAAAGACCTCAGAAGGCCATCAAGTCCAGCCCCCTGCTCTAGGCAGGACCAATCCCAACTAAATCAACACAGTCAGGGCTTTGTCAAGCCGAGACGTAAACATCTCTAGGGATTACTTCCCTAGGTAACCTATTCCAGTGCTTCACCACTCTCCTAGTGAAATAGTTTTTCCTAATATCCAACCTGGACCTCTTCCACCACAACTTGAGACCATTGCTCCTTGTTCTGCCATCTGTCACCACTGAGAACAGCCTTTCTCCATCCTCTTTGGAAGCTCCCTTCAGAAGTTGAAGGCTGCTATCAAATCCTCCCTCACTCTTAGCTTCTGCAGCTTAAACAGACCCAACTCCCTCAGCCTCTCCTCATAGGTCACATGCTCCAGCCCCCTAATCATTTTGGTCGCCCTCTGCTGGACCCTCTCCAATGTCTCCACATCCTTTTTGTAGTGAGGGGCCCAGAACTAGACACAATACTCCAGATGTGGCCTCACCAGAGCCGAATAAAGGGGAATAATGACATCTCTGGATCTGCTGGCAATGCTCCTCTTAATGCAACCTAATATGCCATTAGCCTTCTTGGCTACAAGGGCACACTGTTGACTCATATCCAGTTTCTCATCCACTGTAACCCCTAGGCCCTTTTCTGCAGAACTACTACTTAGCTGGTTGGTCCCCAGCCTTTAACAGTGCTTGGGATTCTTCCGTCACAAGTGCAGACTCCTCACTTGTCCTTTTTGAACTTCATCAGATTTCTTGTGGCCCAATCCTCCAATTTGTCTAAGTCACTCTGGACCCTATCTCTGCCCTCAAGCATATCTACCTCTCTCCCTAGCTTAGTGTCATCTGCAAACTTGCTGAGGGTGCAATCCATCCCCTCATCCAGGTCATTAATAAAGATATTGAACAAAACCGGTCCTAGAACCGAACCTTGTGGCACTTCGCTAGAAACCGACTGCCTTCCTGAGATTGAGCCATTGATGACTACCCACTGGGCCTGGTCTTTTAGCCAGCTTTCTATCCATCTTACCGTCTATTTATCCAATCCATATTCCCTTAA
>CM057846.1:59872336-59885128 GCA_030068395.1 Apalone spinifera | reverse complement strand
TCATTTGCATAGCTTTGGCGCAAAAGCGCGCCAATGTAGATGTAGCCAGCATGTTTAGCTGTGAAGTCCATGAGGTAAATCTTCAGTTGGAACTGTTTACTAGAACATGGTCAGAAAAATTATTTATGTATCTGAGTCTGTTAGGACGTCTGCTTAGGACGTAAGAAGGTTTTTTTTTTTTTTAATTAGAACGGTCTGTTGTTTAAAAATTGGTTCCTGGAAGACAACTTTCTCTAAGACTGTCATGTTATGCTGTTTATGTGAGTAACCAGTACAACACGTACAGTAAAGTAACTAGGATAGATTTATTGATTCTGGCTGAAACTAATTAAAACATAACCTTGAACACTTTGTGATGTTCACAGTTGGATTTCCAGTTACTTCTGGTGCCAATGTAGAGTATCTGATTCACCATATTATTGTATTCAACAGCCAATTTTGTTTACAAAAATATATTTAACAGAATGATAGGTTTTCTCTACTAAAAATTTGTTTCACTGGCATACAGAGAACTAAATAAAGTAACTTTTTCATATTATTTTGGCATCAAACACTTTCATAAAAAGGATTCTCTACCTGTCTTCTATAATTTCAAATATCATGTGGCAGCTCTTGATCTACATGGATCTGACAATAGTTTTCTAAAAACCTACCTACACTATGTGCAAAATCATGGTAAGTATAGAGGCTTTGACACACTTAATCTGTAATAGTTACAGACAGGCAAGGATCCATGTTTTAGTGCAACCACTGCCATCAGCAATCAATATTTCTAGTGTAAGTTACTACACATTTTAATAATGTATATAGATAATTTTTAATTAGTTGTTGTGACAGCAATCTAACTATTTACTGCAGCAACATTATGTCTTTATTTTAGTGCTGTATGAGGAAATTTGAGCTTTCTCTCAAAGATCTGCTCTTATCATTGCACATCTCTTTGTTGTGTGTCTGGGTCTATTCCAACAAACACGACCTGTGTCAAGCACACACATAGGAGGCCTGGCAGATACTCTTACCTGGCTTGCTCAGTGAATCATCCACTTGTGTTTATCAAGGTACCTGATTCCAAAGAGTGCTATAATTCAGTACATCTCAACCGCAAGTTTTTGGTAGTCTTTTTATTTTGAATCTCTAGTAGTGAAGTAAATAATTTCACTTCCATTGTGACGAAGGAGAAAATAAGTAATGACATAAACATTAACCATTTCTAGGTAGCCAGGAGCAGCAGAGATTTTTTTTTCAGTTTAAGGAAATTTTGATTTGTTAAAATAAAAATACCAGGTCTGAAGTAAAGTTTCAGCTAATATGTTTGACATATTTGAAGTTAAGTGGGACCTTCAGTTTAAGTATCAGATTGTAAATTTCTACTTTAGCTACAAAATAGCCCTCAGTAGGATACAGGGCCAAATCTTTCTGCCTTTGTTCACATAATATTGAAATCACTGAAATCAATGACAAAGCTCCCACTGACTTCAGTAATAGCAAGATTTCACCCTAATAGAATAAGAACACCAGAATTTTCCCTTTAAGTTGCCAGATAGCCTCCCCAATCATTTCTCTACAATGTTCCATTGTTAATGTCCCAGAGAGCTGACCAAATGATCAATGAGGAAAAAATTATTTCATTAATTTATTCACTTTACTATTTGAAAGTTGTTTATGAACAGCTTGTGGTTTTTATTCTATTCATTAGCTGGAATTATTTGCCAAATGATGTCTACAAATATTTTAAAGTTAAAGTCAATAGATTATTTGCACAGTTTGCAAACATTACATACTCTAAATTCAAGGTAGATCAGTTGGCTTAATTGATGGACACAGCACTGGAGTCTCCTTCTTTCTATTCCTTAAATGGATGAACTGAACTTTTTCAATCAGATGTCAATATGAATACTTGCATTTGAATTCAGAACCCTCTTTTCATGAATATTCTCTAAAATTTGCTGAATTCACTGTTTCTGCAACCATTTCTGCTAATAAATTTTCTCACTAGAATATTTGAAAAAAGTGAACAAAAGATGTCTAACGCAGCCTAAGTGAAGTCTAGTTTTTATGTGAGCAAATATTGGAATATATTTTGAAGCATTTATCAAGTCCTAGTACAATATGAATTGTCAAAAGTGGCAGAGACATTTAATCTTAAAAATGAAATGTTCTCAGAAATACTGTTGCCTGTGTTAATTCTGCAACTGTTTGGTTTTAGGTTTTTAAGTATTCCTACAATCTTATATATATAAACACAAGTTATATTTTATTATATGTTGTGCTTTCTTTTGTTATTGAAAAGGATCAATACATACAGGGGTCTTAATAGCTAGCTCATTCTTACGAAGGTATGAGATACAGTAGTTTAGTCTTCCTTGTGCATCATCAACAGAGTATTAGCTTATTTCTTGATGGTACATGCATAATAAAGAACCCAGTTTGACTGTCAGACTGAGTTTGTGTGGCAGCTAGAAAAAAAATCTACTTGTAAATTGAGCAGTTTTGTGCCAAAATAATTGAGAAACTGGAAATATGGCTATTATGTCACTTTTACAAAGTCACTTTTTTAGAGTAGAATGACACTTTACATTTCTTCCCCAAAACTTAAAGCAAATGATTTTAGGGATATATTCCGTTTCACCACTCCCCTCAGAAATATACCATAATAATCTATATTAATTGTCCAAAATAAAACAACTTATGTTTTAGATCATTGCTGTATATGCCACAGTATAAGGAAAACTACTAAGTGTTTTGTATTTTAATTATTCACTGTAAAATCTGTCCATTGAATTTTTTACAATGTTACTCAATAAAAAGAACTCTCTTAGAGATGCCCATAGACTTAAAGAAGTAGTCATGTTCAACAGTTTTTCCACATTTCCTACCCATATCTATATGTTCTTTAGTAACTCAGTAACTTTATCTTATCTTTTTGTTTTAATTTCAGATGAATTTGGTGCTCCTGAAAGTGAGGGACTGATTGCATTGGCTAGATAGTAGCCTACTGCTCAACCTCAAAGACTTAGAAAGTTGGTAGGGCAGCTAAGGCATATCTGAGTGAAAGCTATACATATTTTAATAGCTACTGCCCTTCACAAAATGGCTGCAGATCTAAATTAATTATAAAACAATTACTTGAATTTAAATAAAGTGAGTTTTGGTTAATGTATTTCAGAGTTGCTACCGGCTTCATCTGGACAGCAAACCTTAACATTTAGGTATAGTTGTGCAACATTTATCTAAGGATTTGAGAAGCAAGTTTCTTTTGCTTCTTAGGCCTTGTCAGTACTTGGAATTAAATCATCCAATCAGTGCTAGCCAACAACAGATGTATTGAACTGGTGCAGACTTGAAGTGTAAAGAAGGAAAGCTATGATCTGCACTGGTGAAACTTACTTTTAGCTGAAAGTTGGGTAAACTTAGCCAACTGAGTTTGTGATTTTCCTTATCCGTGTTGATGCAGCTACACTGGCTGCTGGCCAGTGGGGGCTGTATCCCTAAAATTATAGACAAGACCTTAAAGAGATGTATTATTTAATAATTAGTGGAGAAATGGGCATGTACGACCAATCATTCTTTAAACAAACAAAAACCCAACACACAACAACAAAGAAGTATCTGGGCCAGGTCTACACCAGAAATTGTTGTTGATATAATCTATTCAGTTTCTTAATATGTTAATATTGGCAAAAGCCCTAGTGTAGATACAGCTATACTGCTATAAAAACAACACTTTTTTGCCAGTATAGGCAGCACCTTTTCATTTGTTGCCCCACGTGACTAGTTGATGCCTGACCCTCGTGGCTCCTTTAGGCTTGGGGGAGGAGCATTTCCATGTGGGCAGGCCCACACACACTTATCCCCTGTGCTTCAATAGGTGCCAATATCCATGGGTCTATTCTTATTACTCAATCCACAGTACTTCCCCATCCACAGTATTTCATTACATGGTTCCTGTATCTAGCAGCTGTTGTGCAGCAGCAATAGTGGTTGTAGACAGGTTGCTCTGTAGCCTCTGCTGGTAGCTTGTTGATCATACTATGATCTCTGGCTGTGGGGTGATTAGTTTGTTGGGACAATGGGCTCCCTCTGGTGGAAACTGAAGGGCTGTCTACCTGTCTGTCAAGATTTTTATACAGGGTTTTGGAGCATCGCTAAAGTGACATTACTAATAACTACCATATGAGGGAATGCCTCTTTTTTGATTGCTGAGGTGGACTGCTGCTGGCAGTATCTCCAGCCAGAGCAGAGGGCTAAAAGAGAAGTTTCATCCTTCATGGAGATTTGGATGGAGCATCTTATAGATATTCAGGTTCTGTATAAGAGGAGTTTGATGCATTTCAGCAGCAGATCCCACAACACTAACTCTCCACTATGCTTTGCACTACCTAGCATTATAAATCATTGTCTATAGTTGATCACATGCTTATAGGTGATGTTTTCTTCCTGTGTGTATAGTATATGGCTTTGAAGTAATTGGTACAGATCTCCTCTGCTCTTCATGGCATTAATATTTCTGCAATCATACTGCAAAAGACTAAAATACTATTTGTTAGTCTTTAGGGTGCTGCTAGACTATTGGTTGTTTTTAAAGTTTTTCCAGTTACAGACTAACCTGGCTACTCCTCTGAAGTTTTTAAAATACTATAGTTATCTCCACTGCTTTGAGAATCCAAAGTGTCCCAGATCTTGTGATGGATGGCTGAATTTCACCCATACCCATACTGCACATTGGCACTGGGTAAAATCTATCCTAAATCAGCTTCATCTGGATCAGTGACAATGGAACCTCCACTACTAACTTTCCTAATTGCATGGTTTTGTGATCTAGACATATATTCTGTATGGAACACAACTTGACAGCAAATTTATTTTTATTTGTGACACCACTGGATATGAGCCTAAAATACCATCATTTGAAAGTCCAGTGAATTAATCATGTGTCTTAGCTTCAGAACTGAGAATAATACAGTAGTTTCATCTTGAGCCAGGCAGCCTATCTTGTTGGAATTAGTAAACTGAATGAAGATAGTTGGATAAAGACAATCTACTTATTTGCGCTTGGAGTACAGGACTCTTTTTTTCTCCCGGTAGCTAATGAGTGGGTTTTGTTTATGTTCCTCTTTTCTAGCTTGTGGCTCCATGTGATAATTGCTGACTCATCCCTTCTGCAAACACCCTTCAAAGAATACCGTGGAGCTATGAAAGAAGATGTTGGACTGAGTGTATGCAGGGTTTTCTCAACCCCCTGATTTTCTTCAAATACAAATAAATCATAAAAGGGAAATAGATGCAAATGTCTGACAGATGATTTCTAGACAAATCTAAAATCCAATTAACAAGTGACTAGCAGAAAATACCTCAATTATACAAATTATTTTGGAAGTTTTTGGAATTGTTGCTCTTTTTTGTGAGAGAATTCTCGGCTGCTTTGGACATGATCCTATGAAGTGTAGAGGTACCTCAGTTCCCACTGACCAATGAAAGTTGGGGACACTTAGAACTTTGCAAAGAAAGTTGGGTTCTTTGGAAAAAAAACACTGGGCTTGATTCTGCATCTAGTGAAGTCAGTTGATGTTTGGCCACTGAAATCAGCATTAATGTAGCAACTGACTACAATGGGAAAGTGATCAATTTTACTGTTTAAGTAGAGTTTGTGTGCAATGTTAACCATATGAATTGTTTAAATGTAACCATTAAAACTTGGAAACTATTGGTTGGAAGTTATATTCAAGTTAATAAAAATTAAATAACTCACATTACTGATACTTAAAAACTACTAAAAACTACAGAACTTTTCATAATTTCAGAAATAACAACAAATAAGAAAAGGACACTTTTCTGATTTTTCATACTCCTATACTTAATTCTTTAGATATAATAAATGCCAGAGCTCAAAATGGTTTAAATGATTTAATGGAGTCACAACATAAAAACAAAAAATTCTTAACCATGGGACATCTGTTCTCGGTTTCATTTGTAACCTACTGCATTACATGGATTCTTGTCCAAGTCTCTTGGCTATACATAGTGAATCTGGAAATGCTGTCAAAACAATCTTTTTTCACCAGATTTCCAGTATTTCTAATTTCTGACCAAAAATCTTTTTTATTATTGTATTTCAGCACTCTTTTAGAACCAGAAAAGAAGAGCTTTATTGGAAAATGAAAAATGTTTTTTTCAATCTAAACATTATCCAACTGCAAAAAGCTGTGTTCCTATTTTAGCTTTGGAAATTCTAAGCAATTCTTATTTCTTCTGATTCCATTTGCTAAGTCCTAGTGACTGTCACAACAAAAAAAGATGGTAAACCATTTGAAAATTTGAACCTATGATCCCAAATTTAGCATTTTTGTTAATATCACTTACATATTTTTGTTAAAATGCTAGCAGCAAATCACCTGTTCTGTAATTTAAATAACTGCATAATAGACTGGCAACTACTTCACTCAAAACACATTTCCTTTTCCCCTGTGCATTAGATGAAAAATTTCATTTTGACACAACAGGATGGACTTAACATATATTGTAAAAATGTCACTGTTTGCCAAAGAAAGCAATTATAAACATAAACATAAAGCAGTATTGAATTATCAATAGCACAGCAGTCCATGCAGGGAGCTTTATAGAAAATTCATTCTTGTGACTTTTGAGTGAAATTAGTTTTCCCGTTGGTAACATAAACCTTACACTATACACTTTATCAACAGAATCTAAGTCAACTTTACACTTTCACAAAGTTATTTGAATTGCAATTTTCTAAGCCAAAACTAAGCAATTTCTTAACTGAAAAAATTCTAGTAAATGGACTCGATTCTGATTATAGGTATAGTTGCATAAATCTGTAGTAGCTCCACTAGCATTAGAATTACACCAGTCTAAGTACAAGCAGAATATGGCCAAATGTGTGGGGGCTTTGAACTAATTTTTACAGAGTGGTAATTTGCAAGATGTAACTGATTCTAGGGGAAGATTAATCTTGTGATTTTTACTTTGTATTCAAAATTTATGTCTGTTTTTAGAGATGTGCTTTTAACATTTTATTTCCTTGTTTTATTATGCACAATTGCCTATGACTTGTATGATATATTAAGAATAATTTTAATCCCGCCTTAATTTTTACAGTTAAGTAACACTAGGGTTGTCTAATAAATTAAGATATATATTTATTATAGCAATCATTTTAGTGTATAGTTTTGATTATGAAATCTGATTTGCAAAAGCAAAAATGTATTTAAAAATAAAACTTGATTGACAGTAACATTCTGCATGGGCCCCAAATCTTCCATTAACTTTCAGTCTTTCAAAGATCAAGTCCCAAACTGAGGGCCACAGATATTAATGGTAAAATTTACAAATTGTAGCCTGATTGCGCTAACTGGTACATTTAAGAATAAAATGAAGGATGAGCCCTGGGACCAGATGTATCTGTCACCAACTTGGGGGAGTTGCTATTTCTGGACCTGATCCTGCCCCCAGTTAAGTCAATTACAGTTTTGAGAATGATTTAAAAAGAGCTACCTTGCCTCCAAATATAATATAAACCTGACTTTAAATATAATTGATCAAGCATAGAAGTGAGTTGTGCTCACAAAAGCTCATGATATCATCTACAGGTTTTGTTAGTCTATAAGGTGTTAACTAGACTATTTGTTGTTTTTTAAGTTTTTCCTGTTACAGACTAACTTGGCTACCCCTCTGAAGCAAAAGCACTTAAAACTTTCTTAATTTAGGCACTTCTCTTGACTTTTGAAAATGGAAACTAGGCTGCTAAGAAAAAAACAAAAACAAAACCTTTTTCCCCGCTGTCCTATTTATGCTGTCCTATAAATGGCTTCATTTGCTTGCATCTAGCTATTTCCATCAGCCTCCTTCCCTCAAAAACACCTGGTACCTCTCGCTTTAAAATTAAAAAATCGACTGGCTATAAAGTTATCAAATCCCCAGAGGAAAAGGAGGAGACGGAAGAAGTTCTTTGGGCACCTGAAAGCGCCCATGATTTAACTTCAGTTGATCAAAACAGCTTTCCAGAAAATCGCTTCCCGCCAAAATCTGCTGCTTGCCTGTGTCACGGGAGTGCAATGCTACCAACAAGAGGAAGGAGTTTGTTACATATATCTCTGTGGCGCAGCAGTACCAAATCCAGTGGGGGCAGACACACTCGGCTGGTGGGTGGGTGGCTGGATTGGGCACAGATTGCAGCCGGGGGGACCGAGGTAAATCCAAGAGGAACCCACCTGCAGGCAGTGCAATTTCTCTGTATTTGTAACTGCCCTGGCGATCGGGTCCAGGGTTTGGTAGCTAGTTGGTAACAGCAGCCCCGCTGCAGAGAACTGGCCAGACTACGCTGGTTTATTTTCCAGCCGGCAAGCAGGAGAGCTGGGAGCCGCAACTCCCCTCGGGGCTGGCTGCGGCCTAGGGAAGGGACAGGCGGTTTAGGGGCTAGCGGAGGGGCAGGGTCTCTCCCTAGGGAGACCCGGTTTTTACTTACACCGGGAGCAGCTCGAGTGGCGGCCAGGGGGCGGGGGCGGGCGGCCGGCTTTCCTGGGAAACGCTCAGCGGGACTTGCGTGGGAAGATGCGGCAACGCCGCAGCGAGGGCCGGGCGCGGAGCTACAGGCGGCCGGAGGAACGGGAACAACGCATTTCCTCCTTCCCAGGCATGCCCGCCGGCCCCGCAGGAGCGGCTGCAGCGCCCGGCCCTGCCGGAACCAGAGCGCCAGGCGGCAGCGACGCCCGGGGGCGGGGGAGGGAGAGGGGGAGAGTTGGGTGGCAGCCACGGAGGAACCAGACAGCCTCAGACGCCCCCTAGCCCGAGCACGTCCTTCAGCTCTGGTCTGCGGGGCGGGGCCCCCTCCCACGGCCCTTTCATGTACCTGCTGCAGGCGCCCTATAGAAACCACGCGAGTCGCGCTCCACAAGGCTCCGGGCTTGTCGGACCCACAGTTCCCACAGAGCCTCTCTCAGAGCCGTTTGCATGGGGCAGAACGTGCAGCATTGTACAAATGCAAGTTGGGGTCTCTCCAGGAGCAAAGTGCCATTACGCGGGGGGCGGGGGAGACAGAAGGCCCCTCCGCTGATCTGTACCCGGGCTACACTGTGCAATCGCCCCTTCATTCCTACCCTAAAAGGGAGACGGGTTCTTTCTTTGTGAAGGAAAAGGGGGGAACCCCACGTCCGGAAGCTAGTATGTGTGCAAGGACCTAACTGTTTTAGCTTGTTCTCCGATCTATTGTCTGTTCGTACAGTAGAGAGAGTGTGTAGTGTTGCGCCGTTGGTAGTTTAAGCTCATACACACCAACTGAAACACACACAATTGGGGAAATACTTTAAAATTAATGATTCCGGTTTATGCAGCTTGAAGCAAAGAACCATTAAATGGTTGCCGTTTTGCCTGTAACATTCGTATGTCTTCCCCTCTGATGTGTGCGTCTTTGACAACCCCAAGATGTCATTTCTCTTCCTTGCAGTATTTCCAGGCAGCGTTGCTTTGATTGCTGTGAGCATGGGCTGCAACTGCTGGACTGAGGTGCAAGAGTGTTCCTTTAAAACACACGCACACAAAGTTCTTGTCTTGAGAAACAGTGCGATTTGCAGGAAACCCTCCGGATGTTTGCTGCTTTTCATGTGGCATTTGTGGTCGACTCTGATAACGCTGGGAGCACCACTTCCAACACCACGTTTTGTAATGGAACTGAAATAGAAACACATCTTTGCCGAAGAAAACCTCCTCCCCTCGTTCGCTGCCTCACACACTTTTATATTCGCAAGTTGAAAAGGTCAATAAATCAGAAAGCTGAACTCCCAGTGGCATTGTTAGGTTGGGAAAGTCAACGAATGACACCCTCCTTCCCCCACCTCTCCCGGTTCGTGTGCGGGTGAAGGTTTTTGGATACACAGTCACAAGTAGGGGTTGTTTTAGTAACTCCTAAGGCAAACGAGATGAAGTTTAGTAGTCGGCAAAACTAGATGCTTTCTAGCCTCATTCAGCCTTAGTATGGTTTGGTATAAATAGGTTAGGGCTGGAATTCAGGAATAAAGCATGCACACAGTGAAACAGAACATGGGGGGGGGGGAGCGGAAGAGTTGGATAATCTATGTATCCATGACACCAAACGCTCTGGAAAGGTCACACACGCCGCCAAATTTTCCATACAAATCAGCAAGCTTTTACTTTCTCGGCTTGGGTTCAAAACACACCTTAAAATCACTTTGATCCCAGCTCAACGAGCTGTAGAAAGTTTGCACAAATCTCCCAAACAAAGTCAGCGGCGGTTTGCTTATTTCATGACCTCATGTTCATTATATGAAAAGACTTTTTCTCCTATATTAGAAAGTGCAGCCTAAACGCTGGTGTGAATTTTTTATATAGTCGTTCACTAAATTTACAGCGCTTTTAAATGTTTGCCTGGCAGAATTTTTCCTCTTGAAGTTGGATGTTCCCAAAAGTATTTGTGCTGTCCTTGAATGAAAAGGATTGCTTGACAGTTCACCAGGATCAGCTCGTTCAAAGATAATATGCTCTCTTCTAAGGGGTTAGATTCTGCAGAAGGTAGGAATTTTGTCTGAGCTAACTCGTAATGACTGGGCCTCAATGCAGCCAGCGAAGGATTGATCTGCAGCCAATGGAAATCTGTTCACGTCCATGGTTTTTAAAGGAGCCCTCAAAATACATTAGGCAGCGGAACAGTTGTTGAGACCTAGTATTTATTTTTTAATTTTAATTTCTTTTTTTCAGTTTTAAGTTATCTTTTTGTCACTCCTACTTTGAATATGCACTAGTGTCCAATAAAAGGGATGTAAATTTTCCCGTCGGGTTAATTTAATTCAGATAAAATGTATTGTTAATTTAATAAAAGATATCGTTCTCCCATGTTTTTCAGTAATCCACTAATATGTTTTCATTGCCAGCCCGAGAAACTACTAAAACCCTGCCCTAGCACTCTGAAAGGCCCAGTGTCACTAGCACATCGAAACTGGGCACAATATTAAAGCCTCAGCCACACACGCAAATAAGGAATACATTTTTTTAAAAGACTAGAAAGGGAGAGTAGGAGAGTCAGCGCAGTACAGTTTGAACACCTGAATTAAACGTTAATCCTAACAGGAGTTTCTGATTGTTATAACTAATTATATGATAACTGCATTTTTGCGGGCAAGTTTAAAGTATCTAGATTATTGAATTTATTTTAATGCTAATTTTAAATGTATAATGTGCAAAGATCATGTTGGTATTGGGGCAGTTTGCGGTTAGTTATAAAAAGCTAGTTATTTTCGTAACAGTTTTTGTAGCATCTCCCACACAAGCCAAAGAGACAAAGATACATTTAAATTCTTGTCCTTGGTCATTCTTTTTTTGTGTGTTCGACTCCCAAGCTTTCTTGGTTGGTACAAACATTCAGATGGGAAAATTCCCAAATGTGCTTTTCTTTTTAGGAGTGTTACTGAAACTAGCGCTTTGCGAAGGAACAGGAATCTTCTCCGCGACAGTGACAAATGACTTTTTCTGTATGTAATTCACAACGTCCTAACATTAGTATTTTGCACACAATCATTTAGAACAGTCTCGTGAGGGACTAGGCATTTCAATGGCTTTAGAAACGGGGACACAAAACCAAGAACGGGCCCAAAAGGCTCACAAAAGCATGCTTCGATCACAGTATGCAAAGTATTGCTTTCTTGACGCTCTACTACACATTTCAATTTTAATGGAAAAGATTCACATTTTATTTTACAGGAAACGAATAAAATGCTGGATTTCTTTAAAGGGGCGGCACACTTCATTCATGAAAAGAGGAGAGGATTCATGTAGTGTCAGCTTATTTGCCCGTAGCTGTTGTCCAAACAAAGATGTCCTTAACCAAATAAGCCCCTTTGATCTTGTGTTTAAAAGCTCGGCGCTATTCTAAGATAAGCATTCATGCATTTAATAGAGCCATAAAACAATGCAAACATTAATCTGAGACTTTACGAAAAAGTTCTAATTTTTATTACCTTGTATGCTACATGAGCACACAATCTAATATACACATATATATGTATATAGAAAATATAAATCATTTATCTCTGTGATCGGATTTTATGCTTGTTTTTCAAAATTCCCAGCTCTATATTATATTTAACTATATTTACATAATAATTGTTTATTGTATATATTTAAGCACGTCCAGGCTGTATATTATTAGAAATACATAACTGAAAATCTACACATTACAAAAAGGAAAAATGATGTGAGGATATAACCTTTAATATAATGAGCCATTTATTGGACTCCAGCTACTGAGGTGTTCACGTGAAAGATGTTTCCTCTTTTGGCTACGAAGCTGGATATGTCTATGCTAGTTATGAAATTTAGGGAGAGGAGGTAAAAAGTTTGGCTAATCAACTCCCAGCCAAACCCGACCTATTTTTTTTTAAATAGTGGAGCTAATGTGAGGTTTGTACCATCATATAGATCGTGTCTACTCTTTTGTTATACGCCTTTCCCAATATTTCTCTACCTTGACTATTTATATTGCAAGCTGCGAGGCAGGAACTGCTAAGAATTCAATGTTGTATAGTCCCCTAACCAATATGTGCCTCTTGTGTTTTGCGCTAGTTCAAGAGCTCAGTAACATAATAATTATTACTGGGCTATTTAACTATATTAGAAAGTGGAAGTGGTTTACATATATTCAAAAAGGGGATTGTCATACAATACAGCCCGTCCCCATAAGAGCTCTTTCCCTCGCATTCTGATCTAAATCCTAGAAAAATCCGTCCCCGCCCGGCGCTGTCTCTCTTGTCACCTGGGCAGGTAAAG
>CM057846.1:59861710-59872236 GCA_030068395.1 Apalone spinifera | reverse complement strand
TTGCTCCTATTTATGCTATTTATTGGAATCTTGAGAACTGGCAGGGGACAGAGACCCGCTCAAGGTTTGAAAGACTGCTCCTCCTCCCATTCCCCCAGTCACAGTGAGGCGATTCTCTAGTGTCACCCTGTGCTGAACATTAAAACTATTGACATTTCAGATAGCTGCACAGTTGGACTTTAACTTAATCAGCTCCTGGAAGAGTTCACCATGCTGTTTAATGTTATAACTGTTCAATTTTATACAAATGGAATTTGGGTTTTGTACAGACTAATTTTGCACTTTTACAAATAAAGGGAAAATACTAAAACTTTTCATTTTTATATCCCCTTACACCTACCATTACTGTTATTTTAATGTAAATTATGGTTACTGAATTGTTCCTTTTAGGAACTAACTACTTATTAGATAAATGTTCTCTTTTCATTCTAAACCTTTATCTCCACCATACTTGCCTATTGGAGGTAATGTCAAACGAATCTGGGTCTTATCTCAAGTAAATGACATAAGGGAATGATAAATATATCTCCCCACAAAATGTTTTCTCTTTAAAAATACAGTATCTGAATTTTCAGTAATTTGCTTTAGAGCGGCAGGGCTGACTGGACTGAAAGTTACTAGTATCTGTCCATTTGTATGTTTGTAGTGAAATTCAAGCTATTTTGACACCAAAATAGTGAAGTGTATGGCCAAGCATCTAGTGAATCCTAAGCGTTTGAATTCACATTGGATATGATCGTTCCTTAAGGTGCCGACCAACAAATGCAAACTACACCAGAAGGTTTAGACATAATGTAGTCTGCAACCGAATAACTGTGTTCAGTGTGTGTAGAAGAGGATTCCTTTGAGGGGCTTAATGTATCCTCTAGCAGAAATCCCAAACAAGTTTAGTTTACAATTTGTAACGTATGTGGAACTCGGGGCGTCTAGAATTTTAAATTTTCCATAGCTGATTCCCAAATATGCAGGAAGCTGTTAGTTTGCAACCCAACATTCCATGATTAAGAAGTTAAAACAGGCGTTTAGACATTAATATTCTTATCGATAAACCTTTCTCCTCCTGACCTTGCAAATACCTCAATGCCACTTCAGCTAGAAATATTTTAATGCAATGATTCCAGTGTTACTGTTAAAATACATATGTATAATTTTATGGAATTAAAAAGTTGTTTTCAACTAAGAGGAAGTAGGAGGCGGTCAAATGGTGACATTGGATTTAGAAACTCATACATGGTTTTAGGGCAGGCCTCTGCTTTAATTTACTTTTCATTCCCCTTGAAATCAATGAAATGATCTGTAATAGTGTCCTATCGAAGCATTGGTGGCAGACTTGAGCCCATGGAAATGATGAGAGGGAAGGTCTAGCTAGCCTATGTTTAACCCGATTTATCTAGGCTGTGAAATTAAATAGCGTTCTTTCCAAAATTCAATGTAATAATGCTTTGGCTCTCATTGAGTAAAGAAAGCAAGATATCCAAGAACTGATCCATACATTTTCATAAGATCGTAATTCCCTTATGTGGTGGTATGTCTGAAATTCAACTTACTTAGTAGCAATTTTTTAAGTGGAATACAATCGTCACTTTCCTTGTACAATGTTCCCTCCCAAGTTCCTAAATACTGGGGCTGGCTCACCTGTGGCTCTTTTCACTGTACAGTTATGGAGTGACTATGATAGGTGCGGTGTACTGACGACCATTCTGTGTCTCCTCACTCAGGTTAGCTGACAGGAGATCCCTTGTGTTTGGAATTCTGCTGATCTGTTTTAATATATCATACCGGGTTTGCATAATATTGGGGGGCACCCTTTCAAACAAATTATTTCAGAACAGATTTTCAAATGTTACCGTGTGCCATTACTTGTCTCAATTTTCACACCTGAAAATTAATCACAGTTTAGATCATTTACTCTTCTAAGTATTTTTTTGCGTGTGCAGCTGGATTTAAAGTTCTAATTGCCTAGGTTTCTGCAAAATCTCTTAAGACCCTATCAGCGTATTGGAGGGACAGGGAAAATACCACTCTTAAAAGATGCATTAATTCACCTTTCATTGTTTTTCCTTACAATCCAGTGGCAAGCTGTTTTACTCTAAAAATTAGATCCCTATCTCCAGATGATGGCGGTGTGAATAGGGTCATGACTTGACCAAAAAGGCATTTTTTAAAAAAACATGTCAAATAATTCCTATGCTACCTTTTGGAAAAGGAGCGTTCAGACCTTTTCCCGTTCCGTCTTATGTGCAAAATCATAGATGTTTTATCCTTAGAAAGGACGCAAAAGAACGCTAGAGATCTTTGCTGATATTAAGGTGAGAAGGGTGCTATTTACTCCAATTTTTGATGTGACTATATTGTATGAACTACGTTGACCATGCAATTTTAGCCAAATATCAATTGCTAGGTAAAAAAAATGAGCAAGAAGTCCATTTTGGACAGACTACCAATACAAGACCTGAACATATTATTCGCAAGTAGCTAGGAAAGGTTAAAACACCAGGTGGGCTTAGCAGACTCGATAGCAGTTGCAACCAGCCCAATCCAAGCAGATCTGGGAGAACCAAGGAGAGGAATTTGGTGCAAGTTAAGATGCCTTGATTCCCCCATGCTGAGAAATCCCGTAAAGCTTCAGCATAAAGATGAATCTGTAATAGAAGAGCCTTTTAACCTACACATATTTTAGCTCATCAGGCAATCTCAATGAGAGAATCGGATGTTCATGTCTGATTTTTTTAAAAATCGCTTTTAAGAGAAATGTTCCTAATTTGTGATACCTACTGGAATACACTGGAAAAGTACCGCGCTGGTATTTTTGTTTAATATACCATGCCTTTAATAATGCAGGTCACAGCTAGGGATGGAAAATAGTTCCAATTAATTACTTTCACCCGCGTTTTCTGGCAGAAATTTGTCCTGGTTCTTCCCTTGGGTCCGAAGTTGGTTGAAAACAGGCGACTTTGTGTTCTTGGGAAATTGGAGCAACATCTTTAGTTTTCATTTTCTTAGTATAGGCTGAATTTTCCTTGCCTCTTCTCCCATACAATTGCCATCCTCTTTTCACATACCTCAAAAATGGGTGAACTTTAAAATTTGTCATGTAACTGAATTAGGTCCAAGAGCAAATGTGAGAAGTTTGTATAACAATTCTAGAGCAGGGAATAATTACCGATGTTATTTGATACATTTATTCATTTTGGAGACGGGTGGCTTGGGGGAAGGAGTGATAACTGGGGTAGTAACTGTATTTATGAACACCTCTATTCACTAATCAAAATATTTGACAGCGGGTCTAGGAATATTTTTGGTATGTAGATACTTGTTCGATTAAAGTATTAACATTTGACATTTGGGATGTGCTTTTTTAGTTTGACTTGATACGTGATTAAGTTGATACCGTCCTCTTCCCTACTTAAGATTCAGGTTTCTGGCTCCCGACACTCATTTTTAGGAGTTCAAAATTAACTCTGAATTATTCAGTCATATTAAACTAGCATGCTAATGAACTTCCCCTGCACTTTTGGCGGGTATTTTGATTTCCAGACAATGTTAAATTAGGCTGCTAAATCACAACCACTTTTGTCAATGTTACACAACGTTCTCTAGGATATTTATGGAAAGACTAGGAAAATCCCAAAGTGAATGTAGCTGTGATTGATAAGAATGTTCGTGGACAATTTGTTGAGAGATCCCAACATTTAACAACTTAAGCATTTGTTATCTTGATAAGGCGGAGGCTGTTTGTGCCGGATTTGTAACAGTGACTCCGAAAAGTCCTTCCTTAGTTCAAGTTCTCTGGGTCCATCCTATCAGACACCAGATCTGTTGCTGACCGAGGAACAAGTTACATAAAGAATATATTAAAGGTAGAAATATATAACCTTCTGGTCATCCTTAACGACTCCTTTTGCCTCCTAACCAAAACCAAAAGCTTCTCTACTGCCTTAACATGAAGATTAGAAGCAAGTCCTGGGCTGTGGGGAAGGATCTTGGGATTTGAATTTTTTATATTTTCACTTGCCGGATACTGCAATCGGCTTAACCTAGTCTTGCAAATAACAGTCGCCCGCTAAACAACAACGTTAACAGGTCAGATTTTTATAATCCATTTAGCTAAATGAAGTGTGAACTCTGTCTTACAACTTCTAAGCCTAATGAAGACCATTTAAACCCCAAAGTTCTTTAAGATTGGGCTTCCTATTTAAAAATCACAACCCAAGTAACGACGCATCTATAGTATAAAATTACTTTGCTGAGGTTTCCAGCCACTGTAAGATAGTTTCCAGACACAGTAAAGCACATATAATGATGTGTAGTGGCTTGCATGTCTTGACAATTTTTATAGCTCATTTCTCTCGTAGGGCTGGTGAACTCCCAGTTGCTGCACAAGATTTCAGTAAATCGGTAAAATCGATTTAGCTTTTGTTCATTAAAGGAAAGTTTGGGTGTATAATCTAAGGTCACAAAGTGTGAATTTAAACAGAGTCATATGGGATAACCCCTTACGTCAACACTTCTATTCTAGCAAAAACTGTTGTTTAAATAGGGAGTTATTTCAGAATAACGCTTTAGCAATAGCTGCCTGTGTGGTCTCTTTTATCCCAGAGTAAGAGTGTCTGATTCTCAGTTAGCTTAATCTACTTTTTAAAGTAAACGGGGATGGGGAGGAGGGGGACAAAGGAGGTAAACAACTTCTGTTATTCTAGAATAAGTGTATCCACACATAGAGTTATTCGGAGTAGCTATTCCACTTTAAATCCACAACCTACCTGAATCCGATAGATTTTAAAATGTCGGTCTTGTATATATGAATACATTAATTTGGATTCAGATAGGATGTGAATTTAAAGTGAAATAGTTATTCCTGAATAACTCCATGCACAGACCATCTTGTTCCAGAAGAGCATCCAAACATCGATTTAATCAGAAATAGCTACTCTGTTTTAAATTTACAAGCCTCACTGACGTTCTTACAGTTTGATTTATATTGCCTGGAAAAGAATTTTATTAACTTCCCTCCAAACAGTTACTCATAGCAGAACAAGAGTGTTCAGTTATACAGATACAAAGGTATAGGCTGCATCTCTGTAAACAACATTGGATGCTCTAATGCAGACAGCTCTGATGGAACATTTATAGCACCAACACAAATCATCCTGGTGCTGAAAATGTCTGTTGGCGGTAGAAACTCATCTGCACCACGTGCCCCAGTGTTGCTAATATTGGTGTAGTTGTAGTGGTGTTAGCACTGATGGGACATTTTTATTAACATTTCCTAGTGTTGAAGAGACCTTGAACGCAGACTTGACATTTTATATATGTAGGCTCAATCTAAACGCCATGTTATGTAGAATAATTGGATCAGATTTGTCTTCACTTTAGGACTATATAAATCAGCGAGCCCCACCCATTTTATAGAGGCTATTGATTAAAGGCCCTGATCCTTTAAACAATCCTACATATTTTGCAGAATTAAGCTAATTTGATGTAAACAGGTTTAAATGGGTCTGTGTGGTTCTAGAGCACGGGTTTTCACTTGTTTAACCAGGTAGATTTAAATTTATTCCATTTCACCCAAACAACTTATTTTTTTAACATAGACAATGTCTATATTTTTAAACGCTTTCTGGCAGGCACAAGGCTCTGCTATGTATCTGTTCAGCACTTGAAGGAATTTGGGGCTATTGTAACATAAATATTAATTATTTCACTAGTGCCTAGAGCAGTGTTGGGCAACCTGAAGCCAGCGGGCCACACATGTCCCACTGGAGCTTCACCTGTAGCCCATGGATCCCCTGGTTGCCCTCCTCCCCAAGTACCTATGGCGTACTGGGACACCAAAGCCCTGCTTTCCTGTGCCTCTCCCTCCCTCACAGCTCTTTTGGAGAAGCTGTGAATCGCTTGATTTGCGCTTCTTTCCGCTCTACCCCCTCCCGGAGTTGGAACGGGAATCAGCTGTTCCTGGTATTCCAGCTCCGGGAGGGAGGAGGAGACCAGGGGGGAATAGAGCACGAATCAGGCGATTCGTGTGCTCTGAAAGTGCTAGTAGGGAGGGGGAGGAGTAGGAAGTGAGGGCCTCTGGTGTCCCGGTGCGTGAGAGGCATGTGGGGGAGGGGAGGCAGACAGCGGGGCCGTGGGATTGCAAATGGAGCAATGGGCTGCAAGCTGCTGTGGGCCAGTGAGGTGAAGGAAGCCCTCTCATGAAGCCCACTCACTATTTATGGTTGACTATCCCTGGTCTAGAGGCAGCAGCTGAGATCAACATCAGGCCTTAGGGAAGCAGGGGAAGAGTTAATTGGGGTAGGACTAAAGGACAGAGGGAGGAAAGGCAGAGAGATGGAGAACAGAGGTGGGGCATGACAGGTGCAGGAGGAGCCGGGATGGGAGTAGGATTGAGGGGGAGGGCAGAGCTAGAGAATAGATGGGGATCAAAGGCGCTGGGGCAGAGAGCAGAAAGAATTGGAGCAAGGAATGGATGAGAATGGGTAGCATGGGAGGTTAGGGCCAGTAGAAGCTGGCCCTAACCAGTAGAAGCTGGAGCAAGGGACAGTGTATTGTATCTCTTACCCCCAACTCCTAACCTCTTCTTTGGGGGCTTTGGGATTATCTACTACCCTGTGTTTGTACAGTGCCTAGCACATTAGGGCCCATTTCTTGGTTGGTTGTGAGATTCTAGCATAATAAATGTGATGAATCAGGACCTCCAGAGAAGGAGGCACCATACAGACACACATCAAGAAATAATCCCCGCTCTGAAGAGTTTATAGTTTAAATCAACACCAGTGACAACTGGTAGGAGGAAAAACTATCAACTACCTTAATGTAGTTACATTCTTGCACATTTTACTGGAGCCAGTAGCAGGGTGGGGCCCCAATTCTGTAAAGAAGTACAATCTTAGTTCTACCCAAGCTTAGCTCTATTCCTATTAGGAATAATAGGGTATGTCTACACAGCAGGAATTCAAAGGAAGAACATTCTTCCTTTGTCTTCCCTTACTCCTCATAAAATGAGGGTTACAGGAGTTGGAATGAGAATTCCTCCAGCTCACCATTATTTCAAAATAAAGGTGTGTACTGTAGAGGCACTTTTTGTTATTTCAAAATAATGTCAGTTATTAAATAATGCTGCCATGTAGATGTACCCATAAAGTACTTGCAAGATTGAGGAAAAGAATGAGCCGCCCTCCCCAGTCTCCCATTTGTAAAATGAAAATAATGTTACTTCCTTTTCCCTACCCATTTTCTCTCTTGTCATTTTGGACTGAAAGCTGTACAGGACAAGAACTGTAACCTACTATTTGTCCAGTATGTAGCATGGTGAACTGCTCAATTGGGGCTTTCCCTCAGTGGGACTACTTGGGTGCTTAATGCTAAATCACCAAAGTGTTTGGGACTAAGGACTTACCAAGGTCATACAGGGTGTATGTGGCAGAGCCAGGAACTGAACCAAGAGCACTTAATCTTGTTCTAGTGCCTTAACTATTCATGCCATTTTCAGTATTTCCATTTAAAGTTAGTGACTTTCTGTTAGTACAGATGTTGTCCAAGCTACTCTTTCATCATAGGTTTTCAAGAAGACAAAGGCTGGCAGTCAGAATAAAGTTCAAGAAATGTGTACAAAGCAATATATTCAGCTGTGCACAGAAAATCCTCAGCTGTATGTACAATTGAATTATTGTCCTGATTTCCCTAATACTTGTCCTTCATAAGAAGGAAGTTCAGAGAGTTATTTTGCTTCATGTATCTATAATAAATTAATAATACATTCTTTGCTCATGTAGAGAGCTCTTCCATCTGAAGATCCCATAATTCTTTAAAAATCCAATTTACAAAATAATTTACTACTTCTGAATTGGGTATAGAACAACCATTTTTATTTTCAGATGTAGCATATGGCATATCTACCCTTCCCCAAGTAAGTTCCTTTGTCCCTCTTCATTCTCCACATTTTGTGCTCAAATATTACTAATGCAGAGAGAGAGTGGTTGTTGTGAGCCAGAGTAGAAGCTCCATCTGCACTGATTTCATCATGTGGAGTCCATGAAAGCAGCAAATCCTAGGAAGTAGTTAACAGCAGTGCCCAGGGCACATTGAAGGAATGACAAGTTTTGGCCTGTATTCACCAAAAGGTGTTTTAATTAATGCACTGGCCTGTAAACTATGATTTTACTCCATAGTTTCTGTTTCCTAAGTGTATGTAAATTCCAGGGGACTACACTGTCAGCCTCTTAGGTATTCTGTGTTTCTGCAGTGCAAAATGTATCAAGGAGGGTACCCCTGATGCACAACTGGGAAGCAGATTCTATTTACAATTTAAAACGCAACAATGTTTCTAGTCCTTGTGAAGAAAGTTTGTAATAAAGGCAGACCTATATTATATTGCTAGGGATGCAGAAATTCATTCTATACCAGCTGAAAGTCAACTCTACACCCATTGTTAGGAAAGGAGGAAAACGGGGAGTCAAGCGGATCATACCCTCCTCCGTAGGAAAATCTGCATCTGCTTTTAGATGGCAAACCCAGAACCAGCTCCACGCAGCATGCTGCATGCTGAGCATCTCACTGTCAAAACCTCCAGCTTCCCCAAGATCGTTTCAAATGCAATTATGTTTTCCCTGTACAAAATCTACCCCATGCTGACTTTTGAAAATGTAGCGGCAGGATAAAGTAAAAGGGATTGACTATCAGCATCAATATCATGGCATAATCAGAGTGCTTGTATCATTCATTTCTATATTAATGTAATATACCCGTCCTGTGAAATTAATGCAAAACCACGAGATAGAAAATGTAGGGACGATGGCTTGGACTGTAAAATAGCAATATTTTTCTTGTGCACCTCAAGCCCTTGAAGTTTTCCGTACATAAAAGTGTACGATGCCCCAACATTTAAGAAAGGGGCAAATTCCTGATTTGTGTTATTTAGAGTAATGTTAATGTAAATAATATAGATGTGGGGAGAGTAAAACTCTGTTCAGATCTACTTGTGCAGTTACATATATATATAATCGGATAGGTTTGGTCCGCACTGGTTTCTATAACATCTTCTAAACTAGACGACAATGACACCTTTCAATCACCGCTGGCCTTGATCCTTGCCCAGTGTGTGTTCCATTCCCAAACGCTTTCCCCTCCAGCAGACGGTTAGATGGAATGGTTTCTCTTTGTGAAGCCCGCCGTTCAACTACTCACTCGCTAATGGTCTGGGTCCCTGGCGGTAGATTAAGGATTAAATGTATGGGTTAAAGCACCTTTTGAAAGAAATACACAACATTGCTTGCATGTTACCATTAGAAACAGAAGCATGAGTACCAAGAGAAGAAATCTAAAGCCACCAAAGTAATCATTTGCTTCCAGAGAAGAAGACGATAAAACCAAAACACAATCGCCTTGGTCATGGACACTTGCCACCTGAACGCCAAAGTTCTGGACACTCCAGCCAATCATAACACTGAATATGTTTTCCATTATCCAGTGATTTCCTCTGTCACCCTCGCCAGCTATTTGATGGAGAGAAGATGACAAAAAGTTGCACATTTGATCGCGGGGGGAATGGGGGTGAAGGTGGAAAGTGTTGCACTTAATACCCAGATGGACTTAATTAACCTAAAGCATGAGTCATTAATTCACTCACTCATTCAATACCAATTTATTTGCCGATAGCTGTCCAGACTTCCTTATCTAAATAAGACTCTCTCTCGCAAGCTAATGATTAAGGTCACTTGTTTTAGGATAGTATTCATACATTTAATTATAACACATTTAAACAACAAATACTAAACTGTGGGGAAGGCTGCAGTTTGGATTGTTCGTCCTATTTATAATTATGCACATTGAAACATGTATCAAATAGCATATGTATGTTCGTTCACGCCGATCGGATTTTTATATTTAAAAGATATCCTTTCCCCACACTATATGTAAATTGTTTCTAAAACGTCTGTTTCTTACATACTGCAAATACTATGGGCTAGAAAAGCGTAGAAAGCGGAAGGCAATATGAATCTGCGTAGATCCTCCGAAAAATAGTTACGGAGATGCTGAGTACAACAGGAATAAATAATGAGAATATGTAATGTATAGCCAAGTAAAAGGCAATTGTTAGATCACTCGATATAACTTATTTCAGAAATAAAGTGGCATAATTCTAATGTTAATTACTCACATTTCGATATAAAACATAACCAGGGGACACGTTTGAAGTAAAATAAATTGAGAGTTAGGTGTTGCTTATTAGTTAATACGAGTACAACCAAGTCGAAGCTGTTGATTTGTCAAGCTAGGACACAGAAGAAAGTCCACGTATGAGATGATCTTCAGGACCAAAATAAAATAAAAATAAAATAAAATATTTCCCGTTATTGATCCCATTACAGCCACCTTCAGTGCCTCCACAGTTAAGACTGCAGGTAAGTATCTGTTTATGATTTGCTCATATGGACGATATTTGGGGGGAAATTCCCCTCGCTCTGAATCCCAGAAAAATCCGTCCCCGCCCGGCGCTGTCTCTCTTGTCACCTGGGCAGGTAAAG
>CM057846.1:59842106-59857780 GCA_030068395.1 Apalone spinifera | reverse complement strand
CAGCCATTGACTTTAATGGAGCTGTCTAGATCATAGAGTTCCATGGATTTATTCAACATCTACATGGTCCAGTTAAAATCATAATCAGGATCAAATTAGTCCAAAGTTCTTTCTACTGCATTTAATGGAACAACACTGAAGATGAACACAGCACCTATTCTACAATACATAATGGCAAGCTAAAACACAGCAAGGCAAGAGTGGTAGCAAGAATAGTAAATTTCAGAGACCAAATGACCTAGATATGTACTTTCATGAATCCTTTTAAGGCAAACATGGTATACTATGCTAGTTTCTTTTATATGGTGTTGATGGTGAAAGAATGTAAAATAGAAAATCCAGGACCATCAGCTATCTTGCAATAATACAAATGTTTTCTTATGTTAGATTTTCTTCTCCAGAAGTGTTGCAGATATCACAAAATGTAACATTTTACTGATACTTTAGTAAACAGTATTGGAGGTGCAGTATATAAAAGATATATATTACATAAAAATACTAAACATTAAGGCTGTGAACTTAAAAACCCAAAAGGTATGAAGTGCTAGATTTAAGGTTGCAAAAGCAATCTTACTTCTTTCAGATCCTTTGTGTTTTACCCACATGATCACATGCTCTTCTTTCCCATAGGATCCCTGCTTCACTCAGTGCATACATTGCATGGTGCTCACTAAGGGTACATCTACACTGCACGGTTATTTCAGGATACTGGAGGTAACCTGAAATAGCTATCCTGCATCTACACAAGCTGCCCACTATTTCAAAATATTTTTCGAAATAACGGGCATGCTATTTTGCCATCCCAATGAACCTTGTTGCACGAGAGATAAGGGATGGCTCGAAATAGCACGTTATTATGAAATTTGGCACTGTGTAGATGCACCAAATTTCAAAATAAGCTATTTTGAAATAGATTCAAAATAAGATACGCAATTTACGTAGTGCAAATTGTGTATCTTATTTCAAGTTTAGGGTACTGTTTAGATGCACCCTAGATGAGCAGCTATTCAACATTGTTTTTTATCCTCGTCATTTAGTGTTTGGTCCAAGGCATTTTTTAATGCATGCCAGCCAAACTTTGGAGTGAATACAAAATTATTAATTTCCTCCTGGGCTTTTCTATTTTTCTTCTATTACAGTATTTTAGTTCTTTGCATACAGTGAATTATCTTTACAATACCCAGGAGGTGTCAGGTTGGGTAACCCTCTTGAGATGCCTGGGGCCTGATTTTTTCAGAGTACTTAGCATTTTATATGTTGAGAGCAGAACTCCCATTGTCTTCAATTGCATCTGAGTACCTTGCAGTTCTGAAAGCCAGATCCCAGATGTCTCAAGCTGAGTACCCAAAAATGAATACATAGAGGCTACCCTTGTAAATTTTTGTTTATATGACTTGCCTATCATCACATAGGAGGCTAGCATGAGGCTTTCCTTTCTCTTGCTGCAGTTCACTTCCTCATATACCACACTTCCAGCTTCTCCGACACATGAGATAGGAATCCTACAGAGAAAAGTTTCATCATTACTCAACCCTGATTCATTCCCAGAGCATGGTTTAGCCTCTCACAGAATGAGGGAATAATTGCTGAATGTTTCATTGAGGTAATGAGTAACTGCTCCCAGTAATAGGACATTAACTTCTATGTAGATCAGACACCGTATGTGTGGATTGAGACACTTGCCACAAGATTTCATAGGTATTTGTTAAATAGCAAAGCAATATTGAGTTGCTGAAATAATTGATTCAGTTCCAAGTCCTGCAGCGAAGTGTATTCTAGTGACTACAGAACCTTCTTCGCCTTTCCCCCATCCTCTTTGTTCTTTTCCCCTACACTCCCCCCTCAGCTCTCTCTGTTGGCATCCTGATCTTTGCCTTGCTCCCCCCATCCATAGCTGTTTGACCTCATGCATAGTCCTTAGCTCCTGCCTCCTTCTTCTCTCATGTCCCTGCTCAGCTGCTGCTTCTATCTCCTGCCTTGTTCATGTTCTGCTTCTATTCTTCCACCTCTGTCTCTTCCTTCCCTTGCCCCTCATCTGTCTTTTCCCCATGGGCTTTTCCTCCCTCCCTGCAAGCTCTTATCCTTACTGGTTCTTCCTGCTGCATCTCTTCCCTTCCCGTATATATTTTCCCTGGAATCAAATCAGACTGCCACCTCCTCACTGCCAGTGTGCCAATGGGGAGACCACTGAGAGCAGAGGAGAGAGTCACTCTGACTTCATTCCAGTTCTCAGTGCCACAGTGGCTCTCAGGGGTAGGAGGAGCCGTTGCAGGGAAAATACATCTCAGCCCTTGCATAACTGGCATAGGCACATGGTGATTTTGAACAGAATCAGCAAAGAAGTCTAACAAATCTCTACTGATCACGTGCAAATTGATTTTTTTGTTTTGTCCCCCTCCCTTCCCTTGCCCCAGGCTTATAACAGCCAAATGTTGGTGAAGTTTTATGGATACAGCAAAAGGCACATCTCTGACAGTGAGCAACCCCCATGCTAAATTTAAAGTCCCTGCTCCAAAGACTGTAGTAGAATAAAATGATTGTAAGAATTGATTTTAACATGGCCAAAACACTGTTTTTCTCCCTGATTTAATTCTTCAAAAAGGCTCGACCATTTTAGCTGTGCCCACGTAAGCTCATGATACCATCTACATGTTTTATTATTCTATAAAGTGCTACCAGACTATTTGTTGTTTTTTAAACTTTATCCTGTACAGACTAACTCTGCTATTCCTCTGAAACTTCAGCCTGAGGCAGACACCTGGCCTGGAAAATTTCAGCCCAAATTGTTTAAGTCTTCAAAGTATTAGTGACTGAAAATAGGTTCTTACATAATGGAGAGTGGCAGACAAACTGTAAATAAAGGTGTTGCTATCCACACTGTCTATAGTATTAGTTCAATATAATGACTTTGGACTTGTCTCCATACAAATGAGCATTAGTTTAACTAAAATCTATTTAAATCTAATTGAATTAAAACTGAGCAAGCCTCTATGTAGATGATTTTAAAACCTTTAAAAAAAATCTTATATTAATTCCCCTAAAGTCAATTTCTTGGGATTGGTCTGCTAAAAAAAGCACATTGATTTAATTAAATTGTTTTCTAAATCAATTGGCTGAAATGAGTGTAGTCTTTGTGTGTGGACACTTATGAACAGGTTTGCGTAAAATCAATTTAGTTTATTGAAGATTTTAAACTTTCTCAAATGAATAGGAAGGTTCTGATAAAGACGTTGGACCCCTGTAATTTAACTGATCGGTAATCCTTAGGTTGAGGCAGTGTGTCTTCTGTATGTAGGCCATTTATCAAATTAAGCTAAATCAGGACCATGGATGTTGCTGGATCAGAGAGCCCCCGTGCCTGGGAGTGCGAATCCCATCCCTGCGGAGCCCAGGTCAGGCAGGGGAGAAGCAGGCCCACGCGGCTGGGAAGCTCTGTCCCTGGGGAGCCCTGGCTGGGTGGGGCAGCAGTGGGACCAGTGAGTCCCATCCCCGGTGGGGATCCCTGGTTGGGAGGGGGAGAAGCAAGGTCATGGAGGCTGGGGAGCTCAGTCCTGGGGAGCCCCAGCAGGACTGAGCCCAAGTCTAAGCCCTGCTGGCTGGAGCCCAGTGGCAGTGGGGCCAGAGCAGAGCCAACTGCAAGGAGGGGAAATGTCCTGGGAGGCCAGTGACAGGGGACCTCCCCATATCCAGCAAATTCCCTCCTTTGGGATGGGTCAAGTCCCAAGGCTGCAGGACAAGGGAGGTCCAACCTGTAATTTTTGAATGATTTTAGCACACTTATTATTGGAACACGTGAAAAGTGTGATTTTTCCCCCCAGATACTGTACTGCTAATCTTCAGGGCAAAGTGTCAGCATTGTCTTAGGGCAGTGATACTCAGACTGAGGCTTTGGAGCAGCAAGAGGCTCTTCAATGTGGCTCCTGTGGTTCCTTGCAGCACATGATATTAAAACACTATGTGATTTAATTTGTAACCAATCTAAGTTATTAGCCAACCAGGATGCTTGCACTATGTTATTGACCAACTGTAGTAGATAAAAAAATTGTACTTGGTCAGTCATTTTGCTGTGAGAATTCACGCTACTGTGGCTCATTTGGAGAATGTTGATTGCTAATCTGGCTTCTGAACCACTGACGTCTGAGTATCACTGTCTTAGGACTTACCTATACTGCAATCTAAACTGGTGCTGCTGTGGTCGATGCAGGGGCATTGATCTGGTAGATCTGGTGAAGATGTGATGAGTTGATGAGATAGTCCTCTCCAGTTGATTTTAGTACTTCACCTCCTAAAAGGAGGAAGTTAAATTGTCAGGAGAGCACCTCCTACCTATGTTGTGTGGTGTAGACCCCTCTTTAGGTCTAAACTACATCACTCACAGGAGTGATTTTTTTCAGAATACTAAGTGATGTAACTTACATTGATTTAACTGGCAGTTAGACCAGACCTTAGATTTCAAACACTCCTTTCAATATAAAATCATACATTTGTTATCACAGTTGTATTATAATACATAGCATTTGTAATATTATTTTGAATGACAAAGGAAATGTCAAAGTAAGTTAAAACATAATTGTATCAGAAATTAGGTCCTTACAGCTTTAAAAATACAAATAAGCCAACTGATAGTTTTAAGAAGTAGGAATGTAGCATCTTCTGTAACACTTTAACAAGCAACAATTCAAAGAAAGTCAAATACATTTCCATGCCTTTGCTTATCAGGGTCAAAACTTGTTTCATAGAGTCCTCCTGGCAGTTATCAAGGGAATATAGTTATTGTTCATGTAAAGGGTGGCAGCTTTATTTACCCATTGAGAATATATTTAGGAACCAGCAATCTTGGTCTCTTTCCAAGGCATTGTGGAATTATTTTACAGTGTCTGATTTACTTTAACGCTTCTTGTTATGGCAGGTTAAAAACAAAATTTATCCTGCACACATCCTGTTTAAAACAAAATTTTCTCTTCTGTTAAACAAAGATAAAGAATATTAGAATATGTTTTTGCAGCTAAGAATTGCATCTTGATTAACTTAAAAGGTAAACCAATATTTGTGGGTTAATTAGCTGATCATTTAGCATGATTCAATTTCTGATTTCAATTATATCAGTTATTTCTCACTTGCAAACTGGGCCTTAGGTTTAGTTGTATTGTGCCATCATTGTTTTGTTTTACCGTTTGAATATTTTCCCCAAGAATATTGTGGAGTTTGCAAACAAGTGTGAATTAGATAAAATTTCCATAACGTTGTGTGTGTACTCAGAGAAAGTTCTTCTGTCAGGGGGTGAAATCCTGCTCACTTTGCTTCTGTGAAACCAACAGAAATCAACAAGAACTTTGAATAAGGCAAACTCTAATATTCATCTCTAATATTTATGAACAGGCTATATGATACTTTACTTATTGGTTACATAAGTGAAATGCTATTAAAATACCTGTTAATAACAATATCTTGTATTTATATATAATTTTCTTTTCAGAATGATCTGAAAGCACTTTCTAAAGAGTTTATAAATAAATGGGACCACTTTACTTGTGACTAATTTGGAATATGGGAGCAGTTCTATACCAACAAACTTTTTTGATGTGTGGGAAATTAAGAATGTCATCCAATTAAAGCTACAGAGAGATATTTAGAGAGGTAAAATGTGATCACCTAATGAAGGATTTGTTGGACACACAAGAGCTATCACCTCTACTCCTGCTTGAAATTGCCCACATTGTTTTCATTGTAAATACTCTTGGAAGCAGGGGATGGGAGAGGCACATGCAGAACTGTACAGGAGGGAAGAGGGGGTGTTTCTGTATCAACTTCAACCCAACCCCCAAAAACTAAACAAAACAAACAAAAAACCAGGGAGAGTTGAGGAGAGCAAGCTAATGTATCTATGCCTACTCAAATCTAGAAACTGGAATCCTCCCCCAGAAAGGATGCAAAGGTAGGGTTGCCAGATGGTTTAACCAAAAATACCGAACACCCCTCCCCCAAAAAAGGGGAAGACCAAAGTTGTTGGGGAAAAAAAAGGACCCCAAGAGAGTTATTAAGCAAAATAAATAAATAAACCAGCATTAAAACAGCATGGCCCCTTTAAGAAAAGTCTTTAAGCTTTTTGCCGGCAGCCATCTTTTTTTCTTGATCGGAACCAAAAGGCAGCTTCCCTGCAGAACCAGGTAAGCGGGGACTGGAGGGGGGGGGGGGATCAGGGGCTGGGCCCAGTTGCTGAGTGTGTGTAGGGTTGCCAGGTGTCCAGTATTTTTGCCTCCTGGCAGGGAAAAAAATCAGAAAATATCAGACATTTTAAGCATCCGGTATTTTCTGAATTTTTTTTACCGGACAGGAGGCGAAAATATTGGACTTGTCCGGGTCAATACTGGACACCTGCCAATCCTATGCAAAGGAGGAGCACCATGATTCTAAGCTTAAGTACTGTCCACAAAAGAGCTGTTGCTAGGGTTGCCAGGTGTTTGGTTCTGAACCGGACAGTCCAGTATTTGAGCTTTCTGTTCGGGAAACAAATTGAGAAAATATAAATGTCTGGTATTTTCTAAATACGATGTAATGTAGATTGTGATGTAATGTCAAGTGTGTCCGGTATTTTTGTTGAAACCACCTGGCAACCCTAGCTGTTGCATCATTTCCTCAACCCCTAGTTTCTGCACAAAAGGGCAGTGAGTGAGTTTCACCTTTATGTGAAACTGTGATGGAGCCACTCCCCACACTTGACGGAAGGGGTTAATTCAGGCTGAAGGGAGCCTGTGCAGAGCCCTGATCAATGACAGAAAGGCTTTTTACTAGCCAATTGGTGTGTGGCTTTCTGGGGCAGCCTTGAATATAAGGAGCTGCCCAGCAGAGAGGAGTCAGTTAGGCCCTGACCAGGGAAGAGACAGGGCCAGTTTCCAGAGGCATCTTTGCTAGAGTAGAGCTGGGCGGGCTCGGGGTGGAGGTGCTAGTGAGGGAGGCTCCTGCCTGAGACCTGACAGGCTGCTGGCCTTGTCATTAGGGTTAGGAGGGTGTGGGTCACTGAGAAAGTGGCCAGGGAACAGAAAGAAGTTAAGGGGAACAGAGGAGGGCAGGATAGAGCTGCTGCCAGAAGGTCTCTGGGTCAGGACCCAGAGTAGTAGGCAGGACTAGGTTCCCCCTTTCTCCTTGTACAACAGCTGGCCACCAGCATTTTGTGGCCTACATTGACTACAGCCGGCTGCTGAAGTGAGGGGCTAGACTTGGAGGCTATAGTCAGCCACCATGTCAGCAGAGATACAGAACTGCGGATGACCCTGGGGTGGGCAGTGCGGGAGGGCAGTGTCCTGAAGAGGATGTTGTGGTCTGGTTGTGACATGGGTCCAGAACTGAAGCATGGAGTGAGGACACAGGGAGACACCAGTCAGAGGGAGGTACCTGTGGATGAGCTAATTCCCAGTGCTACCAGCAGGAGGCACTGTGGCATGACAGAAACAGGGACTCTTTACTGACTGTAAATGTAAGTGATTTCTGATTTCAGTTAAGAAATGTCTACCTGCTAATTCACCAACAGATAGTGTCCCTTACATGTACTCAGCTGGTGTGTGTGTGTGTGTGTGTGTGTGTGTGTGTGTGGAGGGTGGGGGGTAAGCTAGCAGAAATTCAAGACAAAATACTGTCAAGCTGGAGGACTTCTTACTCCAACACCTGCAATCCTCATTGTACCAGGAATAAGGGAAGTTGGAGGAAGAGTGCTCTATTTCAAAATAAGCTATTTCAAAATAAGATATGCAATTGACATAGCTCAATTTGAATAGCTTATTTCAAGTTAAGCCCTACTGTGTAGATGCACCCTTTTAGTAGAACTTGGTAAACAGCAAGCATAGCTGAAATGCTAGTAAGGAAAAGAGGTGGAAAGGATGTTCTAGTCAGATTTGAAGTGTGGGAGGGGTTCTGAGCTGAGCCTGAGGTGCTGGAGGGGGTTCAGGGAGCAGGCTCGGAGATGGAGTTTGGGTGCAGGGGGACTCAGGACTAGGGCAGGGATTTGGGGTGCAGGAAGGGTTCAGGACTGGAGCCAGGGTTTGGAATGTGGGCTCCAGCTGGGCACCGCTTACCACAGGTGGCTTCTGGGTGGTGGTGCAGGGAGCTAAGACAGGCTCATATCTAGCCTGGCCCTGCACCACTCCCAAAAGCAGCCAGCAAAATCTCTCCTTCCATGCTCCCATCAGGGTGGATGAGTGGCACCCTGACATCAGCGCTCCCTCCTCTTCTTCCCGTGCCCTGCACAGCAAGCAGAAGGCTCGGGGGGTGAGGGGCATCTCCAAGGTAGAGGGCAGGAGCAGCACGGCAGTGCTGAGAAGCACAGATGAAGTGCTGGCACTGGATAGCCTCCCGGCCAAACCTGCCTGAATCAACTGTCAAAGGTTCCAAGATCTACCAGTAGATCCTGATCTACTGGTTGGTGACCACTGCCCTAACCATGGTTTGCAGCTCACACTGGCTGCTTGCTGTGGTGGCTGGCGATGGCTGGTTACATGTGACCTCTACTGCCCTCCCATCAGCCCTTTACATGCGTCCCCTCTCACTGTCCTCTCCCTGCTCTTCCCATTCACCTTCCAGCCCCTCTGCTCCTCCATATCCCTCTTGGCAGGGTGTGTCCTGCTCCCAGTGCTGTGCGGACAACCAGCTCTGGTCGAATCATTCAGCTCACTAACAGCCTTGCTGGCAGGTACCTTCCTCCCCCCCTGCCTCTGGCTGGGCTGGCACCTTGGGAAAGCTCAAGAATCTCTGGCTCAGGGTGCTGTCCAGGAAGAGCCAAGCCCTGCATGTGTCAAAGCCCCACACAGCGCTGGCATGGGGAAGCTTTTTCACCCCTCATCCAAACTCTGGAGTGATGGAAAGGAAGCTGTTTCCAACCTGTTTGTACCCAGACCCTGCAGGTCCCAGGTTCTTCACATGCTGCTCCCCATCCTAGGTCCTGCCCCCATGGTGTGCGGTGCTGCTCTCTCTTAGGCACCCTACCCTGCTGAGCCACCCCTCTGGCTGGGCTCGCTGAAGTCCCTGTAGCCACGTTCTCTGGGCCCAGGCACTGAACGCATCTTGAGGGCTTAACCTCTTCCTGCCCATGCGGTAGCTGGGGGCAGAAGGCGTGTGAGTTATGTCGGTGGCCTGCAGAAACTTGGAGATGTTAGCTGTCTTTCTACACTGTGGAAGCAAGAAGAGACAAGCTGCTTCTAGGCACAGGGAGTGAAGGAAGGCGGTAGGAGGGAAGTGATGACCTCTGGAAAAACACGGGCCAGGTCATCCGTACCTCACTCCCACCCCTGTTCAACTGGAAGCAGCTCCCATCCCTTCCCTCTGCTTAGTGCCAAAAAGCCACTGCTTGCCACATTCTGGTGTGAACTCTGACAGAAATCTGGAGATCAGAGGCCTGTGACCACCAGGAACTAGGAGAGGTGGGTCCATCCCAGGGGCCCAGCAAGGCATGGAGGGTAGACAGCACGGGGTAGGGAGGATTGGGTCAAGTTGGCCAGTCTCGCCCATCTGTATGTGAGACATGTATTTGGGAATGTGCATGTGTGTCACCTTTCCCCATGCAAACCTTAAAGATAAGAAGGCAAATAAAAAGACTCCAGCGAGCCAGTATTTCTTTTTAAAAGTGCTCAGTCAACTTGATGTTAATTTGAGCATTTGTGTTGCATAGTTCTGATTGCCATTCAATATGAGTGACTTTACCAGGTGTCCCATATTCAGCATAAGGAAATATGGTAACCCTAATTAAAGAGGACAGCTCTAGGTGCTGCAGCAGAGTTGTGTGTGCAGTAAAAGCAATGTTATTTGCATCTCTCAAAAGCAGCACAAGAGTCAAAAGAGGCACCTGAGGATTTCCTAGTCTGAGTGCTTGATTTGAGAGAGATTTTGTGTGTCTCATAAGAAGCTGACTCTGAGCTAAGATATGATCCTGCCTTTGTACAAAGCAAGTTTCTCCATTCAATTATGATAGGAGTGCAGCATGACAATATTTCAGCTGTGTCACACCCTTATTTTAAGAGATAATCAGGTTGCAGCGGAGACCTTTTTGGAGGATCTGCCCACTACTGCCTGTAATGAAGTGAAGAGAGCCAAAAGATGACTCGCTGATGAATGAAATCCAGGAACTAAAGGACAGTATTAATGAAATCAAAGGTGTGAAATCCAAAATTAGCATATTAAAGCAAGATGTCCAGACATGTAACAAAAGCACTCTTAATGGTCCGAACAGACGGGCAGCCCCAGAGAAAAGAATGTGCTAACTGCAGGCAATTTGGCAGATGCAGTATTTATAACCACTGTTTCAGACATGCCAGGATGTCAACCAGGAAAAGCATAAGAAAGCAGAGAAACGCTAACACTATATCTCATTTACCAGAAGCAGCCATCTTATACCCAAGCAGCAAACAAGAGTAGCTAATTTAGTTGCAATGAGATGTATGATGTGGTGTTTCCTCAGTAAACCTCAAGCCCTGTGGGCTTTTAAGTCAGTGGGTAGAAAATAGGGTTATAATTAAAAATGATCTGGACAAACTGGAGAAATGGTCTGAGGTCAATAGGATGAAGTTTAATAAGGACAAATGCAAAAGTACTCCACTTAGAAAGAAACAATCCATTTCATACATACAGAATGGGAAGTGATTGTCTAGGAAGGAGCACAGCAAAAAGAGATCTAGGGGTCGTATAGTGGACCACAAGCTAAATATGAGTCAACAGTTTGATGCTATTGCAAAAAAAGCAGACAAAATTCTGGGATGCCTTAACAGAAGTGTAGTGAGCAAGATACAAGAAGTCACTCTTCCACTCTAATCTGTGCTGATTAGGCCTCAGTTGGAGTATTGTGTCCAATTCTGGGCACCACATTTCAGGACATGTGGAGAAATTGGAGAGGGTCCAGAGGAGAGCAACAAAAATGATTAAAGGTCTAGAAGACATGACTTATGATGGAAGACTGAAAGAACTGGGTTTGTTTAGGAGCAGGGTGACTAAATAGTCTAGTGAGAATTCAGCTTTGGCTGCAGATGAAAAGAAACATCATACATTATGTCACTAGAGTCTGTACATGCTTCAAGCAAAAGGAACATGACCAACCTATCAGAGACCTGCTGCATACTATAGTTAGAGCCATCTGAGCTTATATCAATAAACTTCTTGCATCTGGAAAGATACCAGAGAGGGTCTGAATACATCTTAGTCCTAGTGGATCACTTGGCTATATTTGTCCAAGCCTGCCCTACCACGAAGAAGTCAGGCAAAATTGTAGCAGACAAGATATTCAGTGGCTTTGCTTTAAAAATTGGTTTCCCCAGAAAGAGTTATCATGACCAAGGGACAAAGTTTGAAAATAATGTATTCAAAAGGTCTGTGGTTAAATTGACCCATCTCACAATCCTGTATCAACCATAGGACAATGGCTAAGTAGAAAGGCTGAAGTAAACACTGCTGGCTATGTTTAGAACTTTTTCAGATGAACAAAAACTAGTAGTTAATAAGGTCATGTAAGCCTATAACTGTATATGAAATGAGGTTACAGGACTCTCACCCTTATACTCATTATATAGAAAATAATCTAATTTGCTCATTGACATTGCATTTGATGACCTGTGAACTGTGAATCTACACTAGGGAACACAGGGAAATAGAACTTGCAGATTAAACAAGTTTATGAACTAACATCACAATTCTCTCACAAGTCTGCTGTTCATAGAAAGAATCACTATGATCAGAAAAATGCATGGTGCTTTTCTCGTACCAGATGACATGGTACTGGTCCAGAATCTTTCAGAGAGGGGCAGAGCAAAGCAAATTAAGATCCTATTGGGAAGATAAAGGTCATTTAATACTTAAAAGAAAAGGGGGTAGTTCAGCTTCTGAGATAAAAGCAGAAGATGTAAGAAGGATGTGTTACAGTTCTTCACCACAGTCTTTTACTTTTTTGTGACTTTTCATCCTTGGATATAACACCCTCTAGGCCACCACAGCAAATAAGGCAAACTAGCATGGTACAAGATCAGAATGAGGACAGGAATTCAGTCTTCTGTGATTCTGACAATGAGAATGAAAATGAACTACATTGTGTAATGGTATCACATACTGCCCATGGAACAGAGATTCTGAATCCAGAGGCAGAAACATTGTAACCCCATCTAGGAAATAAGGATGCTGTTGATTTACAAACTTGGAAACTGCTTATCAAACTGATGTGAGATTCACACAACCCATTGAAAGTCATAATGCTAAAAAGTGATCAAGAAGTCTGAAACCAGTAGTGCACAAGAGGATTGATCACCAAAGCAGTCCTTGGACATGCAAGATTGCCTGACTAAAGAGTGAAGAACTGCACAGACATTGACATATGAACATTATGGGCACCTGTTTATCAGCGTCTAAGTCCAACTATGGGACTGGTGAATGCACCATGGGGTTGTCTTCACATTTGTCACATTCCAATGCTCAGTACCTATTTCTGAACTTCATTCTGCATTTTGTCCAAGACTGTTGTAATATGAGTCTCAGAGGGGTAGCTTGTCATCCCACAAGGCATAACGGGGAGGTCGACAAAGGCTTTTGATGTCGACCGCCGAGTGTCCAGACTACTGCACTGTGCCGACAAACAGCTGATCGGCACAGCACCGCAGCCATTTTGATGTAAATGAAGTGGTGATTATTTAAATCGCTGCTTGATTTTGTTATGTCTACAAAGCTCATCTACATGACTCCGTCGACAGAGCCATGTAGTGTATACGTACCCTTGGAGATAGCACCCCCTACTCTGTTACTAGTTAGGCCTGTATGTAGTTGGGAACTGGTGGTGGGAAACCTATTGAGAATAAAGAGCACAGGTGTTGCACCAGACTGAAATGTCCCTGACTCAGTGAAGAAGGGGGCCAAGGGTGTGAACCCTGTTACAGCCAGAAATACTCTTTGATACCTGGTTCCTCACTCTCTGCTGAATAGTGACTGCAGATGCTATTCTAACAACTATCCGGTTTTATTGAAATAAGCCTTTATGTATGTTAATCATGAACTACTTTTTCTCGCTGTCTTAAATCTCCATTTACTGGTAAGCTTGGACTAAGTTTATCCTTGAGAAATGTTTATCCCTAGCTAATGAGGCAAATGTATTTACTACTTTAAGTAAAGGATACTAATACTATGAAATGTTGAGTTAATGGCAATCATGAACTCATTGTAAATCCAGACAGACCCTTTCTCTTTCTTTAGTGTCATTATAGGAATGTTCTGTTCTCAGTTAACCCTGTGTAAATTTGCAGAGCAGTCTAGACTAGGAATAGGATTTAAAAAGCTTCTGAAATGGAGTTAAGCTAATTTTTAGTTAACATGGTTTGAAGTACTCCTTAAAACTTTTAGCTGGTCATACATAGGCTACAACATGAGTCTTGCTCTCATTCAAAGCTATATGCACCGTGTAAGTGGTGCAAAGAGAGGAAAGCTATCTCCACGGGGAAAATGGAGAACTGTGTGATCAGCCAGCCAAACGGGCTCCTCCATTTGACTAGGAGTCATGTTGGGGGTGTTCTGGAATCAGGAAAGGTTGTGGCCAGGTCATGCTGTATTCAGGCATTCCTTAACCAGCATAATTGTCGTTCCGAAGGGAGCTGAGTTTAGAGCAGTCCTGGGGCTGTTCTGAGTTCCATCTGGGCCTGAACCCCATTATGGATGCTACTTCTACTCCCTCAGCTGTTTCAAGCAGAGCTGTCATGAAGCTGAGACTTTGGCCCCTTATGGGAAAATAGTTGAGTTTATGTATCCTCTGGAAACAATCCAAGCTTTGCTTTATGCCAAGTGATGAATAACAATATTGTGATATTCCATATAAACACATCACATTGGTGTGTCTCTTCATATTTCCTAAATTAGAACTATGGTTATATCCAGGAATTCTCATTTTCTTTTGCAGAATCAGTAATCTTTGAGTTCTCATGATTCACTTTAAAGTAGAGGAAAGGAAA
This sequence comes from Apalone spinifera, assembly GCA_030068395.1. Classification (NCBI taxonomy): domain Eukaryota; kingdom Metazoa; phylum Chordata; order Testudines; family Trionychidae; genus Apalone; species Apalone spinifera. The sequence continues at coordinate 59,843,822 of CM057846.1, read as the reverse complement.
CAGTTCAGAAATTTCTCTGCATTCCTCTTGACAGCAGGAAGGCAAACAGTGTCAGTTTTAACAGTAGCTGTCAGAGCTTGGCAAATCCCATTTGTACAACACAATCTCCCTTCCAATATACCACAGCAAAAAGGCCCTGCATTTAAATGTGGTATTAATAGCTCTTTATATGCAAAGCACTGAAGAAGGTTAGCAGAAGGACAAAGAATTAACACACAAAATAAAGCCAGAAACCTCTATTTGAGAAGAAAACACTCATTTTTTTAAAAAAAGCACAATAAGAGAGGTATCGAATCATTAGCAGAAGCAGTATTCCAAAGAGGCAGAAAGAGGGTTTTAATATGGGTGTTAAAATGATAAACAGAAGAATGAAAAAAGGAGAAGAGTGTCAGACATTTGGATTTAAAAGAGAGGAAAAGAAGGATGGTAGATAAATATGAATCACAGGGAAGTACAACAGAGGGAGCCAGTAGAAAAGATGAACACAGAGCAAACAGGCAGAAGGCAGAGAATCTGATTTGAAGCAGGTAGGACAGGATCAGGAGAGGGCATTATATGTAAAAGTGACTTTTAAAGCAGTATTGCAGATGGAAGCCAATGGAGTGAAAGACAGCAGAGACTGGTGATTAGGGAAGCCAAATATAAATTATATAGGATTAATTGAGGTGGTTTAAGGGAAGGATTGTGGGAGAACAGTGTAAATTCCACTGAAGAAATCAAGTCATGAGTCGACAAATGTGTGGACCTTTTTCCATATTAAAAATGAGAGATTTCTAAAAGTGATTATAGAAAATGTCAGTTCTTTGCTCATGATTAGAGCATGGTATAATGCAAATAAGGATGCAATGTCTTCACTGGTAGCTTCTAGGGCTAGGAGTCTCTGTGCTTAAATACATATTTGAGGAAAGGAAAGAGAACGCATCAAATCCATGCACCTTATGCTCTGTGAGCACTTTCAGGAAGCAAAAGTATTTCACCTGCAAAAACTGTCCCTTATATGGGGACTGGCTGCTGAAAGGCTGGAAACCTGGGACAAAACAACCTTAATCACTAAGGAGCCACACCTGAGTATAGCCCAGATGATTTTCCTATAAATAGCAGTAGGAGGCTACAGTGAGGGGGAAAGTGTTTGAGGAGATAAGAGACCTGGCAGGCCATTAGCAAGAAAGAACTGGGTGTGACACAAGAGAGCAAATGAATAGACTTTATTTTGGGACCCTGAGTTTTATTTTTGAGTTTATTTTTATCTGAATAAACGCAGAAGTCAGGAAGGGGTTTAGAGAATGGACAAACAGGGTGTAACATTTTAAGAAGCTCTTTGAAGAAGAAACTTAGGCAGGCTGTCTGTGGTGACCCCAAGCCTGAGGAGGGTGTGTGCGCTTGGAATATGTTTTTGTGTCCATTTTGACAGTCATACAGCAGCTGTGACATCAATAACTTTTTGTTTTGTACCTCCTTATTTTAATTGATGGTTAGCAATATCTCACTAAAACAGTATGTAAACTTAGTAAAGAGATCAACATTTTCAATAATAGTAGCTTAATGTTAGGCCCTTACATCTATATTTATATACCCATAGGTGCCCTGATTTCCAAGGGTGCTGAGATTCAGTACTTTGTAAAGTCAGGATAATTAAATTGTTGCTTAAGTGCTCTTTCAGAATCTTGACAAGAGTATTTATTACTGAGCAAAACTCAAATCACTGCAAAAGTTTTG
>CM057846.1:59793769-59842006 GCA_030068395.1 Apalone spinifera | reverse complement strand
GTCTACACTGGCCTCTTGCGCAAGAACAGTTGCGAAAGAGGGCTTATTCCTGAGAGGGAGTGTCATAGTTCTTGCGCAAGAAGCACTGATTTCACACATTAGAATGTCAGTGTTCTTGAGCAAGAACTCGCTGCCAGTGTAGACAGGCAGCATGTTTTTGTGCAAAAGCGACCGCTTTGGCGCAAGATCGCACCAATGTAGACACAGCCCCTGTGTGGAAGCATTGCGAAGTGTACCTAGAGCGGGGGTCGGCAACCTTTTCAAACCAAGGAGCCAAACTACAACAAAATTCAGAACAAGTGGTCAACAAAGAGTTCTACTAGAATGCCCATTTGCATGACTGAAAATATACAACTTAATATTATTGATAATTGAATTAATAATTAACAATAGCACAAATGAAACATTGTATTCTCAGACTTTATTTAATGGAACATATGCTGCATCTTTTCACACACTTCTTTGAAGTTTACATCATAACTGGTCAAATCCAGCTGCATGCACGCATTCAGGCTGTCTTCTGTCAGTCTTATGGCAGGGAGCTGAGGATGTGGGTTGCAGGAGTTTGGGGATATAGGGATATGAGAGGCTCAGGGAAGGGAGTTCAGCAGTGTGATGGGCTCAGGGTTGGTATGTCTATGAGGAATGCAGGAGTGTTAAAATGTTGCAGCCAAATGAGGGCTGGGCCCCAACTGGGAGCTTGTTGGCCAGGATTCATTTTTAAATAAAGTAAAATGTGTCCAACACAAAAGATTTCAACATTGTCTTTATTTATGGCAGGAATGGGGAACCTGATCCACAGAGAAATCAGTCGGGGACCACACTGATTCTTTTTGTGAAAAGAAAACAAAATCCCTCCAAACCCCCCCAGCCCTCACTCATGTGGCCCCCAATTGAAACATTTAACTCACCTGTGCAGGACAGGATTGCCAGTGAATGGGATAAGGATGGGGGTGCAGGATCTGGGCGGGAGATGGAGTGTAGGAAGGGTGAGGGTGTGAGATCTGAGTGGGAGGTAGGATGCAGGAGTGGGCTGGGGCAGACAGTCTAGGCAGGAGTGTGCTTGGGGGCAGGATGCCTGGGCAGGGAGCGGGAGCAGGCTAGAGGCAGAGTGTCTGGCCAGTGGAGTTAAGTGAAGGGGTGGGAGTGCAGGGTTTGGGCATGATGGGGTAGGGGGGCACTTACTTGTTTTTGTGCCATGTCGCAGGAATGGTGCACCATAGCCTCCTGCTTCTCCCATTTGCTGGAAGGAAGCCTCCAGAAAGAATTCATAGGGGAAGTCTCCAGGAAGTTTGTCCTGGGGGAAAGAAAAGGGCAGTGTGCACAGAGTCATTTTTGGTTCTGCTTGTTCTCTGCACACTGGGAGAAGAAAAAGGGCAGTGCACAGAGCCATTTTTCTCTCCACTTGTTCCCCGTATGCTGGATCCAGCGGCTTTCTTCCTCCATGTTGTCCCCTCACAGTAAGCCAGTGCTGGTGTTTCAATCTTGTGGGGAGCCATAAGGCTGTAGTGCCAGCAGTGGGTAGCTGCTGCAGTGGAAGCTAGTGGGGGCTGAGTTGGGGTTCCAGAAGAGCCATATCCATATTTGGCTTGCGAGCCATAGGTTGCCGACCCCTGATTTAGACTATCCTAAGAGATGTTTGTCTAACCTTTTCTTAAATTCCAGTAACTGGGATCCCACAACCTTTCTTAGAAGCCTGTTCCAGATCTTAACTATCCTTACAGCTAGATTAGATATTAGAAAAAAAAATCTAAATCTCCCCCTGCTGCAGATTAAGATGAAAACGGCTTGTTTTACCAGCAGTGGATATGGAGAACAACTGATCACCAGGCTGTTTATAATGGTCTTTACCCTATTTGAAGACTGTTTTTCAGGATCATCTTCCTCAAGATTAAACATACCCAGTTTTTTAATCTTTCCTAAGAGGCCAGGTTTTCTATCTCTTTGATAATTTTTGATGTTCTCCTTTGGATTCTCTCCAGTTTGTCCATATCTTTCCTGGGTGTGATGACCAGAACTGGACTCAGAACTCCAGTTGAGGCCTCAAGAATGCCATATAGAAAAGCCCTTTGAGGAAGAAACTCCCATGTCTTACATATGACACTCCAATTAATATATTCTAAAGTGGTATTAGCTTTTTTTTCACAACTGCATTCCATTTAGGAACCATTATAATCACCAAATCTTTTTCAGCAAGACTACTAGCCAACTGTTATTCATTTTGATGTTTCCTTCCTAAGTGTAAGACTTTGCATTTGTCTTTATTGAATTTTATTTTGTTGATTCCAGACCAATTCTCCAGTTTTTAAAGGTTATTTTGGGCGTGTCTACACAGCAGGGCTTAACTTGAAATAAGCTACACAAATTGAGCTACGTCAATTGCTTATTTCAAAATAGCTTATTTCAAAATAGGTAATGTCTACACAGAACTTATTTTGAGATAGATCACTCTTCCTGCGACTTCCCTTATGCCTCGTATAACGAGGGTTACAGGAGCTGGAGTAAGAAGTCCTGCAGCTTGACAGTATTTCAACATTATTTCAAAATAACTGCCTGCTATGTAGACGCAGACAAAGTTATTTTGAAATAATGTTAGTTATTCAAAATAATATTTCTGTGTAGACATACCCTTTGAATTCTAATTCTGTCCTCCAAAGTGCTTGCAACTCTCCAGCTTGGTGTCAGCTGCAAATTTCATAAGCATACACTCTGTTCAATAATCCAACATAAGAACCCCCATACTGGATCAAACCAAAGATCCATCTAGCCATTTTCCATTGTCCATCTTCTGACAGTGGCCAATGCCACTTTCTCCAGAGGGAATAAACAGAACAGGTAATCATCAAGTGATCCCTCCCCTGTCACCCATTCCCAGCTTCTGACAAACAGAGGGTAGAGACACTCTTCCTACCTACCCTGTCTAATAGCCATTGATGGATCTATCCTCCATGAATTTATCTAATTCTTTTTTGAACCCTGTTAAAGTCCTGGAGGATAAATCCATTAATGGCTATTAGCCAGGGTGGGTAGGAAGAGTGTCATTCCAAATTGTTCGAATACTTTTTGTTGCCCTTCTCTGAACTTTTTCCAATGCCAAGATCTTTTTTTGAGATGAGGCGACCACATCTGCACACAGTATTCAAGATGTGGGCCTACCATGGATTTATATAATGGAAATAAGATATTCGGCCTTATTTGTTATCCCTTTTTTAATTATTTCAAACATTCTGTTTGCTTTTTAAACTGCTGCTGCACATTGAGTGGCTGTTTTCAGAGAACTATCCACAATGACTTCAAGATCTCTCTGAGTGGTAGTAGCATCATTTTATTTGTATAGTTAGGATTATGCTTTACAGTGTGCATTACTTTGCATTTATCAACATTAAAATTCATTTGCCGTTTTGTTGCTCAGTCACCTAGTTTTGTGAGATCCTTTTGAAGCTGTTCACAGTCTGTTTGGCTATTTTGAAATAAGGCGGGTGTAGATGCTCCACTGCTGCTCTTTTGAAATAGCCCCGCACCAGGGCCATTCTAATTTATTCCTCCTGAGTGCCTTCTGGGGCTCTAAATCAAGATAGCACATTAGGGAAGCCTGCCTCAGGCTAATTTTGAGGCTTCCCTGCAGGGTAGACGCGCTATTTCGGAATAATAGCTTATTCAAACCTGAAGGTTAGAACACACAGGCAGACCCATGTACCTGTGCAAAACTCCACTGAGTCTGCCTCCATGTTGTAGGATCAAGGCTAGAGAGGAAGACAGGGCCACTGCCTTGAGGAGTTTACAAGTTTGGGTCTCAAGCCTGTAAACACTTCAGCGTGTCTCTGACTACACACACAACTAGTCCCCTGAGCAATTCACATACATAAGGTTGCTAATGGGGAAATATTTTTTGGATCAGGGCCTAAATTTACTAGTTCCTTGTGATATGGCATTAGGCACATAGCATGTATACCATACAAAGGAAGTTCAAAGGGGCTTCTTCTGTTAAACTGTTCACCTTCCATTTTTGAACTAAACATCTTTTTCCCCCCTAGGCTTTCATGTCTGAGACATGAGAGATCCACTTGGATATTTTCCCAGTGGTGAGACAATAGTAGGAGTTTAGGAAAGTAACCTCAGACATGGTCTAACAATCCTTACTCAAGCAAAGCTCACATTTCACTGCTGGAAGGAAATGCAGTCATGGTGTAACACTGAGACTACATAATTTAGGACAATAGTTCTAGAATATTTTATCCAGTTAAAGCTACAGTGAGAAATTAGGCCCTGAAACTGCTAATGAGAGGATATAGGGGACAATGAAGTTAGCAGTGCTCTATGTGAGTGCAACAGTCCACCTATATGCTATCAATTGTAGGATCAGACCTTTAAGCAGTAGAAGGTATGCTGTGTGAATAAAGACTACTAAAACAGGGTGTACTATATGTAAGGTTAAGATTTAGTCATGGGTATTTTTTAGAAAAAGCCATAGACAGGTCACAGGCAGTAATAAAAAATTGTACTATAGACCCCTGACTAAATTCTGAATACTCCAGAGGGGGACTCTGGGACCACCAGGGGGCACAGCGAGGGGTGGCCTAGAGCTGCTGCTGCTGCTTGGGGGGTGCGGTGGGAGAGGGATGGTGGCACCCGGCCCAGGATCACTGCTGGTGCTCTAGGGCAGGGGGCAACTTGGTGTTCCTGGGTGAGGGTTGGCCTGTCTCAGGACCATCACTGTGGTTTGGGAGAGGAGGCAGTAGCACACAGACTTAGACTTCTATTGGTGTTGCAGGGCAGAGAGTGCTGGAGGGGTGGAGTAGGTGCATGGCTTGAGACCTTTGTTGGTGCTCTGGCAGGGAGATAGCCCAGGACGAGGAAGTGGGTGGCAGCGTGTGGCCTGGGACATCTGCTGGTGCTGGCGGGGGGGAGGAAGGGGGAAGAGGAAGCTGAGCATGGTGACCTGAGACTGCCCCAGTAGCAGCTTGTGGGGCTGGTCCAGGGGCAACCGAAGCTGTTCGGACATCCCTGGGGTCAGTTGCAGTGGCCTCTGCAGAAGTCACATAAAAGTCATGTAATCTATGATAGACTTGCAGCCTCAGCTGTAACTTCTGAACTGCTAGGTCTGATCTCTTTTCACAGAGCCTTGTGTGGCTAGAAATGTCTAGGATGCAGATACTTGTGGATAGACACTGAGATCCACGGGGCTCTGATCCAAAGAGTCACTGCAGCCAAAGGAGAGGAATGTGGTAACATCGCATCTGTGAGCTAGTGCCCTGCGTAAGCAGCTGCTCCTGGCAACGCATCTGCACTGTCCCAACCTTGCCTTTGTGGTAGGGATCATGATGGGTAATTAGCAGAACACAGTGTGGTGCTTTGGCTGAAAGATCTGACATGATCTGCGGATGTATTACAGTAACCACTTCTGGTTACTGTGACAAGCTCTGATGCCAGCATTTCAAGGAGGATTTTGATAAACTGGAGGGAGTGCAGAGAAGAACCATAAATACGTTTAAAGGATAAGAAACCACACCTTAGAGAGAGACCGACCCAATGAGCTCAATCTATTTATCTTAACAAAGAGAAGGTTACCATAGTATTGGAGTGCCTTCTGGTAGTATATTAATGTAACAGTCACTTGTTTTTTGTGTGTGGCTGATAGGAATATCTGATACTCCACAGTTTTGATTGCTTTTTTACCAGGAGCATTGTATAATATATATACTCTCTCACACACCTCTGCCATTAGTGTGATCAATGGAGACTCATTATTCAGGGATAAATCCTATTAATAATCCAGCTATGTGGTCCAAAGTTTCATGGTGCAAGAAAACCTGCCCAGGTTTTCTCAGGATCATCTCTTTTATGAGGAACCAGCCCTAAGATTGCTCAGTACACCCCATCAGCTATGCAGTTTTTGGGGTCATGATCATCCTGGATGTCCTGGTTGTTTGTACTTCAAGTGGTGGCAACGCTAACAGTGGCTGGGAAGCTGGAGACGTCTGCACAACTACTAGTGTGGATTTAAAGATGTCCATTTACTTTCACTGTACATATAGCATATGACTGTGCCTGCCCCAAAGAACTTAAAAGACTAAAGATAACAAATGTCTGAGACAAAAAATGGGGATAGGGCTGGGGTTAAAGGCAATGGGATAACAAAAATGATTGTACCTGCATAACTTTTAGCCAATCAGGAGCGGTAATTGCAACTTTGCACCTACCTACCTCTCATCATATTATAGTATTCTGCATGCATTACAGCAGTGTGTGTGTAAAGACGAACTTTGCCATCAGTTATTTTTCCCTCTGTGACATAGCTCGAAACCACTAGATGATATTCATTTAGTGATGGTCCCTGTTAATAAACTTGTCTGTTATCTTCAGTGAAGAAATTAATAAGGTCACTGTGTGGTTAAAATCCATGATATGGCATATTTTAGGAACAAAAGTACTGAGCATATTGGATTGGATTGGACGCTACAATGGATACAAATGGTAACTGTTTCTGCAGGCAAAAATATAAGCAGGCAATCAAACAGCATAATGGGTAGAAGTTTTCCTGGTTGGCTATCCACTCACTCAGGGATTTACAATACTCTGTGTCAGCACTGTATATGAGTCCCTAATGCGTGGTCCTGATAGGATACATGGGACTCATGCTCTTCTGAGATTAAGCATTCCTATCTTCATAAGCACATATCTGAAACTATAGAATCATCTGCAAACTGAAAGAAATTTGGCTGCAGTATCTTTGTGATATTGGAAAAATTAAGCTAAAATGCTGGACTTGTGCTGTGCATTCTCTCCCAGTTCATCAAGGTAATTGCATTGCGGTGAACATGGTTAATCCTAAAAGTACACACACACCTGATAACCTGCTTGCACCTCAGGCTAGGAAAGAGGATATTACATAATTGGTGAGAAAATAGAAGAAAACATTATTTGCCTGCCTCAAGACTTACTGCTTGTGTTTTCACAATTAAAAGCTCTATTAGTGTTGATTTAAGCCTTTCACATCATCAGGCTATCATACTGTGTCTCTAGCTGCCAATTTTTGTAACTACATTACAGTAGTGAGCAAATCCCTATACAAAACAAGTTAATTGTTTCATATTAAGAAATCCACATCATAATATAGTAATATATTTTAGTTACTGTGGAATATGTAAGATTATTAAACATGAGAATGGTGTCCACTTCAGGATTAAATACTTCAGAAGGATCAAGTCAAGTAAAAATAGAATAACTTTAATTTTCATCACATGTATTTCTGCAGAAAAAGTGAAAATTCCATAGTGTTCTCAGTAAAGTTCAGTTCATATAGCTAGAAATATGCAACTAATACTTCCTTCCCCTTTTCTATTTAAAGAAAAAAGTTATTTTTGATAGCTTTTTTATTTTTTAAAATGTGAAGACATCTTTTATGAATTGCAGGGCTTTTTCCTCACTTTCTCATGCTTTTTAAAAAAATCAGTACTTGATCATTTTGGCAGAGTCACAAAACCTAAGCACCATCTTTTGAGTTGAAGCTTCTTAGAAAAATGAAAACAAAATTCCTGATTTTCAAATATGCTCAAGTGTGTCTGTCAAAATTTTCAAATCAGGCTTCCTTTAGTTAACTCAAATTAGACAAGCAAAAATTGCTGTTCAGTTATGAAAATCTTGACCATAAATTAGAATTACAAATAGAAATACTATGCATTCATATAATTACATTATTTTTTTGAAATGCTCCATTCTATGATTTCTTCCGGCAGAATAACTGAATTTAGTAAAAGACACATATATGCCTCGTAGCATAATTTGATTTGTTTTCTTGCATCTATACTGGTAGCATCCTTTGTTAATAGACTGTTTTTCACTGCTGATAGAGGCCACCCACGGTGACTGTTTATCCTGACTCATGTACCTCCATGTAGGCGACATTAGTCTGTAATCCAAATGGAATTTTTATTTAATTAAACCAAAGTCTGCTGATCCCATGCCAGCAGGTGTAAATTGAGGAAATGGTCAAGCCCATGATAGCTCAGGGGCTAGCAGGCTCCAGAGCTAAATACTCAGCAAGATTACTTTTAGGTGACTTCGCTAATTGAGGATAAGTTTATCCAACCTCAGGGCATCACTGCTGACAAATTATAACTGACTAGCTTAAAAAGTGGTGGAAGGATAAAGTATAGAACAAACATATAAAATAGAGACAAAACCTATACAGAAATAGCATATAGAACTTCCATATTTGCAAATCCTCCCAAACCCTTGTACTTCACCTTTTTTATTTTAAGATGGTGAAGAAGTCTTTGAAGGTCTTTATGACCTCAGAAATGAAACCACATTGACTCCCAACTAAATACTTTATTAATTCTTTGGGTGGCTCTTGGCTTCTTAAAAATAAAAATAGTGTGGCTCTTGCTTCTTAAAAAGTTTTATCTTCCATCTGCCCCAGTTATCATTTTCTTGTTTCAACAAAACCCAAGTTGAAAGCAGAAAAATGTCTCGGTTGAAGAGCTAATGATTAATAAAAGTCATTTTAAAAGCCCTACAAAGTTTCTTCAATACAAAATGCGTCATTTGGCATTATTTGGCGAGGTCTCCCCTTCCACTCCCCCAAAAATAGGTTAAATATTATAATCCTTAAAAGAAAGAAATGTAATTGCCATGAAAAATTATTCACTTGATCTACAATATCTTATTCTATTATGTGAGGAAAAAAGGCATTTTCTAGTTCCTGCTTTATAGTCTTTCACTATGGCAAATTTTGGGATTGGGGGTCTTAAACCAGAGAACCTGAATACAGCCTAACCAGGTATGTCTGAGGTCCCTGACAGAGACATCCCCAAGAATTGGGAGCTCAGACATTTTCCTAAAATGCACATTTCTTTTTTCTCTACATTGTCTTCAACATATATAGCAAGTGTATTAAAACATTTTTGTTTCCATTGCGTAGGCATTGAATCAACTCCATTGTCACACAGAAGGAGTTTATATTGAATATTGTCTGTATATGCTTAACACATTTAATATATACATTCTGTTTCATCCACTGAGAGTAATACCACAGTGGAAAACAGTCATTTAATATGTGTTTACAGAGGTGTTTGTGGTGAACACTAAATGCAAAATAGGAAACTCTGAAATCACTTTTATTGTGGGTAGTAAAAGTCCAGTTTTGAATAGTGCCAAAGCATGCTTTCTTTGAGATTTCTTAATTTAGTCCCTAGTTCAGCCAAGCACTTAAACATGTTTAAGGTAAGGATCACAGGATGATCGCCTAAAGCCAGGAAACTCAATTTTGGAAGCCCAGGAGCCACAATGATACCCACAGCACATGCTGAGGGCCACAACCTAAGTGAGATTTCATGTACATGGAAATATATATGCAAATACCTTTTTTCGCACTGATGGGCATGAATACAAAGATTAAGGCAAAACTACACAACACTCAGGCCCCATTTAAGTCAGTTCTGCTGATATTAATAAAATGCAATATTTACTAAATTTCCACCCATATGACAGACCTTTTAATGAGCAATGACAGTCCAGGAATTTAACTACTAAAAAGCATATCAACCCAAACTGCACCGTGGGCTGCAAACAAATGGGCCGCAGGCCGCATGTGGCCCACACACCGCATGTTGAGTAGACCTATCCTAATGGCTTCATTCTAGTAGCCCAGGAAAAGGCCTAAGTACAGGATAATGGCTGATGGGGGAGCAAAGAGGTGGGCATGATGTTGGAAGCCTGTGTAAAAAGTCTGCTGCCCTCTGATCAGCTCTTAAAGGAACTCTCTGAGGTAGGGTCACCTTCTTTTCAAATGGCAAAAGAGAGACACATGTAGGAGTTCTGCCCCCTCTGTGGCCCCACTCTGCTTCATCTCCTGAACCTCTACCCAGAGGTAGACCATAAATAGGAGCCAGGCTGCTGTGAGAAGCCAAGACCCATCACTTACCCTGGGCAGGTGGAAAGCAGCCCTTGGCCTCTGTCCTTGCCATCCAGGGCAGGTGGAGGGTCCAGGGCTCTCCACAGCAGCCCAAGCTTCCTGGGCATCTCTTACCATGGCCGGGCTCCAGTTCTGGCTTCTGGGCTGGGAGGGATAGAGGAACAGGGAGTTAGGGCTTTGTGGTGAGAGGTGGGCTAAATCCCACCTCAGACTTGCACACCTGGCAAAGGCTGGTCTCTCCCCTGAGCCTTGGGCAGGCATGGAGTGATGTGGCAGGGAATCTGGGACAACTGCTATCATTCAGCCCAGGACTGGAACACCATTTTGGGACTGTCCCGCCCAAACTGGGGCAGATGGGCTAATGTAGCTGTCAAGCCATAGTAGCTGCTGATTCTCAACTGGTAGTGGTGGGTAGAGAAGGATTCCACTGAAATGCTTTAAAGAAAGTGGAATGGTTGCTAACAATGGTCTAAACTGTAGCTCTGTCACAAGCCTTGTGAAGAGTGGCATGGCGTTTTACTGCTGCAGGAGCAGACTGGGAAGCAGATTGACACTCAGTGATAGACTGGGTTTCGGTTTCCCTGTGTGTCAGTAAAGTGTGTATGCGGAAGATACATACATCGTGCAAGCTCTGTGCAGTAAACATCCCCTAGAATGGTGATACATTGTGGGAAGTGGAGTCAAGGATCTCTGTGTAGTCACAGTGAGATCTCTGTTCTGTTTCTGGGACAGTGCAACTAGGTACTGCCCATTACTTAAGGGAGATTACAAGGTGCCAAACTAGCTCTAAGTATTTGACCGCCACACAAGATCTCCATACAAGCTCTCTCTCTTTGCTGCATTATTCGATTCCATCCCAACAATTTCTCCAACCTTATTTTCTCCAGGGAGAAAAATATTATGTTTGTTGCAGTGCTTTCACTAGAGTTGGTTACTTTGTTAATTCCTCTAAATCTATTATTGGAGCAGAGTTTGTTCCAGGGAACTAGTTATTGGTGTGTGGATTGTGAACCCTGAAAGAGGGGGGACTGACTGTATGCTGTTTGAGCATCTCTGTTCAGTGGACATAAAACAAATTAGCTTGAGCAAATACCCATACTCTTCATCACCAAGGTCTTTTCCAACAGGAAACTGACCTGTAAGGCCCCAAAATCTGCTAGTTTGGCCCAGGGCCAAATCTTTGTTGAAATATAACTATATTGAATGGATCAGGATTTATGATGGGACATTGATTCTTTCTCCTCTAGATGGATTTGTATTTCTTGTTCAGAAATGCAGTGTCTATTATTTCAGTAGATTTATGCCAGCAGTTTTGACTGTGTGGTTTAAGTATGTATGTTGAGAATGTTTTAGATATTTGGTTACTATATATCTCATTAGTCTGGAGAGGTTTGTAAGTTATGTATTTTTAGAAATAGAGTAATTCCTCATTTAACACGTGCCCGCTTAACACGTTTTCACAATAGCATGATTTTTTTGTTAGGGAACGTTTTTTGAATTACACGACTGTCCCCGGAATAACACAATTTCCCCAGCCGGTCCGTTGCCAGAGGCTGCGTGGGGCTTTCCCCGCTTCTCTGCAAAGCGGCAGAGAGTTCGCCACTTACTGCGCCGTTCTCCGCTGACTCTCCCTTGACGGATGACTTGCCCCCTCTCCTCCGCCCCCGCTTGCAGGCTGGTGGCTGGGTTTTCCCAGCTGGCCCATTGCCAGCGGCTGCGTGGGGCTTCCCCCGCCTTCCTTCAAAGCAGCGGAAGGTTTGCCTCTCGCCGCAAAGTTCCCCGGCGACCCTCCCTTGCCAGACGCAGTGTGGGTCCCAGCAGACCCATCACAGGGGCATACTCCCAACCCAATCCCCCTCCCCGTGCCTTCCCCAGAGCCAAACACCTCCCCTCCCTGCTGTAACCCAGTCCCCTGTCTCCCCGCACCTTATGTCCCGGTCCCAACAGACACCACCGCTTGAAACGCAACCCCCACCTTTTCCACTATTTTCAATGGGAAAACTGACCCCGCATAACACGTTTTCACTTAACACGATCATTTTCTGAAACATATCTATAGTCTTATGTGAGGAATTACTGTACACATTTAAGGACTGTACCCTGCACTCTACTTAGCTGAAACTGAATAAAGAGGACAGATCCAGATGCTAAATTATGAAGTAATTTTAAGTGTGATAAAGATAAGGTAAGTCTTATTAATTCTTGAGAAATACACAATTTAATTAAGAAACAAAAATCCATGAAAAGTCAGATTTCAAGCTTCTGTTAGACCACCTGTCCTGGTTTCCTAGCCTTCTGGCCTCTGTCTGCCATGTAGATGACAGATTAGCTGTGAACATCCTTTATAAAAGGAAATAGTGTTCTATAAAATTCACACCATGGTTTCCAATTTGGTATCAGTCAGGACATCCTAAAATAAAATTTGTTTCAAAAATAGATCAGTAGGGGGGAAATGTCAGGGTTAAAAGAAAACAATCTACTTATGTCAGTTTATTCTGTGAGAAAACTTGCCTGAAAAGAAGGTTTAGTGTCTTGTTCAGGTGCAGTAATTTTTTTGCTGATTGTGGGTGAAGCAAAGTAAAACAACAATAGTGTGTTCTGTGAATCAAGTATGTTAAAGAAGAGTTACCATATGGCAAAACAGGAAGTTTTTAAAAAAGCAAAACAATTGATCTTTGAGAGAAGGAACGATATTCTAATTTTAACTTTCTTGATTTAATTTTAATGTAGAATTAATTATAAACAATAACACACAGTATGGCACAACAGTAGAGAGTTGTATTATAAAACTTAATGTGTGCTGTTATTTTGTTTTGTTTTGGTCCCAATTTTGCAGTCCATATTGAAATGGGAATTTTGCTTATAAAAAGACTGAGAGATCAGTTTCTTTGTCCAATTTACACTGCATCTGGAGCACATCTCAAAAGCTATAGTTAAGTTTGCCTAAATCTTTCCAATGTAAAAGGCCATTTTCAGTAGCTTCTATCTTTGTCAAACTTTAACCTTTGATGTTATAATTTTCTAGATTTGGTCTCTGCACAAGGAAGAGTTTTTGGTTTTTGTGTGAAATAAAAACAGTCAAACCTTAATGTTGCCAATGATTTTATGGCAACAAATAAGTTTGCCTTGATAATTATCTCATCTGAGAATTCTCCCCTTTTGTAATGCAGTGAATTATTTTTGCAAAAGAGTCCTGCTTTATCTGCACATCTTAACAAAAGAAGTCGTCTTTAAATATTAGATAGAATGCAACCTGATTTTAGTAATTAGTCTGAAGACAATTAAAAGTGTTGTAGTATCACTTTCCTAACAATAGAGGAAGACATAACTGATCAAATACATGTCTGTTTTTGAGAGCTAGGCTACAATTTTATTTGTGAATTTATAATGCATATTTTAGGTTAGCTTAACACTTCATACATAAGACGGTAAAATAACTTGTTTATCCACCATGTGATACATGCTTTACAGTAGCAATAACTGCAACTGATAGGAAGGTTAAAACTCTTATCAGAGCTGTATGGAGAGAATCTGGGGCTGTAAGGATATCATGAGATGAGGCCCCTCATGGTTCTGTCTTTGGAATAGTGGTGGCTAGAGGGCCTCCCCACAGCTGTAAAAGCAGAAGTATGGGGTCCACTTCTTCCCCCATGAGCATCTGCAGGGCCCCACATTTCCTTGGAGGTGGTAGCAGCCCTTCTCCTATGTGGGACTGGGATGGCAGGTGTAAGAGCAAGAGGCCGTCAGCAGCCATGGGGTAACTGTTTGGCTGGGCTGAGGACTTCTCTGATGTCTAAGGATCACAGGAGCACATTGTACTCTGGCTTAGCCTCCCACATATCTCTTATGTCCAAGAAAAGAGCTTTATGCCACCTGGGAAGTCCCTTTTTGTTGGGGGAATCCCTGGCTGCCTTCTTAGGGCAATTGTCTTTCCTGAACAGCATTCAGAGAATCTGGCTCCATGTATTTAGATTTTTTTGCAAATCCCATGTCCTTTGTAAGAGCAAAAACTAACAATAACCTTGCCAGACTATCATTTATTAAAAGAGCTCTTAGAAAGGGAGAACAGGTCTCCCTAACCTCCACAACAAATGCTTGACCTCCTTGTATCCTTGGAATCAAATGGCTGTATTTCCACCTTTATTTATTTACTTAGCACACTCAGCTAAGGACAGGGAAACCTGGCTGTTATTTTTTGGTCATTGTGTAGATAGATGGCAGATATTCACTGCATCTGTTTCCTGTTAAGGAAGCTTAGTGCTGCCTTTTGTCCAGCAGGTGGCACACTTGCAGCAGCTTGGGAAGCTCAGAAACAACACTCTGTTCTAGAGAGAATTTTAGGCTTTTTTGGTCTCCATGGCAAACGAACATTATTTAATAGGCAGCCTTTCCTTGGTACATTGTTAAAGGAGAGTTTGCTAGTCGAGGAAGCATGCATGCAAAGTAATGGCTGCTCTAGAAAATTGAATTGTTAGTAAGTGATGGATGGCACCAGCGTATGCATCAACGTGTGGAAAGAATTATACTGGTTGTGCTGCTTCATGTGCAGCTTTCCCCCGTGTTCACACTCGCTCTTTATCCTTGTAGTTGCTTTGAATTGAGAACCTAACCCAGAGTTCATGGCATATTTCCCTGAAGCAGTGGCTTGTGGGAGATCTTGAAAGGCTATGGAATAAGTGGTCAATACAGCAACCATAATATCTGCCTTTTGCCATGGTCAAAATGTCTGTAAAAGCAGGGAGGAGGTCTTCAATAAACTGATAAATGGTGCAGATGAGAGGGCATTGGGACTTTTTGCACATCATGTACAGTGGAACAGACAAGATGTGATACCTGAGGCTGTGACTTATAATATACAGCTGAAGTGGGCCTGCTTCCCTAATCAGAAATGGTCTCAGATAAAGGAAGGGAATTGGGGATGGAGGATACAGATGCAGACAGAAGCAAATGTTTGTAGTTGTTGCTATTAAAATCATTGCTTGCTCTGGAGGTGGCTTATCCTCATGAGTACATATGAGTTTCTTTGAATCTTTTATATGACTTAATCTGAGAAAGTATCTAGAAGGGTGAAGCAGGATGCATGAAGGCAACATTAAATTATAACATTGTTGCCAAATATAGCATTTGCTCATGTGGCAGGTATGTCTTTTTTAATCTTAATTTTTATGTAGTCGGTATAAGCTAAAATGAGGAATGACTTGTGAATGTATTGAAAAAATACTGTATCCTCTGCAAACTCTTTCTGCAGTTAATTTGTCAATATAAACTTTATTAGTCACACAGACAAGCAGACCAGCTGCGTTATGTAACCAAGGTAACAGTTAAAACAAAAGCAAACAGAATTTCTGTACTAAAGGAACATGAAACACATGTTCTATTTTCCTGTACGTGTGCAGGGATGAAATGCCATGGGAAAGCACAGGGGGAAACTGGGGAGCCCCAGCTTCATGGTGGTGTCCTGTGTCCTGGTATTGTACTGTGGAGTTACATAAATACATCCAAGGGACATGCTGCTGGGATAGCTGTGCAATCTGGTTTGGATTTCACATTGTTAATTCTTTGTGGGATGCCTGCTCACAAATTCTTAGCCCTGCTACCTAAATCTGTCCCACTCTTGATTTTTTTCCCCTCTTCAAACCTCAATGTTTGATCAATCTCTTTTCATGTCCCTGCATGTGCAAAACCAAATCCCTCTGTCTTTTCTTTACCTTGCTCTCAGCTTGGTCAAACATTTGATTGTTTGAGATGTTTGCTTCCTAGCCTTCTCAGATTGGTTTTTGTTGATGTCCTGGTCCCGCTAGTGGGAAACAAGAAATGATTGAGTTAATAAGCATAACAGTGTTCCCTCCATCCTGAGCAATAGCATGCCATGTGATAATAGTTACAATTTCTGTTTTATTTAAAATTTCTTTCTTGCAAATTTGCATCTTAGGCCTAGGAATACTAAGGACATAAGGTAACACTTTCCCCACAAAAAGAATTAGATTGGGAATGGGGTAAGATTATTGGAAGTTACGGAGCAAAGTGGGCAGAAAAGAGGTGGTGGGGCTAATTTCAAATGGATTAAATAGCAACTGGTAATAACTCTGCATTGGTTGTTGTGAAAAGCCCTATTTGGGAGAGTGCGGGGGTAGGGCTGATTAAAATGGGTAGACGTTAGCTTGGATGATATCGCAGAACCAGCTTCAGGAAAGAACAGGATGTGAAATTTGGCAATGGCAAAAGACAACTTGCTTGCCTCCTAAGTTTGATTGCCAGGCTAG
The DNA here is from genome assembly GCA_030068395.1 of Apalone spinifera. NCBI lineage: Eukaryota > Metazoa > Chordata > Testudines > Trionychidae > Apalone > Apalone spinifera. Next base: position 59,825,827 of record CM057846.1, on the reverse strand, counting down.
AATACTGGCTTTATCAAAGGTCTGCAGACATCACTCATAAGGAAATTTGGGAATAAAATTAATACATTTCCTACATTTCCTGGCAGCAGGCTGGATGAGTTTTGAACGATTTGCTTTCTCCCAGCGTGTGGTGGGTGCACAGGCATTTGCTATCATGTAATATTTTTGCCTCTGTTTTATGTGTTAAAAGAAAGCAGGACGAACTGCAATTGCATCTTGGAAAGAGCAAATTGCTCAAGAGGTGCCCGGGCTTTTGTGCCAACATAGACATTATATGACAATGTTTAACGTAGATGTTGAATGTGTGATGCCCAGCATACAGTTATGTCAATCAAATTTAACCTGTTGGCACACTTTCTATAATATGGGTTCCTTCTAACTTGAAAAAAAAAGCTTCCCTCTGCTTAGGCACCTTTTTGAATCTGAGCACATGGCATGGTTCTGTCAGCTGTTGTGCATGGTGTTGGATAAGTTTGCCATGACCACGGCCAGTAGCTATGAACTTGAGTGTGGGAGGGATCACATGGAGGATGTTGAGCCTGTCAGAACTCAATGGGGAAAGGAACCTGAAGCTGCCATTTTTGCTGTGGTGGCTAAGATAGAGAAGAAGGGGGTAGGGTACCAGAAGGAATGAGTGAAGTGGGAGATTCTGCTTTCTTCCTGCTTATTTAATTTAAGCAGCTAAAATATCTATCACATGACTTAGAGCAAAGTTTATGTACAAGAAGAGCACAATAGAAATGTATTTTTGTATAACCACTGATCTGTATCACTTATTTTCTTTTATTACCAACACCTTAGTTTAAAAGCAAATAGCAATTTCATCTCATGCTACCTAATCTGAATTATTCTATCAGGTGACAGCTGCAGTCCAGGAGAGAAAGCGACCCCTCTTACCTGATGGCTTGTGGAGGTTCATGAAGTGAGCCCTTGTCTATTCTTACTTGGGATTAACACTCTGGAACTAGATCTTCCAGGGTTTGATTTAGTGGGTTTAGTAAATACCAACCTTGGTACTCCATGGGTTTGCCAGGAGAGTTTCTCCAGCTGACCTCCTGCAGTGGGGATCCTGCTGTAAATCGAGCTAAGGTACATGGATTCCAGCTATGCTATTCACATAGCTGGAGTTGCACATCTTAGTTCAATTTCCCCTCCTAGTGTAGACTTGGCCTTAGTCATAGCAGCAGAGGCTGCTCCTTATTTACTGATGGCTAGAAACATCTCCTAGAAAGACTGTCACTTCCCATTTGTAACGGTCTAGTCCAGGATTGAGCAATAATTTTTGATTGGGGGCCATTCCAAGAATGGGGGATGGGAGGGGCCGGGGTGCCAGAGGCAGGCACTAGCTGGGAGGTGCTTACTTGGGTGGCTCCCAGCAAGTCTCCCAGCAGGTTCCTTCCTGCCCTGCTCAGAGCACTTGGTCAGAGCAGCTGGCTGCAGGGGCCATGTGTGCTTCTCTGAATGCTGCAAGCCTCGGGGGAGGGGTACTTGTGTGCTCCCTGTTCTGCAAACAGGCAGCTCCCATTGGCCAGAAACTGGTCAACAAGAGTTCTGAGATTTAGTTGGGGGAGGCAGGGTGAGAAGCCTCTCCCCTTCCCCCTGGGCTTGAAGCATTCAGAGCAGAACATGTGGCCTCCTGCAGCCAGCTGCTCTGAGTGGTATGTAGGAGCGGGGCAGGGAGAGAGCCTAGCTGAGGCTCTCCTTGGGCTATGGGCCGGATCGTGTGGCTTGATGAGCTGAATGCGGCTCGTGGGCTATATTTTACCCACCTCTTGTCTAGTCCCATGCCAGATTCATGGGAATCACATAGTGGGATCCTGGCTGGGAACTTTCCTATATGTCAGGCAAACAGGACATGGTCACTCAAAGATGTGAAGTTGGTATGTGATTTGGAGTGAAGCTGGAGACACGAAAAGGGTCCTTCAGCCTGAGATTTCCATGCAGCTGTCCCATTTATTCAGAAGTAAAAAGTGATTGTAGGAGAGGAACCTTTTACTCTGACAATAGGGAGGCACACCTCTAACAGCAATTAGGTGGTGCAGTAACAGCTGATGCTTCAGCAGCTAGTTAACTAAGAGAGGCATCCACTTACCAATCAAAACATCTGTTTTTATGACTGATAAGCATTTCATGATCTTGCCGACTTTTACTCCTTGAGGCACAGATAGGCATAAGGATACACTGAATCAGTCACCTAAGAGACAAGCTGACAACGTGCTCGTCTTATGAAAGGAGGGTCACACAGCAAATATGGCTGGAAAGAGCTGCAGGGATTTTTGAGTGACCAGTATTCTACGATACATCAGAGAAGCTTTCTAATTAAGTCTAGGCTCTAGAATACATATTATGATTTTATTGTGTACTAGAAGATTTACCTGGCGTTGCTCAGATCAGTTAATTTTTGTTTGTTTGTTTTTTAAATAAAATGAAAATGTACATGCTTCACTTAAATCATTGCTCGGGTTGGGCTAGGGCTGAAGCATTCAGTATGCAGGCTGGCCCGAGGGGGAGAGAGCTACCCCAGTCCTCTCTCACCGCAGCAGCTTGGGGCCAGGTGAGAATCTCCTCTCCTTGGTGGCTGCAGCTCCAGTGGGTACAGCCAGGAGAGGACTGCATGTCCCCTGGCTGGGAAAGGTCCAGGTTAGATTGGATGGGAGCCACGGAAGGACCACCTGCAGCAGCTCTGGGCATCTCTCAGTGGATGCCATAGCACTAGTGGGCAGGGGCAGCTTCTGTCTTCCTCAGCCCATGCATGGATCTGCTGTGGCTGGGGGGGTGGAGAGGAGGGGGCGGTGAGACATCTCCTCCCATGGCCCCTAGCACAGAGCTGCCACAGCTGAAGGGAGACATAGCCCTCCACCAACCCAGAACAGAGTTGCTGTAGCTGACAGGCAGACATGGAATTCTGTACACCCACCCTGAGCTCCTGCTCTCCCTGAGCCCACTCTGAGCCCTCCTTCAACTTTGCTCAACTATGTCAATTTTGAGGACAGTACTTGATTTTGTGGTTCTGTCTCTTTTTTTTCCTGTATGGTTTCTGAGAAACAATCCCATTCCAAGCACATCCCATTTTCCTGGCACAACCAAACCCTGACCTTGCTTTAAGTTATGATAAGAGGAAGCTATATATTGAATTTGGTGGTCCTGGCTCTTACTGTTTAGGAGGAGTTCTTGAACAAACAGACTCACAGACAGACAAACGCTCTCAAACATATAGCAGAATAATAATTTGTTGCTAGTACTTCAGCTTGAATCACTATAATTTTTAATTAACACTTATTTTGACCATAAACATATCTAAGTGTTGTTTGTGAAGCAGAACAGTGATTTCAGGTGGAACTATAAGCTGAGCTGTTCTGATTCTTTGAAAGCAGCAAATCTATGAATACTGCAAATGGCTGGTTCAGGGGTTAGACACTCCAGGGAGAGGCCCAGAGGGCACGAGGGTTGCAGAGTGCTAGTCTCTAACTTGTAGACTAACAGCAGGGCCTTTGAGGCCTAGAAGAGGGTGCTTGTTTGACCTATGTCAGTTGAAGCAAGGGAAGGGTCAGCTCTTGCTAAGGGAAGATGGTAGCAAAGTGCTTCACAACTCTGTCTCATCCCAGGAATCATTACAGTGTACACTTCACATTGTATTTATTTTAAAAGGCTGAGTGGTTGGGATTTTTTTAGTTTGTAGCGAAGAATATTTTGCTTTAACGGAAAAGTAAGCATGGGATGAACTGTGTCAACATATGATGCTTATATTAGTGCTGCCATTTGTCATGTGCATAAAATTGTTGTCTTCATATTCAGATGCTGTTGATGTCGCTGCATACTCAAGACATGAATTCAAGACCACAGTTTGGCTCTTGAAGAAAAGCAGTTTCAAATAATGATGATACTAATATCGATGATGAAGTCGATGTAACTTTTGGCGGACTAATTATTTGCTGACATGGGCCCAGACTCACTTAAAACTTTTTGATAGCAGAAAGGAGTTATTAAAAGTTCATATCAAAATGTTGTGTGAGCGCCATCTTTGGATGCGTGCAAGATGAAGCCCTGAATTTAAAAGTTTGTGACTTTGGTATGATCACGTTTTGAAGGCAGATTTCTTTCAGGATTTATAAAAATCTGAGTTTATCGACCTGTCTTGGTTTTCCCTTTTTAGGTTTATTGAGATGGAGCTGAACATAATTAACACATTTATTTTTGGTGCTGTACTTTTACAGGATTGGAGAAACAGTCTGTCTTTTTTTTAAATGTAGCTACCCACACAGCAGAATGAGTCAGAACACTTTGTAAAATAAACAAAAAAACAACTGTACAGTTTACAAGTTTGGATTTTTAAAAAAATCAAGTAATCTTTACAATGACAAAGGACTTTTCCTCATGATACTTCTGCCTTGCTTTTATCAGCTTGCAAAATTTATTCAGAGGCAATTCCAGTCATATCACCTGACATTTATAGTTGAATCCACCAGTGTGCTGACTTCAGTGAGAACTGCCTATGCACAGTACTTCAGAAAATCAGGCCATTCATTGATTTAGCTGTCTCAGTTAGGATTTAGGTATCTAACTTTGGCCACCCAAAGTTTGAAAAGTGGCCTTTTTCTTGTTATAAATGTGAAAATAGCTGAGCAAAACTATAATCTTCATATTTTATAATTTTATAAGTCATAACTTTGAGGATAAACCACTTAGAAAAGAAGTGGGAAGAGATACAATTAGAAATAATTTACCTTCAGAATTATACATGTAATGCTTGAGTTTGGGAAGGCCAAAGTTTGAAGAGCTCTATTGTCCATGCTTAGTTCCTTAAACTGTTTCTTTAAAATTTGCCTGTTAGTGAAATAACATACATCCGCTAAAGGGGTCATTGTTTAAACTAGTACCAGTGACTTCAAGAAGAACAGGATTTGTCCTGCAAACACTTATTGCTGGGTGCAGTGCTTACTGGACTGAGTAATAATGAATGGGATTACTGACCCTTGTCACTGTATGCATGTCATGTAAGTGGTGTGCATAGCAGTAAGTATTTTTAGGGTTGAGACCTAACATAGAATTTACAAATTCCTACAGATATTTTCATGAATTAAAAAAAAAAAGGCAGTGAATGTTAGTTATGAGATTACAAATGTTAGTTAAAATTTAGTTTTATTTTTGAAGTTGCATTCCCTATAGTGCTTATAATCCCGACACTATGCAATTGAGATAATGAATCCAAGTCAGAGAGAGAAACTAAATAGAAACCGATTAGTCAGCTTCCACTCTGAACTAATGAGCAGTTGTATCCTAGGAATACAGAGAACTTGCATGGGATTCAGGAGTCTTGGATTCTGTTCCCAGCAATGCCACCAGCCTCGTGGACAAATAATTTCCTTTTTCTGAGCCTGTTTTTCCATCTGTCAAATGAGGATCGTGATACTTACATTTTATACAGAGCATTTAAAGATCTATGGATGGAAAGTCTAGTTGAGCTAGGTATTATTCATTATCATTATTTTGTTTCCCAGCTGAATAAAACACAGGAGCGTAAGCAAACAGCAGAAGTGGTACAAAATAAATTAGATTTGTGAGTGTTTTAGTTTTAATTATGTAAGATATAAAATATTCTACAACAGAAGGCAAAAACTTCTTAAAAATATGAAACATTCCATAACCCTCATGTTTAGCTGCTACACAGTTACTCAGCACTTTAGCACAAAATACAGTAAATTCCCAACAAGAAAACTTTAAAATGATACAGAGTATGGCATGGAAAAAGGAAAAGCTCATTGTGTGCAGTTGCACAGTGATGGCTCTGAGTACCAATTATACTCTAGCAAAATGATGAACTGGGCTCTTCGTTGTTTTTCTTTTTAATGCTATTTTGGCTCAGACTCCTTAAGGGCTAATAGGTCCACTCCACCTGTGACTCATTCACACTTGGGGAGTTGGGATGAAAATTAGTGCAGGCACATGCCAGGGGGACTGTGTGGCTAAATCAGTCCAGACCTGGATATAAAAGAAGCATAAAAAAGATGGGGGGGGGGGGGAGCAAAAAAGGCTGCCTTTTGACCTCTCCCAGTTCAGGGGAAAGAGGACAGCTTGGAGAAGCTGAGTGAGGATTGTAGCTGACCTAATTATCAGTGTACACTCAAGAGGGACAGCAGTGTGATTCCTGACTGAAGGAAGAAAAACCTATGTTGATTAGCAGCAGAGACCCTCGGAGGAAGTCTGTGGGGCTCCTGCTTGAGAGTAAAGCTATCCAAAATATCACACAGACCTCAGATGGAGAGCTGTGGTTTTCCTGAATCAAGACAAGCAAAGGTGGGACTTGAGTTTGATTTGCTCTCACTTCCCATGCATGGGGCATTTTCATTTAAAGTGGCTTCTTATAAGGGTCCGAAGGAAGTTGATGGCAGCACACCTAGCGGGCCTCACGTTGCCAAAACAGGATATCCAAAGAAATCTCTCTTACTCTGGATTTAAAGACACATGTAAAAAGTTCCTATTCAATAGACCTACTATTTTATCTTAGTTCAGACGTTAGTCAGAGAGCTGTCATGACTTGATTCCACCTACTCCAGAGAAGGAGGGATTGTGGGGCCTCATCGTGATTTAGTGAAAGGTTTTCTATTATAAGCCTGAGTGTGACTGCCCTCCTCCAACATTCTAAAAAACCCCAACCCTTTTGCTGCCAGATTTTTCTCATTCTTCCCTTTACTGTATTCAAATATATTTTTTATTCAATACATAATTAACCTACAGAACCCATGGCCAAAAGATATGATTGAGGACAAGTCTTTAGAGGAATTCAAAAAAGCTTTACATGGATTATTGTAGGGGAGTTTGGACTACCCTGCCTTGACGATAAACGGTGATGTCTGCTTTGAGCCCTAAAAAGCAAGACTCAGCCCTGTCTCAAGTCTGGTGCCCATAAGCTCGCAGGCATGGTTGGGGAGGGAGAAGCTTTGAGAGGCAGGAATGTTTTGAATAACAATGCAGATTAAATGGTGCAGCGAGACCATGTCAAAAACACGACAACTAACCTTGCACTAGTATTTCTGTTTTTGATAAGCAAAAGTTACAAATACAGCCATAAAACTACCACACGTAATTTAGGCAACACCCTGAGTAGCAGGATATACCCTAAATTGGGCATTTTAGGTATCTTACACAATACATAACCCATTGGTAAATATTATTAGAACGACCAAGTCTCGCTTTGCTATAAAATGGGCTTAGTAAAAGAATTGATGGGAGGGAATGGGCAGGATTGACCTACAGGTCCTGCTTGATGTAACTAAAAGTAAATAGGCCCTTCACACCGGTGATCCAATGCATGGCGTTCTGACACGGGGGAATCAAAGGAACCATGACCTGCTGCCTGGTACTGTAGGTAGCATACGGGTGAAATATAAGTGAACTAAGCTTTGTTATTGTATTATAGTAGAGCTTCTGTTAATTGCTTTTGCATTGCTTTGCACTATATTAATTGCTTTAGTATTTATAGTATTTAAGGTTTAAATTGTATAGTAATTGTTTTTAAGGTTTGTAAAATGTAAACAACTACGTGAACTGCTTAAAGCTTGCAATAAATAAGAAAGTGGTTAAGTCTCCCTGGAGTGTCCTAGTTTCTCTTGGATCTAAAATAAATCGAACCACATGACAACTATGAGGACATCAACAGTTCTGTTACACAGGTTAAAAGATAGGGTTAGGAATCCTCATCCTTCAGGCACCACTAACTGACAGGATTAGGAAGAATTGCTAGTCACAGGTAGGTTATCCTTAATAGATGACTATTAGCAGGGTTGTTTGCATCTTCCTCTGCAGCATATGGTACTGGTCACTAAGTCAAGGCACACTGCTGTCTTGATCCATTATTGCAGTCCCTATGCTCACTTCTGTCTTCCATTAGTTTCAATGGGCTTTGTATATGTGAATCATGGACATTCTGTCTTTAGATATGATCACAATGCTAATGTATGTATACAGTTCCAAATCTTATGTTCAGTTGGAATTTTGTCATCCTTTTAGTTTGAGAGGGATAGCCGTGTTAGTCTGAATCTGCAAAAGCGGCGAGGAGTCCTGTGGCACCTTATATGTCATGCATCTGACGAAGTGGTTCTTTGCCCACGAAAGCTTATGCTCCAACACTTCGGTTAGTCTATAAGGCGCCTCAGGACTCCTCGCCGCATTTGATTTTAGTTTACTTGCTGATGGAAAAATAATTAAAACAGTAGTAATATGAAAACTTTCTGGTTATTCTGTTTAGTGCAAAGAATACTAAAAATTAAAGGGTGTGCTTTCAGCTCCGTGCATGAGGGTTTATGTGCATCTGTTACACAGAACCAAGAGTTATGTGCAATGTCTGAGTACTGCTCCTCTCGCCTGTGGGCAGTTAGGGCCTGGAAGGTAGTAGGCCCAAGAGAGGGCAAACCAAGACATGTTAAGTCATCCCCCTGCAGATGTGTGCTCCCTCACTTCACAAATCTTTGCACATTGAGGGGAGTTTGCGGAACAAAAAGCATGCCTACTGAGTTTGCACTAGAAGAGTTGGTGCCAAACCACCACCTACCAGAGGGGAAAGGTTCATTGGCTCTGAGGGCTAGCAATCCCTGGAATTCAGTACTCCTAACTACTTTGGAATTCCTCTGTGCTAAGCCCATTAATTCAGGCCTTGCATTTTGGAGAAGTGCAATGAGAGTATACCTCTAAAAATCTAACAGATGAATTCCATGGACCAAATACACGACGGAATTGTGCAGTGTAGGGCTCTAAGATCCTCGAGGGATTCTTGTGGTTTATGATGTCATCAGAACCACTAGAGGCGTATGCAATAGAAGCTTTGTTTAAAGTTTACCTATTTGTTTTTATAACATATGGAAAAACTCTCTTTGGCCTCCATTGCATAAAAACTGTTCTTCCTTTGGCAGAAGCTTCGTACACCTCACTCAAAATCCATTAATATGAGTAACAGATAAATTGGTAAGTAAGAGAAGCATAGATCTTGTGAGGGGTTTTTAGTGGTGCCATAAGCCACAAAAATAAAGCTCCATGGCTTTGCTGCTGAAAGCCCAAGAACAGAATGCTTTTTGCCACATTGTTCAATGTCTACTTTGTAGAAGGAACATTTCTATTTATTTATATTCCCACAAACCCAAAGTCTCAGATTTCTGTTGTGGCTGTGCCTTAGAATTATGACTCTTTTGCTGTCTGGTACTCTCTAGAGATTTCCACAGAGAAAGCATTACTTTTATATACAGTCCTGAATAGCATGTACTTGAGTGTTTATAATCTATTAGTATTCTAGTGGTAAACTGTGATGGGGAAGCCAGAATGGGAAATCCATCCTGGTCACCACCCCGGAATAGAATTACAGTAACTCAAGTACACATAGGAACAAACATTATCCCCCCATCTTCACTAACATGGAGGGTCCAACACTGCCGATCCCAAATTTTCAAAAATCACAAGTCATTAAAAAGACCCATGCGATAAATAAAAAGAACTGCATTTAAAAAAAAATCTTTTGAGCCTTTTAGGGTGCTCTTGGGTGCATGTTTTCCAGCCTCTCTCTGGAACTTTGAGGACTAGAAACTGATTTTTTAAAATGAAAGCTGAGATTCTCACTTAATGTCTTGATTCCAGGAGCTGAGTCTTTAAGAAAAAAGATCAGCTGTTGTGAAATCCATGATAAAATTGCTGGATAAAAACCCTAAAATTGCATGATAAAATTGGCAATGTTGCTTGAATCAGTCCTACAGACAGTGTGCTTGCTCACAGAGAAGTGGGATTTGGGGAGCTCAGATGGGGTGCTTATCCCTGCATGCCCTAATTCTCTCTGGGTGGAGTTCTGTATGTGACTCAACAGGGAAAGAGCTTGGGGCAGTATCAATGGATCTGTTATTACTTGGATCCTCCAGTTGTTTAGCCTTGTAGCTGAAATATCAGCCTGAATGTCACTCCATGGCTAGGGTTAGAAATGGCTAGGTTGTGAAGAAGAAAAAATTCCCCTCCCTAAATAGGGAAATCTTCAATGTAGAGCCTGTTGGCAGCCATCTTGTATTCATTTACTTTAGCCCTCGGTTAAGGTAATTGTAGAGATTAATTTTACAATATTTCTTTTCATTTTTAAACCCAGTTTTGTCCCACATAGGGGTTTTTCATTTCTTTCCAGTTGCTAGGAAGAAAAGTTGCAGGGAACCTGAGTGTGTGTGTTTTAAAACATCCATGACTGATCCATGTACAACTGACTGAGATCAGTAACTGCATCTACTCATTTTGTTTTTCACTTCGCTGCTCTTGAAGGTAAATTACAAGATGATGAGTTTGTCCACCTACATAATAGTGAAAGTTAAATGTGTAAGCTTCCAAATTATATTATGAGCTTGATTCACGTCAGTTTCCTACTAGTGGAATTGTACCGTTTTCAGAGGAGTTACATTAATATTAAACTGGAGTAATGCAGTAGTAAATCAGGCCTCACATTTTTTGGATTGATGGTTTAGTTTTGTCACTAATGCTTCATATTAAAGTATATGGGATGAATTCATTGCTGTGTAACTCAATCAATGTAATGAAAAATCTACTAAACCGCTGAACTTCTGAATGTAGCGTCTCAGTAAGAATAAGTAATGAATGAGAGTTTTTATTATTTCATAATTTGATAATAAGCTTAGTTACTGTGGACTCAACAGAGGATTTGGAACTAAGTCCTAATTCTAATCCTGGTTATCCCATGGACTCACTGTTCTTCGGCATTGGGCAAGTCACGTAGGCTTCAAAACAGCAAAGTACTTGACCATATGTCTTACTTCACCACGAGTGGTGCTATTGCATTCAGTGGGACTACTCCCACATTTAAAATCGTGGTTTGCTGGTCTAGGAACTTTAATATCTGCCAATTTCCACATTTTCAGAACAAGGCTAACAATAACAACTCCAGAAGGTAGTGTGAACATTCATTAAGTAATGTTCATGCAGGGGTTTGGGTATGTACATTACTTTATTAGCAATGAGTATAGTTAATAAGAAACAATGGGGAGAGAGGGGAGGGCGTACTGAGTTCCTGCAACTCCTGTTGACTTCATTGGGGACTGAGAATACACATCACCTCTCAGGATCAGGCCTTAAATACAGCACTTCCTGGGTCAATATAAAGAGTTACATAGTGTATTTGACTGAATCGTGAAGGAGAAAATGTTTGTTCTGGGAAGAGATTAAAAGAGAGGAGATAAATACTATGCAGTGACAGTCCTTTATATCCTTAATTCATTCATATTTCACTGTGAGATTAATGACTGCAATTATTATCAGGAAATAACAGCTCCACTGTGTTCAGTTTGTTGCTTAAGAGTTGTATAAAGTGTTTGCTGTTGCTATAGGTAATTCGGCCAATGATACAAAACAAACATTAATGTTCCCTTTCAACAAGAGTGTGTGTGTGGGGCCCATCATAGGTGAAGTACATGTGAACTTAGAGCAGCAGTTTTAATAAACTAGCATCTATAACATTTTGATTTTTCTTTGCAGCCATTTTCTGTAGCATTGCAAAGGCCTTGGTGGTGGTAAAAGATTAAAATTCAACTGCATCTTGAAAAGTGAGGTAAAACCTTTTAAAAATTTTCTTACTGAATGATTCTACATAGAATTTTTATACTCCAGGAACAAACTGTCCTGGGATTAAATTGAGGCATGTCGTATTGCTGATTTTGTTTGTAGCAGAATTTGTAACAGATGTATATGTTTGCTTGTCTTTTTAGTCTTTGTACTACTTGTCACTTTTCCCGTCAGTTTTAGGAAGCATTTAGGCCAACATTTTCAAATGTATGTGGCTAAAGTTACTCCTATTTATGTACTTTCCCAGTAGCTAGCTTCATTGTCACATATATTGAGCATCTACAGCTTTCTTTGACTTCAGTGGGAGTCACGAGTGCTCAATAACTCTGCAAATAAGGTAGTGGAATTCTTATTTAGATAATTAACTTTAGGCAACTACATGTGGAAGTTTTGACTCGAGTTAATTTGACAGGTACAGAGAAACAGGGCAAATATTTTGATGAGGAGGAAAAGTTTCACACATTTTCTGGACTTCTTTGTGGAGTTCTCAAATCTGCTCATCTGGTTCTTCATTTTCCTTTGGAATCCAGGTGAAATATTTTGATCTTATGAACATTAAAACTCTTTTCCCTGCTTGTGACCAGTGCTATGATGACAGAACTCAACTGCAGTCAATAGAGTTGTGCTAGCAGTTGAGTGTACTTTCAGAGTTGTCAAATCCACAGCCTACACCCGGTGGGATTATATCCGGTCTATAAAATCAGACAGTGACATACACACGGTCTGAGTTGTGGGTATTCTCCCTGGTTTTATTCAGTTGATGAAATCATATGTCATGCCAGTGGTGCTGAAAATGGCCCTGACTGCCCTGTCTTCTGTAGTCATATCAGCTACTGTTGTCCTTCTGGGCTTGTGGTTGGGGTAGGACTGCTTCATTGCAGGTCAATATACATACTGCTGAGCAGCACTGCTGGAGTCCCAAACAAAGGCAGAAAAATTGCCATATGTTTACTTTCATGGATGTTTCCTGTAGATGAAAATAAGTTAATAGGAATAGATTTGCAATGGACAGTGTTATATCCATAACCTATAGAGTTAACCGAACTCCAAGTGTCTCCTCTCCTTCCTGAATACACAGGTGTGGATGGAAAGGATTTATCTCAAAACATTCATCTCCAAAGAGCACTTAGTTCCATAGCATTGTCCCCTGTGGGAGGCCTGAGCTGCTCCAGCAGAATGCACAGAGCCTGAGCTTTGGTGAGATCAGCAGAGGAAAAATAAGGCAGATTTCAGGCCATCCATGCAACAGAACCCTGGCTCAGCAAATAGCCCAACACTGTGGTGGTTTGGTCACTCTATTGACAGCAACTATCCAACCATAGCTGGTACTGCTCAGACCCTTCCTAGGGGTTCATATTGCATGCAGCAGCAATTTATGCCACTTTAGCATTACACTGCTGATTTCTGGAGGGGTCATGGACAGAGCGACATATTTCCCTGCATCTTCCTATTGCTGGCTGGTCACAACTCCTGGCCCCACATGCACTGCAGCACACCAGCTGTATTGAAATGAGAAAGTGTACCTGGTTCAATAAACTGGTGTATTAATTTGTGTGACAGAGGGGCCTATGAATCCAAAATGAGATTAGGGTCCAATTGTGTTAGGCATTGAACAGGAATAGAAAAATACAGTCCTTACCCACAACAGTTTAAAATCTAAATAGAGAAGGAAAACAAAGTGTGAGAAAATAGAGGTAAGGGCTAGGACACACAGCAGAGATGTGAATCGTGGAATCTCCAGATCCCCAGCAGGGTATAACCACTGGACCACACTGCCTTTCACTGCTATAGTTAAATAGGCGCAATCATTTTTGTGTAAACATTTTTATTTTATTTAAAAAGCCATGTTTTAATTTACCTTGAGTAAGTAGAGAAGTGTTTTTTTTATGGTAAATCAATATTTGGGGCTCTTAAACTGAAATACTAGTATCTACCTCGGCAGTACCACTTATCTAACTGAAGTTGTTTCTAAACCTAGCTAGTTAACTAAATACCATTTACTCCTGTAGGCAAGCCCAGAGATTAGTTTGCTACATGGTGAGTTAGAGCAAACTGTGCCTCCTTTTCCCCCTCCAAGCTGTCGTCTGACCTATATTGCATGGATATGCCACCATTTTGGTCTCCTTCGCAGGGGTAGAGGTGAGCCTATGGCCCAAACATATTTGGGTAACATTCTGTCATTGAGCAAATGCACTGCAGAAAAACGAATAGATAAGTAACTTATGAACGGTAGAATTTGAGCCATGCTGAAATTATGCTTGGCAAAGTAAATCAATTTAGAACACTTTTAAGGATGGATTTATATTTAAATGACTGAAAGGGAAATCTGATCAATCTGATCTTTTGCGCGAGAGCATCCAGGCCAGTGTAGATGCTCTCCTGCGCAAGAAAGCTCTGATGGCCTTTTTAACCATCGGGCTTTCTTGCACAAGAAATTCATGTTGCCCGTCTCCACTGGCCTCTTGCGCAAGAACAGTTGCGCAAGAGAGCTTATTCCTGAGAGGGAGCATCATAGTTCGTGTGCAAGAAGCACTGATTTCACACATTAGAATGTCAGTGTTCTTGCTCAAGACTCTCTGCTAGTGTAGACAGGCAGCATGTTTTTGCGCAAAAGCGGCCACTTTGGCATAAGATCGCACCAATGTAGACACAGCCTTGTAGTTTAGGATCACGGCTCATAGGTAGGTTTTGGATAAACTGTTACACTCCTGATTGCACTATACCAAGTATTAACTAGTGCAATAAAGCCTCAGTCCAACAAAACACACACAACTTTCTGTGTTATGATCCCATTTACTACACTCTCATCCTTAAATTTACGTGTTTCAGTGCTTAGCTAGATTAGGGGCGGAGTCTCTAAGGCTACGTCTACACTGTGGAGTTACTTCAAGATAATAGCTATCCCGTGTCTTTAAAGCAGCTCGTTACTTTGAAATAGATTTCAAAATAACGGGCGCACTGTTCCGGTGTCCCCGTAACCCTCGTTCCACAAGGGTTAAGGGATGTTTTGGAATAGTGCTTTATTTCGAAATAACCTATTTCAAGGTAAGGGTGCAGTGTAGATGCACCCTAAATAACATAGTGAAAAAGAAGACTATTATATACTAAATAGAACTGAGGTTAATTTATGCCTACTGTTGATTATTAATATCAACAGTAGTGTTGTAACTAAATTCCCATGTACTGTGCTGAAAAAGTGCTAATTAAACTAATGGTAGCAGAACACATTAGTCATAGCTTTAATTGCTTTACTTTGTTCCGTAAAATTTATGTATTCTTTGCAAAGGTGTTTCAAAAAGCAAACTAAATTGCTTGTCCAGTTACATTTTTATCTCTTTCACAATGCATATCTCGCTAGAATTGAAATTCTTGTTAAACTCATTGATCATTAGCACCATGGCAATATGTGTCAAGTGTTTGTATGTGTATTACTGCCTTGGTATTGCTTTCATTAGCAAGCCATGAAAAATAAACAGTATCCTTAGAAACTGTAAACTGAACATGGAAATATACTCAGTGCTGCATTGCTTCTAGTTACCTTTAGTAATCCAAAGTACTACAAAGATCACTCAAGCATGATTTGTTTGATGATAATTGTGTAGTGTTCAGTTACATAAATTGCTAGCACTGCAACTTAGTTTGAATATTAAAATAGTAGAGTGAGGGATCCAGTTCTATCGTTCTTATCTATTTTGTCCTAGTATAGACTGAGCTACAACTGTAGAACTGGGCTTTGTTTTCAAGAGGTTTCTAGCTATTCTTGTGAAGTCTTCTATATGATAGAAATAGTTCAGCATCTTGAATGGACCAGGGCTGCTAATGGCCTTATGCTGATTGGCTGCAGCAACTGCAGAGCTGGTTCAGGGGTACCCAATATAACTATTGTAAAACATTCTCCGGATCAGCTGTATAGAGGATATTATACCCATTACATCAACTTCAATTTTTAAAATTAACACTCCTATGAGAGCAGCATGTCTCTCCCAGTCTCTTGACCTCTCTTATATACTTACTTTCCCTGCTCCTGCACTCACCCCATCTGCAGTGTTGCATGTTGTCATTACTGATGATTTGCTTTACTTAGATTGTTATCTCTTCAAAGCAGGTATTTTTTGATAAGCTAGTATAGCTAGTAAGCTAGTGTCACGAATGCCTCCTGTGCTTCAGAAATAATGTAATAGCAATACTATGAAATGTAAAGGGAAACATTGACTGGTGCAACTAAAGATAATGCAACAATACTGGAAATTGGGTTTTGTCCCACCTCCTCATCTGGTGCCGAACCTGGCAGATTTGCAATACAGATTTCTACAGTGGAATTTGACATTTGTACAAAATGTTGTACTTTTTTTCTAGCTGTTTGAATATGCAGGCCCACACATCTTTAAAATAGATCAGCTTTGATTTGTCTTTTTGTTCCTTTGACAGCTCTCTTCTACAGTGGTGTTCTCAATGTGAGCATGGCTTGGTCCCAAATCTAAATGAGTATCTACTGTGCATCTTTTGTTACAGTCTCTCCCATCAGTGAATGCACTATTGTTACCCAGTGATCTAGGTTCCCAAGTTTCATACAGAACATTTTGTAAAATTTAGTAGAGAACTTATATTTTATTTTATGCTGTTAGAAGAGGCAATTTACTATGAGCACCAATAACTTTTCACTTTATTCTGCAATTTACTATGACCTCAAACCCATGCACTCCCTCAGGAGAATGATGAAGGCTTGATTCAACCAATGTAATTCAAAGCTCAAATTGGTCACCTGTTTTTCTTTGAAGATCTCGGTATTTCCCTCATGAAGAAAAGACTGAGCAAAGAACCAAGTGCTTTTTAAATACAAATAAAATTGTTGTAAGACATTTGTTATAAAACGCTTTCTCATTCTGATTGTCTTAAAACATAATTATTTTCAAAGGAATTATTTTTACACCCCCACGCAGCACAGGAATGATACATGCACACAAATTGAATGTACAAATTCAGCAGATTACAAACTCTTGAATGATAGGTTACATGCCACATTTTGCATAGAACATATTTGCGTTATGCATATTAAAAACACATTTTCATAAAATATGGGGCACAATATCACAGGGTGAATGGTGCTTTGCATAGCATTCTCTCCTCTGGGTCCCCTCCCTGCATGCTACTCAATAGTAATTCAACCAGTAGAGTTATGTTGGCTGGGGGGAGGATGGGCAGAGGAACACTTTGATGGGCACTATTTATCCAGGATGACTCCAATCACTGGAGTTCCTAGCCTACGTGTCACTAGCCTCTACAGGGTTAGGAGGCCTCTTTTCTTAGACCCACATCCCTTCCCTTGCTGGAAAGTTTTCAGAAAACCATGGGGTGACCCTTGTTGAGTTTCCTACCTTGTGCCCATTTGCTGCAGATGTTTTGTTAAGGATGGGCTAAGAGAAGAGAGATCCAAAAGTGATAATGTGGGGGACCATCCTAGACTTCCTCTAAAAAAAAGGTCTGGTAACTCTTGTTTCTGATATTGCTCTTCTTACATGTTAAAGCTATTTTACATTGCACATGTTACATTTTGTCTCTTCAGTGTATGAGTAACACAATTCATCTTTCCTGATAGTTGTTGGCAGACAATCTTGCTAAAATTAGTCTTGTTTATTAATAGGAGATCTTTAGCAAGCCCAAAACCATATATTTGCATTATATATTGTAACACTACAATACAGTCCTCTATTTCTTTTCATTCTGCCAAAAATCTCTGACCTCTGATTACAAGGGAGGGTGCTCGCTAAGCCAGATGTCTTAACCACGTTCAGATAAGTCACTCATCACCTTTTTTTTGAAAGCAATGTTACATACAGCAGCGTGGGTGATGCATAGTTTTTGCTTTCCGCTCAATCTTTCCAAAGCTAACAGAAGCAGGATTTGAAAGTGCATTAGCCTTGTTGTGTCAGCTCGTTAGGCAGCAAGTCCTAGAGAGTGAGACTGATTATTTCAATGAAAAACTGAGGTCAGATTGCCAGGAGAGGTGTCTGCATACTGTTTATATTGGGACCAAAAATAACAACCAGTAGGGGGAAAATAGTTGGCTAGTAAACTTGGTTCCAGACTTGCCTTTTGTGATCAGAACCAAGTCTGATGACCTTGGACTGAGTAACTGTTTGAAACACTTTTAGATCTCATTTTTTATCAAAGAATCTACATGCATCCCTTACCAAATGTCTGCATTTGTCTTTCTTGTTCAGACTAAACGCCTTCTGATTTAAGCCAAGTAAATAATGTCCTCAACTTATTTCATGTTCTTAAAAATATAAACAATATCCTCTTCCCCAAAGTTGCCATTTGATTGTGTATTACTGATGCACCTACTGGAACTGTGGGATACAGAATTCATTCATCTTCAAATAGGCTTGTTAGCCCTGCTTGTGTACCCTCCCTCTAAGGACACTCTGAATATTTGTGTGTAAAACCTCAAACTAGTGCCCAGCCTGAGAAGTCAGATTGCTAATGGATAGCTCCACTGTGGGACTGGAGGAGAAAAATCCATCCAGCTTACAGTCCTGAGGCCAGGGAGCAACCATTCCTTGTAGCCTTTCCCCTGGGCACTGATGTACAAGTTGCTTCCATGCAGCTGAGTTTCCTTCTGATCAGTAAATGCATAATTTGTCAGATACAAAATGCAGTTTTCAGCGGACACGTGAATACCACAGCCCGGCAGATACTTTGCTTTCTGAAGGACCAGACGCAACTGGGGGAAGGACTGCAAAGAGCCATACCCCATGAATAGTTTGGTAGAAGGACAACATGTCCACCAACACAGTGCTAAGATCTGTCCTTTTCTTTCTATCCAAACAGCTTACTCTCCACCTTCTTGCCTGCTGTTGCCTTCTCCTCTGCAGCCTTGTTGTACCAACTTTTACCCTCCTCCTCTGCTAAGATCATCTTCCTTGCGCAGGATTCTGATCCGATCTCTCTCAGTCCTCTCTGAAGTTGTCCACTGACTCATTCTGTCTCACTTGTGCCCATACACATGGCCACTCTCGATCCACTTGTGTCCCTTATTGAACTATATGAATTACCCAGGCCTCATTTATCTGTGTCAACTTCTCACATGAGTGTCTTGGCACCTTTCTTCCATGCAGCCATGGTTGCATTGAATGATCTCCCCTGCACTGATCCAAAAAGCCACTTCCCTTCTTCTTCTTCAGATGTCTGAAGGTCCACATGTAACAACCAATTAGTGACTGAGAGACAGCCAATTTAGCCTGGGGAGCAAATGGAGATGGCTGGCACTTATTTTATTTATAATTACATTTTTGAAAATGTAACAACATTCTTAATCTGACAATATTCTTAGTCTGTTACTTGTCTTCTTGTAAGCAGTTCAAAGGTGGGGCCTCCCATCTCCACATGTGTTTGTAGCATGTCCAACACAATAGAGACCTTGATCTTATTTGGGGTCTGTACTGTACTATAAATAATAAATAATTAAAGTAGCTTGTGTGGTCAGCAGGCTTGTACCACAATGTTTCTACCAATGCAGAACTGTAAATTTATATTTACATCTGATATTAGCAGTTGTCCTGCACAATGCTATCAACTTGGATATTAACAGTTGCAAAAGTGTATGTTTCTGTTGTGTTTCCCTTCAGATCAGTTACCCGTAGGCTAACACACACTGGGTCCCCTTTTCATTTATAAGCCATTGTTCAAAATATCTTTGTTTCTAAGTTGCTGTTTGTATGTAAAGAATAATATTATCAAGAACTTCTAAAATCTGAGCCACAGTTTCAAGTTCATATCACATAGCAATTAATAATTGATGTGACTAACATTCCTTTACAGATCTAGTCACAGTAAAAGCCATATGAAAAATGTTAAAGTCTGCAAGTGAAAACATTGGGAAATGATTTATCTCAGTAGGGAGGGAGCTAATCTTTTTCCAGTTTTTGTTCAGATATTCATGGGTTTTATTTCATAGATAAGAGTCTGGCACCATAAGCAAACTGGAATGAGGAGCTGTTAAGAGTCGTATGGGTGGAGACAATATTAGTCAGCACTAGCACCGGAGCAAATATGATCATCAGTTATAAATATCTTACTTGATGAAGTTAAGTGATATGAATAATTTGATGCGACATTTCAAAAGTACCCATTTACAGCTGTTCTAGCAGTCTAAAAATTACAAATATGAGCAAATACATAATCAGAAAAGACTGAAAAAGAACTATGATATTTAAACATTTCAAGGTGTGTAATGTGGGTGAGGCTGGTTGAGAATGGGTTTGGCATTGCAAGATCCAGAATGTTTTGTAATAAAACAAATCCCTAAAATGTTTCAAGAGTTGTGTTATAGTGAGCAAGTATACATCTTAAAAGTTTGTTTTAAAAAAAAATAGTTCAGTGTTAGTTGTGGTCCTGATTCATCCGTGATGTAATTTCTTGTAACTTAAAGCTCCTGCTTAACTTTAAGCAAGTATATAAGTTATTTGCGGAAAAAGGGTGGATTTAAAAACATACTTACAGGCTTTGTTGAACTGATAAGAATATAAGAATGGTCATACTGGGTCAGACCACAGATCTGTCTAGCCTGATATCCTATCTTCTGACAGGATCCAGTGCCAGGTGTCCCTGAGGGAATGAACAGAACAGGTAATCATCAAGTGACCTATCTTCCCTGTCGCCCATTCCCAGCTCCTGGCAAACAGAAGCTAGAGATGCTATCCTTGCCCATCCTGGCTAATAGCCACTGATGGACCTATCCTTCATGAACTTGAAATTTTCAAGTTCTTTTTTAAAATCCTGTGATAGTCTTAGGTTCCACAACATCCTATGACAAGGAGTTCCATGGGTTGGCTGTGCATAGTGTGAAGAAATAGTTCCTTTTATTTGTTTTAAGCCTAGAGCCTATTAATTTGATTTGGTGACTATGACTTATTCTGCTATGAGAAGGAGTAAATAAGACTTCCTTATCTACATTCTCCACACCAGTCATGATTTTATAGACCTCAGTTGAATCGCTCCCTCATAGTCATCTCTTTTCCAATCTGAAAGGTCCCAGTCTTATTAATCCGTCCTTATACGGATCTGTTCTATAGCCCTATTAAAATTTGTTACCCTTTTCTGAACCTTTTCCAATTCCAATATATCCCCCAAAGAATTCTACGAGATTGGAGATGCATGATTTCCCATTATAAAAATCGTTGACTCTTCCCCCAACAAATTATATTCATCTATACATCTGATAATATTGTTCTTAGTACTGTTTCAATCAGTTTGTCCAGTAATGAAGTTAGGCTTACTGGCCTGTAATTGCTAGAATCACCTCTGAAGCCCTTTTTAAAAATTGGTGTCACATTAGCTATCTTTCAGTCATTAGGTAGGGAAGCTGATTTAAATGATAGGTTACGGACCACCATTAGTAGCTCTGCAATTTCATATTTGAGTTCCTTCAGAACTCTTGGGTTAATGCCATCTGGTCCTGGTGACTTGTTACTGTTGAATTTATCAATTTCTTCCAAAATCACCTTTAATGACATCTCTGTCTTGGTCACTTCCTCCGATTTGTCACCTATAAAGAATGTGTCAGGCTTTGGAATCTCGCTAACATCCCCACCATGAAGACTGATGCAAAAAATTCATTTGGTTTCTCCACAATGACATTATGGACCCTGACAGGGCAGGCCCACAACATTTTGGCACCTGAGGCGGGGAGCTCAAATGATGCCCCCATGCCACCTTTTCTCCTGCCTGCCTGTTATGTCTCTTGTGCCCTCCTTCCTCCAGCACAGCACTCCACCATCTCAGTGTTATCTAGAGCAGAGAGAATACATATGCACCAGCAGCAGACACAATTTTCTACACTCTGGGTCCTAATGGCGCCCCTCCTTCCTCCAGTCTGGCACCTGAGGCGTCTGCCTCAGTTCGCATCATGGTAAGGCCAGCCCTGGACCCTGAGTGTTCCCTTACCATATTGATCATCCACTGGCTCCACTGGTTGCTTAGCAGGCTTCCTGCTTCTGATGTACTTAACATTATTTTTTGCTATTACTTTTTGAATTTTTGACTAGCTGTTATTCAAATTCTTTTTTGGCCTTCCTGATTTTATTTTTATCCTTTGCTTGCCAGAATTCATGCTCCTTTCTATTTTTCTCACTAGCATTTAACTTCCACTTTTTAAACCATGCCTTTTTTGCCTCTTGTTGCTTCTTTTTCTGTGTTATTTAGCCATGGTGGCACTTTTTTTGTTTTCTTTTCACGTTTTTTAATTTGGGGTATACATTTAAAGTGGAGTGTATATTATGGCATCTTTAAAAAGTTTCCACGCAGCTTGCAAGAATTTCACTTTTGGCCCTGTACCTTTTAATTGAGGCCTTCCAGATTGGTATGTAATGTTATGACTCATACTGTTATTTTGATGTGGGTGTAAATTTAATTGTAGTCCAGGTGCCTATTGCTCACACAGAGGCTTCTTATGGTAAATCCAAGATAATAAATGAGCCTTGATTGATATATGATACTGCAGGGTTGTATGAACCAAGGATCTAGAAGAACAGTGTATTAATCCAAGGCGCAAGGTAATATGATGAAATTCAACTAAAAGAAGTATCAGCTGAATTGATGGATTTCCTGAGTTGTTTTCACAATAGGAAAGCTTCTCAAGGGATACAATGGAATTCCCATCATGAACGTCATTTGAAAAAGACTAAACAAAGCTCTCTGGAACATACTGTTAATGAACAGTCATGCAGTGACTGGGAGATGCAGAAGATGAATGAGTCCTGTGCGTTTTTAACTTCTGTGATTCTGGTAACCCCCAAATTTTCATGTAGCCTTTAAACATTTTCCATTCTTTCCCCCTACCCGAATTTCATATTTAACAGATTATTCTAGAAAATCAGCATACTAATGGTCCTCAAGAATAACAATTTATATAGCATCGAATAACAGTCTGTTTTAGGTGATAGTTTCTTATATTACAAATCTAATGCTATTAAACAGTACTTTGTCATCTAGTTTTCTTGCCTCTGCTGCTACTATAAGTTGCAGTTATAGTAGCCTTAATTCACATCTGGATAAAAAGGTTTTATACAAGGAGCAAACCAATTTGTCAAGACTAGTTACTGTATAAATAAATACGAGCACAGTAGAAATAATCTTTGAATTTAAAGTCTGCTACTGTGACAAAAGCCAGTGAAATCCTGTAATTTAAAATAGGCAACACTGACAAATATTAAAGCAATAATTCTAAAGCAAGAATTATTTTCCAGTACTGCATTGAGCCATACAACTTTTCCTCTTTTTCTTGCCCTTCCTTAGAAAATGTTTCTGAAGGGAGAAAACTGTTAAGAATTAGCATCTAGGAGCCCTGGAGAGGTAATCCTAATGCTGGTTGTGCTCTAAAGTGCAAGATGGCAAGAGAGCATTCAAATGAGCTCAAGATTATATCTTTAGTTAAAAAATTGCACTGGGAATACAATATAGCATGAGAAAGAGATGTCTGACATGGCACAGTGCATACTGTGTTTTTCTAAAAAGCAGGTCTAAGTCTAAAAAGCAAAATTAAGCCTAAAATAGCACTAAACGAATAAGATAATCTAATTGCTTAGAGATAATTTACGTGCTCTGATTATAGCAGTATGTCGGTTCTTTTTTATTTCAGTCTGTTCTATGCAAACAGGCATTCTTCAGCATCTAAGTATTTCCCTGTGGCAGTCTGCTAAGAAAAACAAGAAGGGAGATCTACCCTGCCTCATTCTTTCCGCTAGCTGCTCCCAGTGATTTATTTGAACTCTTGGAGAACTGCTTATCTACAGAGATAGAAAAGTACAACCCTCGTGCCTACCTGTTTACTCTGTGCAGTAGCCCTATTGTTCTGTCATGATTCTTGAATGATTTTTGTAGGTTGACCTTGGCTGGTAAACTTATCTGAGATGATTTTACAAAAACTAGTTTTATTTCATTTATGGCAAAAAAAAAACCCCTTTTTGTAACGTCTTCCCCCATACCTACATTTAAATCAGATTCTGAGACAAGGCGGTCCAGAGGGTGTATTGTAAGTCCACACTATTTTGACCTTTTCTAGAGGTCCTGTGTCCACATCAAGGTCTCCACAGTCAAAGGCGGCTGCTCCCACAGAAGGGGGAAGTTAGGTGCATCTCTTCCTTTCTCTGACTCCTTAGAGCAGGGGTTCTCAAATTTTGTGATAACATGACCCCTCCTCTAAGTTGCTCGCAACCCCCCTCTAAGTTGTTGCAACTGTAACCTTGAGGTGCATGGGTTACACAACCTCCCCTCTAAGTTGCTTGTGACCCCCTGAGGGGTCGGGACCCACAGTTGGAGAAATACGGCCTTAGAGGAGTCAGAGAGAATGGTCCACAATGTTTTGGATTCTATCTCCCCTAATGAAAGCCTGAGTCTGTATGTATTAATTGGCACTAATTTCCTCTCTAATAGCAGAAGTGGCTAAAAGAAGGGGTGATCTAGTGGATAGGACAGTTGACTGGGATATTGGATATGTGGGCTCTAGTTCTCACTCAGCCACAGACTTCCCATGTAACCTTTGCTAAGTAATTTAACCTGTTGTCTCTGAAATGGTGATATTGCCCTATCACATTGCTGCTATGTGGATCAACTCTATTCAGATTTGTGAGCTGTATAGAGACAGGCCATGTAAATACCTAGATAGAATAGTATAGGACCTATTGTTAAGTACTGCTTCCACAAATGTACTGCGTACAGAGGCCAGCAGTTTGTTGGACAGTAGAGGCCTCTGCCCAAATGCCCCTTAAATTTTGCATGGCCATCAAGACATCTGGACATTGGGGAACAAATTTGATTCTTTAGCTACTTCTACATTTTGTGTGGTGTGAATAGCTATGGAACAACTTGGAGGAAATTCTATGAGTTGAAACATATTCCTCTCCAGAGATTATTCTCAAAGGAGAATGGACCTCTTTATTGTTACCTTGCCCTCCCACGCATTCATTCAGAACAGATGCACATACAGGTTGGACCTCTCTTGTCCGACACCGTTGGGACCTGATGGGTCCCAGAAGAGGGAATTTGCCAGACAACAGGAGGTCCCCTGATTCCAGCCCCTCAGCCTGCTGCCCCTCCCTGCTGTCAGCTCCTTCTACCCAGCTGGTCTGTCTGTGGGCCGGCCCCAGCCCTGGCTTTGCTGCCAGCCAGACAGGCAGCTCCATACCCACTGCTGAACGGCACGTTGGCCAGTCGGGCTGCTGCAGCCCCAGCCCTGGTGCCAGGCAACATATGGTCCCTGCTGCTCTGATTGTGCCAACCTGCTGCGGCTGGCTTCTCTTCCTGGGCTGCTGCAGCCACAGCCCCAGCCCTGTTGCCAGGCGGCAGGCATCCCCAATCATGTTGTCACTGTCAGGCTTCCTGTCTTGGGCTCCTGTGGTCCCAGCCCCACTGCCGGGTGGCAGACAGTCTCAATCGCATGACCTTGCTGCTAGCAGACACACAGGGATGCACCAGGCTCCCAGCTGCTGGCCCTCCTACCATGGGTCTCTCTCATCTAGGAACATCTGTGGTCATGCTAGACCATGGATGATGCCAAATGAGAGAATCCCAGATTTGAGAGGTGCAACCTGTACGGTGTTCTTCGGCTGAATGATGGGGGAATAACCCCAGGCAGTTGCCAGTAATGTCAGATGCGCACTTTCCTTGCCTTCCCTGAAACCATTTCTTCAGAGTGCCCTAACGAATGTGGATTTACATAGCTGTTACATTCAGAATCAGTTTCTTAAAGGGACATTATTAACCCCTTAAAAAACCTCCAAACCTTTTTCACATTTTTACTTAGTATTGTTACAGAAACTCATAAAAGAACCATACTTGAAAAAACTTAGAAAAGATACATTCTGTGGTTACTTTATGTGATCACACTTCATTTATGGCCTTGTTGTTTCCCTCTACATAGCTGATTATTTAGCCTGACTCAATATTACCAATTGTTGGTGGATGTCTTTCATTAGGACCCCAAATCTGCAAACGCTTTCCTAAGGCCTTAAATTTACTATCCTGAGTAATCAGATTAAGTTCAACAAAGTTACTCAGAGAAGTAACTTAAGCATGTTTGAAAGCACTAGTAGGACTGGAGCCTATGATTATATAGCCCCCCAAATTGGCAGGGTTAGCAGCTGAAGATAGATGGCTCTTTACTAAACTGAGAGATTTAAAGTTGACAGTATCTCAGTAAATGTTCAGTCTCAGAACTGTGGTTTAATATAGAAATAACACCCACTGAGAGGGTTATGTTGAAATTTTTACAAGTGTCGAGCATTGGCCCAACTTTCTTCCATTACAGTAATCTCTGACTACAAAGGGAGCAGAGTTATTCCAACACTGAGTACTTTGAGAACCCCATCCTTTATTAATATCAGTAAAGAATATTGAAGTACTTCTTGTATTCAATGCTCAATATTGTTCTGTTTTCAGTGGATCAGAAGTTGCACTTACATTTTAAATCACTTTTTAAATCTGCGTAGTTAAATGGTACATACCCCTGGTTGGATATGTGTAAATGTATTTAAACATGAATTATATTGATGTAGCTTAATTTAGGTCAACTTAAGTTAAATCAGTTTAAACCAGATTTAAATCTATTTAAGCATGCCCTTGGTTTGCCCTGGTTAAATTAAATTTAAAAACAGGCCTTTGGTTAAGTAAGTTTCTATTAGAATATGTTTCTGTGTTGATAGTTCAGTGTTCTAAGGTATTAAACTATACATCTTACAGGTTTCAATACATTGCTCTCAGATTTAAAGCACATATTAAAATGCTGTTGAATCCAAAATAGAACAATCCTTCCTTTTGTTGTATTGCATTATAGCCTGAAAATCTGAATCTTCTTGCTTGACATGGGTTTAAATATTGCAATATAGAGGCACAATTAAATGAAAAATTGATTAGTATGAATTTGTGACTAATTTAACAAAATCAGAAGGTAATAATTATTATTCGGTTTTCCTGTGCACTGAAAATAAGTGAATAAGACTAGGACTTTTTTTTTTAACAAAAATAGGGCTCTATTTTCCAGCTGTCTCTTAATGGAAGATGGAGTGTCCGGTTATACCTCTTCACCAGCTGCAACTCCATTCCCCAGGCCTTTTTCACAATTGGGAGCTAGATGTTTATGAGACACTGCTCATGCAAAACCAATGTGATTTTTGAAAGTGATGTAAGGAGTGCTATTGCATCTGAATAATGTTTCCAACAGTATTTTCCCCAGGTTTTGAAATTAGGGTTTGTTTGTTTGAATATGCAGAGGAGTGAAGGCCAGCGAGGATTGAGACCTTGAGGGTGAAGGTGGGCTGTGTGCCACAATAGTGAGAACTGGAAAATATTTTGCAACCATTTTATTACATTTAACTCATGTTTTAAAATTGTCACAGAAATTAAAGTTGGCTACTGAAGCCTTCTGTGAAGTATTACATGTACATCCTTCTTGCTTTCTTCTTGTAATTTTGCACATCTCTTTGGGTCTTCTTATATGGCCATTACTTAGTCCTTCATGATAAGCTCATGATTAGGTAGAAGGAAACTTCTTTCAGAACACAACATTCTATTTGATGAGGAAAAAGAATGCTCAACTGTAGCTGTTGTGATTGGGAGTAGCAAGAGATGGATTCTGAGTTCTTTCATCACAGGAAAGAAGATTGAGTCAAACTACTAGTGATGATAAAGAAGTTGAAGTTAAATCTTCATTTGTTTGTCATATGATATTCTGTGCTGTGAATTCTTTGTTCTGTCCTGATCACATGGCAGCTGGCAATATCTCACTCCACTTAACTCCAGATGTTTTATAAGGTAGGCCTGTGAAAGCTTCATGGAGGTTGGGTAGAATCCAGAAATCACTATTGTAGATTTGTAAAAATAAAGTCTGTGTACATTTCATTTGGCTTAACAAACACTTTTTGTTCTCTTCACTTATAGTTTCTATATAAGTACCTTCATTAGTCGACTTTTGGACTGAAGTCTTTGCTTCTTCCAGTATGTTTTCAATGGATACCTCTAATTGATCTACGATTAGCTTCTATTGCTGGACAAAGATCTAGTACTGTTGTAACAGCTGTCTGCATGACATTATTTAGTGACCCACGTGGTTTTAGTAGTAGACGTACAAGAGTGAGAAAGTCTCTAGGATGCCACAGAATTACTCGTTTTTAAAGTTGCAAACTAACAGGGCTACCCCTCTGAGACAAACAAATATATATATTTCTGTTATTCCTCTCCAGCTCATTATCTGAAGAAGTGGGTTTTGCCCACGAAAGCTCATGATACTATATATTTTATATAAACCCACTTCTTCAGATAATAAGCTGGAGAGGAATAACAGAAATCTATTATTTTCTGACAGGAAAAAAAGGTACCCATCAATTATACAGCTGGTGCTAATGAGACAATTGACAGGTATCTTTTTTCTCCTTTTTCTGTTATAAAATACTGGATTTCTGTTATTTCTCTCTAGCTCATTATCTGAAGTGGGTTTTGCCAATCTTGAAAAAGAGATGACTAAGAGAGACTGTGATAGGGTACATCTACACAGCACGGCTAACCTCAAAATAAGCTACACAACTTGAGCTACACTAATTGCATCGCTTAAGTCGAAATAGTTTATTTTGAATTTGGGCACGCCTACACAACACTTATTTTGAAATAGAACACTCTTCCTCCAACTTCCCTTTCTCCTTCTACACTGAGGTGTGTAGAAGTCAGAGTGAGAAGCCCATCATTTTGAATTTATTTCAAAATAACGGGATTGCTGTGTAGACACACAATACATTATTTTGGCATAAAATCTGTTATTTTGACATAATGCTGCGGTGTAGACATACTCACAGAGGCCCATAAAATCTGGATCGATGTAGAGAAAATGAATAAGGAAAGTGCTATTTAGCCCTTCATGTAACACAAGAACGAGGGGGGTCACCCAATGAAATTAATAGGCAATGTGTTTAAAACAAACAAAAAGATGTATTTCTTCACACAATTCAGTTACCCGTGGAACTTTTTGCCAGGGATACTGTGAAGACCAAGACTATAAGAGGGCTCAAAAAGGAACTAGATATGCTAATGGAAGAGAGGGCAGGCATGGCTATTAGCCAGGATGGGCAGAGATAGTGTCCCTGTCCTCTGTGCACTGGAAGCTGGGAGTGGGTGACAGGGGATGGATCACTAAATGTTACCTGTTCTGTTCATTCTCTCGGAAGCCTCTGGAACAGTCACTATCAGAAGACAGGATACTGGGGTAGATGGACCATTGGTCTGACCTAATGTGGCCATTCTGACATAAACATTAATTATAATACTAAAAAAGTTTAGAGCAGAAACTGCCCAAGGTCATGACCTCTCAGTGTAGTGATGATGTGATATAACGACCTTGGCAAATAATGCATTATAAAAATCTTGGCCTACTAGAAAACACATATGTATTTAAGTTTCCTAGTCACAAATCTAGCATTCTGGAGTGAAGTCCTTAAAATGCAACTCAACAAACACACGCTCTAGCTGTTGTTTATTGTTGTGCCATCGTTCACTCTGCCACTACATCCATTGACATCAGCGCTGCCATCATGTAACTGGGCACACTGCACATACACTGACGAATGGATAATAGATTTTACCTATAAAGAAAACAGTTTAGGTCTAGCAAGGAGCACAGGATTAGGTCCATAGAAGGTAAAGATTGAAGATTTCTAGTAGGTCACTTAATTCAGCATTTTGTTTACGTAGGATTCTTCTTGCAGTATATTGTCTGATATTTATCCAGGCTTGTTCTAAATGGCTGAATGGCCCTGCATAGTATTTTTCTTAAACCTCATTCTGACGGTACTGTTATTTAAGGATAGAACCAATATTTTT
The DNA here is from genome assembly GCA_030068395.1 of Apalone spinifera. Taxonomy (NCBI): domain Eukaryota; kingdom Metazoa; phylum Chordata; order Testudines; family Trionychidae; genus Apalone; species Apalone spinifera. The sequence continues at coordinate 59,796,373 of CM057846.1, read as the reverse complement.
ATTCCATATACTCTTTATGGAAGTTTTCTTTGCTTATGAATATTTTATTACTTTTAAGTAATTAAGCTCTACTAATTGATTTTGAGAAATGAATGCAAATAATTTCAGTAGTAATTCTTACTAAACAGAAGTAAATAGCAGTAAATCATTTTATTTTGTATCTTTAATTAAAATTGTGAAGTTTTTTTTGTGTATAATTTTCTATTTAATGTGATCATCTGTATGAAACTCTGCAGTGAGAAGAGGATATGTGAGGGCTTTTTTTTAGCTAGGGTAAAGGAGTGATTATCAGAAATATGATGTGTCTTTGAAGCATAGTATTGTTAGATTGGAAGACACTGGCGTTACTTTTTCTGTCCTCAAGCAGATGTCTTTGATCCTTTATCTGGCATGTGCCACGTTTTACTGCTATCTTGAACTGAGAAACTGGCAGGATGCCAGAAATACCAGCACAGAAATGCACTCTGAATAAATTAATAGAAAAAAATATAGTATTTGAATTTCTTTCTTTCTAACCTGTTAATTTTAAAATCTCATACAAATATGTATGACCAATACGCCATTAAAACGTGCATTACCGCCAACCAGGTATGGGTCACTCTGGAATACAACTCTGCCCTCCTCCGAACAAAATGGAAAGGATTAAAAAAAATAGCTTTCACAATAGATAGTACATAGGCGTGGTGAGTAAACAGTATACTGGAAAGGGCATAAAATAATGGGAGAAACTGTGTCTGTGCATGCATGTGCATATAAATAAATATATATGTATATAAAATGCCTGCATGTGTGGATACTTCAGTCATTGAGTCACAGGTAGAAAGGAAATTCATTGGAGGCTCTTGTTTAAACACAGGTCACTGACTTGAAGCTGGGGTTTTATTGCAGAAGCTATGATTTAATTTAGGAGACACCCATTTAGTAAAAGTCTCCAACTCCATTATTTGCATGAAGTTTTATAAGCAGGTTTGCATTTTTTTTTGAACTGACAATGAGGGTAGCTCTTATATTTCCCCAGAGTTTCTGACTCTGCTCTGACTTCTGGTTAGCACCACTCCTTGTCCCTTTCCACACTGGGTGACTCAGCTGCCTCTGTTTAGCTCCCTGGTCATAGTGCCTTTGTGAGCTTCCTCCCTCAGCAGGGAAATAACACCAAACACCTGGGCTATGTCTACACTCGTGGCTTCTTGCGCAAGAAAACGTCTGCACTGCCATGTGCGAGCTGTGCTTTTGCGCAAGACTGCCCATGGCAGTGTGGACGCTTTCTTGCGCAAGAAAGCTCTGATGGCAATTTTAGACATAGGGTTTTCTTGCGCAAGAAATCCCTGCTGAGCGTCCACACTGCCCTCTTGCGCAAGAGAGCTTACACCTGTTAAAAAAGAGCGTAGCTCTTGCGCAAGGAGCCCTCTCTTACCATGCTGTACTGTAAATTTACTTGCGCAAGAGCGGGCGGGCAGTGTGGACGCTCTGCAGATTCTTGCGCAAGAACGGCCGTATTTGCACAAGAAGCTGCAAGTGTAGACATAGCCCTGGTTGTTACTGTCTGGTTTGGGATACAACTGAGGCAGAGCGTAGCAGAATTTGGGGTTGTCCTGCAGGGGTGCCAAAAGACCCATATTTTCCATTATAGCCACTTGTCATTCACAGTCTGAAACATTTTACAGATGTTAATTAAGCTGAACATCTCCTTCTCTTTTGAAGGAGAGAGGCAAATATGCATACTCCCATTTACAGATAAATAGATGGAGTCAGAGGATAAGGCCACAAAGTAAATTGGTTACAGGAGCTCATGTCCTGTGTTTGTAGTCCTTTATTCTAAAATCTAACCAGCCTCTCTAAAAGAGTCAATGGCTTGTATGCAAAATGGTTTAAAGATTTATGAGACACCAAGAAATTTAGGTAAGGATCCAGTATTGCATCATGAGGTGCAATGAAACCTTAAAGCAGAGCTACTCAACTTTGGAAGCCCCTAGGGCCACAATGATACTCACAGCACATGCCGAAGGCCGCATCTTAAGTGTGGTTGCATATACATGCAAATATTTATGCAAATAGCTTCTTTCACACAGACGGGCATGAATACAAAGATTAAGGCAAGACTACATAACACGCAGGCCCCATATATGTCAGTTCTGCTGATATTAATAAAATGCAATATTTACCCAATTTCCACCCATATGACAGCACTTTTAATGAGTAATGACAGGAATTTAACTACTAAAAAACATATAAACAGAAGACCATTATATTGACTACTTTTTTGTTTTGGCTCCCACCTGCAAGCTGTGCGTCAAGCCCTCTTAAATCCAAACTGCACTGCAGGCTCCAAACAAACAGGCCATGGGCTGCATGTGGTTCAGGGGCTGCATGGTGAGTAGTCCTGCCTTAAAGTATGACTTAAATGTGAGTAATATTCAGTGGAGAATACAAACCTCATAGCAAATCCTTAATGGAAAGAAAGTGGTTCCTTATGAACTCTGACCCAAAATTAAAGTGCATAGGTGGTCTAATACCATAATTCTTATGACTCAGTGTAATGCTTGAGCTAAGACACATAGGCTGCATCTAGACTGGCCAGTTTTTGCGGAAAATCATCTGCTTTTC
>CM057846.1:59772404-59785082 GCA_030068395.1 Apalone spinifera | reverse complement strand
CATTTGCATAGCTTTGGCGCAAAAGCGCGCCAATGTAGACGTAGCCTGAATGTATAGCATAGGAAGAAAATGCCATTTTGAAAAAATAATTGTGATATTTAATAATGCTATCTCGGAGCAGCCTTTCTTGTAGCTACCCCACTGAGCTAGTATGGAAAGCTTACTGTAGCCTGATTAAGTAAAGAAGCTTCAAATCAGATTATACCTTTGGTAGTAATTAGATGGAACAGTTACCATCTGGGGGCACAATAGTTTCTTGTTTACAACAAAATCAAACCATGGAATACTGAAGCCACAACTCGACATAATCCTTCAGCTGCAGAAACAAAATAGAAGTTCAGTCAGTTTTATAATGTTGATTCTGGAACAGCAGAACTCTTTATGGATGCAATCTGTACTGCTCTGGAAAGTGTTTATGAGGGAAGAATGTTGTGGGGAAGAAAACCATGGAATTATTTACAGTACAAATGCTGAATGATAAGTAACCAGATTATAAACATTCAGCCCAGTTGCCTTGAGGCACAAAGAAAAGGAGATTTGATCATTTGACAACTGTACATAATTAAGAGAGACAATAAATGTTGGGAAAAACTTCCATACACTGAGATCTGTAAGAGTGTGGAAGGGTCTCCCAAGGTAAGTGGTGGAATCTGAATCTCTGGAGACATTTACAGCTAAAAGCTAGAAAAATATACTTGGGAGGACAATACTGCCAGGGAGATGGAGTGAATTACCTAGGAGATTTTTCCATCTTTGACTTCTGATTCTGTAACAGCATTGCTAGGCATATGGATGTGAGTAAGAAAATTCACATTAGAAATAAATATTATAACAACAAAGGGAATAAAAAAATAGTGAGTGGACTTGCTGAGTGAAATGCTAGATTGTCTGCTTTGACCAATGACTACCTAAGATAAACCCAGTCATGGATTAACATTAGCACAGATTAAGCAAATTGGTTGTGATGTTTTTGTAGCAAGGCTTCCTTAGGATAAGACTGAAGATGTTCATTTCATGTAGCATGGTCAATTGTACCTACAATAATATAAATATTTGAAAACAAGATGCTTATCCTTTTATTTACATAGGATGCAACTGTGGGTGAGTAGTAATGAAATGTTATAATACAAAAATTAACTACTGTGAAAAATGGTTACTTTCTCTAGCTTTGAATATACTGCTTAAATTTAATCTCTCCCTTTAAAGCATAGAAACAGTGGTGTAAATTCTTAAATTGAAAGAGATATTGACTGTGAAAACAAAGGGCCAGTGTTCTGTTTTGTTTTTTAGCAGAGTTGCATTATTTACAAAATGGAGATGTATATGATATAAACAGAAATTTTTGGTTATACAAAGGCAACTGTTACTTAACAAGTCTCATGGAAAATTTTCAAACTATAAAAACTCTAAACTAAGCTACAATGAAAATATTATAGTGGTAAAACTATGACCTCTGATGTGAAATAAGGTCTTATACAATATATTGATTATCCACTTTTTGAAATTGTGTAAGATGCATAAAAACCCTTCTGTTATTGTCCAAACATTTTTGATTAGCTTTGATTGCTAACACATGTACAAACTAAAAACATGTAATATACTGAATGCAATAATGATTCAGTTCTAAAGTACTCTGGAATATATGATAATTATTGTAGTATTTTTACATTTCACGAGAGAAGATCTGATCTGCTAGTCAATTACTTTTCTGTGTGTGTAATTACTTCATAATACTTGATTATTGGTATTTGTCTTTATGCTTTAATTTGCAGTTGTTTTTGGATTATACATTTCTAGTGTCTAGGTATAAAAATGTTATTTCTATTCAAGACCCTGATCAATTTCCAAAATACAGTAATTTACTTAAGAATTTCTATAACAACTTTTAATGATGTCATAACAGCATATTTTAAAAGCTGTTGTGAGTGGCCTTTGGAAACTTCAAGAGAAATACTGCCTCCTGAATTAATTTTGTAGTTGTTTTAATAGTTAAAAGGTTGGGACAAAATCCCCTCAACCCAAATAATCTTACTTTATGGAAGTGGTATGCAGAGAGAGTGAGGAGGTAAAATCCACTCCGTATAACCTGAAACCAACATGCTGCTGTGACACTTTCATCCATTTATCAAGACTTCTATTCCACATGTGGTGGAATAGTAACCCGAGCTTGTGTGCGCCGGTTGAGTGGAGTGAGGTAGTGGGGTTATTGGGGGATGCCTGTGAGCCATGCTGCCACTGAGTCTCTTGTTGTATGTGCATTTTTGCCTGCAAGCCAGAGAGGCAAAGCTTGTGCTACTACGAGCAATGTTAACTCCCATGAACATTTCCCCTGAGAAAGTTACTGTGTTCATAGGAATGCACAGTGTATAAAATGGCTACTCCCCAGTTACACTGCCAGCCCTGTCTTACTCTGCCACCCATGAAATGACATTGGCAAGCATCAGGAAAGCATCTAATATTAACTGCATCACAGCCTCTATTTAAGACCGTAGCTTGCTTCCCCGCCTCCCTCCGTGCTGCCCTAAAGAGGGGAACACAAGGCCTGTAGAGTCAGTAAGAACATTTTAATTTAAAAATTGTATCAGACTCCCCTGATCAGATTTTTATGAAACCTGCAACTGCTTTGAATTTGAATACCAAAATTTTCAAACTTGGGTGCCTACTGTTGGATACTGCAATCTATTTTGAGACAGCTGATGAATGGGCCTGATTTACAGAGGTGCTGAGCACCCAAATCTCTCCTTGATTTCATTGAGAAGTGGAACTGCTCAGGACCTTTGAAAAGCAGGACTCTTAACTAGGTGCCTAGTATGGATTTGGATGTGTAATTTAGGCATCTGGTTTGAAAATTCTGGTCGGTATGACCTTAATGGAACAGTTAAAAATTTTTCTGTTGACCTGAAAATGTGAGCGTACAAGATCAATCTTGGTTCACATGGTTCTGACTCGATCTTTAGGGTTATTCTCAGTGTGACAACATGCTGTGTGTGTCCTTGGCAGCACAGATAATACAGTGCAAAATAATTTATCCTCCTTCACATTGTCCCCTTTTCAAAATAAAATAATTTGGCTTTTTCATATTTAAAGAGGAAAAAATAAAACAAAACACAACATGATTTGACAGGGAAAACTTGTCAAATGTGAATTTATATTGAACCTCAACTGCCTTTAAAGGTGGGAACATTCTCTTATCAGTCCCAGAACTAATGTACGTAACTGGTGAAATATTTTCTTTAAAACAGGGCACTTTCCCCCATTCCATTAAGAAAAATGTTTAATAGCTGAAGGAGGTAGCATGTTCTTCTATTCAATCTGCCATCTGCCTCCAAATGGCACAGTTAGAATTTCATTTAGGCTTTTATTTTATATTTTTTATTTTATTTTATTTTATTTTTAGAAAACAAATGAGTCCACAAATGTGATATATACCTTTTTATGAAGAGTGTGTTTGAAAAGGACATTGGTTTTGGTAGAGAGATCTTTTCTTCAAGCTGATTAGTTTATAAACCAGGTTTTTTTCCAGTGTATGTTATGGCCAGGGCGAGCTAACTATTAGAATAAAATATTGTTATTAAGGGATTGTAACTCAATTAACTGAGTGTAGAGCAAGGGCATGTGGATGATGCACAAGGGGAACAGTCCCTTGTTTACATTGCTCTCAGAAATAGAATGTTGCTTAGATTACCAGAATTGTAAAGCTCATTCTAAAGTTTTAGTGACTGAAAACTGCCATTTTTAATTAAAGGCACTGGAAATGGCTTTGTCTTTATAAAGGATTACACTAATTTAAGCCTTTTTCTCCTAGGAAAAAATAATTTCACATTTGACCAGCAAGATTTCAATCAGCACAAATGCAAATATTGAAATGGTTGAGTTATGTATCGTGAAAGGCAAAGCTTACAATAGAAAAGCAAATGGCCTGTCACAATTTATAAAGTAGACTGTTAACTATAACCACCAAAACATGACTTAAAACATTAAACTGATGTCACTGAAAGTGCAGTAAATCAAGGATAGTAGCATCACTGGAATGGAGTTGCACTGGTGTAAAACATACCCATTTGAGATCAAAATAAAATCTATTGCCTTTCAGTTTCTGTTTACCTTCGACTGAGTTATGGCTCATTTCTCTGTATAAACTCTCCCCTCCCATGTAGATTTTTCTAATACTTAATGTGTGAAATGTTGTCATTACATTTGTCCTTAAAAAAAGAAAACCTCTAATTACTATTCTAGTCTGACAAAGTACCTTGTTCTAAAGAAAGTGCTGTTGTACCAAAATGATAAGAGATGAAATGACATTGGAGAGTTCTGAGAGTATTTGAAAGTAAAGCTATGCTAACTTAATCCTACAGTACTGGTGTCTTTGTGGAATTTAGAGATAACAGTTTGGACCCATTTAAGTCAGTGATTTTTGGCAAGATTTTTCTTACACATTTGCCTTTTGCATCTTTCAGAATGAGGACTACATTGTTACTGTACTTGTGAGAAAATTTTTACATCCGTCTCCTCCTCCTTCCAGACTGCAGTCAAAATGAGTGAGACGCCATCCACCAATTACTCAATGCTTCAGCCAAACTCCTCAGAGAGTGAACAGACCTTATCTACTCGCCACTTTAATGTCACTGAACCTGTTGTGGCCAAACGAATCTGTTTCTATAAGAGTGGAGACCCTCAGTTTAATGGGATCAAAATGGTCATTAATAATCGATCTTTCAAAACATTTGATGCCTTGCTGGATAACTTGTCCAAAAGAGTCCCAATACCATTTGGGGTGAGGAATATCAGTACACCGCGCGGGATACACAGCATCACCAATCTGGAGGACCTTGAAGATGGAAAGTCTTATATTTGTTCCCATCAGAAGAAAATCAAGCCCATCAATTTGGAACGGGCCAGTAAGAAACCATTGCCCTGGCAGATCAGCAGACCTGTTAGTGCTCATCGCCGAGCTGTGCGATTGGTCAGGGAGAAAGAAGATGGCATTGTTCAGGAAGACAGAGCTGTCAAAATTAGAAGCCCTAAAAAGCTGCTTGTTTTCAAAAATGGTGACGTAAGAAATAGGTGCACAATAGTTCTGGATAAGAAGCACATGCAAAATTTTGAAACTTTTCTGGATTACATAAGTGAATTAATGCAGTATCCAGTTGTGAAGTTATACACTACTGATGGCAGGAAGGTGAGAATAAACAGTGGCATCAGATATGCTTTTCAGAATGTTTACTTTAATATTACCAGTGAAATCAAATGATTAGGTTGGGTTTATATGGCTGGCTACCACTCTGATCAATGTAAGGTCCCTTATGCCCTGACCATCTGCTGCCTTCCTTTTGGACCTGTCTCTGTACAGCTATTGACCTTCAAAAAAGTTCGTTCCTTTTGCTGAAGGATGTACACTCATCTTAGGTCTATAGTAACTGAAATGAGGGAATTTTAATTCTAGGTTTTCATGGAAGCCCACCAGTCTTCTCTTAAACCACTTCCTTCTCTGTGTCCTCTAATGACAGCATTTCCTGAACAAGATGCTTTTCTAGTCCTTTCTCATTCTTGCCTTCAAATATGTCCACTCATCCAATCACTTGTTACCCTTCCATAGCCCTGCACCACAATTAGCACATACATTAATCAGAGCTTCTTTGGTACTCTGCTTCTAATCTCTTAAGTGATGTTGGTTCATTAATGCAGCAGAACAAATTCCTGAACTTACCCATCCCATAGAAGTTGAGCATCTTCACTATGATGTATTCAAGTTGGCAGAGCCTAAGTTCAGCACAGGATACTTAAGGAACTAGCTGAAGAATCAGAGAACCATTATCAATTATCTTTAAGAATTCACAGAGAACTATGAGGTCCCAGAGTAATAGAGAAAGGCAAACATGTTACCTATCTTTAAAAGGGAAACAAAAAAGGACTAAAGAAATTACACACCAATTACCTTAACTTCAATAGCTGGGAAGATACTAGAATAAATTATTAAATAATCCGTTTATAACCATCTAGAAGATAATGATATAATTGGTAACCGCATGATTTTGTCAAGATGAAATCATGCCAGTTGCACCTAATTTCTTTCTTTGACAGGCTTCCCACTCTAGTGGATGGGAGTAGAGGGAAGAAGCTGTAGGTGTGACATAGGTCGATTTTAGTAAGGCTTTTGACACAGTCCCACATAAGCAAATTAAGAGAATGTGGTCTAGATTAAATTACTGTAAGGCGTGTGCACAACTTGTTGAAAATCACTTTGAGAGTAGTTATTAATGATTTGCTGTCAAACTGGGAGGATGACTGTAGTAAGGGGGGTACTACATGCATTTGTTCTGGGTCCAAAATATTAATGACTTGAATAATGAAGTGGAGAGTATGCTTATAAAATTTGCAGATCCATCTGGTTTGTGAGGCGTTCCAACTTCTTTGGAAGACAGGACTAGAATTCAACATGACCTTGATAAATTGATCTGAAATGAAATAGACTAATTCACAAGAATAGAATAGGGAAGAACCAACAAGGCAATAGTAGTGCTGGCAATTATCTGGGGATTATAGTGGATCACAGATACAAATGGGCAACAAAATTGGGTGATAAAATTGCAAAAAAGGCTAATATAATTCTGGGGTGTATCAACAGAAGTGTCATATGTAAGACATGGAAGGTAATTGTCCTCCTATCCTTGACACTTGTGAGACCTCATTTGAAGCAGTTTGTCCAGTTTTGGTTGCTACACTTTGAGAAAGATGGGAATGAATGGAGAGAGTACAGAGGAGAGCAAGGAAAATGATAAAAGGTCTAGAAATTTGATTATGAGGAAAAGTTAAAAGAAACTGGGTATATTTAATATTTAGAACAGATAACTGACCAGGGGACCTGAGCAGTCTTCAGATATATTAAGGGTTGTTATAAGGAGTATTATTCTCCATGACTCTTGCAGGTAAGAGAAAGAGTAATGGGCTAAATGTACAGCAAGGAAGATTTAGGTCATGTATTGTGAAAGACCTGTGTAGCAGTAAAGATACTCAAGTACTGGCATAGACTTCCAAGGGAGATATTGGAATTCCTGTTATTAGAGGTTTTAAAGAAGGGGTTTATTCTGCCAGTTGAAGTCCCTTCCAAACTTACATTTTGTGATTCCCTGACAATGTAATTGCTAATGTAGGACCAAAACATTTATACTCAAAATTCTAAATCAGATTTCCTGTATGGCTACCACATTGCTGAGAAAATCTCATAATGCCATAAACTAAGTAACCTTGATTTTTAGCTCTAGCTCTCTATATTTTTAATGTTCAAAGTATGCAATTGCTATAAGCAACATTTAACAGTATGTTATTAATCATGCATGAATTATGGATGTAAAACCTCAAATACGGTTATCTTGCATCTTATAAATCATCCATCCACAATCCTAGCCCACAAAGGCTGAACATGGCAGAAACAACAGGCCTGATTCTCCTCTGAGTAGTAACTTCATTAAATAAAATGGATTTTCTTCTGAATTACCCGAGTATAACTGAAAGGGGAACCACACTCAGCTCAGCTGAACACCCATGCAAAGTGAATCTGCATCTTTCACCTTCCATATGGTGAAGCAGGTTTAAAACTAATAAAAGAAAGTTCTTCACACAGCGTGTAGTCAGCCTGTGGAACTCCTTGCCAGAGGAGGCTGTGAAGGCTAGGATTATAATAGAGTTTAAAGTGAAGCTAGATAATTTCATGGAGGTTAGGTCTATAAATGGCTATTAGCCAGGGGATGAAATGGTGTCCTTGGCCTCTGTTTGTCAGAAGCTGGAGAGGGATGGCAGGAGACAAATTCTGGATCATTGTCTTCCGTCCACCCCCTCCGGGGCACCTGGTGCTGGCCACTGTCGGCAGACAGGATACAGGGCTAGATGGACCTTTGGTCTGACCCGGTACGGCCATTCTTATGTTCTTATGAAGATGTGATTTCATAGAATGCTAGAACTGGAAGAGACCTTGAGAGATCATCAAGTCCAGTCCCCTGCCCTCATGGCTGGACCAAGCACCATCTAGATCATCCCTGATAGATGTCTATCCAACCTGCTCTTAAATATCTCCAGAGATGGAGATTCCATAACCTCCCTAGGCAATTTATTCCAGTGTTTAACCACCCTGACAGGAAGTTTTTCCTAATGTCCAATCTAAACCTCCCTTGCTGCAATTTAAGCCCATTGCTTCTTGTTCTATCCTGAGAGGCCAAGGAGAACATTTTTTCTCCTTCCTCCTTCTGTATTTCATTTCCACAAATAGACAGGAAAGAGAGAAAAGGGGCATGTTATTTACATGTTAGCACAGCACAATCTATGAGGCTCAAATTCCTTGTAATGGGAGAAGCAGCAAGTCAGGTCCATTACTAATTCTGTATACTTGACAGTATGCAGCACAGACCTACCTATACTAGAGCCCCATAATATATGAAGATTCTTCCCTTCACTGACTCACACATTCTCACGCTCCCTGACTCATTTCATTGCTGTTGGTTGTCTTTATATTGGGATGAATACAAACCTCAGTTCTAAACTTTTGAACTTCAGGGAAATATTTATCTAGATCCAAACTTTGCATCTCAGTATCATCTTTTAATATAGTTACATACTCACTCACAAAGACACAGGAATTGCATTACCCAATGTTGAAATAAATTCCATCTAGAATAAATTTCAGCCCTTTGTAATAGTCTGCTGCAATGCTATATAAGTATAGGATAGAAAATAAGACGTATAAAAACCTATGTGGAAAAAATAAACCTGTTATATTATTATTATTTGTTACTGATACAGAGAACTTGATTTGCTGTTGTTCTCCAGGTTCCTAGCCTTCAGTCTTTGATCTTGTGTTCTGGAGCTATTGTGGCAGCTGGGAGAGAGCCATTTAAACCAGGAAACTATGATCCTCACAGATATTCACTACCTGCTAAATTGCCAGGACTCTCCAATCGTGTGTACCCCAAAGCAAATGACAAATCAGAGAGCAGAAATAGTAAGTTCCTTTAATTATTTTGTAATTGCTCAAGTACTTTATTTTTTTCACACTTTTTAATGTAAAAAAAAAACACATCGGCAATCTAATCAGGATCAAGGGTGTTCAAGAATGCAAGCTGAAACAAAAGTATTTATTTTGTCCTCAGATTTCCTCAGTAGGCATGAGAGAGATCAAAACATTAATTTTCTATTTAGAATTCAAGTTTCTGTTAAAAATTCAGCTGGCTTATGTATTGCCTTTCAAATAGAGTTATTTGAACTTTTATGTAAAGCTATAAAGACTTATTTTAAAATGTACTTGTTGTTAATCTTTCCACGTTTTCCTTTGTCCGTACTACGGCCTGGGTAAAAGAGAACAAACACACCATTTGATACAGAGAACAAACACAAGGCTCCCTTCTAGCTGAACTTTTGGATGGTATTACAGCTAAGCAAATGTATTATCAAGCAATGTTCAGATCTTAGCTCACTAAATGAATGGAGATATCTTGTCATATCCTTAATTCCATATGAGCCCTTACCTAACTAAAGCAAACTGGGAAAATCAAGGAAATAAGCAGTTAATTCATTCAGTATTCAGCTGCATTCAATTGTTTGTTTCTATTTGTTTAGTGTTTGTTTCTGTCTCTTGTGTTGTGTGAGGTACACTGTCAGATTGTCCTGCTGCCCTAGTATCTGAGCAAGTTGCAATCTTTAATATTTATCCACACAACACCCAAGAGTGATAGAGAACCACTGTTCTCCACATTGAACAGACGTAAAGCTGTTTCTCTGAGAGACTAAGATTTACATTTTTAAAAGTGACCAGTGAATTTTGGGTGCCCAACTTGAGATACCTAAGAGGGACCTGATTTTCAGAAAAATACAGAGCACCCATCCTCTATATTTCAGAACTCTCTGGGCACGAGGCACTCTTAAAAAATGTAGGCCATGACAATTTCCCAAGATCGCACAGGAAGTCTAGAGTAGAACAGGGATTTGAAATTAAATCTCCTGACCCTCAGCTAGAGCCCACAACAGGGCACTGTATTCCTCACATTCTTATGGCTGAGACATGTTTCTTAGGAGTCTTTGGGTAAAGTTATGTCTGTGAATGGGTGATTTCCCATTGGCGCCTCATGGGATATGGAGGAAGAGAATTTTGTGAGGGGAGTTGAGGTCTGTCTGGAGAACCTAAGATGTATGTGGGAACACAGTACTTCTGTGCCAAAACATTATCTTGTCTAGGGTTTCCTGACGTGGTTGTCTCTGCTTCTTGGTTCATTAACACACCAGCACCATAGTGTTAGATAACAAAGGAAGCAGTGATGGAAGAGCTAATTTTTCTCTGTTAATTTTTAAAGTGCTGCTGCTTTGCTGTGCTGAGGAGCGTAGACAAAATCAAGTGCCAACAATTCTCCACAGAGACATTATGCTCCCATTCATCTCTAGGTCCCTCTCCCTCACCAGTGCCCCTTCTCAATATCCCATGTCCCCAAGTTGTCTCTCTCTAATTTTTCCCAGCTTCCACCCTAACAGTTCACCCTGATGTTTCTTGTCCCACATGTCTTGTCTTCCCAGTCACCAGGCTTTATGTACAGAAATTGCTGATGAATTAAGAGAACAATTAGGAACATTCTGAGGAAAATAAAATGTCTACAAAAATAAAGGTTGTCAATGAATTTTTCTCTTCCATCTAAATTTTGCCTACAATAATGGCCAGGATGGCAGTGTTAAAATATGAGAGTATTTGACAGATCTGTATAATTTGATCAGCTAATATTGGGAAAATGCTGTTAAATAAAGAGGCATAATTATGTATTTTACTATACAATTTCAAAACTCTCCTATGTTGGAGATATCATTGGGTTATATGAGTATGAATTTCAGAGTTTTGAGGGACTTTTTTTGTTTCCATTCCATTTCCAGAGGCTAGCAAATATGAGGTTTTCATTTAGACTATGTGTACACTGCAGGGTTTTTGTGCAAGAAGTTTTTTGCGGAAGAATTCTTGTGCAAAAACTTCTTGTTCAAAAGCGCGTCCACACCTCAAAGCGCATCGCTTTTGCAATGCACTTTTGCACAAGAGAGCATCCACACTGCATGGATGCTCTTGCACAAGAAAGCTCTGATGGCCATGCACAGAATGTCCATCAGAGCACCTGTGCTTTATCGGATAGGCTCCTTTTTGCGCAAGAAGCCCCTGTGGAGCGTCCACACATGCCTTTTTGCACAAGGGCTGTAGCGCAAAAAGGAGTTATTCTTTGCAGAAGGAGGTATACCTACACAGCAAAAAGCCCTCTGTTCTGTAAATTGACTGTAGATTTTCTTGCACAAAAACGCGCTTGAGGTGTGGACGCTCTGCAGGTTTTTGCACAAAAATAGGCGTTTTTGTGCAAAAACCTTGTAGTGTAGACATAGCCTTACAGAGGAAAAAGGCCTGGTCTCTGGAATGAAAGCCAGGCTGAGTTTAGCATCATTTCTCATTCAGTTCCTGAAAAAGCCTCTGCAGTTGAAACTTGAAAGAGGCAACAAATATGAAATTGTGTGTGTGTGTGTGTGTGTGTGTGTGTGTATGTAACATGGGTACTCATGAAAACCTTCTCACAAATCCTTTGAGAGCCCACTCAAGCATGTAGTTTGCTAAACTTTAAGCACATGAGTACGTCTGTTGAAGTCAAATTAAGGTTAAGCACATGCTTAAGTGCTTTGCTGGAATGTAACTTTAATATAAATTCCAAACCACTACATAAAATGACTGAATACTTTTATAAATGTCATAATCAATTATGTCCTTAAGTATGTCTTTCTGCATTTGTTTAGAAATTGTATTTAGTTTTCTCTTGGTGTACTTTTGGTCTCTTACCAATTCTTTTCAATCTGACACACTTCAGGAAAGACAGATGAGATTTTGTCAGGGGTTAGGTGCTGTAAATAGGGCTGGAGTTGTTTCTGTTATATACAGAGTTTACAGTTTGGATAAGTGATTCTCAGCACCCTCACTATACAAATTGTTCCAGCACCCTTGTGTCACTATCAAGTTATTATGAAGTAATACAAATGTATTTTAGAAAGACTTAATTCTGTGCAGACAAGCACATTAAAAGACTGATTTGACTTCCATGGTCCAGGTACTAGAGAACTATAGCATATAGTTCACATTGTAACTTCATGATGTGAATTAAAATGCATGATGTAAATGTAACCGTCACATCTACTGAATGTGGCTCACTGTCCAATGGAGTGTGTGAGTGAGTATGCTTGAAATAAGCTACTCAATTTGAACTATCTTATTTTAAGTTATAAGCTTAATTTGTGTAGCTTATTTTAAGTTAATTTTGAAATCTCTTATTGCATAATTTGGTGCTGTCTACACAGTGCCAAATTTTGAAATAAAATGCAATTCCAAAACATCCCTTAATCCTTGTGGAATGAGGTTTACAGGGACGTTGGAATAGCGCACCCATTATTTTGAAACATATATAGAAATAATGGGCATGCTGTCAAGACACAGAATAGCGATTTCAGGATACCAGAAGTATCCCAAAATAGCACTGCAGTGTAGCCGTACCCTGAGTGAGATTGTTCTACAGCCTTAGTTGAGAGGCACCTGGTTTATAACTCAACTAGTAGAGACTCCTGCACTAAACGCTAGGGCTGTGTCTAGACTGGCCCCCTTTGCCGGAAAAGTCATGCAAAGGAGGC
>CM057846.1:59756393-59772304 GCA_030068395.1 Apalone spinifera | reverse complement strand
TTTTCCGGAAAAGCAGCTGATTTTCTGCAAAAACTTGCCAGTCTAGACACAGCCTAGAGGTCCCAGGTTCTGTTTTGCCTGTTGGTGTTACATAATGATCTTATTACAAATGTCTGTTTCTGTATTTAAATATGAACATATAGAAGTATATTCTAAGGGTCCAGTTCCACATCAATGAGTAGTCTGTGAGGTAACTCAGGATTAATCACAAAAGTGAGGAGCAGAATCAAGTTCTGAGAAATTTATTCTCACCTTGATTGACATGTTGCAGCACTCATTAACATTCCAATTATTATGTACTGCATGCGCATTTAGAACTGTTAATAACAACTAAATTGTCTAGGAGTATAGGAAAAACCAGGACTCACACTTACTATCTTAGGGCCTGATCCTGTGAGGCCCTGTGTGCCTCCTGAGGGGTGCAAAGCATGTTCAACTTATGAAGTCAATGGAACTGGGAGCATTTGGCACTTCATAGGCTTCAGGCCTTAAAGACTGATTGTAACAGCGGTGTTAGAAGGGTCATACTACAAAACAAAATAAAGGAAAATTCAGTGTTTACTCTTTAAAAAAAATCAGTTCTGTTTTTTTTTCCTTTTTAACAAGGTCTTGGGAATGGGTTAGAGAAAATAAACAGCTAGATGCAATAGTTTTTCTTTGTTACAATAATTTATTCAATCCCCCTCCCCAAAAATCCCCCAAAACCTTTCAATGAATGTTTTTATACTAATCATATTCTGTTTTTTCCTCTCTTTCTTCTATCTCCTTTCTTTGCTGCCTGCCTGCTGTCTCTCCATCTGGATGCACATGTCTGATGATTGTCTTCTACACTTTCTATCTAATTTTGTGAATTTGGGTGCTTTCAATATAAATGTTGAAAGTGAGTGCACAAATGGCCTCAAGATCTCAAATTTACTCAGTTTCTTCTGATAAAGGTTTCAGCAATGAGAACTCAGATTCTTCTTGCATTCCTGACAATTACATGGGCTTAGCAGAAAATCATTCACAAGCTGGTGAAGATTTATCTATGGTGCGCTCTGAAGATGATATTGAGAAATCTGTTCATGTTAATCAAGATGGCAGTATGACAGTGGAGATGAAAGTTCGATTCAGGATAAAAGAGGAGGAAACCATAAAATGGACAACCACTGTCAGTCGTGCTAGTGTTTTAACTGATAAAAACATTGAGATTTGCAATTCTGTAGTAGGTGCAGAAGATCATTCCTCTGATTTAAATATTTCTGCATCTATAAAACCCACAGAGGCTTCAGTCTTGGAGAACTACAATAATGATGAGCATGACTCACTGCAGCAGATAATCACAGAAGCGACAAGTAAAGAGTCAGAATCTGATTTAAGCACATCTGATTATAAAATCTGGCAGAATCCTGCAAACATGGATGCAAGCAATGTATTGGAGGATAAAATCAAACCTTATTTTCATAGGCCTCCTACACCTGGACCAAGACGAGTGAGACAAAAGAAAGCATTAGTTGAAAGTGTTACTGTGATATCTGACAAAAAAGTTCGGGAAAAGATAAGACAATTTTCCTACAGTGAGGAAATAGAAGATGGTGAAAACAAATCTGAGTATTGCATGGTCACTCATTCCAGCAGTAAAACATCAAGTACTAATAATTCAAAGCTTAATGAAATAAGCAACAATGATTTATTAAAACTTTCTTTAGAAAAGAAAAAGGAAGAAACCCTGATTAAGTTAAGCCATAAAAGTCCTGGTTTAAAAGAAGGTAGAAATACAATGACATTGGATATACCTGACGAAGATGGATTGTTACAGAACATTTTGGAGAAATCAGTTATGCAGGAGGGCATGAGTAATAGTTTACTATCAAGCAGCAACGCTAACATTGGTAGCCTCATATCTTCTTCTTCCACAACTTACCAGGCAGCTAGGCCGCTTTCAGCAGACACCATCCATCCTCTTAATGATCACTGTGGAATTAAAGAAATAAAAAGATCACTGAGTTCTTTCATCAGGTACTCAGCACGGGATCAATCAAAAAGTGAAGACAGACTATGTGACCCATCTGATTTATTAATTTCTTCTCAAGGATCCATTCACTCAACCTGTACTAGAAACAGTCAGACTCAGATGACAATGTCAGCCTGTACTCATGCTACTTCTGAGACGGTAAACCTGACAGCAGGATCCTCTCCTACTACTGCTGAGAGTGTGAAACAATTCAGCAGCAACACTGAATGTGATACCACATCCCACTTCACTGACAAAAGCCAACCTACATCTTCTAACAGCAAAAGGAAGAAGAAAAAGAGAAAATCACCAATCCATTATATGGAACAAGGTGAACATTTGCCCCAAAATCAGCAATATAAGGAGACTGCAGAGGATGGAACTTTTAAGAGTGAGGAAATGTCTCATGAGATGTCTGTCACAAGAGAAAGCATGCAGGAATGTACAACTCAAATTAGAGATACTTACTCTGAAACATGTCAGAAAAGAGCAGTGGCCATTCCTGTCAGAAACTGTGATGGATCTATCAGTTCAAACAAAAACATATGTCCTGAAAATGAGTTATGTCCCCAGGTTTCTGTGGAGCTCCAAAAAAATGAGTTATTCAGTAAGAAAACAAAAGCTAGTATACAACTGGCCAATGTAAAATCCAGATCAGCCAAACAATCTAATTTGCCACTATCTGCAAAATGTGAATATGGCTTGGTAGTGGGAAAAGCTGATTCAAAAAATGAAACAAAACACAGTCAGAATACACCAGGTACTGATAAAGAAAGCATATATCACAGCATTCATTCTATAAAACAAACACAAAATTCCTTAGTGGAATCAAAGCCATTGTCAGAAGAGTCAGATGGTAATAATATAGAAAGAGAAAAGGAGAGTGTGAATGCAGATGGTTCATACAAATCTTCAAAGAAAGAGAAAAAACAAAAAAAGAAGACGAATCCAAGTACAACTGAAGGTACAATAAATATGTCAGATGGAGACAATACCTTGGATGCTTTGAAACAAGGGGATTTTCCAGACGAGAGAGCTGAGTATTCACTTGAAAACTATGTCCAAAACTGGCTGCAGAGCACATTTCAAAATGCTGTTTTTCCTCCAAACAAATTAGCTCCCATAAATAAAAAGGAAAGTAATGTAGCAAATAGTAAAATTTGTCATTCTCCTATGGAAAATATCAACAGCCTCTCAGATAAAGTGAGTAAGGTTATAGCAAATAAAGTGCACATAACTGGGAAACCCAATCTGAGTGAGCATCATCTGCTCAGAAAGCCCATGGGACCTCTCAGTGAAATGAGAACTATTCAGGAATCAGAAAAATGGTTATGTGGAAGACAAATTGGCTCTTTGACCAATGCTGATACAAAGATAATGAAAGAGACCCAATATTTGCTACAGTCAGATTTCCAACATGAGACTCAGTTACAGGTCTTCGATGAAATACATGCAAAAGATAAAAAGTCATTGCAATCAGAAATCGATACTCAAGGTGTAAGTCCAAATCAAAGTAAAAGTGCTGACATTGCTGTTCAAGTTGATTCCAGAATTTTCAACAAGACTGAAACTGATGCTCAAAAGGGTTGTGTGTCGCTACACCAACTACAATCAACTATGCTCGGTATTCAAAAAGCTCATACTGGTTGTGTAGACAAATCATGTGCTTTTACAGATTGTTCTTCTCCTTCATTACTTGCATCTTCCCCTAATCTCCTCTTAGCTTGGCTACTTGTACTGAATCTAAAAGAGAGCTTGAATGGCATGTGCAAAGGTGATATGCTAAGAACTACCTGTAGCTGTTCTGAAATATTCACAGTGTTACAATTTCTCAAACAAATTGCAGTCATGGAAGAAGCTGAGGACTTGAAGGATGCAGTCTCAAATTTACAAGAATCAACACCAAATCATTTATTGCACTCTGGAAGCAGAATTGAAAAACAGGTCTCTGCACATGGTCATGAAAATCCCTTTGTAGCTGAAATTCAGAATGGTCCAAACTTTCATGAAAATGAAAACCCAAATAAGATCTCCATTCCCAAGGACAATATACATTCTGAGGAAAACGCTGATGTACAAGGGCTGACTGAAGAACTTGAAAACTCTGATTTACAGAAAGACCACAGTGTATCAGCAGAGTCTTCAGATCTAAATGACTTGAATGTTCACAAAGTACTGTCAGACAGAAAATACGCTTATGCTAATTCAAATAACTGTAGTCTTACTTCAAATGTAGAACTATCTGAAGGACACGAAGATGAGGCTGATAGTTCATTACAAAAATTGCAGGATAAAACCACAGATACATCATTCAATAATGAAGAATCAGGAACTTCAGATGAGCCTAACTCAACTGTTCACAGTGTAACTTCTAACGATAAAGATAATATTTTAGATCTAGAAATTTCTGAGGTAGAAGACAATAAAGACATGCATCTTGCCAACAATAAAGATGCAGGAGAGCAAGATGGCACAGAAAAAATGAATGAGCACTATAAATTAGCTGCTGAAACCTCTACGGAAAGTGACTATAAGGAAGACACTCTACAGGAAGAAAAGAAAGAAAATGGGACTTGTGAAGAAACCCCTGAGAGATTATCTACACCATCACCATTATCTTTTAGTTACGAGTCTAAGCAAATTACAGAGTTGGACTTACCTGAAGTGGAACAGAAATTGCAAGTAAAACTGATAGTGAAAGAACTGGAGCATGGAAAATGTTCAAATCCTTCATTTGAATTAAAAAAATGTTGTAAAAGTCCTGCTACTTCTGACTGGTCAGATTATAGACCAGATACGGATGAAAGTGATAACAATTTTAGGGCATCCAGTGACTTCACCAATGAAAGTGGGGAGGAAACAATGTATGAAAAACAGTATAACACTGGTTACGTTAAAAGAACTATTGAACAGCTTTATGGTAAAGCAGAAGCCTCCTTTAAACCTAACTTTCACACTGTACTTCCATATATGTCTAAAGTTCTTCAAAAGGATGCTGAAGAATCCCAATGTACAATTATGAAAGAAAATTCTTCCCTTCATCTGGAACATAATTCTTGCTTTACTGAGAAAATGTTAAGGTCTTCACTTCTATCACATGAAAGTCTGGAAGAAATCAATCAAGACAACAGTACCTGGAGAAGAGAGACTTTTTCTTTACTAGCACCACAGCTCAGTCTTGCTGGAGATAAAGCCTATTGCAATGATAACTACTCACTGCGATGTACAAAGCAATATTGTCAGTCTGGTGCACCTGCTGATGAAGATGAAGGAATATTGATTGATAAAGGCAAGTGGCTTCTTAAAGATAATCATTTGGTGAGAAGATCACCACCTGAAAAGACTGGAATGTATGGCAATTTGGAGACAACTTCAGTAGATACAATATTAGATAATAATAGTGATGATGTTCCATACTCCTACTTTGGGAATCTGCATCAGTACCCATCACACAATGAAATATCATCTTTGGAACCTGAAGACATGGCTAAACCTTCTGCAATGGGATGCAACTACTTCATTATGCCTCATAATAGTGATTCAGAGCCTTTTCCTGATTTGTATCTGAAAAGCAAACCTAGCCTCAGTGAGGATACCCCTATTCTTCATGCAATAAAAAAAGAAAACAACAATTTGTCATTCACCGTATGTACACCTTCCACGAATCTTTGTACAGAGGCTAATACCAATTATCCAGCCTTTGCATCTGTGGAATTTAGATTACCTGATAATAAGGTGCATCCTCTGCAAGAGCCTTTAAATGATGAACCTATACAAACCCAACCAACTAATGACAATAATGCCAACAGGAGAGCTCTTGAGGAACAAGATTCCCTGGATAAGCTTCATGCTATTTGCGGACAACATTGTCCAATACTGATGGCCCTCATAAAACCAGTTAATGAGGAAGACAGAGGATATGCCTACCGAAAAGCATCTGACATTGAAAACCAATTGACCCTACATTTAATGACCAAACAATGTCACCATTTGCTGTGGTCAGGCAAAGACATAATAAAATATGAAAATATTCCTGTGATTTTGAAGAACAACTGTATTAATAAGATTGCCAATAATATTTTTAATAGATTTTATGAGACTAATACCTTAGATTTCATTAACAGAAATAGCTTTGAGAGTCTTGTAGCCTCAGGTGTAGGAGAAAAAAACAAGTTAAAGATGATGTATGAGATGGAGGATATGAAAGTAAATGCACAGGATATGAATGTAAATAATGCAAATAATGTGTCCGAACAAGTAATCAATGAGATAACAGTAAATATCAATACTAAGCTACCTGATGCAAAGCAAAAAATATGCCCAAGCTCAAACGTTAGCTTAATTCAAATTCTTGAAGAAAAATCTGCTTCCTTGTTGACAGATCCAGCAGAAGGCTGCCATTCTGAAACATTTCACAACTGTGACATTATCTTAAATAGCACTAAATGTCATACTTCTGAAAATTTGGAAGCAGAAAACTCCTTTGGTACAGAAGAAGAACTTCTCTTTTGTGTAATGGACAATAAAAGCAGCAATGAAGAGAAAGACACATAAAAATATTGGGGCAGCTATAACATTACATTGGTAAAAATATCTGGAAAAAAAAAGTAATTATAATTAACCATTGTTGGCCGTGCTCTAAGCACATGCCCATTGAGTATATGCCTGGAAAGTTTAGTTTTACATCATTGCAGAAATATAGGTAATTGGCTAGCTTTTCTGGGGTTGGGATAGGAAATAGTGCAGAATCAGCAACCAGCCTATGTGAGTGATTCTTTTTTAAAAAAATCAGTTTTCCTCATTGATGCTGTTCCATCTTATGCTCAGACATAGTCTACAACATTTGAACTGTATTATCTCAGGAAAATCTAGTACCTGTTAGAATGAAGAGTTCTATAGCCCCACATCCATCCAAGCTCCAAGATGTACTTATACTTCATAATGATTTTCGAGAGAAGCTGGGAATTATCTTGCACACTGATTTGTCTAAATTGCAAAATAAAATACAGTGGCTAATTTGTAATGAAAAGTAGAAAAGTAGTGTTCAGATGTTGCTATATTACAATGAAAAGTAGTGAACATTTGCATGGGAATTGTATGTGGGTTTTTAACCAAGGTTAAAACTGAAAAGCCAGCCATTCGAGTCTCTTAAAGGCCAAACTCAGAAGAACTGGCAGCAGGATGAGTAAAATAAAATTCCCTGCCTCATCTAAAACCACCATGTCTTAGCTAGGGTTGCCAGATGGTTTCAACAAAAATAACGGACATACTTAACATTACATCACAATCTACATTACATCTTATTTAGAAAATACTGGACATTTATATTTTCTCAATTTGTTTCCCGAACAGAAAGCTCAAATACTGGACTGTCTGGTTCAAAACTGGACACCTGGCAACCTTAGTCTTAGGTGATATTTGTCTTTTGAGGGAATGGGAGTGATTTTACCTCTGTTATCCACTAGGAGTTTACAAAGGAGAATATCCCTGAAACAAGATGGCGTTCCACAGGGTTTTACTAGCAGGAGCTTTTGACGGAAGAAGTTGTTAGTGACTTCCTGGCTCCTTTGGCCACACCTCCTTCTCAGCAGCTATACTAGCTCCATACAGCCCCCTGCCCTAAGTAAGTGAAGATGCATTGCTGCTCCAGAGCAATCCACAAATGCCTACCATGAATGCAAGGCCTGACCCAGTAGATTGACTGTTTAAGTATTTGTCCACAGTAGAACAGACTTTGAGTCAAAGAGATTGACTATTGTCCAGTGGTGAAGGTGCCCATCCTGGGAGGTGGGAGACCTTGGGTTCTTCCCCTGCTCCAATCATTCTTTCGTTATTTATCCAAAGTCGAACAGCTTCAACAGGAAACCTGAAGCAGCCTCACATCACAATATCCCACAGCCCTGTAGTTAAGATCACTCTTATAACAGGATTTGAACAGGGGTCTCCCACCTTTCTCCCCATCAGACAGAGAAGGGAGTTGAATTTGGATCTCCCAGCTCCCCGGTAAGTGTGCGAACCATTGAGCTAAATAAGTTAGTTGCCTTCCTACTGCAGACTGATTCTGATTCATGTATTGCTAAGCAGAAATAGGCACCTTCTTGCAGCCCCAACTACCTGTTTCTGAGGGAAGAGAGAGGTTTGTCAGCATCTCCCATTAGCTAGGTTAGGCAGTTCCCTGCTTTGCTTGGTAGCTTTAATTGGATTGCATTCTAGGGTGCCTAGATGTATAAATGAGGCTTTGTGGATAACAGTGAGTTTCTATAAAAGATGCCAAGATGCCCAGCATTGCAAGGCCTAAGTCCCCTAGTGAATCTGGGTCTTTTTGCCACTGCAAATTGGATTCTTGTACTTAGAGCCCTGCACAGATACAAAATTTGTATCCGCATCTGTACCTGCAAAAATGATCTGCAGATATCTGCATCCACATCTGTGGATGTGGATTTCCCCAGATATAAAGAATGTATAGATTGAAACTTTCTAGTCTAGCACCCTCAGTACCTGACCGATTCTGAACGAGAGAATTTTCTGGACCATGGAAGGTTAGTATTGTCTAACTTTGGCATTACCAACACTTGCACTGCTTAGTGGGCTGTTAGAGGAAATTTAGGGATAAATTAGAGCTAAATAACAGCGCAGAACACTGAGAGTTAGGACTGGTGGCTGTAAACACACTTTATGGGACCGTGGGAAACTTGTCCATACCCATGAAAAGTGGACATCCAGCTAACTAAAATCATTCCAGAAGACAGATGTTTCCAGACCAGAGAGGTCTGGACTAGAGAGGTTCAACCTGTATCAGCAAATTTGCAGGGTTCTAGATAGTCAATTTGTATCTGTCTCTGTATCCATATCCACAAAATTGAACTTTGGATATCCATGGATTTGCAGGGTGCTACTTGTACTCATTCTGAATCTCTGGTCCTCCATTAACCTTTCCCAAAGATATATCTGGCCTAGTACTAGAGTTTGCTAAAATATATTAATGCAGCTAAACCTAACATGAAACATTGTGTATTGGTCTTTTTAAATGGACACTCATTGTATTATTTCACTAATGAGTTATCCTATTAATGTGATCCAGACTCTCATTTGTTTTGTAAATATGATAAGCTAGAAGGCGTATAAATTAATGCATTTCAGAATGTTGCATAGTATTCTAAGAAATATAGATGCCTGTTTCTAGAATGTTTTTGCTTTTTCATGTAATTTCAAAGTGTAAAACTGGAAAAATATTTAATGTACATAAATAACTATAGTGACTACTGGCATCCCTGAGGCCAGATTCTAATACCTTTACTCATGTTGAACAGTACCTTTCTCCAGGAGTAGTCCCAATGAAGTCAGTGGTAACACTTGTAGAGTAAGATCTTACTGAATAGGAATCACAATAAGAGAATTTGGACTGTGCGTATTCTGAAAGTTCAGTGGCAGCTACATCTCTCTGTAAATATTTAATATTTTTCTATTGTATTGAAGCTATATTTCTCTGAGTTTCTTTGTATTTGGTAAAATAAATCAATGTTAAAAAACTGGAACAAACATTGTGCTATTGACTAATATTGGCTAATATATTTAAGAAGAATCTAAGACACTGAATAACAAACTATCTCTTCTTATAAATAAATATTTTTGGCCTGTTTTGCCCAATTCTGCTGCCAATCCCTGTGTTCAATTAGGTTTCTCAAAATTCTTTTGGGTTTGAACAATGAAGAGGATAGATGTTTTTCAGCTGTTTTCATTTTAATTCACAAACAAAACATTTTAAAAAGATGTTGAATTTGAAAGTGTTTCAGAGGAATCCAGCCAGCACTCAAAAGCAATCATTTATTTTATGTAGAAAATTTTATGTAGAAAACTTTCAAAAATCTGACTGTGATAATGGCTGGAAATGAAGAGTTAAACAATCCAGCAACTTTTTCATGGTAATTTAGTCCTTCATCACATACTATCCCAGATTCTTGATTAACACCACCCTATCCACCCACACCTTAATTCATTTGGACTTCCAAAAGCTTTTTGGAAAAGTTGCTGAAAAGAGAATACTAAGCACACTAAATTGTCAGGAAGTCTCAGAGCCATTTTTCTACAAAGGAATGTCACCAGCCAAATACAGATAGTGCAGAATTGGTATTCATCTGCAAATTTGACACTGTTTCAGTGGGCTTTAACAAAGGCTACATCTACACTGTAGTGCTATTTTGGGATACTAGAAGCATCCTGAAATAGCTATCCTGCATCTTAACAGCAAGTCCATTATTCCAAAATATAATGGGCTCACTATTCCGACATCCCTGTAAACCTCATTCCACGAGGAGTAAGGGACATTTCAGAATAGTGGGCTCTTTCAAAATATGGTGCTGTCTACACAGTGCCAAATTACAAAATAAGCAATCTGCATAGCTCAAATCGTGTATCTTATTTTGACCTATGGTGCAGTGTAGACATAAGAACATATGAACGGCCATACAGGGTAAGACCAATAGTCCATCCAGCCCAGTATCCTGTCTGACAGCAGTGGCCAATACCAGATGCTCCAGAGGGAGGGATCACAACAGGTAATCCTACATGATCCCTCCCCTGTCAACCACTTCCAGAGAAACAGAGGCTAAGGATACCATTTCTTCCCACCCTGGCTAATAGTCATTGATGGACCTAACCTCCATGAATCTATCTAGCTCTTTTTTGAACCCTGTTAAAGTCATAGCCTTCACCACATCCTCTGGCAAGGAGTTCCACAGATTGATTGTGTGCTCAGTGAAGAAAAACTTCTTTTTGTTCATTTTAAACATGCTGTTCATTTTAAACATGGTAACCCCTAGTTCTTATATTGTGGGGATAAGTAAATAACTTTTCCTTATTCGCTTTTCCCACACCAGTCATGATTTTATAGACCTCTATCATATCCACATCCTTAAACTAAGGGCTGGGGGAAAGATGACAGGTGCAGAGGTAGATGCATTCCCAGACATTAACTGGATATTGTATTATAAAGCCAGTCTCTCCTGCCTCTAACAACTGCATTTTCACATCAAATCTATGAATGGAACACTTCCAGCCTACTTAATTAGCCTCATTAACACTGGTCCTACAATTAACAGGTACTCTTTTTCCTCCCACTCTGTTACAAATATCTTGGTTCTGTTATTTCCCCTCCAGCCCATCATCTCACAAAGTGGTTTTATCCACGAAAACTCATGATACTATATATTTTTGTTAGACTCTTTTAAGTGCCACAGGACTACTAAATTTTCCAGGGATGAAAGATGAAGTCCCACATGAGACCAGTGTGGCTGCACAAGGAGCTTTTTAGTTATCTACAAACCAAAAGGAATGCATACAGGAAATGGAAGGAGGGGCTTCTCACCAAGGAAGCATATATGGAAAAAGTGCAACACAATCAGGAAAGCCAAAGCAAGAGTTACAACTGGCAAGAAATGTTAGAGACAAAAATGGCTTTTACAAATATATCACAAGAAAAAGAAAGATCAGGGATAGTGTGGGTCTAGTGCTCAATGGAAAAGGTGAACGGTAATGGAAGAAGATAAGGCATACATTAATATTTGACTCTATTTAAAATGAAGTGTGGTAAACTAACATGATAAAGTTGAAGCACTTGATCTGTTGAATGATTTTGATTAGCCATATTTCCTTTCTTATACCCCCGTATGTTATATTTTTACACTCCTGTAATCTAATATGAATAATTTATTATTTAAGGTATTTAGAGATAAGTGAAGGCATTTTGTCATTATGGTTGGTTGGCTGGTAGTCCATGGAAAGGTTTGCCTTGAGCAGGGTAGGCCACAGGCCAAAAAGTTTGAGAACTATTGGACTAGAAGACCCTTGCAAACCTTTGCTTCTATGATTCTAAGTCACAGTAGAGTGTAAGGAATATTTGGAGTTATAACTATTCATATATATTGCTTGTCTCTTAAAAGAACTGACAAAGAACTGAGAGTCATTGAGAATGGCTCAGTGAACTCAAGGTAAAGTGGCAAATAGTAAATAAAATATGTGAAGGATGGGATAGAAAATAGTGCAAAAGATATTGTAATGTCTATATATAAATTGATACTGCACCCTCATCCAGGACACCATATTCAGGTCTGGTGACCCTCTACTGGGCCTAGTCTACACTATAGAATAAGGTTGATGTCAGGCAGCTGATGTCAACCTAACTATGTAAGTACCTACACTACAATGGTGCTCCCACCGATGTAAGTCATCCACTATACCAACCTAATAACTCTACCTCCCAGAGAGTCATAGCACTTAGATCAATGTAGTTAGGGTGACACAATGTCTGGGTAGACACTATGTTGCTCACATTACCTGTTGGCTGTCAACCCTACATGTGGGGCTCATAGCTGGGCTTCTCCCCCTTTTCTCCCTCTGTTGCTGACAGCCGTGGTTGCCAGGCTCAAAGACAACCCCCCTCATCCACTTCCCACCCCCTCTAGCACTGATCACCTGAGCTATCAACCAGTTGCTAGGCTTACAGCTTGGATTGTTGGTGCTTGGGCAGGTGGCAATCCAGTTGTCAGCTGCAGGGCTCTTGCTGTCAGTGGCCCAGAATGCCTCACTTCAGTCAGTGGAAGTACTCTGGGTGAGGAAGTGCTCCACCAACAGAAGGAGCATTATTATGCTCCAATTACTGTGGTGGTTGTATATCTACTTAACTTTGTAGTCTAGACAAGGCCTTAGAAAAGAAATTTCAGGAATAGGAAAGGCCCAGAGATATGTGGTGATAATGGTTGGAGAGCTGGAAAGGCTTCAGGCCTAGCAGAGGTTTGAAAAGGAAAGGGCTAAATTGTTTAAAGAGAGTGGAGGTAAGAAGGGACATGATGGAGACATACAAATAGAGATATTGAAAATAGGATGCTCTTATTTACTCTCTCTCACCTTACAAGAACAATAGAACACTCAACTGGTAAAGCTGAAAGGAAGCACATTTAATGTTATAGAAATTTTCTTTCATACAGGGAGTATTTGTAATTCCTTAAACTTATCACAACAAAATATTCAATATCAATACCAACAGCTTCTCAGGATTCAAAAAAGGATTAGACATTTATATAGTTAATATAAAAATAAAGGATATAAACACTTGTTCTTCTGGGCAGTTTTATGCCATAATTGTTCAATTAAGAATTTTTGAACTTTTCCTGATACTGGCCACAGTCTGAGACTGAATTCTAGATGACATGGTCTCCTTATGTGGCAGTTCTTATCTTACTCCATTTCTAGGAGTATAGAACTTCAACAGGTTATAAGGTTCAACAAAGGTGTGGGCAAAACCAGGTTCAGGGGATGGACAAGGTTTTAATTCAATGTGTTTTAGTAATTATTTAGCAATAAATCGATAATATATTGAGGGACAGCAGCAATCACTTTGGTTAAAGTTGATTGCAAAATGGTTTCCAATATTATACTTTATTTTTGGTTATTTTTATTTGTTGTCAACTCTATAAGGTGACATTTCCACTGTTTATCTATTCCAGAAGGTGATTTTTTTTATAACTGCCTTAGACCTGAAACTACTGTTGTTAGAAAGGTTGTTGGCTGTTTTCACTTCCTTTGTTCTGAAAAATGGCTGAAGAATTTTTGCTCATACTTTTCAAAGACCTTTAGGGCAGGCAGTGTTAAAATTTTTGGGTGACTGAAAATCAGGTACTAATAAGGAAACAACCAAACATAGTGGACTATAAAGGTAATTGCTACTCCCTATTATGATAAACTTGAGGTACTGTCTGCTGATGGATAAGATGGTTCTGTGTATAAAAACATAAGTAATACAATTAACATTAATGAACATTTACGAATTTCTCAGATCTGGTATATTCAGTTTGAAAATACAGAACATGTTTTCTGCATGAATGAATGGTTTCCTGTATTTTATCAATTTTCAATATCCAGTTTACAAAGGCATGTTTCCCATTACTTTTATGAATAAGTCAAAAGGAGCCAATACAATTTCATTGCTTCACTTATCATTCTTAAACACATTCCCTTTAACTTTGATAGCACTGATGTTGTCAAATAGCATTAGCCCAATTACCATATTAATGCTCTGTAAGAATTAAAGGGATTATTTAATGAAGCCAAAGCTTTACCAGCCTTAATCATCTGAATTAAGTTCAGATGTCAGGTACACGTGTCTAACCTGACTTGCACGTAGTACAGATATGTTGACTTAATGCTTATAAATGAGGCCAACATACAGGATTAAGGAGGTGTGCAATATGGTTGGCTGTAATCAGTCCATACTCACGCAACCACAGGAAAGGACAACACTTCTGATCACTGCAAACTTAGTCGACTGTGACAAATTCAGACATGGTAAGAGCATATTACACCAACTTCTAATATGGGTCATGTTTTCCTCTATTATTGCAGAATGTGATTCTGATGTTTGCTTGTTCCTTCCTTTTCTCTCTTGCAGCTTCTATTCTTGTTACTCTGCTGTTGGTTATTCTTGACCTTTTTTGACCTTTTTAGTTGAATGAGAGCTTTCAAATAAGGATCTATATGCACTATGGGGGAAAAAAACCACTGAGTAATGTATCCTGGATTCACAAGATATGATTTGTTCCCCACTGTCTCAGTTAAATGTCTTCAAACCATGACAGTTCTTCGAAGGAAGGGAGATTAACCTGGCATTGAGTGTCTATTCAGCAGTTTGTTTTATAATTTAATAATGACACTATAATTATGTAGCTGGGCTGCTGGTGCACTCATATATAACATACTCAGAAAACTCTGCTGATATCCAGGAGCAAACTGCATCTCTTTAAAAAATTAATGAATAGTGGATTGTAGTGTTTATTTCTTGTAATAAGTGCACATCTTATGCAAGTGTGAGAATTTTCAGATCCATATTTTTAAGCAATCTAACTTCTCCCTTATTCTGCCCCATTACACATTATTTTAATACCTTGTACTTATGCAATTTTTACGCCATGGACCTCAGAGCATTTTAGAAACCAGTAACTTAATCTCAGAACACTGCTATGAGGTGACTATTGTGGCAAAACTGTGAAAAGCCTCCATGGGAGAAGTTAAAAGCCACTACTGGCGTCCAAGTATGGTTAATGGTGAAGGTCAAATCCTCAGACAAAGGTAAAGGCAGCAGAAGGTCCCAAATACATTTGAACAAATGTGGTTCTGTTGAGCAAAGTGAAGTGGTATGTGGAGATGCGATGCCAGTGTATGACATTGAGCTATGCTTTAAGAGTTGGGGGAAGATCCATCCACTGAATAATGGGGAGAATTGAATAGATGGGTGCCAAATGTGTTGTGAGCAGTTTATTTATAACTAGGAGGTGCCTTTAGCCAATCCCCTTTACATATTGAGACAGAGCATCCATGAGCTACTGTGCTTACAGCAGGCCTATGCAATGGCTTTGCAGCTGATCAGTGGACATCAGAAGCATTACTTTAATGTTTTTTCAAAACACCCAGTGCATGTCCCTTTTACTCAGGCTTTGTGGAATACAGCAGGTTGGGCTCGTTAGCCATGGTTGGCAGCCAGCCTAAGAGAAGGAAAACTCTGATTTCAAACCCAGGCAGATGGACCTCGTTAGTCCTGTCAGGCCACTCATCTAGGAGAAGGATACTCCGACATAACACCTACGACCCGGGGACCTCGCTGTCATTGTCTCTCCTTGCTAGGCCATGGCAGATGATCCCCAGGTGTAAAGGGTGGGACCAGTACTGTGCACACTGCACTCCACCTAAAAACTCCATTGCAGAGGTTTGAAGGGCACGCCCATTCTACGAGCGACAACAACACCATCATCAAGCCCTGCAGCGATGGGAAAGGGGCGAAACGGCAGGTGGAAGATGACACTGGAAGCCGCAGTTCGATCTTGCATGCAGGCGGTTCAGGTGTAAGGGTCGTCTGATGTTGACCCCGGAA
>CM057846.1:59706834-59755175 GCA_030068395.1 Apalone spinifera | reverse complement strand
TGTCTGTTGCTGGGAACAAGGCAAACTACCACAGGACCTCCGTGACTCAGTCATTGTCACTCTGTATAAAAACAAGGGGTATAAGTCAGACTGTTCCAACTACTGGGGGATAACTCTGCTCTCTGTCGCGGGAAAAATTCTTGCAAGAGTACTTCTTAACAGATTGGTGCCCACTATTGTAGAAGAACTCCTTCCAGAGAGCCAGTGTGGCTTCAGAGCTAATAGGAGCTCCATCAATATGGTATTCGTTCTTAGAAAACTACAAGAGAAATGTAGGGAACAGAACAAGGGATTGTACGTGACTTTTGTCGACCTTACCAAAGTGTTCGACACTGTGAGCAGAAAAAGTCTGTAGCTAATCATGGAGCGACTAGGATGTCCCCCAAAGTTCCTCAACATGATCATCCAGCTACATGAAAACCAGCGTGGCCAAGTCAGACATGGCCCTGACCTCCCAGAGTCCTTCTCAATACGCAACGGTGTAAAGCAAGTCTGCGTTCTTGCGCCGACTCTCTTCACGATCTTCTTCAGTATGATGCTCCAAAGAGCTACAGTAGAACTTGATGATGAAGATGGTGTCTGTATCCGATACCGTACTGATGGCAGTCTGTTCAACCTGAGGCGACTAAAGGCCCATACTAAGACAGTGTGGCAACTCATCCGAGAATTACTCTTCGCTGACGATGCTGCCCTTGTTTCTCACACGGTGACAGCGCTGCAGCACATAACATCCTGCTTTGCAGAGGCTGCTGAACTTTTTGGACTAGAAGTCAGCTTGAAGAAAATGGAAGTTCTCTATCAGCACGCACCTCGGGAAGATTACTGCCCTCCCTGCATCACAATTGGCAAGTCAGAGCTGAAGACAGTTAATCGGTTCAGCTACTTGGGGTGTATCATCTCCTCGGACGCTGAGGTTGATAAAGAGATTGATAACAGACTGGGAAAAGCAAACTGTGCATTCTATAGGCTGTATAAAAGAGTCTGGAACAACAAGCATTTGAAGAAAGGTACGAAGATTGGTGTGTACAGAGCTGTTGTACTGAGTACCCTCTTGTACGGTTCCAAGTCGTGGGTCACATACCGGCATCATCTGCGTCTCCTTGAGTGCTTTCATCAAAGCTGCCTCTGCACCATCCTTAACATCCACTGGAATGACTTCATCACCAACACTGAAGTCCTCGAACAGGAGTAGGTTACTAGCATCAAGGTCATCCTATTGAAGACACAGCTGCGCTGGGCAGGGCACATCTCCAGGATGGAGGATCATCGCCTGCCCAAGATTGTGCTGTATGGTGAACTCACCACTGGCCACCGTGACAGAGGAGCACTGAAGAAGAGGTACAAGGACTCTGAAGAAATCCTTTGGCGTCTGTCATATTAACCACCGCCCTTGGTCTGCTTTAGCCTAGGAATGAGAGGCCTGGAGACGCACCATTCACCAGGCTGTCTCTTCCTTCGAGAATACACATAGGGCTGGTCTTGAGGACAAAAGGACATGGAGGAAGAATCGTGACACCGCAGCACTAAACTCAGAACAGAATTTCCCTTGCTGCCACGGTGGCCGAATCTGCCTGTCCCGCATTGGACTCGTCAGTCACCAGCAAGCTTGCATCAGACGTGGACAAACCCCTTCCTAAATCTTCGTTCGCAAAGTTAAGCCATGATGATGATGTGGAATAAATACCAATTTGTTTCGTGCCTCAAATTAGGAATTGAGGCAATTTGTGACATATCTACTATTTATTTGAGAGAGTTTGTGTCTCTGATCATCTGTCTGTCTGTCTGTCTGTCTAAGAACTCCTCATAAACAATAGGATCACCAGATTCAGTGTACAGCTTCTTTTTATCATAACTTAAAAGTAAGGGAAGGGTTTGGTTGTGCCTAGAAAATGGAATGTGATTGCTTCTCATAAAACCAAACAGAAAAGAGAACTACCAGGCAGGTGAAAGAGGCTGGCTGGGGGCTTGTCTCCCAATTTGGGACTGCCCCAGACCTGAGTCTCCCACCTCCCCACGTGCTCTTCAGAGAGGATGGTGAGGAGCTAAAGCTCCCCACCAATTCATATGGGGACATTACTGGATGTTCCTCTTCATCAGGGAGTGAAGGGAAACTGCACAGTTTGCTATATTCCTCACTCTGCACTCTGGGAGCACAGGAGGCAGACAAACCTGGACCTGCCCCAGTCAGGGGACATGCACCCCTCCCCAGCAGTGCCCACTGGAGCTGTGTAGCCATGGAGAGACACTTGTCTCCCAGCCCCAAGCTGCTGTGGTGAGAGAGGGCTGGGAAAGTCCTTTCTTCCCAGGGCAGCCTGCATGCTGAACCCCTTATTTCCAACCCCACCCCAGAACAACGATTTAAATGAAGCACGCACATTTTCATTTTATTTTCTGAAAAAACAAAAATTGAATTAAGGAGCCGAGCAACGCTAGGTAAATCTTCTAGTTCTTTAATGAAGGGAGGTCTATAACAGCAGCATAGCCACTAGAGAGAGAGAGAGAGAGAGAGAGAGACATATCCCCTTCCATATTTTATTACCCTGTTGATGTCTGTCTGAGAGCAAGAACTCTTGGTTCCTCACAACCTTTTTGAGTCATATGAACTGTTGGTTTACAACACCTACTGTCTCAAGGTAGTGCTTGCTTTGAAACACTACAGAACAGAATGAGGATGTTTTAAGAGAACTTAGGTGTTGCTCCCACACAGCTAGTTAAGTACCTAAACAAGGGCTTTTCAGTAGCCTGCCAGTCAGTTGTGTGGGGAGCTATGTTAGCAAGCCAAGAGTGAAATATTGAGAGAGGGTTGAGGAGAGGCTAAAGGTTTAGGTATTTAAATTGCTGACCTGATGCATCTGGCTAATAGACCAGAGGTAGTTGCATCCCTTTGTATGAGATTCTCAGATGTAAACCTTCTCCAGGTGGTCACCATCTGAGCCAGGTCACCCTTAGTTTGTTGAAGCCCTACTGGTTGTAAAAGTCTCTCTATCTGTCTCCTGGTCACATGAGATTTCTCTCTCAAACTTTTCTTGAGCTTCCCTGTGCCATCCTGCCTATTATGGCCTGCAGTCAGCCCTCCTGCTATGGGCTCTGAGAGGTGTTGTGTCTTGGTGTGCTTAGAGGAAGTTCTGTATCTAATTTAAAAATCCTGCTCTGGAGTCTCCAGGGCTTTGGCCTAAGCATTGCTGCTTCCATCTCCAAGGCTGTGTCTAGACTACATCCCTATTTCGACAGAGGAATGTAAATTAGACACTTTGAAATTGCAAATAAATATCCCACGCTTCATTTGCATAATTGCGTAATAGCGCTCTTTTGAGAAAGCGCCAATTCGAAAGTAAAACTGCGGTCTAGATGCAGTTCTTTCGAAAATGACAAAATTTTTTTTGGAAAGATCCTGTATTCCTCAAAAAATGAGGCGTCTAGACCTCAGCTTTACTTTCAAAATGGCGCTTTTTCGAAAGAGCACCATTACACGATTATGCAAATGAAGCGCGGGATATTTAAATCCCCACTTCATTTGTAATTTCAAAGTGTCTAATTTACATCGCTCTGTCAAAAGAGGGATGTAGTCTAGACACAGTGTATGATACTTAGGCTGTGGAAACATGGCTGCCTCGGGACTTGAGCACCCAGAGGCTCCGGTAGTCCCTGAGCTGCAGCTTTAAAAAATCAATGGCACCCCATAGGGGATTTAGGAGCCTGTCTCCCTGTTTAAGCACCTGAATCCCTTTATAAAAAATCTGACCTAGCTTTTTCTCCGAATGATAATAAAGTCCCATCCACTAAGGCTAAAAATTAACTGTGGTGGAAGATGGTAAGGATGTGATAGAATAAAATGTGTATTATTTATTGATTACTTCAAATTTTAAAAATACAACTCTGTGCCCAGAAACATAGCTGCTAGTATTTCAGCTTGCCTGTTGTCATTTTGCATGACACCACGATTACATGATGTAATTCTGAGTGACAGCCATGGCACATATTCTTAAAGAATTTAATGGATTGTGGGTGTGATAAATACCCAGACTCATTCTACAGTCAGAACACTGTCAGTGAGAGAAGCGGTGAATAAAAATGGCTAGGGGAGTTTGCACTCAACTAGTCTCTGGAGTTCTATGAGAAATAAATTTTGTTACTCTTTATTTCTATCCATACCCAGTGCAAAAGCCAGGAACTACGTGCTTAACTGTAATTTAAATGTAGGTTAGGCTATCATTTTGTGCCTCTGCCTGTCTATTTGTGTCCAAACAAAAAAATAGCCAGTGCTGGAATCTAAAACCTGCTCATCACTGGGCAGCCATGACAATTACTGTATCACTTTTTTTTTTACAGATGACTAAATAGAGGCACAGAATGGACGAGTTACATCACCTAAATCAGTAACTAGAAATGGAAATAGAATCTAGAAGCCCTTTTTCCCATATAGCCTTTTATTCTAACCATTTTACGACATGGTTGCAGAAAATATATATTTCACACCATTTTGTATGAGAAATTCACTCCTGTTTGTGGATTGAAATCAAGGATCTTCCTACACGCTCTCATCTGAAGTAAACAGTTATGAACATTGATTCTCTCTAAGGTCTCTTGTCACTAGATAATGAGACCCTCTCATACTTCAGATCCAAATTTAACAAAATATTTAACCACAAACCAAAGCTGTTTCAGTCCAGATCAAATTCTTAGTAAACAATTGACCATGCAGCAGAAATACATATCCTGCATTGGATTTATCCCAAAGGGTTTAGCATACTTCCTCCTTCCCCCAGCTGCCCCTCCCAAACAGATTATCATCTCATTATTTTTCCAGAATGGAGTCTAAATATTTGTAAGGGTATGGTTTATATAACACTCTTATGCTTGGGAGGCGGGGGGCAGAGGTTTGACCTGTACATGAATGCCCCAGGGAATCGGGAAAGATGCAAGTAGCTTCCAATTCAAATATCTTCCATCATGCAGGGACCAGCCATTATTGTGATACCTGCAGTATCCTGCAACCAGGAGGTGGAAGAGGAAACTACTCTTACATGTGCCCAAAGCATTTAAGAATCAGAACTGAGACCTGCACACACACAAAATAAGATTTTTTAAATGTGAATTTTTAAATATGTCTTCCAATTTCTGAATTCCCTCAGCCTATCTGCAATCCATGTATGACACACAGACTATGTCTATATAGCGAGCTGAGGGTTTGATTTGTCAGTTGAAGGAGACACGGGAGCTAACTCAAGGCAGATTTACACTACGGGGTAAAGTTGACCTAAGTTATGCAATTCCAGCTAAGTGAATAAAGTAGCTGGATTTGATGTACCTTTTGGTGACTTATTGCAGTATCTACACTGCACTTGGCTGACAGGAGAAACTCTCCCTTTGACTTACCTATTCTGGTGGAATACTGGAGTTGATGGGAGCACATTTGGTGGTCAATTTAGTGGGTCTTCACTAGACCTGCTAAATTGACTCTTGGTGGATCAATTGCTTTGGTGTCAATCTACCAGTAGAGGAGATGTACCTTCAGATTGACCTACTGTGTGTGGGGGGGGGAGCGAGGGGGGGGAGAGAAGGAGGAAGGGGACAAGCTAGTCACTCCAAGTACATGCCTACTCCTTGGACAGATCTGTTTTCAGGTGCCTAATCACACACGCTGTCATGGCTACTCTTTATTTTTAGTGTGTTGGCTCAGTCAGAGCTAGAGTGGATATATCTATTTATACTGGAAATTACAACCCTGTCTCAAAGCATAGTCATAACCATAGTAAGGGACAGCCTCTGCCCTGAAGAGCTTGCAAGCTAGGGTAAAACATGGTGAAATATGGGATGTGGGAGCCATAACTGGGACTCCTCAAAATCAGATAATAAAGTCTAGCAGGCACCTATAAGATGAGGGCATTTTTAACTCTTGCTGATCTGGGCAGACTTCAAATGGGTGACCTACAGGTGAAATGCTCTTTTAGTTCATTACCAATGTGCTGAGACATCCAGTTCCCCATACGTGCTAATATTACACCTTTGAAAATGAAACTTGCCTTCTGGAAAGATAAGTTTATGAAATCAAGATTTGACTTCTTGGCATTGACATAGGCTGGGTATCCCACTCTTTGAATGCACAGGTTCAGCTCCAACACTTTGTTTCTGATCTCCAACACACGCACGCTCTTTGCCACACCCAGCTTTATAGGGAGAGCTCCCAATAACCAAATACAAATAATTTAAAAAACAGCACAACAACTCTTAGCATAGAATCCCAGTTTACCCTTAAGTACAACATTTTGTGATATGAAAGCATGCCAACAAGTACTCCGCATCCTTGCATTAATTTATATATTGATCTATCCACACCTGGCTCATCAACAGACGTTGGTTGACCTGTTAACTTTCCACAGCACATACTTTTTCTACATCCAGTATAGGAGCAACTAATGTGGGATAAGCATCCTCTGTGGAGCAGCCCAGATATGGATCCACAACCCACCCCCATTGCCAATGAGTTACACTAGTAGCTGTGAGTCAGCAGTGACAGGCTACGCATCAGGAGCCATGGTTTTTATTTATTTATGATTCCTGGAGTTGATTGGGGTGTAAAGTAAAACTGCGGTCTAGATGCAGTTCTTTCGAAAATGACAGGATTGGGGTGTATGCTTTGCAGACTGCATAGGTAAATGTAACAATCACCCTTGTTGGATCATTTGTTAAAAAAAAAAAGACTATTTCTTGAGCTAAAGAACCAGTTCTTGTAGGCTGGAACTATTAAAAGAGTTACACATTTTTATATGTGGTCTGCTTGAGAGAGACATGGAACCACCCTGTATTAGTGTCAATTGCACAAGCCCCTAATCGGACATGTTTATTTTGAAAGACTATACAGCACAGACATTGAGATTGGGCTCAGTTATATTAGACCAATGGATTCCAGTCCCAGCGCTGCTTTGTGAAAACTCTCAGTTCCCTTATCTGTGAATATGGTGAATCAGAACTTCCTCCAAGCTATGAAATCTGGGCTTAAAATAAGGGCTGTGACAGACACAGAAATATCAACAGTCATGATTTCTAATCAGTGGAAGAACTGGAACTAGCACATACCTGGCCTTGCTGCTTAGTGTGGCTTCTATGACACTGTTGGACAGCATGGAGGGGTCCCTCACGGCGCCTAAAAATCACATGAAGTTTGCAGTCTTTTACACTATCAAAAGAAGATTTGCATTCGGGGCCCAAGTCACATTACTTGCAGTGAATGCATGAAGTAGGCCACACTGTAGTGACTAGTCTGTCTTGCATATAAGAGAGTCGTAGTATCCCTAATGTCTGCCAGAAGCTGGGAATGGAAGACAGAGGTTGGGTCACTTGATAGTTACGTGTTCTGTTCATTCCCTCTGGAGCTCCTGGCATTGGCCACTGTCAGAAGACCAGATACAGGGCTAGATGGACTTAATATGACTGTTCTTATGTTCCTAGGGAACAACTGTTCTCATCCATGGACTACCTATCTTTTCACCTAAATTTCCTCACAGTTAATTATTTAATTAACTATTTCATTATTTGGGCTCCCACTGAGGGTACATCTACATTGACCATGGGAGGGTGATTGCAGCGTTGACCTGCATGCCCACACTAATGCTAACCAGGGGAGCCAACAGTCACGTTGGGCCTCTGGACAAGGTGAAGAGGGGCCCTGGCTTCATGCTCCGAGAAGGGGCAGGATTTCAGGTGGAAAGGGCAGGGCTAGGAGCAGCCAGTCCTGAGCCACCCAGAACAAGGTGCTCCACCCAGCCTTTAGGACCACCTGGAGTGCATGGCACATTGCTCTGGTGGTGATTTAAAGGGCCCACCCCGGGTGCTACAGCTGCCGTAGTAGCAGTGGCAGCAGCTAGTGGTTCTGGTCCCCTTTGAATCACCAGACACCCTTCTCAACTCCTCCCCCCATCAGTGGGCCTGACTTTAACCTAAGTAAGATAACTAAAAATATTAGTGAAGAAAAGGTGGAAAATATTCCACATGGGCCATATAAGCCTACTGAAGGTTGTGCTGCTAGCTCCCACTGAAGCCTGCGTAACTGTGTCTTTCTCTGCGATTATTGTTCACACATAGCAAGATTAAAGCTAGCACAGGTATATTTACCCAAGCTGCTATTGTACTTCCAATTGCTGTGTAGAGATACTGTGAAAAGGCTGTGCTGCTTACTGAAACAGAAATATACCTACTGCTGACATACTTAATAAAATACATGCTTTTGATTGAAGAGAACTTTTTTAGGGCAACTAAATCAAAAAAGATGCAGTGGACCTTTATAGCTATGGAATTAGATTGAGGGTATCTTGTTATTTCACACACTGTGGATGTAAGGACACAAAAACCTTCCATGATGTCAAATCATATAATATTCGACAGTGTGCATTGATAAATTAGGTTGTGCTGTATTGCATATGCACAAAAGGGCAAGTAAAGGATCTGCATACCACTTGGCATTTTCTGTTTATCTGAGTGCTTTAACTATACAAGCTCAATAATCACTTACCGGTTGCTTTTTATGGCATGTATATACAGATGTGTATATTTATATTAGTTTGCATTGTGTCGTTTCAATTTCTGATTATTGAAACCAATTTTATTAGGGTGTCATGGATTCCCTTTTATGTACCCTTTTATGTCTTCATAGCTGGCAGATGGAAGGTGTCTGTCTTCACCAGTGATATCCCATCTGCAGGAACCAGCTCACACGTTTATATTACATTGTATGGGGATTACAATAATTCAGGACCTATCTTTCTGTATGGAGAAGAAAGGGAATTGTTTCAGAAGGGCAATGAAGACATCTTTACTGTAAGTAATTAAATATTCCATATATTGTGTATTGTCCTTGGTGGCCTAGCAGATTACATAAAATGTAATGAAAAGGACAGTCAGTTTTTGCACAGTAGACCAGGAAACAAGTAATGCTACATTTAAACACAAAGCTAAACTGAATTATTTTTCTTAAATGCCAATTAAGTTCAATATAATTCATTATGAATCATATAATTACTGTGTATAAAACCAAATAATTAACTGCAAAGACTAAAGAAGCCAAATGTTCGGGTTCCTTTTTGAGACTTAAATCTGAAATGAAACAGTAGAGCTCAGATGGGAATTAGGTGGCTAACCACCTTTGAGAAGCAGGGCTTTAGTCTCTGCCTCAGTTCCCCATCTGTAAAACTGGAATAATGATCCTTCTTTATCATCCAGAGCTGATTAAAGACTGTGAGATGCACAAACAGTACAGGGATCATAGAAATACCTATGATGGCTATTTTAACACAAAAACATCAGCACAAAAACATAATACACATGAACTCCAAGAGTGTCTTGGAAACCCGGAGGAAAAAGAAAATGGCAATAGTACAATAGAAGCCAAATTATCAACAGAAAAGCAAATTTCATTTAACAGCAATGGATTCAGAAACAGTCTTATTGAGTTTAAAGAGCTTTTGAAGCACTGGAGGATGCCCCCAACAATGGTCCAGGGAGCAGGTAGATTAGGGTTGCTTATACAGAAGCAAACACAATTCCTCTTTCCTACCTTTGTTCTCCCCCCACCCCATTTCTCTCCTGTATCTGAGCCATTTGAACAACCTTTTTAATGCCCCTCTGGCCTAGTCTTGCCATAGGCTCTGTCTATTTGACAGGCATATCAGCAGAAGGGTAGCCAAGCATTTGCCTTTATGTAGCTCTGTGCAGGAAGTTCTTTTCCCAAAGCCCAGAGGAATTAGTATCCAGGGATTTTCTTCACATGCATTTCTGCAGTATAAGTGAATTCAGAAGATGCGCTCTTCAGGATGTTGTGCTGGGAATAAAGCACTTTCAATGAGTGAGCTAAATCACAGGAAAACTCATACCCCAGAGGTTGAAAGTCGTTCATTAGTAAGTTCCCAAAGGATGATCTTTCAGTTGATAAGAGCAC
Organism: Apalone spinifera; assembly: GCA_030068395.1. Classification (NCBI taxonomy): domain Eukaryota; kingdom Metazoa; phylum Chordata; order Testudines; family Trionychidae; genus Apalone; species Apalone spinifera. Next base: position 59,745,244 of record CM057846.1, on the reverse strand, counting down.
CCTTGTTCACACCTTGCTGTTTGGCAGACTAAGGGTATGTCTACACTACAAAGTTAATTCAAAATAACAGCTGTTATTTCGAATTAACTTCAATAGCGTCTACAGATGCAAACTGCTATTTCTATTTTAAATTGAAATAGCGGCGCGCTTATTTCGAATTTGGCAAACCTCATTCCACGAGGAATAACGCCAAATTCGAAATAGCTATTTCAAATTAAGTGCTGAACTATTTGTTCTTTGGCAGTTTTCTTTTAAGGAGCTAAATGCAATGTATCCATTTATTTCCTTTATAGATTGACATTGGAGACATAGGAGAGCTCTATAAAATACGCATAGGACACAATAACTCTGGAGCATCCCCCTCTTGGCACTGTGAAGAGGTGAGAACCCTGAGAGGGTGGTTTATATTCTTAAAAACAAGTGTTGTATCCAGCTGAGCGAAAGAATAATAAAAAATCCTGGGGGAAGTGTTTCAGTCAGATGCTGATGCTTTTATTGCGTCATTGAGAAAACCATTTATTGTGAGTTGTTCTTGAGGGGAGTTTATGGCAGCCCAAGAGCTGCATTGATAAGGTTTCAGTTTCAGTGGATCTAAGTACGTCCACTGAATATTTATGATCATTCTAAATGACAAATTATATATTGAGTATGTATGTGGTTTATAGGAAATGTTTTTATAGGCAATATCAGAAATCCTTTCATTCTGTTTCCAACCCTTGCTGAGGCAAGATGTGGCAAGTGGGCTCCGGGAGATAGGCCAGCTATCTGAGAGTATGGAGACCTGATTTCTATTCCCAGATTTGCCAGCCACCTACTGTGTTACCTTGAGCAAGTCACATCACCTTTTTGTGTCTGTTTCCTCATCTGCAAACTGAGGGTAGCAATGCTTAACTTCCTTAAGCACCTAGAGCTACAGATGAAAAGAGCGAATAATTACAATTCATGTTTGAGGGCAGATTCAGACATGGTATCAATGGTTGCAGTTCCGTTGGAGTAAATCTAGTTACTGTCTTGTACATGATGCCCATGTATGATCAGGATTCTTTGACCACATTTACCCAGTAACTGCATGCTATGTCCAGGTGGTTCCTTGGCTTCTCCCCTAGGAACAGGACATACTTTGCCCAGGGAATGGTGGGGGGAGGGGGAGAGGACCTCAGCTCTGAATCCATTGAAAGGGGCAGGGTATTGGGCAGAAGGGGCGGCACTAGGGGTAACCAGCCCTCAGCACCACCTGCACTGTACCACACATGCCCCACCCAGTCTGCGTGCCACATAGCAGCAATTTAAAGGCCTGGGGCAACTGACTGGACCCCAGGGCAACTGTCTCCTTTGTCTCCTCCCCTAGTTGTTGGCTCTGCCTAGGAATTAAGGGATACCTCAGTAGCTGACAGAGTACAAGTGTTTCCCAGCTCCTGTTGGCTTTTGGACAGCGTGACATTTCCTGTATGCCAGGAGACTCTTTAAGGATTGCATAAGGCAGGAGCTCAGAATGGAGGAGAGCAACCACTTCATGCCCCCCATTAAAACACTAGAAAAGGCTGGAGGGGCAAGCCACCAGCCCTCCTTAAACTAATTTTTTGAAGGGCTGGTGTTAGAAGAGGGGGGCAGCTGCCATCCATGTTAGGGTTAGTGATATACTTATCAATTTGAGTCTCATATAATCTGACCCCTGAGTGAACCTACAGGTGTTGGCCCTCCATCAGCCTCTGTGAACAGAATACACAGTCTGCTTTCTGTGTAGTGCATCTATTTAAAATGAGAGACTAAAGAAACCAGGCCAAAAACAAAAAAAGGTATTTGGGCTCTTTCTTTCCTCCTCATCTTGCCTCTGTATATTCAAGCTGGTAGATCTTAATTAAAATCAATGGCATGTCCGTGTACTCTGTTGATTCTTGCCTTGCAGTGTGTTTTGTCTATTTACCTGGTTTCACCTTAAATGAAAACAGCTGGATCAAAACCTCAGCTCACCACGGCTTTTAGGAAGCAGTCCATCAGTGAGGGCTCAATCATTCTATCTGCTGTGCAGCTTTGTAGCCCAGAATACTCAGAGTACAAAACACTCTGGCTGCGTCTACAGTGGCGCGCTTTTGTGCCAAAGCTATGCAAATGAGGCTTAGCGTTAGAATATCGCTGAGCCTCATTTGCATAGCTAATGATCTGCCATTTTCGCGGAACAGGCTCTTGTGCAAGACGGGGATGTCTACACCGATTATTTTCAGGCATAAGGGCTTTGCGCAAAAGGGTTTTTCTTGCGCAAGACGGGGCAGTGTAGACAGCCCCATCTTGTGCAAGGGCCTGTTCTGCGAAAATGGCGGATCATTAGCTATGCAAATGAGGCTCGATGATATTCTAACGCTAAGCCTCATTTGCATACCTTTGGCGCAAAAGCGCGCCAGTGTAGACGTAGCCGCTGACTGTTTCACCCATGGCTCTTTCCCTCATAGGACTCTATATTAGAAGCTGCATAGGTGAGTAGCATAGGGCTACCTATGTCATTCCTGCATCACTTCTGCACTGGGGCTATTCCCTTGGGGGTCTTCAAATGAGGTGCAAATTGGCCAAAGCAATTCCTGTGATGGTTGAAATGACAAAGTGTGATTAGCCTAAGCCCTCATTTTGCAGTACTGTCTGCTAGCACAGAACCCTGCAGTTATGTGGCGCTCAAGAGACATGAGCAGGAGTTAGCCCAAGCTGAGAAGCCTGTCCTAGCAGAGCTGAGTTTGCATTGGAGTGTAGGTGACTTAAACAAATGATAATTGTCATTGCTCTTGTAGGTGCAATTGCAGAACCTTTTCTCAGGAGAACAGTTTGCTCTCCCTACCCACCGATGGCTGGCTCAGGACAAAGATGATGGTGAAATCTGCCGGGAGCTTGCTGTTTTGCGACGGGGCCAGCCTGTTATTCCATGTAGGTGAAATGGCACATCAGGCAACTCAAGTCACAAACTGCTATCTGTAGAATTCAATTGATTATTTTTCATTGGTTACTCATTATTGTTTGGCAGCAGCAATGCTTTTTTCTCTCTTGTCTTTTCCCTTGTGAGAGGATGGGCACATGCAGCCCCTAAGCTTGAAGTGTAACAGGGTGGTGACCTGCAATGTCTTTGATCAAATATCCTGAATTTCATAAGTCCTTTAAACTTAGGGTCATCTCACTGAGGTTTTACAGATTTAAGCAGCCCTGTTTACTCTGCACCTGGAAACACAAACTGCAGTGAATAAAACTGAGATTTTTTTGTTTGTCTTTTTACTTATCAAGAAGATCAGGAAACAAAAAAAATATATAACTATCATGATGCCATCATGTACAAACCCCAAATGCTCCTGGGGATATGATGGGAACTGCAGTTTTGAAAAGGTCATGTGTATTTGAATAATATAATTGACATTTTCTTTCCTTTTCTGTTATCCTTTTCTGTGTGTTATAAAGACCACACTTATACAGAGCAGTTTAAAGCTAAATAATACTTTGAAATGTTCACAAATTTAAGTGGATCTGTGCTGACTCCAGATTTAAATTGGGGGAGTGAAAGATGGGTGAAACAGAGGACATCCCAAAGGTGGCATGTCGAGGGAGGTGGTGCACTGGGAAATACATAGGCTGGGCATAGATGACTGGATAATACAGAGCTATGGCTGAGCTAAGGTAAGGAAGGAGGCAGAGGGACATAACAAAAAGGCATAGGCGGTGTCTAGACTGGAAAGTTTTTCCGCAAAATCAGCCGCTTTTGTGCAAAAACTTGCCAGCTGTCTATACTGGCCGCTTGAATTTCCGCAAAAGGACTGACTTTCTACTGTATGAAATCAGTGCTTTTTGCGGAAATACTATGCTGCTGCCGTTCGGCCAAAAGTCCCTTTTGCGCAAAACTTTTGTGCAAAAGGGCCAGTGTAGACAGCTGAGATTTGGTTTGCGCAAAAAAGCCCCGATGGCTAAAACGGCGATCTGGGCTTTCTTGCGCAAAAGCACGTCTAGACTGGCACGGACGCTTTTCCACAAAAAGTGCTTTTGCGCAAAAGTGTCCGTGCCAATCTAGATGCTCTTTTCCGCAAATACTTTTAACGGAAAAACTTTTCCGTTAAAAGCATTTGCGGAAAATCATGCCAGTCTAGACGTAACCATGTAGTGTGGGATCCTCACATAATAATTAATCTTAATTAGATCTGCCCTTCAGGGGAAAGACAAATTATTTGTCCCTTTGCCCCCACAAAATACAGCTACATAGCTGGTAGCTATAATTTGTCAGGGAGTACTATGTAGAAAGGCTAGCCAGTATGAACCACAGTGCTCCAGAGCACGAGGATTCAGAGCAGGCATGATTATGGTCCTATCTCCATACATTAGATGCTTGCTGCTTAGAAACACCAAAAGGCCTGCTGGCTAAACCCATAAAATAGGTATGACCATTGCTGCTTGTTAAATCCTTCTCCCCAATGGCATAGAGACACTGTGCTTGCTCGTTCGTCTAACAGACATGCTGTAGTTCAAAAAGGAATTAATTTAGGAAGGTCCTATGGCCTTTGTTATACAAGAGGTCAGACTAGATGGTCAGAGTGATCCCTTCTGGCCTTATAATTTACTACACAGAGATGTCTTTGGGACCCCTACTTAGACTGTACACTCCTACCTCCATACCAATATTGTTAGAAGCAATGGAACATACAAGCAAAGTAATCACGATGGCAATAGTGTTATTTTAATTTCATTGTTAAATCAAACAGACTAAATTCCTTTTGCCCATGACTCAGCCCTCTTATCTTCCTTCCTAATCCCAGCAAATCCAAGCTTCGATTCCATGATCCTAACCCTTTCCTTCATATAGATAAGCAGTTCATCCAGGAATCAATTAAATGATAAATATTTTGTTTGTCCAATAGTCTTTATCCTGTTATGCCTTGAAGCCTAGCAGCACACCTAAAATACCATCTTGTGCTGAATCTTATGGTTGGCAATTTCTCCTTCTCAAATCAGAGAGCGTAAAGAGCTTCTAAACACTTCTGTCAACCACAGCAAAAGAGAAGTCATGCTGAACGCTTTTTGGGTTTCTGCTTTCACTAAAAAACTGAAAGGCTGGTCCCCTCTCTTCTTACCAGTGTTCAGTGAAGAGATAGCATAGCTTTTCTCTTCTGAGAAGCTGATTTGGTAAACCAAAGAAATAAAGAGAATTGGACTCTGTATGAAAGTGAGAGGGTCAAGAGCCACTCTTCAACCTGATACTCTGAATAAAAACTGGCACTAGCTGTTGCAATGGCTTTTTGTAATCACTCCAAAAAAAATGTATTACTTACATAAAACCCAAGAGACTTTATGGGCCTGAGTTCCAAGAAGAGCTGAGCACCTTCAGTTATCATTGCCTTCACTCAGACTTGTGAATGCTCAGCATCTCTGAAACTCAGGTACTATTTTAATCTTATCTTTACTGTACTTCACTTACATTATCAGCCAAGCTGGTTAGCACCACTTATACTTAAGATTGCCTGACACTTTTTGTTATAACACCATGATTCACAATCTCCTTTGCAGATTCCCTGCTGCACAGGGGAAGGAGGTCAGGTTAACACCTGCAGTAGTATGTGCTACCTGAGATACTTCCTCCATTCCCACCATTACTTGTGAGAGGTGGGGACAATGTAGTGACGGTGGAGCTGCCTTACCTAGATCCCTGCCCGCTCTGCTGCCTAAGAGTGCCTTTATACAGCCTTACTCCCTAGCACTGCTGGGTCACAAAGTGTGCCTAAATGGGACTGAGACCAACAGAATCTTCATTCCCCTCATATATCTGATTTTGGCCTCCATGGCTGAGAGAGCAGTGGCAAGAGAGGAAAACCATATCTGATTCTCTCCTCTTCCTCTGGTTCCCGAACTAACGCAACTGTTACTCAGGCCGACCTGAGGTAACGAAGTCCCATTGGGCTTGAAGGGTGCCAGAACAGCTTGGGAAAGGAGGCTTTCCTATCCCATTTTTATGTTTGGAATGAAGAGAAAGCAGATTCCCCCTCCCCCACACGTCTCCCATAAACATGTTTCAGTGGTTTCTGTTCAGAAGCAGAAGGGCATGGATGCTATTGTACTTCAACAGTAACAAAATCTTCCATGTCTCTCACAAACCCTGCAGGTCAATTTTCTGCCCCCTGCACCGAGGAGGCAAACAGCATCAACATACCTGTTAGAACCAGCACTCGCTGCGCGGGGGGCAGGGAGAGGCAGAGGGGAATAATTATTTGTTGCTTATATTGTAGTAACACCTTAGGCTGTGTCTACACTGTAAAGAAAACCTACCGGGCTGCAGAGCCTGCATCAATTGAGCTCCAGGGCTCATGCTGTGGGGCTAAAAAGAGCCACATAGATGTTCAGGCTCAGCAGGCTGGGGTATAGGCTCCAAAACACAGAGGGTGCAGCCTGAGCCAAGCAGTTACACTGCTGTTTTTAGCCTAAGCCCCAAGTCAAATGACATGGGCTCTGAGACTTGGAGCCTCTTTATTGCAGTGTGGACAAATGCTTAGACCCTGTTGTGTTGGGAGATGTACAAACAGAGAGTCCCAATTCAGAAGAGCTTACAGTCTGCAAATGGCAAAAGCAGCATGCATCTTTTGAAATGGGATTAGAGGGACTGTGGCAGAATGTTCACATTCACATATGTATGCAGCACATGCTTGCACAAACACCTACGCTAGTATCTTCATCTAAAGCTCTGGCACTTCTTTGGCCCTAACAGGAATTGGAGCAATGATTGTTTTAAATTAAAATACTCTCAGTCATAAGCTAGCAACTGCCCAAAGCCCATAGAAAATGTCCTTGATCCAAACAAAAAACAAAGAAGGGAAGATGGCAGTGTCTAGAGGATAGAGTTAAGTCTATTTTGCATACCCGAAGAATGTAATTCTGTAGTTTTCTATTTAATCTTAATTTTGAATTATGTGTTTTTAATGTCTCTCGCTTTTTTTCTTCAGGTTTACAACTGTATAAATGTAATCCATAAGTTACTGTTCCCAATATTAACTATAGTTTAACATTGTTTTGACTTGGAGTTTTATTTTTGTCATATTACATATTTTGTATTAAACACTCAAATGTTACATTTTCCATTTATAGCCCTTTCCTTTCCTTCCCTTCCCAAAATTTACAAAGTGATTAAAAAAGATTCCCGATCAAATGAAAAAAAGAAATAATTGACTACTGTTATTGCAAGAAGCACTGAACTACTAAGGCAATGAAGCATTCTTTGATGCTGTAAAGTGGAGACACTGGTGCCAGAATTTATTTTTTAACCAATGCTTTTAAAGGGTTGATGGCTGCTGTCTGGCATATTTGTGGTCTGACTGCTTATGTTGATGCTGATCTTGGATTTGCTTTGTTTACTTTTCTGTTTTATAATGACTAGAAGTGGTGCTGTAGGACAAAGATATATTGTGCATTTAGAGCTGATCTTCAATTTGCATTTGCCACTGGGAAGACCAGCCTGGAATAAACAGCATACATACAAAATCAGAACAAATTTGGATATCATTTTACTTAATATTAAATTGAATTTTTAATTAACTGAAAAGTATATGGTAGCGGATCCTTGATACAGATGTATTTATACAGCATAGTCACTCTGCTTTACAAAGCAGGATATAGCTATAACTAGAATAGTGTTTGTAATGTTAAAAACTTGCCTTCTTTTAATGTCAGTGACTGTGTATGAGGTGCATGTGATAACAGGAGAGCTGTGGAATGCGGGAACGGAAGCTGATGTTTATATTTGCATCCACGGGGAAGAAGGTGATACAGGCTCCAGGCAGCTACTTAAGTCAAAGAATCCTAGGAAATTTCTAAAAGGACAAGTGAGTGACAAGAAACAAAGGTGCTGATCCATTTGTCTGTCCATTCTAGCTCTTTACCTGTTACAGGCCAAGGTGGGAGTTTTCCTAGCAAAGATCCTGAGTACACTGCAAAGTTCATAGAAAATCTGCACAATTAAACCAAACTTATTTTTAAACATTTCCATTGATATTTTTGGGGGAAATTATAATACATAATTATTGTAAAGGTAAAGTGTACACTGTTCTTTAAAGTTCTTAATTATTTAAAGAATATATATGGAGAGAAGAAATAACTTCAATAAAATACAGATTTTATTATATTCTGTTACATTACAATATGCAATTGTTTTGTTTACTAAACTTTGGTCTTTCACCTCACTCTAGTAATTGTAGTGTTTTGAATTGGACCATACACACCAACATAGTGATCAGGATTAGTTCGTTAATTATAATAATTGTTCCTAGAAACGGGTTTTGCTTGTCTGCTTTAACATCAGTATACATTATTTCATAGAGCATATTGGGATGCCTGTACTTCATAGAAGAGTTGTATAGGTTTTATATAGTAGGTTTTATGGGGCCCGTGGCATAGGGAGTTCTTGGTTTTGAGATCTAATTGTACTTTTGTTGGGTCGTTTGCAGACTGATATCTTTCAACTTGAAGCTGTGCACCTTGGAAATTTGTACAAGATTATTATAGGACACAATGGACTTGGATCAGGTCAGAAATTGCTACATATAGTAATTAAATACTGAGCACAGATTTCAGTGAAATTAGAGTAGATATCTGTAAAATGTTCATATGAAATACCCTGACCAAGTTATTTTATGGGGGGAGGTAAAAGAATACCAGCCATTAAAATGAAAAGGTCACATTTTGGTACCATCACAAATTCCAAATAATCTTCCTTAACCTTCTATTATAATCCAAATAATCGTATTAAAAAGTTACTTCAAAAAGGAGTACCGAACATTCTAGTTCTGTCATTCCCCTTTGAAACACTGCATTTGTTTGTCTCTTCTTCACTTTGAATATTTCATTGTACGGTCTATACACTATAAGTCTACCAGAGGTGGGTTATTGCTGTAAATGAAATATATTAGCAATATTATTATATGAATTGCAGCAGTTCCTGAAAAGTTCCAAGCAGGGATTTGGGGTGCATTGTGCTTGGCATTGTACACACAGTTAATGGAAATATGGGTTATGAACAAAATTGCCTGTGATCACAAGACTTGGATATATTTGACCCTTGCATATCAAACTCTGTAGTTTGATTAATGCCAGACGGTCCGGGCCACAATGTTATGTAGAGATGTCAATTTATTCTGTCTTGATATTTTAGACACAGGCAGAAATACAGTTAAACTTCCCTTCTCTCCTGCCTCCCCTCATCCCTCTAATGTGTACAAGACATCACTCATTGCTAGATCATCCCACATAATCTACTTGCAGAGAACATCCCAACCCTCTCCATGTGGAAGGGGAGAAGAGGCACTTCTGTACACATACCCAGTGTCTCTCATTCATTGGCCTTGCACATATGCCTCTTGCTTGGAACTGTGCAAGTAGAGAGCATAGTGACCTTTTAAGAGAGGCGTGGTAGAGCAGGTTAGATGAGACGTCTCTTTCCATAGTACTATTCCCGCTTTGCTTTCAGATTTTTTTCACATGGAAACCAAGGAAAGTCATGATTGGGAGCTGTGATGTTTGCTCTGCCTCCCTTTGATGGCTTCTGCTAAATTGCTGTGAAAGAACCCAATTAATGATTAAATAGCTATTATTGAACCAGGCTGTCAACTGGAAGGGAGACCAGCAGTGAGTAGCCTCCGCCCCAGCAATTCCTTTTCCCAAGTATAAATCCCTAAGAATCACAGGGTTAGAATGGAAAATGGCTCAAGAGAAACCCTCCATGGGGGAAAATTCTTGAGTTTCCCAGTCCTCCAAACAACCTCCTCTAGGTTTTTCAGGGACAGTATTTAATATGCAACCCCATCTTTAGAGACTACACCATTATTATGATGATTATGATTATGAATTTTTGTATCTATTTGTATTACAGTGATGCTTAGAAACCCTAGACTAACTCAGGGTCTCATTGTGCTAAGCCCAGTACAAAATCATATTGAGACATTGTCAGCTTTGGAAAGTTTGCAGTCTAAGTAGACAGGCTGGACAAATGAGTGGGAGACACAGGAAATGTCTGCTGTCTTGCAGTCCATATCTGCTTTTATTGGAAGCACTTCCTCTAAGCAATTAAATGTTTTAATTAATATTTGGATGATTGCTCATAACAGGGTTGACTGTACCTTAACATCCCCATTTTTGCAAGAACTCCATTTTCATCCGTTCTTCCTTTGCATGAGCAGAAGGTCTGTGTAGTGGAGTTCAGCAATGATGAAACAGCAACGTGCCAAGATCAGGAGCATCAAACAATCAATTTTCTTCACTCTGCTTTGTGCCAGTTAATACAGTTCCTTAGTGTTGCTGCCAGCATGAGCCTCACAGTTTGGTTAATGATTAAACGATCAGCTTCCTGGGCTTCTAAAATATTCTGTGGAACTCCACTGTCTTTCACAGTGTGTACTCCTCAAGTGAATATTTTGCTCCATTTAATGCCATGGACTTGCAGGGAATGGATAATGTCTTTGCTAGCAATGCTAATTAATGTTTTAAAAGTTGTATCTAAACCATGAATACACTCAGCTAAGTCTCAGAAAATGTCTTCTCAACTACAGAAATTAATTGCTTTGAATGAGAGGGGCAAGGAGCCATGCTAGTCTGTAACAATCTACTTTTAACACCTCTGGTGCTTCTAGAATATGGGACAATAAACAGAGAGGTTTTAAAGTGACTCTTTCTTTCCTCACAATAGATAGTACTGCGGTGAGGAGCTCTGCCCACCTAAGGGTAGTGGTGCCTGGTGTGGCCCTCTTAGTTTTTGGGAGGTTTGGTATTCAAAGACCTAGGAGATATTGGTCAAGAGCAAGTTGTCCTTGGTCTAAGTAGTGTTTGGGGAGGAAATCCTGTTACTGTTTTCTTAAGTGCCCAGAACCAGGAGCCTAGAGCAGTGGGGAGCAAAGTTCCTCTTCCTCTAAAACTCATCCGAGTTGGCTGGAAAAAGGGGAACAGCATATATGCTTCCTCCCCCCTTAATAAACAGGAGACGGCTGCCTGCTGACCCCAAGCACTAATTGGGGAAAAGGGTCTAGCCGAAGGAGAAGCTGGCTAACGACTTGTAGGACCTGTTATAATCCCAGTTCCATACCAGAGTTGGGTTGGGGACTCTGTCTTGAAGGACTGGCAGTTTGAATTACAACCGAGCTCCAAGAAGGGGTCTGGGGTGGGAAGGCTCCTGCACAGGGGCAAGAAAAATCTGCCAGGACAGTTATATGGATACAGAAAGCATAAGAACTTGAGTGACTAAAATGGTGAGTTACACTGGGTAGAAAGAATTAATAAACCAGACTCTGTAGGAAGAGACTATAAGATTTGACCTAATCTGAACTGGGTAATTGATGGCAAGAGTTGGAAGCTCACAAGGGGTTGCTCTGAAGGTGATCAGCCCATGACAAGGACCCTACTGCAGTTACAGGATGATGATGAGTATGGCTGTATCAGGGAGTGCCTCCTGGCACAGTGCTGATGTCATCTTTAATTGTGTTTGAAGTTACTGGGTCTGATTGTGATCTTACTTCAACTGGGTTGACATTGATGGGGCTCTGTGAATTCAGTGCATTTACCCTGGACATAAGATGGAATAGTTTAAATGGGAATCTGGCAAAGTGTGTGGGGGGAGGGAGGGTGGAGGGGGTGTGTGTGTGAGAGAGAGAGAGACCATGTATGTATGTACATACAGGCACAGAGTAAGTTTTAATTTTAGGATGTGCTTTGTTTTTAATTGATCCTTAGGAAATGGATGGTTTCTGGAGAAGATTGTAGTCAAGGATCCTGTCACAGATATGGATTATTATTTTCTGTGTCACAGGTTGGTGGTGTTTTTAAATGAGTTATGAATAATAACTAGTTGATTGTGATTTCTTCACTCAGAGGTAATTCTGGGAGGTGCTTGTCCCCTGAGATTTGAATTGAGATGACCAACTCCTTTTACAACCATATAAGGGTAACAATATCTGATCACTTCAGACCTGGGATACACTTCACCATTGACTGAGCATTGAAAAGTTCTGTATTAGGCATCTCCAGCCCACACCTGCTAAAACCTTCAGGAGCTGCTGACTGGCACATTCCTCTCATCCAACACTTTGGATCTGACATCAGCTGCTCTGTTCTGCTATCCAAGGCAACACTTTTTGGTTGACTGGATTGTTCTCTCTCTAAGGATAATTCTGCACCACTGATGACATCAGTGGTAGCTTTGCCATTTCCTTCAATAAACTGAGGATCAGACTTTTGGTTCTCAAGATATTGCCATCACTGATGTCTCTGAGCGGCTGGTCCTTTCCCTGTCCACCTATCACTGAGCAGCAGCAGAGCTGGAAGCAATCCCAATTTCCCTGCTGCTGTTCCTATGTCCTCTTCCACTGTGAATCTGCAACTCCTTTGCTCAGGTCTCATTAAATCACAAATGGCTTATGGAAAGCGATAATAAAAATCAGTACAAATATTAAGAATTGGCAAAGTCCAGTCACGTAGGAATCCAGCTACAGCTTGCCAATGGCATTGGCGGCGGTGTCCTTCTTTCATTTCTACCAGTGAATAAATAAGGGCTCAAGACAGCTTTGAGTGATTGATGTGCATCCTGAAATTGATTTATGTGTGCATGTGGGCTTTCTGCCCATCTGATATAGCACTGCATCTTTGCGTGACCTAATTCTGATTCAGTACTGTAAGTGAGATGAACTGCTACAGAGGGAGCTTGAAATACAATGCTAGTTTAATAAATAATTCAGGGCCGGTTCAAATCTGTTTGGCACCAAAAAAAATCCTGTGTGGGGTGTTAGGACCTGATGCACCTCTCACTGACTTCACTTTTACAGTGGTTCAGCGCCTTTGATTTTAATTGAGTGAGCTCTACTTTATGCAGCATAAGTGAGAAGAGACTAGAACTTTTTTATTATTATTTTCAATGGCATTGTTCGTACCTGGATTGGATGGGGTTGGCAGGACGGTGTAGCCTGCAATAAATTTGCTTCATGAGAGGTAATTTTAGGGGTCTGTACAGCTTAGCTCACTGCAGTGGCCTTTTCAGAGCAGAGAGGGTGGACAGTGGATCTGCTACTATTGATCCCTAACTTCGGATTGCTAGTTGAGATCCCCACATAATCAGGCTGGCTTAGGCTTTTAGACCTTGACCGAGAAAAGCACATAAGCACACATATAACCTTAAAAAACTGAGCAGTCCCACTGAAGTCAATGGGAACTCTCTCCTGCTTAAAGTTAAGCATATGCTTAAGTGCTTTGCTGGGTCAGGGCCTCAGTGTACAAAATATTAAAATGCAATGTGTAAACATTGTGTCAAATATTGCTGGCTTTGAGATCAAAACTACAGAATCATAATGAGCTCTGTGTTTCTTCAAAGGTGGCTAGATCAAGGGGAAGAAGATGGTAAAATTGTAAGAGAACTAAACCTTGCTGATACCACCAACTTCTCCGCGGGTAAGCCTAAAACAATGCAGATGAGAGTGCATTGTCTCTGTGGCTGTGCCAAAGAAAGACCAGCCACTGTATAAACTGATCACATTCTCTCTATCTCTGCAGGGCAAGAACTGGAACTCAAGAAAGCGGAAAATGTAAAGACTTTTTCTTTTTTTAAAAATTGATTTGACAGTATACAACAGGGGTGAAGAACCTTTTTTTGGGTTGTGGGCTGCTGACCCATAGAAAAATCAGTTGGGTGCCACACACAAGTGAGAAGCAAGTGGACTGGAGGCTCCTGATTGAGAAGTAAAAAGGAAGACACTCCTCACATTTCCCTTGCACACCAGAGCCTAGAGGGCCCAGCCTATTAGATTTTGTGTGCTCCATCCCTGAGGTGGGCCAGTGGGGGCTGGGAGGTGCTGGAGCACCAGCACGGGCTCCCCAGTGCGGGCAGGAGGAACCCTGAGCCTCTTGGGCCAAATCCAGGCAAGCTAGGGACCACATCCAGCCCCCTAGGCCTGAGATTTGCCATCCCTAGTACACAATGTCTTTTTTAGGGAAAATCAGGTCACTATTTTTTTCTGTATGTAAAGTTTTCTTCCTGTATCTTTTCACAAGGCTAATTTCTTCCTTCTTTTAAAAATATAACTAGTGGGCTGATGAAGGATGGAAGTTTCAGAAAGGCAACACTCTTCAGTTCTACAGCAGGCTCACCCGTGGTTTCATGCGCCTCAGTCCAGATGGCACCGTTGATGCACTTGGTGACAAGAAGGACAAATATGGTAAAATATTTGTCAGGTGGGGATGTGTGGGTGAACAGCATGAGGAAGGAAGGCATCGTCAGATCATTGTGGGTTTCATGTATATGATACAAAATTAATTCTCACAGGAGAAGAGGATGACAGTCATGAATGTTCTTACTCCTGGAATCGTGAAAACTATTAATGGCAAAAGCCATGTGGTTTTGTTGTAAAAGAACATCTCACTGTGACTTCCCTCTGGGAAATAGAATGTAGTTCTCATGTGCCGGATTAGTAATCCAGGAAGCGAACCTCCATGGTAAGGGTAAATCCCCCTTGAACAACTGAGGCAGATACTGTCCCAGTCCCCAGCTCCAAATGTGTCTTCCTCTCTACCAGTATCACCTCCATCTTATCTGACTCAGCTTCAACCAACTCATTCCTGTTCAAGCCCCAGATCTCTGACAAAATAGAGAAAGTTCTGTGGCAAGAGGGCTTGAGAATCTGAGGCTCAGAGCTTTTCATCTACATTATGCCAGTGTCACCCAAAGTGTCTCAGGTCTTTCCCAAGAGGCCTCACCTACACTATGAATAGAAGGGCTGACAGAACAGAACCTTAAAGAGCATACAGCAGATTCCCAGCAATTACCTGCAGGATGTCTCTGAGAAATTGGGGCAGAAACCCCTCTCCCCCCCAAATGAATAACTCCTCAAGTAATCCTCTCTACGCAGGACAGTGCACAGGCAGATCAATAAAATCTGATAGGCATGGAATATGGGTTTCATTTTATTTTTGTAAACATCCTCTGCTAGTTATCATGGCTGCTCTTGTAGTAAAATTATTCAATGACTCAGAATGCTGAATTAGTCAAATTTCTAAGTGTTGCCTTAAATTTCAGAGCATTCTAAATGCCGAAAAGCCATTACCCATCAACCTGGAAATCCCCAACTGAGCTTCATTCTATGATTACAGACTTTGAACAACTGGGTAAATCTCCCAAGCTAACCTCTTTACATGAACCAAGTCTCTTAATCTGCACTGAGGCAATAAGCAAATCTATTCAATTTTTAAAACAATGGCTTTGACTGATGGATTATGTTTGATTCAATTCCACATGATACCACAGCGTACGTAATTGCTGTGCATGCGGAATCCAAATGTACACTACTGTTTCTTTCACTGCAACTGCTGTATCTGCGTACACTTTCCATTGTGCTTATATGTGTACTTCCGTATGGAAGTTTTTAAACATTTAGACACATTAAATTTATAGCATCTTCCTTCCATTTAATTCTTCTACTTTTCAATGAGTAGTATTCTCGGTCAGTGTGTAATCATGCAGGTACCACAACTGCACACACAGTTACTGCAAATGGCCCTGTAAATGAAGTACTCAAGTGGCATAATTGTGATGTGAAATGAAGCTATGTATCTGCATATGCTTCTTGGTATGAAGAACCCATCTCTACCCTCACACATTCCTTTCAAATGTTGGTGGGACCAAACAGAAAAATGTATTAGTAACTTGGGACCATCTCCTCAAATCACGTAAATCAGGGTAGCGCCAGTGCTTTTGATGGAGTAATGGCAATTTACATCAGTTGAGGATTTGGCTCATGGATTGTTAATGTTCCAGGATATTTTATCCCTAACTGGAAGCAGGTAGAGCAGTGCCATTGTTGTTGTTATATTTTGAGCTGTGGTTTTGATTCTGGCATGTAAGAACACTGCCAGAATGCAAGATGCCCTCATGCATAAGATGATCACCGTGAATTTAGTTGATGTAGTTAAAACAATTGTTTAACCAGGCAAACAGTGAATATAGCCTTGCTTCATGGAATGAATATACGTACTTTTTAACTACTAAACAGCAGGTTGCATCGGGTCTGTTTTATTATGAATTAAACAAAATTAGTCAATAGATAAAAATCTCCGGGCCAGATTCTACCACTCTGAATAGCAACTTGCACTGCCAGTGGGCCCATCACAGTGATAGAAAAGGCCTCT
Organism: Apalone spinifera; assembly: GCA_030068395.1. Lineage (NCBI taxonomy): Eukaryota > Metazoa > Chordata > Testudines > Trionychidae > Apalone > Apalone spinifera. The sequence goes on along the minus strand of CM057846.1, from coordinate 59,729,089 downwards.
GGGAGAGAAGTGGCACAGTGGAATTATACCAGTTTAACTCAGTGTATTTATTACTCTCAGTGGGAGTTGTATGCATTTAGGGAGAGTACAATGTTATTTATGTGTTTATTTGTAAAGTGGCAGTGCCTAGGAGCCCCAGTTAGGGATTAAGTCTTCACAGAGTAAAAGCATTAAACACTGTGCTCTAAGGAGCACAGCACAGAACTCTCAGCCCAGGAAGGAGGGGATACAGAGGCAATCGCCTAGCACCCACCCAGTCGTGGGCTGCTCCAGAGATGAGAGAGGTCTTGAAATAACGGGGTCCTGAGCCCTGTTTGAGTTATAACAACCTCCCTAGGAGCCACAGTGACTATGGTTGCCAGATGGTTTTAAAAAAAAATACTGGACAAAAATTTGATAAAAATTTATCGAGCCCCCCAAAAAAAAAATTAAAAAAAAAAAGCACCTGGGAGTAACCATGGAGACCTGGAAACGGGGAGGAGGAGATTCGGGAGGTTGGGCCGAAATGAGAGGCTGTGGCCCCTTTAATTGCCACCTGTCCCGAGCAGGCTTCCATTGGGTGCCAAACTGGGCCCAGGAAAAGCAGAGGAACTTACTTACTTAGAAACTACTGGACATTTATATGTCTGGTATTTTCTCAATTTGTTTACCGGTCACAAAGTCCAGATACTGGACTGTCCGGTTCAATACCGGACACCTGACAACCCTAACAGTGATGCCTGGAATCTCAGTAGTGCTGTGTGCTGCACCCTGCCTCAGACACACCTTTCGCCCCAGCGCGTGCTGGGAATTGCCTTCCATATTGCCTGTGCTACATAAATCCTTCCCTTACATATACGGGTCTAGAGATGCTCCAGCCCTATTACCAGGTTCACAGATGCCAGAACTGGGATGAGAATTTCTCCCTAAATATATAATGAGAGACAACAGGGAGCTATTTTGTGTTCTCCTATTGGCAAGGTTATTGTTGTAAGCGTAATAAATAAACAACTGTCACAGCCAATGCAATAACCATTGTCAAGGGTTTTGGAGGCATCAAGGAAGAGGTTAATCTGAAGAATATGGAAATTCAGAGCCATGCTACAAAATTTGTTTTTACGAATAATAAATAAAAATCTATCTCTATCGATCTTCAGATTTTATACTGCTGCACTTCACTGTATTATCTGTGTGTCTTCCACATAAAATCAATTAGTCATAGAGAGGCCGCCAGTAAATTTCATGGTGTCCCTGGGCTTCCTTTTTGGAGTATTGGAATATGGTAATTATTTTGTTTTGATATGTTACAGGTAATAAATCTACTTTTCCCAAGAGATGTTTGCTGTTTGCTGATAGCTGTGAGGCAGTGAGCCTTGAATTTATGAGGTTCCCCAAATGAATAGGGAGGAGGTCTGTGGATCAGATCAAATTTTGCCTCCACTCTAATGACTGTTTATTTTAAATTCAGCCTTTTCCCTGTTACATAATGTCATTGCAAGATCAGAAGTCACTTGTAGGTATTAGATGTAAAAATCAGTTTGAATACAACTGTGGCTCCACCTTTCTTTCTCCCCCAAACTCTTTAGGTCTTTTCGACGTGACTTTCAAAAGAAACGCACGTGTATTTAAGAGTCATCTGATGCCACACCTTGCCCTTGCTCTTGACAATGGCTTTGTCATTGGAAAGGTATGAAATTGCCTTATTGTTTTTAATAGTTTCATATTTTTTATTCTTTGTATTAAATATTTAGTTCTCTGTTCTGAATAGTAGGTACATCCAATCACATGCAAGGCCAAAATCTGAAGTTTGAACTTCCAAAGATCAGGAAAGTTTGCCTTCTGCTTTGGGGCCCATCTACTTTTCTTTTTACTCTTTCCTCCTGTACCTCAGATTCTCACTTAATATTATTAATGGTTCACTGAGAAGGATCTGATTTATGCAGCAAGAAATATTATGAGCTGTGTTTCATTGTTCATACCATTTAGTCAAATATTAACAGTATATATGCCATGCTCTGACATCTCTCCATGGATAATTATCAGTGCCAAGGGCTAATTGTAAATATCTAGTTATTTCCCTATCACTTTTTGTAACTAACCTGCCTTTCTAGGGCTTATTGCAAGTTAATATTCCAAGCTTAGCTCAATCCCCTTATTTCTCATCTTCTCCTCAAAGGTAGATTTTGGTCAATAGCCACAGATAGTACTTTTTTAACTTGCACCTTTTCCTGATCTCAAGCTTCTTGGAAAGTCAAGCACATGAAACCTTGTAAGCCCTACTGGGTGGGAGCCAAAGAAACTGGATCCCATTTAGTGAACTTATGTGGAGGGTTCTTCCACAGAAATATTCCCTCTAGCTTTTTCCATCCATGTGCAGATTTTTTGTGTTTTTATGTGCACTGAGGCATGTGCAAATATGCACCACCAGTAGAAACAAAAAAACTTAGCTCTGGGGGCTTTGCTAATCAGCTGGGCAGCATTTGAATCTCCTCTGGAAGGTCACATAAGCGCACAGCTTATTATTCCACAGCCCTGATCAATTCAACTGGCTGATCTATGGCCAGAAGATACAGCCTTGGTGATATCAGAACTTGCAAGTTTTGGAGGTGGGAAAGAAAGAGATCTTGCCCCCAACTCCTTCTCAACTTGCAAAGCTCCTGAGCTCTACATTAGAGAGATTTATAAAGAATGCGCCTGAGTGCTGCAAGAGAAGCTTTTCCATCCTATCTCTTGTGAAGCCCAAGAACCTTTTAGAAGAGGGTCTCTGTGTCCTCCTGTAAACTCCTGAGGAATCTTCAAGAAATAGATTCCTTCTTATTTTCCTCTTAAGCACCCTCCCTTAGCTCACTTCAGCATGAGTGGACTTTCTGCACTGCACAAGAGAAGTCCTCTCCCTTTTCTCTCTTCTCCCCTACTGTAGAGATACTGAGCTCAACAGGAAAGAGTCTTCCTCCCTGAAGCAAAGCCCAGCATTACTCTGACACAATGTGCACAATATGAGTGCATCCACATTGCACTCGTGGGTCAAAATAAGATATGCAATTTGAGCTATGCAAATTGCGTATCTTATTTCTATCTAATTTTGAAATAGCTTTTTTTTTTGTCATTTGGTGCAGTCTACACAGCACCAAATTTCGAAATAAAGCTCTATTCTGACAAGCCCCTTAATCTTCGTGGTACGAGGCTTCCAGCGTGCCCGTTATTTCTAAATCTATTTTGAAATAAAAAGCATGTTTAAAGATGCAGAATATCTATTTTGGAATACTTGTAGTATCCCGAAATAGCACTGCCTAGACGTAGCCTATGTGATTAGGCAAGCGGAGTTGTGTGAAAGGTGGTTCTTTTAGGTAGAGGATGGAACCAACTGTGTTTTGGTTTTCTTTATTTGAGTAGTGCCTGAACTAGTGGTCAGAGCAAGTTATAAGCAGGCTATATACTATGCATTGGTATAAGTGGGAGAAGAGTTTACTCAGCACCTTGCAGAACTGGACACCTATTTGGGAATTGCTTTGAGCCACAGAACAAACAATACAAACTTCCCTCTCCCTGTTCCACACAGCAACAAATTATTCTCTCTTGTTCTCACCATCATTACAAATAGGAGACTGGGTGACATGAGTCCAGTCTTCTATTTCCATGTCTGTCACTGACTTCCTTTTTGAACTTGAGCAAACCACTTAAAGTCCCTACTTCAGTTTACCAGCTCAAAATTGCATTTAGAGCAATTTAGGCTCAGGCAGGGGGTTCAGGTATGTGGTGGGCTCAGGGCACAGAGTTCGGTTGTTGGGGGGAGTACAGGAGTATTATGGCAAGGGGCAAGGGATGTGAGGGTGCAGGAGTCTGGGTTGGGGTGGATTAGAGGCTCAGCAGAAAGTTGAGGTGTGTGGGAGGTGCAGGAAGCAGGGCAGGGTGCTGGGGGTGGGAAGTAGAATATGTGAAGGGGTCTTGGGGACAGATTACCTTACCTGGCCGAGGCTGGGCTGCTGTACCCAGATAGCAGTGGCTGGATGAGGGGCCGGACCAGGATGGCTGCAGCTGGATTGTGGCCTCCCCTCCCTACACATACCGCAGCAGGATGGGAGGAGGAGCAGGCGGCACCACCAACCCTTCATAAGGAAGTCGTGAGGATTAATTAATCGATTAAAGCACTTTGGATCCTTGGAAGAAAGGTGCTGTGCAACAGTGAAACAGTATTGTAATACTGTCAACATTTTTGTAGCTTTTAGATATAATCAAAGGTCTTATGATTCTCTTGTTTCACAGCCTCATCTAAATGCCACATGATGATTTCTTTTATTCTCAACAGCTTCAATTAGAACTGGCTGAAATGTTTTGAATGAAAAGGGGTTTTTTAATGAAAAAAATGGCCTTTCTTGGGAACAAAATATTTCACAAACTCTTGTCTCTTTAAAATGATTCCCCAAAAGGTTTATCACCTGTTTTTTTTTAATCTAATTTGTGGTTTTAAAAGTTATCAAAACTGTTATAAAAATGACTACTGACATTTTGCAATTTTTCTAAATGTGAGTTTTCCGTAAATGAGAGAGCTTAATGTGTTAGAACAAAAACCTTAATAATTTTTTTGAAAAATCAAGAGTCCACCGTGAAACCATGAAATCTTGCAACTTTTCATTTTTTGCCCAGCTCTTTTAGGAATCCAGTACCGTGTATGTTTTTGTGCATAGTGTCTTTCATACAAAAGAACCAGGAAATAACTCATAGCCCTTTACAGGCTAATCATGCAAATAGAAATAGAAAGCCTGATTCAGCCATCTGGTTTCAGTCCTGTAGGTTACTGCCTTTGCTAGACATTTATACAGAGTCATAATACACAATGAGGGGGGGCAGGCACAGTGGGACTGCTGATGAAAGGCACCCAAGATCTATACTGAGTGCATTTCCTGTGAGCCTTGGTCCTGCATCCTCTCTTCTGGATTGTGCCAGGTGAACCCAGACCCCACAATGCGTCCCTGTATCTTAGCTGTTATACAGTGCAGAAGTTCTGTCTCTGGGGGTTCCTGGCCTGATGTCCTCTAGCAGAACCCAGGACAAAATTGGACATGATGAACATAATTATGAATAGATAACAGGCTTGTCTTATTTCAAGATTCTATGCCCAGTTCCAGGCCTCTTAATTTTAGAATTTCAAGCTCAAAACCAAATTTGAGAATGACCCAAAGACATTTCCATATTAGAGTGATCTTCATTGCTAATAATGACACGTCATTGGCGCCAGGAGGAATTAATAGAAGTGCAGAAATAGAGACCCATCATGTGACTGCTCATTCATATTACTTATATCTAAGGTTCATATAACTGATTATTCCAATTTTTTCTGTATTAGGACAGTGAAGATACTCTCTGTGAGCTACAAGTTCATGTTCAGCCAAATCGCTGCACAATTCTGGAATCAGCCCGAAATCCAGGACACGCGATTACATTCACACTTCAAGGCAAAGTAGCCAAGGATACAATTGGCTATGCAGGACTCTCAAAAGAATTTGTTGTGCATGTGAAGGTAAGGTTGGGGAGAGAGATGAAGGAAAGTAAACTGTGCAAATTGTTTATTCTTGTTTATCCACTGTAGTTGAACACATCCCTGCCAACTGAACATTGAAAGAGTGATCTCCTCCCACTAGGTGGAGCTAAAGACTGTGACTATTGCTTAACAGGGAGACATCATGATGTGAACCATGTGGAAGCCACAGATAGTCAAAAAACCTTCCCAAACCCGAGCTGCATACCCAATAGAACTGGATGGGGGAATTATTTGCATAGGAGAATTGAAGGAATACTCTTATGCCTTGTGACAAAAATATACAGTCACTTATACATGGAAATGCACCTGTGATGGTTTGAAAAAAACCTTCACATCTTTTGCTTAATTGCTAATGTAACGCTACAACTACTGATGATAGAATATACCAATTTTTTGAGGAAAAGTGGCTTTTTTAAAAAGGGGAGCGGGTTGCCGAAAAAACAGCATCTTGTCTACTTTCGAAAGTGAGATCAGAAGAATTTGCATATCCTCTTTAGCATAGTCTAGATGAGCCCTCAGTCAGATGGAGTGTTTCAAGTTGTAAAGCCCAAGGGAGGGATAGGGAAAGCCGTACAATTTACAAATGGATATTTTTATCTATTGATTTGTTGTAGGGTGTGTTCCACAGTGGTGCCATAATTCTACTTACCACAAGTCTCTGCCAGGCTCTCTGCCTCATGCCTGATGGGAGCTGCAGTGGAGCAGGAAAGCAGTCTGAAGAATCCTACTGGAAAGTGCATAAAATCAGCTCTGGAGTTTGCATGATTGAGAGTCTGAAAAACCCAAGAATGTATCTGAGGATTAAGGATGGCGAGTGCAATGGAACAGTAAGCAGTTCTTGTTTACATTTGCCTTTTGAAGTGCTTAAATAACTTGCCAAAGCCAGAGCGAGAGAAGAAAATCTTTAAAGTCAGTAAATCTTTAAAGTCAGTCAAATTGCACTATCCTCTGTTGTCTAAAATAGAGACTTTTTACAATTCCCACCCAGTCATAAAACTTGCAGAATTGGGAAACTCTGCTCTGAAGACATGTTAACCTTCGCTTAAACCCTTATATAAATCAGAACTCCCTCTTTCATTATCTCTCTTTTTCTGATCACAAAATAATAGATCCAAACACAAGGCTATCTTTATAAACTGAATAATTAGACAACATAGTACTATGCTAAAACCTTAAAAAAACAAACTGAATTGACACACACATTCAAGTTTTTATTTCAAAGTTGTCCAACTGTGTATCACATTCAATTGTTGAACTCACGTTTTCTTATTACTTCTTTTTTTTTTCCAGGGGACCGGTGATGTGTACTGTCACTTTAAAACTGAGAAGAATTTAGAAAGTGGATCTGTGAGTCTAGAATCTGTGCAAAACAGAGGGATGTATGTTGGTCTCCAACCTGATGGTCAGACCAAGCCAGTTGTTCACACTGGAGACAGAAACATTTTTTTCTACCCACGAGTCATCAAATGTATGCAACTTTGAATACTAAAGGAAGCCACTAAGTATTTCACATATTTTTAGCTGCCCATGTAAATATTTATGACCATAAAGTTTAAGGCAAAAATATAGAGACAAGATTTGAAAATTTGCTTTTGAATGTTTTAGTACTTTAAATGAGAAACATATACTACTTGCAACTCATTCCTTTCACATACATTGGTGATTTTTATACCAGTAATTTTTATCCTCAGGAATTAGAAATCTTTTTTTTTTTCAGAATAAATGAAACTTGAGTGAATGGATAAAAACAATGGGCCTAGCAGCTGACTATTACAGCTTCCTGATTCTCTGACCAACTCCAGTCACTGGTTAGAGCAGGCTCTACCATGCGCCAGTTGGTAGGAGTTCCAAAAAACTTGTTCTTCACCTCAATACAGATTGTGTGTTTCTCAGCTATGCTTCCTCCCTAACCTCAGTGTGCCCCACTGCTGGAGATGGCAAGAAATATGTCTTAGGAGTTACCTAGACTATTTGTATACTCACTCTGGAAATCCCTAAAGTGTGAATTCAATGGAGACTCTGTCTCACTGTGGTTGCAATCTATTAAAACCTGAGAGTTTTGGTTTTATACATTTCTCTGTTGCTAATCATGGCCTCAAAGCACCTCTGTGAAGACTAATGAATTAAGTATCACAACATCCTGATAAGGTAGGGAAAATAATATTATCCGTGTTTCTACAGACGGGGAACTTCCACACAGAAAGTCTGTGAAGAGTTAGAGCCCAGATCTTTGGGTTCTCTGACCTAACCAAGAGGCTGTACTTCCTCACAAGTATCTACCTGCCTCATCGATCTGTAGCTTTAACACTCACTTTAGCTGTCTGTAGATCAGTTCAAAATAATCACTTTTGTTCAATAGTTAGAAAGTGTGAACAGTACAAAGCGCTTCTCATCATGAGTAAACTATGGAAGAGATTTGAAACTGTACTTCTCTGAGTTTCAATTGCAATGTCTATGGACAGTGGTGATCTTGCTAAATATTGATAATATTTCTGTGATGCCAGAAGTCTGCAATAAATGACTAGAAATAGTTGATCAGTTTTTATCTTTTTTCACTTAACTAATGTTCCCTTTTTTATGAGGCAAAAAGAGAGAAATTTAATATAGGCATGATTTTTATGGGGGTACTAGGATACATGGGAACATGAAACCAGTCTTCAGGAACTGAAAGACATTAATTTGAGATTGCCTTTTAAAAATAATGTACAATTGCTGTACTTTATGGGCTGCATTAGGCACAGACACATAGGGGTTGGGAGGCAGGTGTTGGACTAAGTGGCAGTACTTGAAATTAAGTTTGTCTATGTCCTAGTGCTGCCAGCATCATTATCATCATTATTATTATAAGTGTCCAGTGCTATTGGTAAGAGGTAGTCCTTCCTATGTCTTTAAGAATGGTATAAAAAGAGCTAGACTATACTCCCCCAGGGCAGCCTACCTAGTACTGTCCCATGGCCAGATGATAAAGCCACATCCATCTAAACATTCTCTGACTAGGGCAATCTAGTCTAATCAGCTCGGCAGTGGAGAGCTATACATTAGCTTTCCAAAGTCTCCTGAGGTGGAGTGCTGAAAAGTAAATAGCCCCTTGCAACTTTTCCCTCCTCTAGGGCTCCCACATGAAGACAGACATAAACTGAGTGTGAATTTTTGGAATTTCTTCTACTGATTCTTTTCTGATGGTGAATCATAGGGTGGATAACAAGAGCTACTAAGCCTCTCCCTCTTCCCCTGGTAGAAAGCAATTAAATAGATTGATTAAAACGTGCCATGCTTCACTCTCGCAACCCCATCTCATGAAGAACTCTTGTATCTTTGAAGGCTATGGAGTTTTAATTCAAGGACAGCCTTGTCTTCATATGAAATTTATAATGCCATATACAAAATGAGAATCAGTTCATATGATTAAAATGACCTTCTAAATTCACATTGCTTATGCTTTAATGATTTCATGTTTATAAATAGGATTTTGAAGAGAGCTGGGCCCTAGAATCTGAAATAGGCATCTAACTCCCCTTGATTTCAGAGGAAGTTAGGAGCCTAAGCTGTGCTGAGGATCTGGAACCAAGTCATTTAAGTTTCCAGTTCTTGTTGAATTAGGCAATTAACTCCGCTAAGGTCCTTTGCAAAGCCCAGCCTTCATATTTCCAAAAAAGTCCTGGGTTGTGATATGGCGTTTTAAGGGGCTGAAATATTATCCCATTCCCATCACACTTAGGGCTTGTCTATGCAGACACTGAGTTTGTAGCTGCCTGGGATATAAATCTAGCTTGCACTATCCTGCTACTTGCTAATTGTCTATGTGGACCCTGTTGTCATACACAAAAAGTTCCATTCCATGCTTCAATGTACCCCATAATGAAACACATGAGCCATTTGATAAAGATTTATACCATTCAGAGACCTTTTTAAATATTTTATGTGGTGTGCAGCTGATAGTCCCTGGCCAGTGAGAGCACAGCAGAAACCAGTGCAGTTATAGCTTTTTATATCTTGTAGCTGTTGGCTCAAAGATATTTCAGACGAAAAATGAAAGATCACATGAAAATGGAAACCTGACCATCAGTTTTCAACTATAAGTTGGGAACCCTGTATTTTAGCCAGAGACAAGCAGCATAAATTCATCAAGAAAACCTCTTGATGACTGTATCATAACACATATTTTATATTATTATTTAAACAATTGCAAAAGGACATAGTAGTATTGTAGTAAAAGTAATCTTAACAGTGGCATCACTGGAAAGTCATGCAAGTATTGTGTATGTGGTTGGGAGTATCAGGGGCAGAAACCAGGAGTCACTACATACTGTACCATGTACAGAAGAGAGAAGAGTTTGTCCTCCTAAATTCAGGAAGAATTTCAGAGTCTCAGAGGGGTAGCCATGTTAGTCTGTAACTAAAATAAACATAAAAAACAACAAATGGTCCTATAGCATTTTAGAGAGTAACCAAAAATATAGATAGTATCATGAGCTTTCTTGGGCACAGCCCACTTCTTCAGATGACAAATATGGAACAAAAAGGTCCAGGGGTACAAATATATAGCAGGAGAGGAGGGATGGGAAAAAACCCTGTCACTTAAAGTGTCCATGCTAAATGAAGCTAATAAAGTGGGCTGTAAGTGTCCAATACTTAGCTTTTGATCTCATTTGGGTATTAAATATAATGGCTCGTCCAGTTATACTCTTTGATCGTTGCTTCGGTGAATATATCAAATTTGCATACGAAGGTCAATTCTGCAGAGACTCTCTCTAGCTGGTTCCTGAAATTACTTTGTAAGAGGATAGTCACTTTTAGATCCATTAGTGAGTGCCCTAGCAAATTAAAATGGTCCCCTACAGGTTTCTCTCTGTTACCATTTTGAATATCTGATTTGTATCCATTAATCCTTTGTCGCAGAGACTGTCCAGTTTGGTCAATATACATACATGGCAGAGAGGCATTGCTAGCACTTGGTGGCAAATAGCACATTAGTGAATGTGCAGTTGTATGAGCCTCTGATGTGGTGGCTTACGTGGTTAGGTCCTGTGATGATGTAGCTTGTGTAGATGTGTGGACAGAATTGGCAACGGGGTTTATTGCAGGGGTGGGTTCCTGGGTGAATATGATGGAAGCATGTTGCATGGTTGCTTGAAAGAATTTGTTTCAGGTTAGGGGGGTGTCTGTAGGCGAGGATTGGCCTTTCCCCCAAGGCCTGTGAGAGTGAGGGATTGTTTTCCAGGATAGGTTGTAGATTGCTAATGATGTGTTGGAGGAGTTTAAGCTGAGGGCTGTAGGTGATGACTGCCATGTATGTATTTTGGGACCTATCTTGGAAGAGGCTGATGTCTGGGTACTTGTCTGGCTCTGTCAATCTGTTTTTTCACTTCCCTGGGTGGGTATTTAAGTTTTTGAAATGCCTTACAGAGACCCTGTAGGTGTTTGTCTCTGTCTGAGGGATTGGAGCAAATCCGGTTGTATCTTAGGGCCTCGCTGTAAACAATGGATCTGATAATGTGTCCTGGATGAAAGCTAGAGGCATGAAAGTAAGTATAATGGTCTGTAGGTTTCCGGTATAAGGTGGTGGAAATGTGGCCATCATTTATTGTACTGTAGTGTCAAGGATGTGTTTCTCTTGTGTGGACTGGCCCAAGCTAAGGTTGATGGTAAGGATGAAGTTGTTGAAAACCCTGTGGAATTCTTTGAGGATCTCCTTCCTGTAGGTCCATATGATGATGTCGTCCATGTAGCATAAGTAGAATAAGAGTGTTAGGGGGAGAGCGCTGAAGAAACATTGTTTGAGGTCAGCCATAAAGATGTTTGCATATTGTTTGGCCAGGCAAGTGCCCATGGCTGTGCCGCTGACTTGAACATATAAATTGTGCCCAAATTGGAAATAGTTGTGGGTGAGGACAAAGTCGCAGAACTCTGTAACCAGGTATGCAGTGGTGTCATCAGGGATAGTGTTCCTTAAAGACCGCCTGTAATCCATCTTCATGTGGAATGTTGGTGTAAAGAGCTTCTATATCCATGGTGGCCAGGATGATGTTTTCAGGAAGATTACTGATATTCTGTAGTTTCCTCAGGCAGTCAGTGGTGTCTAGAAGGTAGCTAGGAGTGCTGGTAGCATAAGGTCTGAGGAAAGAGTCAACATAAGCAGGTAATCCTGCTGTAAGTGTGCCGATGCCTAAGATGGTGGGACATCTGGGATTTCTAGGTTTGTGGATCTTGAGTTTTCAGTGGAAAGCCTTAACTAAAGCCATGCTAACCGGTACTGCTATGATACAACTAATTGCTACCCCATTATAGAATCAGCTATCAAAGTTAGTTCCTAAAAATCCTTGCTGATTAATAAAAGAAGAGAAAAGGACTTAATGCGTTTTATTAGATCAGCCAAGATTTGTGTCTGCTATTTCACAGTTCAGAAATGGCCAATGGCGGTTGTGTTTAAAAGAGATTTCAACCTGTGGTCCCCTTTAAGAAAGAAAACATCAGTGGAATGGAGAGATTAACATCAAGAAAACTGCATTTGAATAAGTCATTTGATTTACACATCAATGTTAAATTGTTGCTTGGAATTGCAAAGTGGTGATTTTATTGGCATGTCATCTTTTTTTTCTTTTTATGCCTGCTGCTAGCGATAAAAACCTATTACTTGCCTCTATGCAATACACAGAGAAAAGATTTTGATATATCTTGTATGTCTGTCTGACAATTGCAAGGTCTATTACTAGTGTTTGGCATTGAATACGTTGGTAGGAGAAGCAAATAATGGCACATTTTACTTTTTGTTGTTTTAGTTGGAAGGGAAAAGCCCACGGGAACATCTGCAACACTCAACCAACAAAAGAGAGACACCAGAGAGTCTGAACACCATTTGGAAAAAGCCCAGAAGCCAGTGGCTCAGAGTCCATCAATTTCTCCTCCCACAAGTAAGGAATAATTTTCAAAAATCTATATTGCAGTAATGTGATTTGTCTGCCTTTGACATATCTCTGCGATGGCCTACTCTACGGACAAAACCGGATAGCTTTTCTAGACTGTTGCAATATACACTGAGGAGCTGAACTGCTCATTAACAGCCTTGCTGTTGTCTGAAAAAGCAGTGAAGTTTATCATTATTGGTTAGCCCATAGTCAGCCTATAAATGATTTGACTAATTTCACTAGGCTGGAGTTGAATAAATTCTTATAATATAGCCCATCTCTTTTCCCTACTACAATGAGCCACTCTACATTCTATATAACTCTGCTAATACAGTACAGGGCCTATACAACTGCCCACTGAAGTCAATGGAAGTCTTTCCATTTCATCTAGTTCACTTTGGATGAGATACTAACTACCTTTAAAAAAAGTTTGTATATGGCTACATCATACTGTTGTGTGTAATTTACTGGTGGGGAGGGTGTTAGGATTCTTGGCCCAGTAATTTGCTGCACCTAATATCCACCCCAAACAAACACATTCCCCTTCCCCCCCCCACCCATATTTCTAACCAAATGGAAATGCAGCTGTTCTACTTTGTTGTGTCTTTTGCTTATCCTCATTGGCCCTGTATAAAACTTTTCAGGGTTAAATTTCTTGTAATCTCTGTAACCTGCTGATTTAAAAAGTTGGTAGTGTAGTAAAGTGTTGATTCAATTAGAAATTCTGTACATAGTAATTAGGGGCGGGTATAATTGTATTCATTATTTGTTTATTACTATCCATTTTATGGGAATTCACATTACTAAATAAGGTTTTAGAAAAAGTAGTGATAAACGTGTGAATTAACATCCATGTTCTGGCGGGATCATGGATGTTGCCAGACCTGAGAGTTCCGTTTCAGGGACAACAGTGCAATAGTGAAAGTGAGGGGCTAAATGGCCACTATCAGAGACCACAGTGTAGCAAAGACTGGAAATTTGGATGGGCCCTGACTTTGGGGTACAAGAGACATACAATGGTAGCTCAGCTTCTCTGCCAAAGCCACACCCTCTTCTCAGCCCTACTGCCCCCAGTCACAGGGTTTCACCTGCTGAGCTCTTACGTGCAAGGGGGTGGCACAGAAAAAAGCAAGGCAGAGCTGCCTGAGTATAACTTTCTACAAGGCATAGTTCCAACCTGAATGGCAGGTGCCTGAGTGGTGCTCTGGGCTGCTGTGGCAGCACTACATGCCTGCTCAGATATGGGTGGGTGTGGATGCTACGTGGAAGGGTGGGCCACAGCCACCCAGAGCCACCAGTGGCTACATCCTGATCAGAGAGCTGCATAACTAGCTGCTACCCCAATACTGAGAATACCTATATTAAGCAGAGTCTTTTAGAAGAGATTTACTGTATCCTTTTGCTCCTTTCAGACACATTCTATACACCTTGGCAATTGTTTATTTTTAGTATGCTTTATTTACAAAGTAAAAAAGATTTGACTTCTGTTTTGGTTTCAATGGAAATGATGATGCAGAGAGACAATCCCAGGATTGATCTACTTATTGCATAGGACTCACCCTGGAGATGATTTTTCCCCCTTATAATTAACCTTGACATAACCTGCCAGTGAATTTATTAGAATTAGTCCTCATTCATTTTGTTCTAGAGTCAATGTGAGCAAAGACAAAGGTAGAATAACTCGCTGAAGCAGCTTGACTATTTGTCACTCCATCACAATGTTCTTCTTAGAGCTGTCAGATTGAATGTTTGTCGTAATGAATTTGTATCCTGGTGCCCTGGAGTGTATAAACTCCCATGATTAATTCAGGTTAACCATCAAATCCTCTTGCTAGACTAAAATATCTCATAAGACTCACAGACTTTAAGGTCAGAAGGGACCATTGTGATAGTCTAGTCTGACCTTCTGTACTTTGCAGGCCACAGACCCTCACCCACCTACTCCTGTAAGAGACCCCTGACCTCTGGCTGAAGGCAAAAACCCTAGGCTATGCCTACACTACAGGGTTTTTGTGCAAGAAAATTTACAGTAGAATGGCAGAACAGATGGCTTTTTGCGGTGTAGGTATACCTTTTTCTACGAGGAATAACTCCTTTCTGCGCAAGAATTTTTGCACAAAAAGATGTGTGTGGACACTCACCAGGGGTTTCTTGCACAAAAAGAGCTTATCAGAAAAAGCACAGGTGCTTTAATAGCCATTCTGTTAATGGCAATCAGAGTTTCCTTGTGCAAGAGCATCCATGGAGTGTGGACTTTTGTAGCGTGGATGCACTTTTATGCAAGAAGTTTTTGTGGAAGATCTCTTCCGCAAAAAGCTTCTTGCGCCAAAAGCCTGCAGTGTAGATGTAGCCCTAGAGACTCTGCTGATCTGATCTGTCGGACAATTCCTTCCCAGTCCCAAATATGGTGATCAGTTAGAACTTGAACATGTGGGTGAGACCCACCAGGCAGATACCTGGGAGAGAATTCTGCCTAGTAACTCGGAGCACTCCCCACCTAGTATCCCATCTCTGGCCATTTAGGATTTTTGCTACCTATGTCGCGGATGGGCCACATGCCATTGTAGGCAGTACCATCATACTGTCAGCCAGGTTTCTTTGCTCCCTACTGCTCCCCCTAGGAAGGCAGTTCCAAAGCTACACTCCGCTGATGGTTAGAAACCTTTGCCTAATTTTGAGCTTATACTTATCGATGGCCAGTTTATACCCATTTTTTCTTAAAACTGTGGTAAGCAAATGCCATCAATGTACATTCCTACAAAGGAACTGATTATAATATGAGATTTAGGGTTGTTCAGGTATGAATTATCTGAACGTTAGAATATAGACATAATTATTTTCAAGGCAGGGGCAGTGTCTTCCTCTGTGTGGGAAGCAGTAGTGCACTTATTAGAATCTGCCATGATTTTTGCTTCTCTTTGTCAGTAACAGCTGGAGGCTGTTAACCTTCAAGTGCAAGGCCAGTCAGGGCATAGGTGAAGGCCAGGAATGACCAAGAGAGTGAAGGAGAGTATCTGGAAGGGATTCTGTAAAGAGATTTAAATTAAATTTGATTCTCTGTTATTGCAAGGGTGCTCTTTCAGTCTTGAACAATGAAAATTTCAATAAATTATATGGGACAGATTATAAGCCTGTTACTGCTGTTGTACAGTTTCAGAGGGATAGTCGTGTTAGTCTGTTTAAGCAAAACCAACATGGACTTCTGTGGCACCTTAAAGACTAACATATTTATTTGGTCATAAATTTTTGTGGGCTGGAGCCTACTTCATCAGATGGATGAAAATGCTCATAAATAAATTTGTTAGTCTTGAAGTGCCACAGGACTCCTCGTTCTTGTTGTGTAGTAGTTTATTTCACAAATAGATCCATCAGTTTACAATGAAGTAAGATGTATTTTCATGTAGACAATAATAAAAGTAATGTGTCTGGAAAGAACTCTATCTAATTGATGTCATTGTATTGGATAGCTACATTTATAGCAAGCAGTGTTAATCAAAGTTATATAATCAATTGTATGAACAGTTTTGATTATTATACTAAAATAAATATTATACTATAGTTTCATGATTACAGCTACAAATAGCAATCCTAATGAAGTTCAGTTCAGATCAAGTATCTAAAACTGTTCAAAGTTTGTTTTTAGTGTGGAATTTGGGCTTTTTTAATATCATGGCTGAAAATCCCATTCATACAGCATTTCTTATGACATTATTATTTCTGTAGCATGATGAATAACACAAACAAGAGTCAGGCATCTTACAACCTCTCGGGCAAATTCCTCAATCCTCTCTAGGGCGATACACTGATATTTCCATTGGAGTGTTGTCTGAGTAAGGATCCCAGATCCATACTACTTAACAAACAAAAAGGAAATTTTCTTTGGTATAAAAACAAAATACACAGGTATCAAGAGGTACTATACTTTTTAATCAATGAGGAATCTAAAGAGAGGTATGTTGGTGGGAACTCTCTTAGTCTGGTTTAAGATATGCAACTCTGGATACGCATTTTGCATAGCTAGAATTGGCTTACCATAAGCTTAGCCTTGGTGGTGCCCACACTGTGGGAGGCTGACGGGAGTACAGGCTCCTGTTCGCTTTCCTTACTCCTTGCAGAATGAAGTGTATCAGATGCCGGTGGGGGGCTGTCCTCAGCATTCGATTTTATGGGTCTATATTAGACCTGCTAAATTGAATACTAGAAGATCGACCTCTGGAGGGTCGATCTCGCAAATATAAGCATGCCCTTTGAGAACATATTCTTCAGCTATTTATGTTTTCTACCTTATTGTTCCAGTAGAGAATTGTACTGTATTATTGGTGATGTATTTATGTGGATGGAATATTTATCTTCCTTTTCTTTTTACTGCAGTATCTTCTCCTTGAGGTAGAGCAGTTAGGCATAGTAGGCAAACTCTTCAAAGCAGGGATGGTACCTGCCTATGTATGCGGACAGCACCTTTTTGTCAGCACTATCATGACAGAATAATATTTCAGACATATGACTGTTACTAATCCATTTGAATTAGAAATATTCAAAATTATGTTCCTCCCTCTAAGACTCCATTCATTCATGCTTCACTTCTAGGTTTATCATCTGAGATTTGGAAGTTTATCTTTTCCTAAACGTTGGGTGAAAGATCAGTGGAGGCAGTCACTGAAGTGAATTTATCTCTCTTCCAAAATTAAATTTGGTCAGGCTACCAGCTTGTAAAATTTACTTGTAATAAGCTGTGTTCCTCTCCAGTGGCTAATTCAGAGAGGTTAACAACCTACTATGCCTGAAAGCCGACAGCATTGCTTTCTTTAAGTTAAATGGCAGAGGTCTGTGTTCTGATATTATACTCATTTTGTGACTTTCGAGTTAGAATCTGATATTTTAACACAGTAAAAAGTTCAGGTTTTTTTGAAGGGTAAAATTGAAAATGGGTGCTTGGATACATTTGAAGAAATATGAGTTCAAAGCTGTTCTTCCATTTAATTTCCTGTCCCTTTTTTATTTGAAATGTAATTTGATTGTGCTTTCAGGCATTAGTGATTCTGTCAAATTGCATATTATGGCATCAATCCAAGAAAGCACTTGAGCATAAACTTAACTTTAAGCATATGAGTAATCCTATTGATATCAATACTAAATTATCCTAAATGCTGGATGATAAAATTATCCTGCTCGGTATAAAATTGTTTTAAACAGATAATGAGAGCCTTCACACCAGACACACAAAAAATTCCTGTCATGAGTCCTGTGAAGAAGTAGGAACCAGCTTATTCTAAAATAATAGGACCAGCAGAGCACATGAGATGGCCCAACACAGGAAGAGTTTCTGTCCCCTATCTCCCTGCTCTTTTTGCAAGCAGTGCAGTAAAGAGCATTATACAGACTCTCTTGTCAATTTCATTTTACTACCCTTAGCAGCAACAGACCCTGAATAAGAAATTTCCTGAACACTGTCTATATAACTGTTTGATATATATATATATATGATTCCTCTCATCCTTACTTAGCTTGCACATATTTTAAAACAACGGGCTGCTATTTCAGTTTTATCATATCGCTCTCTCCATTTTTAAATGTCTGACTTCCTCGTCTGACTGTGACAATGCATTATTCCACAATGAAGATAGGTTAAAAGATCTTAGCTGCTGGTGTTGCCACTGAATCACAGAAAACTGTAAGGATAGCAGGCTAGGATACATTTAAGCACATGAGTAATCCTAAAATTAAAATTAAAATAGTCTTTTCCATTTTGATTTTAGTAGTTCAACTTAAGCTAACCAGAATGTTGTGGACTAGATAAGAAACATAAATCAATCTTTTTAGGCTCTCTCCCTTTTAGTGAAAAAATACAATCCTCTCTCTGTTATGTTTCCCCTTATGTGCTGATGTTACAACAGGGACTGTCAGTTTTATGTCAATTTTGATTCACCACTAATGTTCTATATTTCGCAGAGGAAATGAAAAATACCCACAGTACCAAGTATCCTCTTCCTTCAGATGATGAATGGAAAGTGTCAGTGCTGACGGGAAATGCAGGAACTCATGCAAATGTCACACTCTGGATATATGGAGACAAAGGAGTAGCTGGACCGATAACTCTTGGCAAGGACAACCGAGAACAGCTCTTTCTTCCCAGGAAAGAGGATGAATTTCAGGTAGCTAATGAAGGCTGGGAACATCATTTTACTGAATACCTTTCCAAAGATAATTCTGTCATGTGATAGAGAAAATGTTTTCTCCTTACATTTACTGCATAAATTAAATTTATAGCTAATGTGTCTGAATTCTGTATTAAATCAGCTCAATACATATAGTACATGACAGAAAAAGATATTCTTTTCTCTTATATCTTAGAGAAGTAGGGGAAACTGCAAAAATAAATTGCTTTCTTTAAGGTAGTTAGTTTAGGCAGTAGGTTTGAAACTAGTCTTAGAAATCATCTACCTCTGCACAAATCATATCCACTGAACGATGTGCATCATTTACCGGATCTTTATAAATGAAATGCATTCTTGAATACACTGTTGTAAGCATGGCTCAAAAATGACTACTGCATGGTTGGCTGTGCTAAGCATCATAAACCTGCTGTTTCCCCCCGACTAATGCACTAATTAAAGATTGAGATTTTAAAAGTTTACACATGGTATTAATAGATCACAATAACATGCCCATTGCACTCTCAGGATATGATCCTGTTTATATCTCACAATGAAAACAAAAGGAATTTTGCATTGACTTTATTAATATAATGAAGATCCATTTTGTAAAGGTAGTAGAATGGAAGAAAGAAATTACTATTAATAAAGGGCTAAAACCTCTGTTGATAGTCCCATTTAGCTTTTATAGAAAGAACATATCCTCTTTTGTTCTTTCTACTAGTAGCCATATGTTAATGAATTAACCAGAAATGATACTTCTCGTCATGGGCTAGAACTTGCTGTGTGTGCATCTTCTATACTGCTAGAGTTATGACTCAAACCAATATCCTTATTATCCATAATAATTAATAAATAAATACTTTTGCAAAAGTAGGGTTTTGTCCATGAAAGCTTATGCTCAAATAAATCCATTAGTCTCTAGTGGTGCGTCTATGCTGCACCGTTATTTCGAGATAACTAGCGTTATTTTGAAATAACAATGTGAGCATCTACACAGCCATTCTGTTATTTCAAAATAACGGACGGCTTAATCCAAAATCTGTAAACCTCGTTCTACGAGGAATAATGCCTATTCCGAAATAGCTATTTTGAAATAAATTGTGTGTAGATGTTCCACGTCTGCTATTTCAAAATATCCCCTCACCAGGGCCGTTCTAAGTTATTCCTCCCCAGTGCCTCCTGGGACTCTAAATTGATAGAGCACGTCTACATTAGGGAAGACTGCCTTGGACTAATTTAGAGGCTTCCCTGCAGTGTAGACGTGCTATTTTGAAATAAGCTATTCCAGAATAACTATTCTGGAATAGCTTATTTCGAAACAGCCATGCAGTGTAGATGTACCCTATGGTGCCACAGGACTCTACATTGTTTTTAGGGGTATTAGCTGGGATGCTAATTTTGGAAACACGCACATGGTATATTTCACATAACTATGACCCACTGGGAACTCCTTTATCCTACTAGTGAATAATTCAGAACCAGTTTTGAGTGATAGCATGTCTGCAATATTAACTTCTCTCCCTGGCCAAAGATTCCACAAGATATGGACCAATCTATAAAGATAGATATCTGTTATAGCTGTGCCCCATGGATATTGATCTTGAAGAAAAGAAGAATGTCTCCATCAGCACCATGGGTTGTTATACTCCACACACCGATGCTCTGGCTTTCAGGCCTGACATAACAAATATCACTACAACATTTCCCTTCATTAGCTTGCAGTAGACAAATCCATCAAAAGCTAGCTGATGAATAAGAGCTCTTTTAAAAAGTGACACTATTTTGTACCTGTGGATCAGTGTGGCTGTGTCTAGACTGGCAAATTTTTCTGGAAAATCATCCGCTTTTCCGGAAAAACTTGCCAACTGTCTACACTGGCTGCTTGAATTTCCACAAGAACACTGACAATCTCATGTAAGATTGTCAGTGTTCTTGAGGAAATACTATGCTACTCCCATTCAGGCAAAAGTCTTTTTGCGCAAAGCTTTTGCGCAAAAGGGCCAGTGTTGACAGCTCAGATTTGTTTTGTGCAAAAAAGCCCCGATCGCGAAAATGGCGATCGGGGCTTTTTTGCACAAAAGCGTGTCTAGATTGGCATGGATGCTTTTCCGCAAAAAGTGCTTTTGCGGAAAAGTGTCCGTGCCAATCTAGATGCTCTTTTCCGCAAATGCTTTTAACGGAAAACTTTTCCGTTAAAGGCATTTGCGGAAAATCATGCCAGTCTAGACATAGCCTGTGAGTATAGCAGTTGATTGAAATAGGGTCAGGAATGCAAGATTGGTCTTTTTACTAATTCTCTTTACTGCTTGTGTGCTTGAGCCTGATGTGTTTCCTCTTGCACTTTGCTAAAGTGGGAGACTTCACTTTTTTTCCTTTTTAAAGTGATTGAATTCATCAGAGGGCTAGCTAGGAATTCTAGAAAGAAAACTGCCTCAGACAGCATTACGGTAATCCAGGGCAATTTGAAACTCTTTCCTAAAAGCTTCCCTATTGCCAAACTCATGCTGACAGGTATCAGAAAGTGGAAATACCCTTGTTTTTAGGAATAAAAGGAATCACATCCCTTACTCAGGAAATAAACATTACCCGCTGAATCCCTTTTGAAGCTACTCACATAAGAAAAGATTGCTTGGGCATGGTATACCTTGTATAATAATTGTACCAAAGGGAATTCTTCTTTTGGTTGTCAAATGGGTGCTAAGCCTCTTCTATCGGACCTCGTTCCTACATTTCCACAAAGGCCAATACATTTCCTGTTGGTGTTGACACAGAAGAGGGCCAGCTGGCCAGCCAGCTGAACCATTAGCCAAATGGAATGGAAAAAGATAACCAAAATAGCCATAAAACATGACAGCCACACATTTTTAAAGTCTTTGAATGAAAGGATACCCTTACTCTAACACATTGTATCATCATAGCATTGTCCTCCAATATTATTTGTCCTGGCCATGCAACAGTGCAATGTTCTTATAAATGGTTTTAAGACAGCTGGGCCTAGAATTAAGAGTTGGGGAAATATTGAGCTACAAGGAGAGACATGGCAACTTTATTTTTATGAATGAAAATAGAAAGTAGGTGGATAATACATGTGTAGGGATTTTTAACTGAAAGGTTAAAAAGAAAGCTATTTTAAACAATTCAAATAGCTCTATGGGATTTGAATCAGCAGTGAGCTGGGCTTGGAAAAAGGAAAATATGACAGAGTATGCTGCCATCAAAACCTTTTAGTCAAAAGAACACTCACTGAGAAATACGGAGATAGTTGATCTGCTTTCGAAGTATCTGAGAACTTCTATTTCTAGTACAGTATATAGGATGGGAAATAATTTATATTAAATTTAAAAAATGGTAACAGTTCAGCATCAAAACAGACATGAAAAAATTGGATAAAATTGGGTTTTAACAGTATCCTTCATATTTAAGGCATTACAAAATGCTATACAAAGTAAAGGTGCAAGTGAAATGCAAACTGTAGCCATCAAAAAGTTAGGAACTCATCTGTGACTTTTGAAGGTTTAGTGAGCTCTGTGTAGCATGTTTGGGAATGGTTTATTTAGGCCTTTTGTATCCTCAATACAATGATATAATCAATATTAGGAAATACAATAAAACTCCAATTGACGGGCATCCAATGGTCCGGCACTCCCGATAGTCCGGCACCAACTGGAACCCAGAAG
>CM057846.1:59687583-59706734 GCA_030068395.1 Apalone spinifera | reverse complement strand
CGATAATCCGGCACCACCTAGGTCCCAAAGGTGCCGGATTATCGGCAGTCTACTGTATGTTAGAAATTATTCTGTGTTGCTCTAATGCATCATGAGATATGTTGTTTTGCTGGATGGTTCACATTTCCATACTCATAAATGAGACAGATGCTCTGAATATTTGTCAAAACAACTCTGCAAAAAGGCAGCAATTTCTGGAAAGCACTCCTAGGTCTAAATGTACCGCTGAATGTTGCCTGCACTTTGATTCTCCATTCCATACCTTGAATGGCCATTCCAGTTGTAGATCTAGGATTCAGAAGACCTAGCAAGTTTATATACTTACAGGCTACGTCTACACTGGCGCAGTTTTGCGCCAAAGGTATGCAAATGAGGCTTAGCGTTAGAATATCGCCGAGCCTCATTTGCATAGGTAATGATCCACCATTTTTGCGGAACAGGCTCTTGCGCAAGACGGGGCTGTCTACACTGTCCCGTCTTGCGCAAGAAAAACCCTTTTGCGCAAAGCTGTTATGCCCGAAAATAATCGGCATAACGGCTTTGAGCAAAAGGGGTTTTCTTGCGCAAGACGGGGCAGTGTAGACAGCCCCATCTTGCGCAAGAGCCTGTTCCGTGAAAATGGCGGATCATTACCTATGCAAATGAGGCTCGGCGATATTCTAATGCTAAGCTTCATTTGCATACCTTTGGCGCAAAACCGCGCCAGTGTAGACGCAGCCACAGTGGCCTCTGTACTGTTTATTTTCTGACCTGAGTTAAAGGGAAACTGCTGGTATTGAGAAATTAAGATTCGTCTGGAGGATGCTGAATTTAGTTGTATTGTGGTCACTATTATTGAGTGGCTTAACTATAGTTGCTGCTTGAACCCTGTGTGTTATTTAGCTCTAAGTCAAGAGCAGCCATTCTTCTAACATGCTATAGAAGTACCTCTTCAAGGAAGCATGTGTTTAGAGTGGGATGGGCCATAACATGGTGGTGATTCACCAGGCTTCATCCCAGGCTGTCACTATATTTACCTGCACAGACATAGGTACCAGTGATCCTGTTGGCCACAGATTGCTGTTCCCAGCCATTGGGAGTGGCAGGAAGTGGCATGGACTGAGAAACCCCTTCCTGCTGTTCCCATTGCCAGTACCTGCGGCCATGCAGGTAAATCACTGGTATCTGCAGACATGCAGGTAAATATAGCAGTGGGGGCCCACCAGGAGCTAACCCTGATGGACTGGATCTGGACTGCAGGCTGGTAGTTGCCCATCCTTGGTTTAAGGGGTCATAAAATTGCTTCTCTAACACTTCTTTCATTGCCTCAGAGAGGTAGCCATGTTAGTCTGTGTCTGCCAAAACAACGAGGAGTCCTGTGGCACCGTAGAGTTTCTATGGTGCCACAGGACTCCTCATTGTTTTAATGTCTTTCATTGTGACAAATAGTCAGTTTCTATGTAGGCAAGCGAACTTGTTTGCTGGTTTTTCTTTTCAAGCTATAGACCCCAAATCCTGCCGGTACATTTGTCAGTGGGACTTGGCGCACATGCAAGGTTTCATTCTGGAGATTCTAATGCAGTAGTAGGGCCTGAGTTTTCTCTTTGATCTCCTTCAAAGTTGGTTACTCAATCCCTTTTTCCTTAACAGGAAGTCGAGGGTATATTTGTATTCATACGATTTGGGACTTGAATTCAGACAGATTATAGTATATGAGCCTGTCTGCTCAGAAATTATTTGCCTGATTCTCATGCCATATTAGTTTTATACCAGGGTCGCTCCACTATCAGTGAAGGAGTCAGTTCTGACTTAGACCAGTGTAAGTGAGAAGAGAATCAGGCTCTTAGATGCCATGGATTCTTTTAGATACAGTGCTTATCTTCCACTTCTAGTAGCTTACCTTTTCCACCTAGACACGTATTACTATATCCCACTGAGTTTTTGAAATGCCCTCACATGTCAATAATGCCTATTACATCAGTGTCTTCTTCCAATGTAAGCATCTCACATTGATGTAGTCTGTTTCTCTTTTCACTTTTGATGTCATGCCTATTGTTATTCAACTTCCTTTTCTGCAGCTCTTTTACTTTTCCAGAATATTCCTCTTATATGAAGCATCCCACCTTCAGCTCAGCTGTGATTTCTGACCTGTCTTTTACTGGACAGATTTATTTTTGCGTCACCCAGCTTTGACCAACCCTTTTCCTTCCAAATTGCCAGTTGAAACCATCTAAAAAATGTTATTAATTTTCTTTGCCAGCATCATGGTTCCACTGGGGCTAAGGTGGAACCCTTTCTATTATCCTAGAGTCTAGACAGAAGTGAAACAGAATAACCTATTTTCAGGCCCAGATTTTAAAAATAGGCAGTCCCAGGTTGGCCTGAAAAGAGTATGAATTGTTGCATGCCTATCTTCGTAGATATTTCACCTTCTCAGGGAAATTGGGAAAGAATTACAGTTGTGCATGTGGATTTTATGCCTAATTTTTTAAAAGATGTGGCCCTTGTTGGTTTACCTGAATGAATAGCAAAAATGCAAACACAGCATAAACTATGGAAAGTTTATTTATTTTTTCTTTCACTTCCAATAAGCTAAAACACAGGAAAGGAAATATTTAGAGAGTTTTTTGCAAAGCCATCATGAGAAGATAGCAGTCAAAATCCAGATGCCCACACTTTTTGTTGAAAAGCTTTTCACCCCACACATGGGAGTAAGTAGAATTGGGTAAGGCAGCCTTCTAATCATGAGTCAGCTGCACGGTCAGTTCTCCAATGGCAGCTTTGGTTAAACAAGCCTCTAACCTTCACATCACAAGCTAAGCAAGCCTGAAGTACTGAACTATAATGCTTGATCCTTAATTTACATGTTATGCTGTTTTGTGTTTAAATTCAGGTTGAAATAAAGTACATTGGAGAATTCTATAAGATAAGAGTAGGACATGATGGAACAAGTGAATACCCAGAATGGAAGTTAGAAAAGGTAAATCTTTGTGATTAATCTGCTGATGAGTCTTCAGCATAATTAGTGCTTTAATCCATTGCTTTGTGGCTTTATAATAAATTTTGGAAAAACTGAATGGCAGGTGGGTGTAATTAAATTAATAATAATAATAATAATAATAATAATAATAAATGCTTATTTGGCACATTTCATCTCAAATCACTGTATAGAAAAGGGTAACATTTTATGCATTTTACAGACGAGATAACTGAGGCAGAGAGTAGTATAAGAAACTTTCCCCAATGTCACTAGGCAAGTTCATGTCAGAGTCAGGAACAGAGCACGCCATGAGTTTTATCTACTGAACTACTGCTGCTGGATAAACTTAATCCCTAGAGTGTCCTGTGCTCACCAAATGGATCTATGTTACTCATTAAAATATCCAAATGCATTATACAATCTATTAATAATTTATTAGCTATAAGGAACTCGACACAGGACATTTTTGGAGTGTGGTGACAGTTTGGGGTAATTCACTCAGCTTATCACTAATTCACAGCTTGGTTGGTTTTGCATTAAATCAATGTTTTTCAATCTTTTTTCATTTGTGGACCTTTAAAAAATTCACATAGAGGTAATATGCTGACCCCTGCAGAGGTCCAAAGACTGCAGTTTGGAAGCCACTGGGTTAAATGAATCTGTAGCATAAGACATCTGAAGATTAGCTGACAGACATACTTGCTATGAAAGCCCTTACTGAATGTCAAGGCAACATGGTGGAATGTTTTATTTGCAAAAACAATGAAAACTTATGATTTTTCTCTCTTTTTTGGCCCATTTCTACTTGTTGTGTACAACCACAGAGTCCTTTGATCATGGTATATACTGTATATCCTAGAGCATGTAAATACTTACTTCCCTGGGCCAAAGAGTGACTCTTGGACTTAGGGATTCCGGGTGAAGGGGAGAGCTAATTTTTTAGTTAACCAGGGCATTCAGAGAGGGTGAAATTATGGACAAATTGTAAAATCCAAAAATACATGCAACCAAAGCACACCAAAGCATTTATATAAATGTATTATCACTGTTAAGTGACATTATCCAGCTCATAAAAGGGATGGGACAGAAACTTTGAATTCAAATTCCCACAAACTTAGCATTATTAGCATTTTTTTCTAATGTGCCAATCACTATGGTACATAGGTGCCAATTTTGAAGTATTGATACTCTGTCAAATTTTGTATCCTAAAAAATGGCACTGTGTTTTTCAGTTTGCTATAAATTGCTTTTACATTATCTCTTGAGAATGGCAGTGAAAGGTCATAGAATTTCAACTTCAGCATGGACAACTGCATGGGAAAAAAAGACGAAACTATGGCTATAATAGGCCAGTTATATCCTTGCATACAATAATATGCTTGGAAAACACATTTCAGAGCTTCTCAATGGCAAAATTCTACTTATTGTGCTGAATAATATGTGAGCATATTTGGTAAAGTAAATTCATACTAGCATCAAATATTCTTTTAAGAATTCTAGACCAAATACCTATGCTTAACCTGCAGGTATGCCTTTTATTCTACAGTTTTGTCTTACTAGGCCTGAAACCTAAAACCAGAACTGCATGGCAATAACCGACTTTGAGATTAGCTCAGAGGCCTGAAGTTTAGGAGTATCAAACCTGAATACAAGTTTAAATATTTCAGTTTTGCTCAAAGGATTTCAGGAAATCTATTTTCTGACCTGTTGATTACAGGACATTTTTTAATATGTTGATGCAAACTTCATAGGGTAACTCTGGGATTTCAAAGAATTCCCTTCACTTAAGAAAACCAATTAGCTTGAAAGATGTGTTTTTTGTCAATGCAGCTAATGTTATTGCTCTGATTCAGCAGGAGGAGCTGTGCCAATAACCATTTCAGGTTATTCTGTAAATTCAATTAGTGATTAAAAATCACTATTGCAAAAAGTATTTCATGTTGGAACACAAAATGCTCTCTTTTAAATAAATATTATTTTAAGTAAAATAAATGTCCACTTTAATGGGGAAGCAACAACGAAAAGGAATCTTTTCTCCCCATCTAAAATGCATTTTTAGAATTTAAGTGCAGAAATCTAATTTCATAATTTTAATCATAAAGCTTTTTCTCAGAATGCCATCTTTCAAACAGCATCAAGAATGTAGAGACAGAATGGTTTTGGCACTGAATGCCTGCTGCTAATGAAGGCTGTGGAAGGGAAAACTGTAGTATGTGCTGCTATAATTGAAAGCCAATAATAACCATTCTTAAGAAGGAAATGGAAAAAGCTCCTCTAATAACATGAAGCAACAAATATAACAGTTATTACCATAGCATTCAGTAGCAAATAGTTTAGAATTTGGATCTGGAATGATTTTAAATTGGGGGGAAAATGTAACTGTGTTTGAGTGTAGGGTTTTGATTTGTTCCATTGTAGAAGCAGGAACCAGCTATTGAATTTGGATCTAGATCACCAATTTCAACCCACAGATTTCTTAGAATCTATGAAAACACTTGCTTCCCCCACTAATGCTGAGGGATTCTGATTTAGGAATTTGGTTTTAGCTCGTTTACATTTCTAATAGATAGTTCCTCTAACAGATCCATCTCCCATTCCAAAAACCTAGTCTCACTGCTCATTTTTTTCAGAATGGTTTCATTGTGTAGTTCACAAGGCAGTTTTTCACTGAATTTATCTATAGACAAAAATCAGAACCGTTGACATTTAATAGGGTAAGAAGGCAAATTTAATTCATGTGTTTGCTCACATTAAAAATAAGATTGTTTAAGAACTCTTAGCAGGAAATGACTAGATGTTGGCAGTTGTAGCAGAGATACCAAGGAATGAATGAGCATAAAGATTCTCTCCAAAGATGGTCTTTCTAGTTTCAGGTGGTAGAGGCATTAGTAAAGTAGTAGCACAATTAGAAATGGGCTCAAACAGTAAGTTTTTGTGTTGTGGGTGCAGGTCGTGTGATATTATTTCATGGTAGAAAAAGATGATAAAAAACACATGAAGGAAAATGTACCTCTTCAGTATTAGGCACTGCAGGACTGGAGAAACTGGACTGCATCATGTTGCTGATGGTTCTTCCCTAGGTGACACTGCAACATGTAAAGAGCAGGCGGACTCTACATTTTCCAGCAAACAAGTGGTTGTCGAGAAGCCGTGGAGATGGAGATATTATATGTGAACTCCCTGTAGAAGAAGCAGGAAAACCCATTTATCCAAGTATGTGTATACTTCAGAAGTACAGATTTAGATGCACTGGATTGTGGTTATCTGAGTTATATCCCATGAACAGTATATTCAGAAAGGTGTTCTTAGTAATCTCAAAACAGTAACATTTAGTTCTTGAAAATATAATCTTTGCAAAGGTATGCATGCCAAATTTATGATAGTGTCTTCATTATGAGTAAAGGGTGAACACGTGAATTGTGATCTCTCTGTATGAATAATTAATTGGTGTTTCCTTTCTCTGTTTTTGCAAGTTGTAAGATACCACATTTATGTTTACACTGGCCATTTGGAGCAAGCTGAAACAGACTCACCGATCTACCTATGTATCTATGGAAAAAGAGGAGATTCTGGTTTAAGACTTCTGCATAAATCTGACAGGCCAGTGACATTTCAGAGAGGAATGGTAAGTCTGAGCAAGGAAGTTTGCACATTTACAGCCATGTTAAAAGGAGAACTAATCAAAATCTTGGATATAGATACACTTCATTTATTTAGTTACTCTTTTATTCAAGATTTTCATAGATATAATACAGTGCATATGGTGCTTACCATTTCTGGGAGATAATATTATAAGTGAGACAAAAACAAGACTTAGTAAACCAGAAATTAAAAATAAAATAAAAGTAAAATGGGAAGTGGGGGGAACATTAGGGAGAACAAAAGAATAGAAAAAGAAAGGAAAAAAACCCAAAGATGATGAGAAAAGCCACACGGGAAAATACAAACAAATTCAGCCAAAGCAGAAGAGATCAAAATTGGACACAAATGAGTGCACAAAAATTGTTTCATGGCTTCAGATCTCAGTAGAAACATTTGTTGTCTCTTTCTTCTAATACATGGCAGTTTTGCAAAGCATTCTGATACTGATGAATGCAATCCAGGTGTAAATGAAACTATCTAATTTGTCTTTCATGTACCTTAAGAGCCTTTCCATAAGTAAAATACACATGCTGCATTCTGCAGTGTGGTTTGCTGGACTGAGTAAGAGACTGAATTTCAGAAATTACTGAGTTCTAATTCTGGTTTTGTCACTGAGGGTACATCATAGTGCAAAAAACCACCAGCGTCCGGCCTGTGTCAGCTGACTGGGCTTGTGAGGCTGAGGTCACAAGTCTTTAATATGGTAATGTTCATGTTTGTCCCAGAGTCTGGGCACCAATCCTTGCCCAAATGACTACTCTTAATTTTATAGACAGCTTAATATATGCTGAGTTTCTGAGTACTCTTGGCAACTCACTTGGCCTCTGCTATGTCTCAGTTTTTCCATCTGTAAAATGGGAGAAAATAAATGTGTACTAACCTCACAGGTTGTATTGACATATTTGAGGAATACCTATAATATGCAAATCTTTCCAACACCATGGAACATCCCAGATCCACTGAGAAACTGCAGATGGATCTGGGCTAATTTAAGAGCATAGAATATAATTTTGCTCCTTTAGTAATTCAGCAAATATAAAGTACAAAGAATTTGAAATTCAGGACATTAAGCTGTCTGAGAGAACTGTTAATATGAGGGTGTCCTGGATTATGTAATTTATACAAAAAGGCTAAGAATGAGAATATTCTGTTCTTCACCTCATTTGTTGCAGAACCTGGAAGGTGTGTAGTGAATGAAGCAGGGACTTGCAGGAACAGAATGTATCATCTGCTGATTAAGGCAGTTGCCCTGGAGAACTAGATTCTATCCTGCTTTTGCCACTGTGTTCCTAATGTGATTCTGGGCAAGTCAAGTAAACCAAATTTTCACAGGTGCCTATTGTATTCCTCATTTTCTGGGTACTCAGATGCTTGGGCTCTGATTTGCTAACTTGCTGAGCACTCATCGCCGAAACTAAGGTTAATGGGAGCTCTGCTCTGAACATGTGAAGTGCTAAAGACAATGCCGAGTGCTCTGAAGTATCTGGCCCTGCACTTCTCCAATTGAGTACCCAAAATTAGATGACATTTTTTTGACAATTTTGGCTTCAATCTCTGTGCTTCAGCTCCATTGTGAGATTGGAATAATACTGCTGCCTTATCTCACCTTACCCGGTTATTATAAACAGTGGTTCCCTAATCTTTGTAAAGAACTGAGGTGCTACCAGGGCTGGCCCTACCATGAGGTGAACTGAGGTGGCCACCTGAGGTGCCAGATTGGAGGGTGGGGGGCGTCATTAGGACCCAGTGTGTAGAAAATTGGGTCTGCTGCTGGTGCATATATGTTCTCTCTACTCTAGATGCACAGAGATGGTGGAGTGCTGTGCTGGAGGAAGGAGGGCACAAGAGAACTTTCAAAGTTTTGGCCCAAGCGAGGGGACATGGGGGCATCATTTGAGCTCTCCGCTTCAGGTGCCAAAGTGGTGTGGGCCAGCCCTGGGTGCTACAATGGCAGCATCACACACACACACACAAAAGTCCATGAAGAAATGAACAATTCTGTATTCAGTGCAAGCGGGGGTTGGTATGCAGTAAATAAAGTGGTGGTGGAACACACAGAATGAGGATAAAAAGAAATATTAGATAGTTACCCATTCAGTGAGCACTGTCCATTTTGTACACTGAATGAAGCAGGGGGGTCCTGTGGAAAAAATACTCTGTAATCATATAATTAAAGACTGTCTCATAATCTCACAATGGGCCTGAACTAAGGTTGCCTGAACACCTCTAATTCTGGCATTTTTCGAGTGCATGCTCATGTCCATTCCATGTTGAGTATATGTGCTCATCATCTGCACTGGTACTAGAAGATTTCCCTCAGCAGTATTCATAAGGGAGTGGCTCTGGCACCTTCTGGAGTGGCATGCACGTGTCACTATATAGGGGGCGCCACCAGTTCTTCCCACCCTCAGTTCCTTCTTGCCACCAGTGATGGAGCAGGAACATTCTACCATTTTAGTTAGTGTTGTCTTGTTCTCTGCTTGTACAAACCCGATAGAACTTGTGATATACCTCTAGATTGTTGCTATAGTTTGATATTCTTAGTAGAAGTTTTTGAAGTTCTTAGCCCAGAACGGGACTCAGCAGGGGGTGGGGCATCCCTCGGTCTCCAGACTTTAAGCCCTGCCATTGCTGCAAATGGCCAATGGCTATTAAGTGATCTGCATAACAGCTGCCTATGGTGCTTATGGGAGGGGCACAAAAGTGACAAGTGTCATATCTGCAAACCCTTTAAACCTAGGACAAAGAAGGAATGTGATATTCATCTGAGACCACTCCTAAGGCAGTTAGCACTTGCTCCAGCACCAGAGCAGCAGTCCCACTCCACACCGAGCACTGCAGCCTCCTGGCGTAGTGCTTCACCAGCAGTGACCATGAGCCAGCACTGGTCTCCATCCATGTCTCTGGCCAAGAAGCTGAAAAAGATCTTCCCTGCAAAGGAAAGGAGAGGGCTGAGGTTGAGCCAAAGTTCATGCTGGGCAGCTTTCAGGAAGTCAGGTCCCAACTCAAGTCGAGCAGTGCAGCCCATCCCATGCTTTGCTCACAACCCCAGATAGTGCAGGCCTCAGCCAGCATCAGGTACCATCAATGCTCAAAGCTCTTCAAGCAGCTCAGGAGATTCTGCTGCTCCCAGTGATGTCCACACCAGGGTCCACACCACTAGTGGTACCCTGATCTCAGGGAAAACCCACTTTGGAATCTATGCATGGGTTCTCGCCTCAGTGGCACCATTCAACAGTGAGAGGAATGTCCCACCATTGCTTGCCTGCCTGAAGATGTCATGCCTCAGAACTGGAGCAGCAGGCCCAGCAGATCCCTCTTTGATCCCCATTCTGGGGTTGCTGATCAGGGGTTATGAGCTGTATTTTGCCAGCAGGTTGGTGCAGTGATCCCTCAGAGACACATGCTACCTGGCAAGAACTCTGGAACTGACCCCAATCACTACTGATCAGGGGACCAATCAGAGATAAGAGACTGCTGATTGCCATGCCCTTATTGTCTGTCTCCAGGAAGGGGATCACTATACTTAGGGAGAGTGATCTCAACAGCCAACCCATAGTATCTCCCGGTCCCATTTGATTTCCTGGTACCAGTCAAATAGTGGAAGGCATAGATACTGAGTGTCCAATGCAGATCCACTGGACATCAGTCCTTGAGATGCTGACCCAGATGCTCTGTCCCAGTTGGACAAGTCAGCTTCAGGATACAGCAATTAGCAACCCTTGCGAAAGAGCCTCTGCTCCGTCAGAGCCTGCTAATCCAGTATCAACCTCTCCACTTACACTTCCAACATAGAGTGAAGTTCTCTGATGGGAGAGCAAGCCCTAGTACCAACAGTGCCATCCACATCTTCAGCATTGAACCCTAACCCATCGTCCCAAGTGCAGTGGCCTACGCCATGTTACCCGTAGAACTCTTGGGGATTCACCCAGCCTTCTTAGCCTATTTAATCAACGTTGGGAGCCTCGGAGAGGCCAGTGGCCATGGTATGTCATCCCCTTTTCGTACCAAGGCTTTGGGGGTAAGTCTCCTTTGGTCTTGGAGAACGCAAGTGAGAAAGCTGCTGCACCATGAATGGAGCACTGGCATCCTCCTTGTCATCACAAGATGAAGCTATCGTGGAGCCTCTTCACCCAATTCCTCATCATGATGCCAAAGCATACCAGGAGCTTTTGAAGAGGGCTGCTTCTAACCTGGGACGTCAGGCAGAGGAACTGGGAAAGCCTTTGGACGCTCCATTTGATGTCCTCTGCTCCTCAGTTCCTGACAGGGTGGTTGGTTCAACCCCTTCATGAAGAGGTTTTCCAAAATTACTAATGTCCTGTGGCAGGCCCCCTCTTCCCTGGCTCCTATCTCAAAAAGAGCCAATTGCAAGTACTTTGTGTCCACAAAAGGGCATTAGTACTTGTACTTACACCCAGCCCCTAATTCTCTTGTGGTTGAAGCAGTTAACCACAAGAAGGGGCAAAGTCAACCCAGTGCCACACACAAAAATAAAGACTCGAGGAGACTGGATCTTTTTGGATGGAAGGTTTATTCATTTTCCAGACTTCAGCTGAGAGGGGCTAAACACCAAGCTCTCTTTGGCCAATATGACTTCAATGTGTGGCAATTTATGGCCACGTTCAAAGGGTTGCTCCCCAATGCTTCCAACCTTGCATCCCTTCACCTCTCATCCTGGATGCTGGGTGGCTGAACCCAGAGGTTCATTGGAATTTTGGAAAGTAATCCAACAGATCCTCTTGGAGAGTAGGAGACCTTCAACCAGACTGAGTTACCTGGTCAAATGGACAACGTTTTCCTGCTGGTCATCCAAGCATTTCATCTCTCCCTTGCACTCTTCCATTCAGTCTTTTTTAGACTACCTCTATGCCTGAGGAACCAGGGCCTGGCACCCTCCTATGTTAGAATGCACCTCATGGCCATCACTGCTCTCCAACCTCCAAGCAACGGTCAGATGATGTTTTCTCATAACATGGCAGTTAGATTCTTGAGAGGCCTTGAGAGACTCTTCCTACAGTGGGCTCTTATCTTGGTTCTTACTGGCCTGCCCTTTGAGCCACTGGACTCCTGCTCCCTTTCCCACCTGTCCTTGGAATGATGCTTTCCTGGTGGTGGTGATGTTGGCGAGGAGAGTCTCTGAGATTAAAGCCTTGATGGCACATTATGCCATCACGCAGCAAGCCAGAGATAGCCCTGCATTGGACAGGGCTGTGTTGCAATCTGCATGTCTGTGAACTCCCACCCACCTCCATCGGTATTGTTTGGGACTCACCTGCTATGGAATGGACAAGAGCTAGCACTCAAAGAGAAAAGACTACCAACTACCTGTCCATTACTGGTGTTCTTTGAGATGTGTTGCTCATGTCCATTCCATGACCTGCGCTCTGTTCCCCAGGTCAGAATTTCCAAAAAGAGAGAACTGAGGGTGGTGGTGGTGGGGAGCTGGCAGCGCCCCTAATACTGCAGCATGTATGAGCTGTTCCAGGGGGGTGTCAGAGTCCCCCCCAGATACTACCGAGGAAATAACTTCTAGCACCAGAGCATGTGAGGAATGCACACATTTAATAGGAAATGGTCATGAGCAACGCATCTCAAAGAGAACAACTAGTAGTCCTATAGTACCAATTACAGAACAGGCAAGTGTCTTTTTCCATCTTTTGAGCCCTTGACATTACAACCTTAGTATGCTTCTAGTGTAGGGTTTTTTATATCTCTGTGTGCGTGCATAATAAATTTATACTTTTCACCTCTTCCTTTTGAGTTTTTCTGTTAAACATGATTCAGACTCACAGATGTATTGGAGCATAAGCTTTCATGGGCAAAGACAAAGTGGGTCTTTGCCCATGAAAGCTTATGCTCCAATACATCTGTTAGTCTATAAGGTGCTACAGGACTCTTTGTCACTTTTGCAGATCCAGACTAACACAGTTACCCCTCTGATACATGATTCAGACTGTTAAATTGAAAGAGAGAGGGAGAGAGAGAGAGATCATGAAATAACTGCATGTTTTTCATAAAGTCAAAATTTCAGACAACCTGAATTTTTCACCTGATCAGCTGCATGCATCTCTTAAACCAATCTTTGTCAAACTTATGCACAGTCTAAATGGATTAGAATTACAAAGTAGCAAGGAAGTTTTCAGCTTTTCCAGTGTAAAGACATTTAAATGGAGGGAGAGAACCCACATGGAGCAAATATGTCCCTTTTAAGTATTGTAAATTAATCATCCCAAACACTTCTTGAGCATTACTATAAGGTTTATTAGACCAGTAGTGAGGACTTTTGTTCTACTTTTGGAGAAGGATTCTAAAGGTAACTTGTATGAGGTTTTTGGTCATTATTACCATAATCAGATTTTTAGCTTTGGGTAACCCTTGTTCACTTAATAGCTGATCCACGATCCACTGAGTCAATGAAAAGACACTCTTCAACTTTAATGGGCTTTGGATCCATCCCTCGGGGAACAATCTAACTTTCATTGTACCTAACAGGGATCTTTTCCTTGACTATAAAGAGAGCTGGATTCATGCTCTTAAAATATTGAGCTGCTTTCATCTTCTTACTGCTGATATGAAATATTGTCCTAACTGTTGTCTTCTAGGTGGATAGGTTTGAAATGGAAGCTGTATCTCTGGGAAAACTGCAGAAGGTGCTATTGCACTGTAAGGCCAGTAACAAGGCGCAATACTGGTACTGTGAGAAAGTAATCATCAGAAAACCTGGGAAGGACTCTGAATACATTTTCAACTGTGAGAGGTAGTATTTACAGTCCTTTTGTTTTTCAGCTAGTTTTGTCTTCTCAAATACCGTATGAACCCTTTCAGGCTGCATAACTTTGGATGATACCTGTGTGAAACTTTTATTCTATAGATGTGCTCAGTTCATTTTTTTCCCCCAGGACAAGGTAGATAAATTCATCTTACTTAACACTCCTGCACTGATGGCTTAATTTAGTGATCGCTAAGTAGCATGTGTCAAAGGCTAACTCAGCAGTTATTGTGCCAGTTGGATCACAGGGGTCCCTTTGCAATTGTCACACAGTTCACCGGTCATGCCACTGAGCCTGCCGACCTGTCCTCTGGGTCTGTGTGTGTGGGGGGAGCACGAGAAGTCTCTTGGCCCCACCCTTCCACCTGAGGCCCCGCCCCTTCTGGGGCAAGCCATGGCAACTTCAGAAATTTGTGGTGTCCCCCCCTTTAAAAATTATTACCCACCCCTATTATAAGGCCATTTTGAACTCTCAGGAACACTATCCCCAAAAAGGACAAGAACCCCCAAATAAAGCTGCCTTACTCTGTATAAAAGCTTTACACAAAGAAAGATCATAAGTAGGGTTGCCAAGAGTCCGGTATTGACTTGGACAGTCCAGTATTTTTGCCTCCTGTCCAGTAAAAAAATTCAGAAAATACTGGACTCCTAAAATGTTTCACCCCCTGCCAGGAGGTGAAAATACCGAACACCTGGCAACCGTGTGACACACTCAGCAACCGGGCCCAGTCCCCGCCCCCAACACCTCCGCCCCTGGACCCTCTGCTTACCTGGTTCTGCAGGGAAGTTGCGTTCTGGCTTGATCAAGAAAACAAGATGGCTGACGACAAAAAGCCTAAAGACCAAGAGGAAGCAATGCCTTTCCTGGATCTTAGTGCTCAACTGCTCCCCTGTTCCTATCCCTATTCTGATTCTGCACGCCATGCTGCTTTAATGCTGTTTTATTTTTTAATTTTATTTTTGCTTAATAACTCTCGGACTTTTTTTTTTTGTCAGCAAGTTTGGTCTCCCCCGCTTTTTCCCCCCCAACAGATTTTTTTCTCCAGTTTTTTTTTGGGGGGGAGGGTGTTTGGTATTTTTGGTTAAACCATCTGGCAACCCTAATCATAAGTTCACCCTCTTTATTAATGAAAAAAGATATTCACAGTGCTATCAGTTATTTATCCAGTGCTTGATAATAAACAAAAGTATTAAGTATAACAAGTAGCATTTAAGTGATTCCAAGTGAAAAGATACAGATCAAAGTGAGTTACTAAGCCAAATAAAAAATGCCAGCTAATTCTAATATGCTTAGAAAGATTGTTGCAGATCATAATTTTCACCAAGTCCTTATGATGCAGTTCTTCACAAGCCAGAGTTGATCTTTGTCAAGCTTGGTTCTAATAGCCGTTTCTGTATCCTCTTCTGGTGGGAAGACAGATTTAATGGCCCACTGAAGGCAAAAGCCTGAGTGCTTTGCATTTCTTAAAAAGACTTTCCCCAGGGAAAAATATCAGATTCAAGATG
This sequence comes from Apalone spinifera, assembly GCA_030068395.1. Classification (NCBI taxonomy): domain Eukaryota; kingdom Metazoa; phylum Chordata; order Testudines; family Trionychidae; genus Apalone; species Apalone spinifera. The sequence continues at coordinate 59,691,855 of CM057846.1, read as the reverse complement.
GATTCAAATACCAGGTGGCATGGCCACATGTTTTTATAGGACCAACCATAGTTTGGACTTACAGAAAAAACTAAACCATTCACAGGTTGGTGACTTACCGAGTCAGTAAGATTCTAAAGTACCACTAATGGCTTTTACTAGAATACCTGAACTAATAAAACGAGTTCCCACTTAGTATTTCTAACTTCACATACAAGAAATATACACAGAATATATATAAACAATGAGAAGTCCTGTGGCTCTTTATAGACTAACTGATTTATTGGAACATAAGCTTTCACTTCGTCAGATGCATGTTACTATACAGATTCAGTGGATTAGAACTTTTAAAATGACATGTTACATGACCTGTTTTGCATAAAGTTCTTTGAGTTATGCATATTCATATTCAAAACCCAATTTTCATAAACAATGGGGAGACTGTGGCAGTTTTGTTATTAGATTGTGAAAGTATATCAATGCCACATATGGAGGAAAGCTCTAAGATGGTGGTTGAGAATTTTTCATACAAGAAGCAAAGAGAAATCATACAGTTTTTAAAATTAAAATGTAATTCTCCCTGGGAAATTCAGAAGTAACCTTTGTTCTCTTCTCAGCAAGAAGAGCATTGCTAGAAAAGGGGAAAATCTTCAGTTGGTGACCTAATTGAAAACAGCGTAATCCTCTCTCTCCAGCAGCAAGTGAGGGTTACATCAGTGTAGCTTTAAATCACTTCAGAAATATCACCTCATCCAGCCTTTTTCCATTTAACAAAAGGAAGAGCCGTGGGTACCAAAAACATGCTCAGGCACATACAGGAGTATTTAAGCTGCAAACTCTCACATATGTGAATAACTTTATGTGAGTAGACCAGCTGCAATTAGTAAATTGATGGGAGACAATGTGCCTCAATGGACAGGACTCTGGACATGAGTTCAGGACACCTAATTTGTATTTCCAGATCTATTGTTGATTTGGTGTGAGCTTGGGCAATTTGATGAAAATCTCTGTGTCAGGTTCTCTATGGGCTATTTTAAAATAACAATAAAAATGTTCACTCACCTGTGTAAAGTGTTTTGACATTAAGGCAACCTGCAAATTTTTGAAATTACTAATATTATCACTCACAAGAGTAGGGATTTCTCATGTGAATAAGGGACACAGGTTTGGGCACATACTAGTGGGTGTTTCATCAGTATCATCTCTGGTTGTGAAAAAATATAAACAACTCTCTGACATTAATCAGACAGAAGGTTCTATAGAGAAATGAGGCCAGCTGCCTCACTCAAGCAAGAAAGATCAGTTCAGTTATCAAATCCATCCTCCAGTGGGTCACATGGCTGGGACACTATGCATGAGAGGGCACTTTGGTGTATGCATTTTGGGATAATTAGCACCTAGGAGGCTGGTCAACAGAAAATATTCAGCAGCTGAGACGGTAAAATTGAAAAGGAAAGAGAAGTCACATCACTTCTGCCTTTTGCGACTGCTATAAAAAGAACACTGCTACTGAACAGAGTTTAAAATAGGGCATCAAGACCACCAAGGGATGGCTTTTTTATTGGCCAAAATGTACATCTGAATAACAATGCACTTCTCAAAGAAGGAAAATGCTTTATTGATCAGACATACTTCTGATATACTTCTTCCTCACAGCCTCATGACTTTATTTTCATTTTATACTGGAAGGTTTTATTTTATTTTTCTGTTCTTAGTGTAAGATACCATATTCCTTAATTCTCTCAGTTACCCTGAGAAGCATTAATTTTTTTCTGACTTAACAAAATCCTGGCTTTAAATTTTTCCTAGGCAAAACCCAGCCATTCTCATGGATTAAAATTAACACATTATTTCTTTTGGGGGTTTTAAAATGATAAATCAACATTTTTTTCTCCTTCTAGGATTACAGAATATGTCTGTATGCCCTGGCTTGAACAAGAGAACAGCATAAATATAGCTCATATATGAAGATTCTCAGGATCTGGTGCTATGAAATTCTCAGAGCTTCTTTCAGGGAATAGCCGAGAGGGCTCATCACATCCTGGGATTGGGCCTGTTAGGCTATGTCTACACTGGAACACTATTTTGGGCTATCAGAGTATCCCGAAATAGCTATCCCGCGTCTTCACAACAAGCCTGTTATTTCAGGCGCACTATTCTGATGCCCCTGTAAACTTCATTCCACGAAGAGTAAGGGTTGTTTCGGAATAGTGGGTTACTTCAAAATTTGGCACTGTATAGACAGCACCACATTACGAATAAGCTATTTTGAAATAAGATCGAAATAAGAAATGCAATTTGATTAGCTCAAATTGCATATCTTATTTCGAGCTATGGTGCAGTGTAGACTCATCCTTTGTAAACTAGTGTGAAGGTACCAAGGTACCTACCCTCTAGGCTTGATCTTTAGGACTATATATGTGCATAATGTTTAGCATATGCTAAGTGCTTTGCAGATCCAGGTCATGAAGCTTAGAACTATACAGGATCTAGTCCCAGCTGCCTCACTGTACAGCAGTCCAAAACTACTGATTAATGAAATCATGTTGAGATTGCAATAACCTTACTATGGGGAGGGAAAAGGTTCCTCTAAAGATAATCCAGAAAAGAAAGAAAAATGTGAAGAATGTGAAAGAAAGAAGAATGTGAAAACCAGAAGAGTAACATGTAAATGGATCGGTATTTAACTCTCTCTGGTTTTAGTCAGCAAGGCAAAAAACACATCTTTAGAAAATGGTTATATTGTCCCCCTTTAAATCAAAGCTCCTATTTTCTGAAAATAAAAAGTGGAATTTTTATCAGGGGATTAACTTACCTTTTTTCCTCAGGTGCCACTGTAAATGATTTCTGGTTATTCACAGCAGCTCTTCCTGTTGTTGCAGATGTCTCTCCTTTTCTTTGTCAGTTTCATGCTCTTTCTTCCTGTGAAATTGACATGTGGTAGTGGTGGTGGTTGGAAATAGACAGAATAAGGCACCCAGCTGCAGCTCTGATTTTCTGGCGGCTGGAGAAGATTTGAGAAATGGAACATTTTCCCTTGTGCCTTCAGCTGAATCATTTTTGTTTCCTATGAGGCAAAGATTGTTTTGCACACCCCAAACAGGTGAAGCAGAATTACCAAAGATCTGCTGTCAGAATGTGTGAGGAGAGGAGCTTTTGCAGGAGTGTAGACTTACTGCATACCCCACAGCTCAGCATCACAGAAGCTTCCTCTACCCTGACACATAAGGGAGATTTGGTGTGAGTTGGGAGAGGGGATGTACTTGCATCTTTGTGGATCCCACTACTAAATCTCACCTCCTCCTGCCTTTGGGGGTTCAGCTGTCACACTGACAGACCCTGGTCATCAGCAGCTGGGATTCAAAACTAGGACCTCCGGAGTCTTCTAGCATGAGCTAGAAGATACCTGCCTTTTTGCTAAGACTGTAGCAGGCTCATCAATCACAAGCATTAGAGGGAGACAGAGTGCTACACCAAGTAGGCATTGGTTACACCGGGGTAGGCAATAAGGAGGTGGTGGTTCACCAGGGTTAGCTCTAGTAGGCCACTGCCATATTTACCTGCGCCTTTGCAGCTCCCATTGCAGCTCCCATTGGTTGTGGATTGTGGTTCCCAGCCAATAGGAGCTGTGGGAAGCAGTGCAGTCCTGGACACCACTTTCTGCAGCTCCCATTGGCTGGGAATGGTAATCCACAGCCAACGGAAGTTGCCAGTGCCCAAATCTGTGGAAGAGCATGTAAATAAAGCTGTGGCAGCTCACCAGAGACTATCCCAGGCGAACTACATCTGGCCTACAGGTTGTTTATTGCCTACCGCTCGGTTACACAGTGGCAGGGGCTACTGCAGTTCTGAGGCTGGGATAGCCGAATGAGTGAAGGAAGATTCCATTCCACTTGACATCTCTGAAATCACCCCGCACAACTCCACAGTAATTGGGCTTAGCTCAGGCATCCAGATTTGACTCCATTAGGCTAAATTAATTTCTGGTAGAATTCCATGGAAGTTAGCATCACATTAGAGGCTCATTGAGCAATTAAAATGAAACTATGTAAACAAGCCAGAAGCCTCCTGTATAGTGGCTCTATGTAGAAAAAAATGGTTCATTTTTGCGGTGCAGGAAGTAAACAAAAGTTAGCAATGTGGGTCCCAAAGTTTCGGCTTTGAAAAGTGCTCTTGGTTCAGTCCATTCCTATGGAAAAGATTGGGCTAAATTCTGCCTTCAGTTACTGTACAACCCCGTCTTCATCTTTGAAGCTCAATTTTGGGCTTCTTATTCATCTACTGTGGGATTTC
>CM057846.1:59672983-59684086 GCA_030068395.1 Apalone spinifera | reverse complement strand
CATTCCACACAGTGTGTACATGAGAGACCTGTTTGGGGCTTATGTAATAAAAAAACCATGGATTCAAAGATGAAAGCGTTTTAATGGAATGTTTTAATGGAAATGTATCCTCAGTTCTACGCTACATGAGAAACGAGAGAATCCTATAATAGCCACTAGCCCTGTGGTTCAAGTACTTACCTGGGGTTTGGAAGGCCCAGTTTCAAGTACCTGATTATCCTAATTCAGAGCAGGGACTTGAACCTGGACTCCAACATCCCAACTTAGATTGGACAACAGAGTCAGTCTTTCTTTGGCCTAATGAATGTTCAGTTATTTATCCACAGTGGAACAGCTCCTACAGGAAATATAGAAACTGACTCGGTAGCCCATCTGAGTGGTTAGGGCACTTGCTTCCAGATGGGAATTAGAAACTCTTGAGATCCTTATCCCATATATGTACTTCTCTGTATCAGTCTGTCTATGTTGCTGTCTTCTTCTCTGCCACCTACTCTCACTCTCCTTTTACTTTTGCATCTCTTCTTATATCAAAACACAAATCACATTTCAAAAGTTTTAAGGGTTTGGTGCGAGCGAGATGGGTCAAACCAAGATTTTCAGCCTGACTTTGGGAAAAGTCAAACCTGGCTGAGATTAGAATTTGGACTTCATTGATGGCCCCGTCCTGCGTAACAAACCAAGCTTAAGTCTGAATCCAAATACTCCCATCTTTTGGGACTTTCAGGTCAGGAGGCACAACTTTAGAGCTTGTGCCCACTTCCACTTGTAAAAGTTGCCTTTAGGGATATCTCCCCTGCATTTCCCAAAGCAAGCCAGAAAGTAAGGACTTAGGAACACTAATAATACTACTGCCTTAAGGACAAAAATTGACCATCATTGAGGTTCCCTTCCCCCCCAAAAAATAACAAAGCCCAAACGCAACAACCCCACACTATCCAAGTACATTTCTGGAGAAAATTCTGTACCAACATCTTGTATTAGTTTTGATAGAGCTGTCATTGGAATATAGGTGAAAAGATATTTAGGACATTATAACTGAGGCAACATAGAAATCCAGGCCAAAAAAATGTCTTTTAGCCCAATTAAAATTAAGCAGTGCAGTGTCTCCTTGCATTTTTGGGATCCAGAATTTTCGGACTCAGAGGTACAACTTGCTGCATTTTATTGCTTGTCAGTAAAGTTCTTTATCATGTTCTCTCTTAAGAGATGAAATTTCATTCTTTGCCAGTCAAGTGACCCCAAAGTAATCTGGGCTTTCTGAAAATTAAAATTACATTATTGGGAAATAGAAAAGACTAATTTTCATTTTTAAAAAGAGTCTTATGCACCAAATGTTGGAACAGGGAGTCCTTCAGCATTCCCCTTTTCACCCCTTTAATTCTTCTACCTACAATATTTATGAGGTAATACTCCCTCCCCTCCAATTAAGGTGACTGTATCTCTTGCAGCTACTAAATGTGGTCCCTTTGCTAGCAAAGTGGGTCCCTGGAAATTAATCTGAAGGGAGAAAATTTTCAAAGACACAAAGGGTAGTTAGCTGCTCAACTGCCATTGTGTTTCAATGGGAAATGGGTCTCTTGTTCCCCTTCTATGTTTGAAAATCTCCCAGAGGTCCTTGTTCTCCTCAGAAGCTTGACACCACATTTTCAGAGGGAACCCAACCCTTATTAGCATGGAAACAGGTGGTTGAACTCCCTAGTCCAACACCTCCCCGGGAAGCAGCAGATCCATGGTCCAAGATAAAGCATTTCTGATTTCTGAGTCTTGACTATGTGGCAGTCGTCAACCCCAAGGAATAAAATTGCAGTGTGTACTATGGCATTTCTCTCTCCAACTCTGTGGGCTAGGATTTTATTTTGCTTTCTCCAAACTATTGTCTGCTTTCTCCAAAATCAATTAAGGCACTAGGTGGAACCTGTTGCACATACTGGGCAAAAGCCCCAGTGAAAGGAATGGTAGAGAGCTCATGATTTCTGTTTCTCAGATGTAGGAGCACAATTTCGGCTAGTAAACTGAGCTTAATCAGGTTTGTATAATGCCAGTTGCAGATATTTATATAACAAGTCTGCAGAGTGTTGCAGAAGAAACAGCATTAATGTACACAGAGATCAGAGATGCCTTATGTCAGTGGCTCACAAACTTTGTGAACCTTTCTTTTAATATAGAGATCCACTCACAGATGATCTCAATCCCATATTTGCCATCTGGCCGCTAGAGTGCTTGGTTGCATGAATCACTAATATTCTGGCAGGGAGAAAGAGAGGACTTGAGGATAATTTTGCTTAATTCAATTTTTAATTTAATATTTAATAATTCATTTAATATTTAATTGTCAAGGTTTTGAAATGTTCCAATACTTCTATTCCTATGGAATTTCCAGACAGCAGCCAGGATTATGATCCAAATCTTGCAGCAAAGGATCTCCCTCTCATCCCCTCCCCGCAAAGACTCAGATGCTCCAGGTGGGAAATTACCAGAAATCTCACGAGAGCAGCTGGTTCTCACGAGATTTCCAGCTTAACTTTGCACACTCCAGGAGGAGGCCAAGATAAGCATCTGAGCTGTTGGATCCTTATCCAAGCGGCACCTGAATTTTCAACATTATTCTGAAACTCAGCCATTATGCCTCCCTGCAGTATTGCTCTCAGGTGCACAATAGTTACAGTTCCATGGACTTGGCCATGCATGATTTGCCATAGGCAGCTCCCCAGCCTCATTGTAGTTACTGTGATAAAAGTGTTTCCATTTGATATTTTACTCTGCAGAAGGAGACTGGAAGATTACTGTAGTCACCGGGGGCTTCCAAACAGCTGGCACCACAGCAACAGTGTCCCTTTACGCCTATGGAGAAAACAAGTCTTCTGGTCCCATTGTCCTGGGATCTGGGAAGCACCAGCTGTTTAATCCCAACAGTGCAGATACATTCAAGGTACAGTTACTGTTTTATAGAATCGTTGGAGAACTTGCTTATAAGATGTATTCAAAGCAGGTTTACTCAAAAAGCAGATAATATTAACGAAGAGGAAAGCAATATGCATATACATTGATTTTGATTTTGTTTAGCTGAATTGTTCATGGATGCAGCATGCAAGTTCCCTGCCTGAAGGGTGGAATTGCATCTGTATGGGGATAATCAAGTTAGCAAATGCAGGGAAAAGAGCATCAAGCAAAAAATTCTTGGAACTTGCTTCCTGTGGGCTAAAATTCAAATTGGCAGAGCCATATTAGTAAGGTCGGGCTAGATTGTGGCTTGTCCTGCACAGGCATTAAGGGGAATAAGAGACGCTTTCCCAACTCTGTGTCTGGTAATTCCTACATGAGCTACTGGGACTTTGGGTTCAGGGACACAGAGGTAAGCACCTGGATGGCTTAGTCTCTCCTTGGAGTTGGTGCGCAAAGAGGCATGGGGAATGGTCAAGAGCTTAGTGCCAAGCCCATGTGTGAGCAAGGGTTGTGTGGTTGCTAATTTGCTGCTGATAGAAGCCACCACATACTGACTGCATCCGAGGAACAATGAGGGAGGAATTGTGATTCCATGGGACACAGTGCTTCCACAGGGCCTCTCTATGGAATGGCGCAGTTACACAGAAACCCATGTCAGGGTGATGCCTAAAATCACCTAGCCCACAGTACATTACTTAGGTCCATGTGGGAAAAATCACAGGGAGCAGTGTGTACCGTCACCTTTTTTTGGGAGCACTCACCGCTTTCGTCCAGCACAGCCCTCAGCCGGTCCTGGGAGCACTTGTGCTGCACCAGACGGAAGCCCGCTTGAGACATGCAGCAATTAAAGGACAAGTTTTCCTCAGAGGTTTTTTTTATTTCTCAACAAAAAGTGATCTGACAACTCTAGTACCGGCACCTTTTTAAAAAACAAAACAAAAAAAAGCACTGACAGGGAGTAAGTGATAGAGAATCACTACCAGTTACATAGCAACAGAAGGAAGTTTCTTTGTGACTTGTATCTTGGCTTTTCCATTTTGAAGTGTAAAAATAACATAATGCAGGTTTTCCCAGTGATGGGTTGCACATAGGGTCTAATCCTCCTCTCACTCACACTAATGTAAATCAGTAATAACATCCCTGCCACCCATGAAATTATAGTGATTTAAAACTGATGTAATAAGGGCAGAATCTGGCCTTTAGTGAACTTTGTGGATGATATGCCTGTCTGAATTTAGGTAGCATTTAACCCTTCCTGTACCCAGGGCTGTCCTTAGGATTTATGGGCCTGATGCATTTCTATTAAATTGGCACCCTTATGCCTGATGGCATAAGGCCTTGGGGTTGAGGAAATGATGATTTTTTAGAGATGTGATTTTATAATTTTAGCAAGACACTAATGAAATATTGGAAAGCAATTTTTAAACTAAGGTCAGGTAGACTAACGCAGTAAATTCAGAATCTGACAGTATATATCTGGGGCTAGCAAATGCCTGTTAAATGGCTTCATTACCACATGAATGGCTCTTTTTCACAGGTTCAGTGTTCTGCTAATAAGTCTGGCGGGCTTTTTCACATTTAAGTTAACTAGATACCCTCTGGAGGAAGCAAAGCCGCAGAACAGGGATAGGAAGAGGTGGGTGGGTGGACATTAAGACCCAGTACTGCCCCAAATTTTCAGACGCCCTATTCAGCTGCAAATTCTGCATATGGGTAAAGATGGCGCAGCCTGTACCCCTGAGTCAGAACAAGTGATCAGGTTCAGTTACATTAAAATATCATCTTGTATATTAACCGGGCCCCCAATTACAGGAAGCATAGGATGTGGATGCATTGGAGAGGGTCCAGCAGAGGGCGACCAAAATAATTAGGGGGCTGGAGCATATGACCTATGAGGAGAGGCTGAGGGAGTTGGGTCTATTTAGTCTGCAGAAGAGAAGAGTGAGGGGGGATTTGATAGCAGCCTTTAACTTCCTGAAGGGAGGTTCCAAGGAGGCTGGAGAAAGGCTGTTCACAGTAGTGATGGATATCAGAACAAGGAACAATGTTCTCAAGTTGCGGTGGGAGAGGTCCTGGTTGGATATTAGGAAAAACTATTTCACTAGGAGGGTGGTGAAGCACTGGAATGGGTTACCTAGGGAAGTAGTGGAATCTCCATCCCTAGAGGTGTTTAAGTCCTGGCTTGACAAAACCCTGGCTGGGTTGATTTAATTGGGATTGGTCCTTCCTTGGTCAGGGGGCTGGACTTAATGGCCTTCTAAGGTCTCTTCCAGCTCTGATTCTATGATTTACCCATCCCTTAAATGAACTCTTGCAGCACTTTGTAACACTTTGGTTAATGCCATTAGCCAACAGCTGCCCACTCAGTATATCAGAGGGTCATGAACAGCTCCTTAACCTGTACTTCTCCCTCCTCTTAAGGAATGGAGTATTATTCCCTCTCATGTTCAGGTCTCACCTTGTTCCTCCATGCCACACAGCAAGACCTGGTACCTGACCCACTAAACCTGTTGGTCATATGGGCCAGATCCCCAATTAAACAAAGGATATAAAAATTATGCCCATTTTAAAATCCAAGTGGTGTAGAGGGATGTTTGGGTAAGAACCAGGCCTTTTACAATTTAGTGACACTTGGGGAAACTTTGGCCCTATTTTCAACCTGGAATTCACCCAAAAGAGAGGAACCTCCCGCCTGGCCAGATACAGTTCACCTTTTCATGAGTACTTATCTAGTTATCATGTTCAACTGCTACTGACAGATCATGGTGAAGATAATGAGAGCAGATACATGTAAGCAGCATCCTTTTCCTTAAAATGATTTCTTTCATAATGTTAAATGACTGGTTTAATAAACTAATTGATTTTTAATAATCTGCAAGATAGAAACCCATGCTCTCCAAAAATGTTTTCCACTGTGTGAATATTCTTCAGTATTGCAAGGCATCCATCTACAGTACTGTATCCTGAGAACATTTGGTAATATTTTAGTGTTAGTTGTTAATAGCACAAAATGCTGTGGAGTTGTTGGAAACTAAGACATTACAAACGGCTATTTCTTACATATTGGCTCTTTCATCCATTAAATATCATGGAGGGCATTCTGGCCCTAGTGAAGTGAATGACAGAACTTCTGTTAACTTCTGTGGGGCCAGAGTTTCACCACTTGTGTAGGTAGCGCTATATGTAGTGTGTAAAAGCCATTTGACTTCTAGCTGAACTTATATAGCATGGATGTCTGCTTTAGGGTTGTGGTGTATTTTTTGTTTTGTTTTGATAGACTGTGTTGCTGATTTTTACCGAAAAACATAAGAATTAATCATTACACTTAACGGAAAAACAAAATGCACACATGTCATGCCAAAGGACAATAAAATAATATCTATTTTCTAACATCCCTTGGTCACAGTTGCTACTTAAAGGTGTGTCAGGGAAATTGGCTGCAAGTCTCACAGACAGAGAAATATGAAATAAAATACAAAAGCTGAGCTAGACTCCAAAATAGAAAAGAAAAATCTTCACAAAAATCAAAATTATAATAAGCTCACAGATAGCAACATTAACTTCATATACACAAAGGTCATTTGTGAAGTATCTGAACATTGTCTCCAAAGCTATTACAGCAAGTATTCAAGAATATCAAAGAAAGCAAACATGAAAAAAGAAGGGAATTGAAGTTAAAGGGTAACTAATATCAAAATCTTTTCCAAGAAATCTGTTATCAAGGTTTTATTGATTTCTATGAGGCCTAATTATGTTGCCACTTACACAGGTTTTGCATGGTGGGGCAACTCCATCTGTCTCTGATTTACGCTAGTGTGAGTGAGTAGAACAGTTCATGAATATTTTTGAGATTTTTTAGTTTTCATCCTGATTGAAGATGAGAGGAAATTTTGAACGCTAGAAAATATTCATGGGATGGAAAAAATATTTCCTGCCCAGCTCTAACAGTGATTGCGGTTGGAAATGTGCATTACATTTTACAGATATAAAGTATGGCAAGGATCTTGCACTATGGTGTTAACTTTTTAATTGTAGCTGAAGAAATGTAGTGGAGGTTGTTTATTGTCCTGTGATGGGGAACATCCTTGGTTCTGGCAGAAGTCTGAGGATCTGGATTCACAAGATATCTGTTTGCTGACTGCATTGCATTGAAGGTAGCTTCCTAGTGCTTTTCTTTCCAAGCATAGGCCAATGGAAAGATTTACTGTTGCAATATCTGCCCTACCTGGTATGCTCATTCTACAAAAATAGGTTTTCCTTGAGTGGTTCTGATAATTTCCCTATGGGCTGAAAGAGGCTATACTACTACTTGGGGATATTTTGTCTGCCTTTGGTATTATTCATGCATGATTTTCAGGGAATGATTATTCTGTGGAGAATCACATTTTCCTTTAATAAAGAATGTTGCTCTGCCAAAGGGTTACAGCTTGTTTCAAAATTTTAATCTGGTTTCCCCTGTTCACTTCTGTTGCCTCCACAATATCCAAACTGGTTTCCAAATCCTGGCAATGTCTTGAGCAATTACATTTTTGTAGAATTGTAAATTATATTTAAGAGCTAGCCCAGTGATATATGATGGTTTCCTCATGTTCTGCTGGGGAAAAAAATCTCCTGTGTAATTTCTTCTGGCATGTAGTTATGGCAATAACCCTGTTCTCTTTCCCCTTCCAAAGAGAAATGGCCAGAGGAACATGAGGTATTATCTTTCTCATGTTAGGTTTTATAACTTCACCATGGAACAAGCTCACAGGGTTAAAGCCAGAGTCTGCCACTGTTGGCAATAATAACTTCAGTGGCGTTAAAGCAGCTAGTCCAATAGGTCTTCTCACATTATAAAATACTGCTAAATGTTGCTGACCATGGCAGAACCTAACTCCTGCCTACGAAGGATATCCTCAGGCCTCTTATGTCAGCATATTAGATGGCAAGCTCTTTGGGGCAGCATTAACCTTTATGGTGCTGGGCACATTATTAACATAAAAAAGATAAGGATTAATATAAATGAGAATGCATGAACTTTGGTGACTTAAAATCTGTGGCTTTGTACTTACAATTAGGGACTCTGTTTTGAATGCCTGTATCAAAAACCCCTCAGAATTTGGGAAGAGAACTAGGACATCTGGATCAAATCCTGATGTGAATTTTGTAGTATGTCCCGTCCCTCCTTCCCCCTCCCCCCACTGACAGCACTGCATGTCTCTCTATTTGCAGAGTCCTTTGATTTTCTCTGAAGGACGTGTTTGAAATACCATCACAGTCTAGTGTGGCAAAGTATCTGATTTTTATCAATAAGCACATATCTGTTGTAGGGTCTTTCCCAATACTTGCAGCAACACTTGAGCATAATATTTAATGACTATATTCTTAGTGTGAAGTGACTGTATCAAAATATCAAGTGATCCTATCCAGCTATACTTGGTTGCCAAAATGACACGTTAGATCCTGTGACAGACCAAAGCCTGCAAACTGCAAAGCTCTTATAGAAGGCAACCATATTGGGAGGTGGGTTAATGCCTTCTTGTTTCTCAATTAGCCTCACCTGAACACTGACCAGCCTCCAGGGTAGAAAACAGAGGCCTAATTAGGAGTCAGCCTACAACAGGGGTTAATTAAGCACCTGTTGCCAATTAAGGCCTCCGGGTCTCTATAAAAGGATTCGTCCCAGACAGCAGGGGGGAGAGTTTTGGAAGGCACTGAACCCAACCCCCAAGGACTGGCCTGTGATGAGAATGACTTGGTAAGCAGGGACCCTTGCCTCTAGGGAAGTCCCAGGGCAATGAAGGGGGCTCTGTGAGTCTCTGAGGTGCACAAGTAACCACCAAGAAGCACAGAACTCCCAGGGAGCTAACAAGGGACTTTGTCATGGTCCCAAAACAATTGGATACAATTTAGGGCATCCCTGAGGCTCCACTGAGGGTAGACAGCTGAAATCTACTCCAGCCAAAATTGGGGATATAAAGATGGCATAAAGCCACCTCCTCTAATTAAGGCTTCAGAGATTCCAAGGCTGGAAGGAGTGATTGTGACCATCTAATCCAGGGGTCAGCAACCTTTGGTTCTTGGCCTGTCAGGGTTACCCACTGGTGGACTGCCAGACATTTTGCTGACATTAACCATCCACTTGCATGATCCCCTGCAGCTCCTAGTGGGCGTGGTTCACCATTTGCTGCCAATAGGAACTGTAGGAAGTGGAGTGGGCTGCAAAGGTCTTAAATGTTTTGCCTTGTTTACCTCAATGTGTCTAGCTTCAATTTCCAGCCATTGGATTGTATAATCTCATCATAAAAAAATATCAAATTAGTTTGAATGAAGCTATTTTCCATAAACCTATGTTGATTGGCATTAATTATATTACCCTCTTTTAATTCTTTATTAACTGAATCCCATATCAGCTGTCACATTATCTTGACCAGGATCGATATCAGACTCATTGGCCTAATAAGGCATACCCACTTGTAGAATGCACAATTTTTTGTTATGAAATTATCATCTACAGTATTTAGAAATTCTGAGTGTTTTAATATTGGCAGCATGAGACCTTCACGATACATTACTTAATTGAAGTGGCTCATGATGACACACACATTTTTATTCTATACACTATGGATAGTGCATAAAGAGCTCGTCATTTTGTTTTCTAGTGTCATTTGGTGCGCTCTACAGTAGGAGATGCAAATACCCCATGTAGCCAGGGAGTTGGCTCAATCAATGAAATTGGACTCAGCTCTCCTATTCAAATCCCAGTTTGACTAATTAAGAGGGGCAGAGCGGCATCAAGGAGTTCTAAGAGGCCTGGTGAGAAGGAGACATAAGGAGTCACAACAGACTGAATCAGAGAGGAGAACTGCCAGAGATGGAAGGTTTTTCCTGGGAGAGATCTGCAGTCAGGAGAAGCAGCACAGGGCGGTGATACCTGCTGGCTCTAAGCTGGAGAACTAAAGCTAAGGGCCAAAGAGGGATGAAGGAAGGGGAAGCAGCCAAGGGACTAAACCATTGATGCCTCTTTATTGGAGGGTTGGACTTGGAGAAACAATGAGAGGAACTGGAGGAGTGAGGGATGCTCCTTTGACAAGGGTGCTCCCAGTAGAGAGGCTCTGGTAGTTCCCCCTGGGAAGAGCAAGTTTGTGCCCCAGAAGGAAGTGTCAGCTGTCTTGGCAGAGCACTGGAAATGTGGCAGACGACACTGAGGCATGGTGAGAACAAAGCTAGATGTTTACAGACTGTTGAATGGGACTTTTGAATGGGACTTTTGTCATGGACTATCTGCACTATGTTTGGTGAATAAATCATCTTGATACATTTGAGGAGATGCTTGCACAAGGTTACTGGGGACTCCAGAGAAAAACTGAGGCAAAGGGACACTCGCAAGGGTGCCCTGAGATGATGATGGGGCACCTAGCAGGGGGCAACTTGCTTGCACCCAAATTTGTGCTTTAATTTTAGGATAATGATCCAAAAGCATTCAGGATACCCTTCTTCCAAGTTATCAGTGATTTGGAAACAAGTAAAGCTATTTTCAACATTGAATGCCACTCCACCTCCCCTTTTGCCTATTCAGTCCTTCCTAAATACTTGTAACCACTGATTTTTATCAGTTATGCAAATGACCCCTCTCAGGTTTCTATCACACCAAACTAGATCGAATTTCTGCTCTTAAATGAGAAATTTCATTTCTTCTCTTTTGTTACCTAGACTTCACTGGTCTGTGGGCAATTAAAGAATGTCTTCTCTTCACATCCACTGGTTGCTTGATTAATTTTGTTCTCAACATCTTGATTTCATTTTAAATGAGTTGAATCCTGGACCAAGCATAGTTTAATCAGATCCAAGAATCAGAGAAAAGCATGAAGAAGGCTTCATATCAACCTCTCCTATGAAGTCTCTGGAGAAAAAGAAAACTTAATTTATCCTCAGTACGTGAAATGATTGAATACAGGTATATGCCTGTCTGAATTTAGGCAGCATTTAACCCTTCCTATACCCAGGGCTGTCCTTAGGATTTATGGGGCATGATGCATTTGTATTAAATTGGTGCCTTATGCCTGATGGCATAAGGCCTTGGGGTTGAGGAAATGATGGTTTTTTAGAGATGTGATTTTATAATTCTAGCAAGACACTAATGAAATATTGGAAAGCAATTTTTAAACTAAGGTCAGGTAG
>CM057846.1:59642158-59672883 GCA_030068395.1 Apalone spinifera | reverse complement strand
CTGAAGGGAGGTTCCAAAGAGGCTGGAGAGAGGCTGGTCACAGTAGTGATGGATATCAGAACAAGGAACAACGTTCTCAAGTTGCAGTGGGAGAGGTCCAGGTTGGATATTAGGAAAAACTATTTCACTAGGAGGGTGGTGAAGCATTGGAATGGGTTACCTAGGAAAGTAGTGGAATCTCCATCCCTAGAGGTGTTTAAGTCCTGGCTTGACAAAGCCCTGGCTGGGTTGATTTAATTGGGATTGGTCCTTCCTTGGTCAGGGGGCTGGACTTAATGGCCTTCTAAGGTCTCTTCCAGCTCTGATTCTATGATTTACCCATCCCTTAAATGAACTCTTGCAGAAGTTTTGTAACACTTTGGTTAATGCCATTAGCCAACAGCTGCCCACTCAGTATATCAGAGGGTCATGAACAGCTCATTAACCTGTACTTCTCCCTCCTCTTAAGGAATGGAGTATTATTCCCTCTCATGTTCAGGTCTCACGTTGTTCCTCCATGCCACACAGCAAGACCTGGTACCTGATCTCCGGCTCCTAATGTGCTACCCCTTTAACGTGTCTGGGATTATTGTTGGGTTTTGATCCTTTGATCGCATACACTCTGAATGCAAAGCTTTTGTCTTTGTAAGTATTTCCTGTAGTGAATTGACTCATGCAGTTAGAATACTTCCAGGGATACTCAGGACTGTGTTGGGTGATTTCAGATCTGGGAGAGATTGAAGGTGATAAATGTCAGTTCTGATCTGACTGTCAACTCCAGAGTAAATTTTAAAGTCAATAGACTTTCCATTAATATTCAATTTAACTCTGCAGGCAGGATTTCTGTCACTCCATGTAATAGATCCCAGAAACAATGGTTGTGGACTGTCTGCAGTAGTCAATAACCTGACTGTTTTAGTGTGACAAGCAGCTGCAAAATATCCATATTTTGTGCATTTACTACTACTTGAACCTTTGCTCGATACTCATTTCTTGGCCTATGAATTTTTTCACTTCTTGTGAATTTAGTCTGAAAGGTTTTGCAGTTATCCTGAGACTTGTACCTCAGTGCCTCATGGGGGTTATTTTATGCTGTCTGTTACTGTCTAAGCTATTTTCTATTTTTTTTTCAGGTTTTTCAAGTTGCTCTGGCCTTTTCGTTTCCTGCTTCATTAGCTCAGTCTGTCTTATCTGGGTAACTGTGTGTTGGGCTAAATCTGTTTGTTTTTAGCTGCTTTGAAAGATTTTTGTCTGTAAGCTCAATAACCAGTCTTGCTCTTGTGTTTCCGTATGTTAGTCCCCAAATCACATTTCTTATGAAAGCTTCAACAGATTCCCCTCATTCTTGAATTCTCTATGAAAATGTGCCCTTTCATAAACCACATTTCTCTGAGGAATGAAGTACATATTAAACATAGCCAGAATACCCCCAAAGTCGTCTTTGCAGTTGCTGTTGGTAAAGGCAAAGGATTTAACGATATGCTCTACCTGCTTTTCCCAGCATGAAAATCAAATACCACAGCTGTGTTTCTGCAGTTTCCCAATAGAATTCAGTGGCAATGCAAACTTCTTTTAAAATCCTATTGCTAGTCTGTCCATTCTGAAGGTCTGTCAAAGTGAAGGTCTCAGGAACATTGAAGAGGGGCATGTTGATGAGATCAGTTCTGCAACCTTTGTTACTTTTTTTTCTTCTTCAGTTTGCAACCTTTGTTGCTGCCCTGTTCCATTTCTGTTCTCTGACACTAGTTTGGCTGCCTTTAGTTCTGACACCACATCAGAGTCCTTACACAGGGTAGATTGCAGGGCTGCTAGTAGCAGATCAAGCTTCTATACCAGATTTGGACTGGCTATCCAGCTTCCATCATGGAGACAGATATGAGAGATGTGATAGCTTTAATACACTAACAGGTATGGCTGTTAACCAGCCCAGGTAAGGTATGTTACACACATTCTGATACAGTTTAGCATTCCATCACAGAGTAGAAGACAGGCCTGATGTATTTGTGATAGTATTTGCTACGGAGGAGAGGCACTGCAGTGTTCTATGATAGCTGGTGTTTCCTAAGGCTGATGGCTTCGTGTTCAGGTATATTGCATTTCTGTAATCAAAATGGAAGGTGACAAAAGCATATATAACTCAGTGAGCTTCAACCTGTTCTTGAGCCACAAGATGATCTTGTCCATTCACATGGTCGTAGAATATTCATATATGCTGATGTGGTATCCTAAAAGGCCTGACCTCTTCTAAGTATCTCTGCAATCTATCCTTTATGCTCTTCCTGCTAAGTTCCCTAAGGCAATGTTCATAGGTTGCCTGCATAGCCACTGTGGAGTGCTCCAAACCTACTGTTGACTTTCATTGGGCTAAATCTGTTTCACTGGGCTAAAGCCAACATACTGACTTTCAGTTACTACTTCCATGGTCACCTCATGATCCTTTAGTCCCCTTCCTGGTCACACATTCCTTTCAGTGCACCTGTTTCATCTGAAGACTTCCAGGCCCACCTGGGGACCTCTACTTCCCAAAACTAAGCTGTAAGGAGAACACCCCCATAACTAGTGTGCTGGTGCGGAGTGTGTGCTCAATAACCAATATTGTTGTATTGGATAACAAATTAATTCCCTGGATGTCCTCTTCAATATCAGCATGACTCATCATAGTTTAAAATCAAAACAGTATTTCCAATAGTGTCATTCCTGAGGCAGCTTTCTGCTGTTGGCTGTACTTAGGAAACAACATGCCTGCCCTGGCCATAGCCAATGTGCAGCAGGCACTAGAGATATACCCTTTCTAGTTTGTTGGATAACAGATAGTGTCTGTCCATTTCTGCTGGATGGAGATCTGGATGCCAATAGCCTATACAGGGAGCAAGTGAATTGAAGTTCTTTTGGATTAATGGCAGGCTGGAGGGAGAGTGGGAATGCCTCAAGAAGAAGCTAGACAAGGGTTAAATATTCTACTGCAGTATGGTCACAGTTATTCTAAATATCTCCTACCTGGCTTAATTTTAGAAATGAGATTTATATGAACATGGGAAAATTTTGCAAATTAATCCCTATGTGATGATTCAGTCATTCTTTATATGTCCATATTGCTTTCTGTTCAGAGACTCTGACTCTCTGTGGGAGTTCCTGCAACATGTCCTAATTCTAAGACTGATGTGTATCGAAGCCAAGTTTATTAGTCACAATTGAAGACTCTAGCTGAATTTAGTTTATGCAAGGGGGGGTTAGATTGGACCGTAGAAAAAAACTTTGTAACTGTCATGGTGGCTAACCACTGGAATAAACTCCCTATGGAGGGTGGGGAATTTCCATCATTGGAGACATTTAAGAGCAGGTTAGACATACACTGGTCAGGGATGGTCTAGATGGTGCTTGGATCTACTGTGATGGCAGGAGACTGAACTAGATGCTCTCTTGAGGTTCCTTCCAGTCTTGTGATTCTATATGGAAACTACAAGTACTAAGCCTGGATCCAGGGTACTCTGCTGGTACAGTAGTTGCAATATTTCTGGCATTGCATACCAGCTGCATGCTCACAATGTAGAAACATTTTCTAGTCTCGTAGATTTCTTCATTATCTGCAGGTGCCACAGAAGGTAAACTAGCACAGTGAATGATTTCCTTTACTTTTGGGAATCCGGCCATTATATTTGACAACTCTGGCATTCTTTTAATGATGTGGCATTATGGGAAATTTGTCAGCTACCTGTCAAGCATAGTCTCTATCATTTGTTAGGCATTGGGACTTCAGTGGAATTGCATCAGGGATGAGTTTATCCTGGAATGTTGACTCATCTGAATGTTGTCATGTGCTAGCCCTTTGCTAGCCTTTTGCAAAGTGCCCATATTTAATTGAGAACTTTTTGTAACGCAAGGACATAGTGACTTATGCCAAGTCTACACTGCAAAGGGGGAGGAGAGAAAGTTGGCTTAAGACTACAACTACATAAATAACATAGCTTGAGTCAATATACCTTCAGCCGAGCTTGATGCTGTCTCCACAGTGAAGTCAATGGAAGGAAATGCTCCCATCAACTGGCACCAGTGAGGATGCCTTCTGCATTCAATTTAGTGGCTCATTATTAGATCCACTAAATCAAACCCTGGAAGATAGATCGCCAGCGTCAATCCTCACTAAGTAGAGACATGGCTTTAGTTTTATCCTCCCCACCAGAGAGTAGCTCTAAAATGCTGAATATGGTTCTCCTGTCCCAAAGGATTCTTCACATACACTGTCCATCCATATATTGTAGTACTGTGCTACTGAACAAATTATTTTTGAAATGTGAATTGGTTAATTTTGCTTTCACTTGCTTATCTTAGGCAATCAGTTTTGCTCTCAACTGCATGAGAACAGGTTCAAGTGACTTCAGTGAGAACTGCTTGTGTGCCAGTAACTATATAGATAATTTTAAAAAATAAAAGGTATAGCATTTGATAAATAACACCCTGGCATCCTGTTAAGATAACCTTTATTCATAAAGTATGGTCTCAGGTAAGGGTTAGGGTCCAGTTGTTAGGTATAGGCAATCACATTGAGTGTCACTGTCAAAAATATAGGACCAAAGCTGCTTGTGCAGAATCAATGGCAATGCTTCCATTGGTTCCACTGGGAACAGAATTTGGATCAAGGGAAGTACAAGATGTTTGCACTAGTAATGTATAGAATGTGTTTGTGTGGAACAAAGAAGAAATATGTATGCAGATTATGCATTTGCACATATGCATTAGCCATATGCACATGGAACCTATATTTGAAAATTTGACCATTTTGAAGTGTGCAGAAGTATTGTTCAATCATTTCCATGCATAGCTGTACTAATGTAATGAGTGAAACTGAGACGAGTAAATACACTTATTACATGGAATGCCAAAGAAAAATAATGTAAAGAGAATGGACTTCTATTATCATTGCACTGACAGTGATATTGTTAAGGTGGGAATGTACTGATGGTATGTCTTGCAAAAGCATTAGCTGCATAAGTTTAAACTTCCTGACACCTTTCCAAACTCTACTGGAATCCTAACTGGAGATCTCACAGGAAAAAAGGGCTTGCAAATACACACTGAGTTGTTTATCCAAGTAGCATTTGAACTGGTCTAATATTTTGGCTTGCCTTTGGGGTGAAGAGTTCTAATAGCTCAATCACTTGCCAACCTTACTGCCTAAATCATGTCAGGCATGTACCAGTCCTGTTATGCCTAAACTTTTCTGAACATTCAAATACTCCAAAGTCACCACTTCATCTTACTACTTGTCTTCATTTCTTAGAAAGTTTGGTTGACTTCTACAGATGAATAATGTGGTGTGGGGAGAATATGTTTACTAAACAGTCTCTCTCCTTTACTGGATTTATACGGCACTATCTATACTGTTTGTTACAGGTTAATAAAGGCCTATTTTAACTTACTGTGCACACAACACTCCCACTGATGTCAATGAGAGTTTTATCTACATGTCTCAGGGAAACCTAGAAACCTTTAAATGAAGGCACATTCTCCTTGAGCAATAACACTTGCTTTGCAGAAGTCAAATGGCAGAGCGACCATTATTCCTATTCTGTCATTTTCATTATATGAAAATCAGACTTGGCCCCAGTGAAAATCAAACAAGCTACATACTTAATAGTAACAGATAAAAATACCTTGTGCTTGCATTGTACACGTCACCTGAGAATCTCCAAATGAATGATGGAAGTGTCACAGTATCCTTTTGAGGTGGTAAATTAGCTTGGTTGTTCAGTTGGAATAATGGTTTGTAGCAAGATGCTTAGACACCTAGGATTATATTTCTAGCTCTGGTCCAAACTTTCTATCTCCCAGTTTTCAGCTTCAACCGCTAGATCCATCTGCTCCGTGAGACACTTTCTTGTAGCCAAAACAAAAAGACAAGCTTCACATAAAACTGACTGTTACTTTTACAGCCATTGTACCAAACAAAAAGACTAGAAAGAGTTTGTATGAACATTTTAGTTACTAGGGAAACAAGTCAACTTTGCTCTACAACAACTTGCAAAATATTCTGGGCAGGGAAGTGATTTGTAAACGCCAGCTTGCATTTGATTTATACCATAGTTCAAGATGATTTGGCCAACCCTGGAAATGAAGGAACAACTTCAAGATGCAGTGCTTAAGATGGAGAAAAAAGTGGTTAGCAGTACTGTGTGATTGTCAGAGCATTTTCATCTGCATTGCACCGCAAGAGCTAAAATCTGACATATGTTTGACAGCATTCCAGTTGGTAAACAGTAACATTTTAGCAAGTACTGCTGTGAGACCAATGTGAGATCTGATCTGACAGCAAGATAAATCGATCTCACCCCAAACTACAACAGATGGACTAAACGTGTGTAGTTTTGTATGTCCTTTCAAACATCACACACACCTGATTTGCTGTTTGTCATTAGCATTTCTGTCTTTATTTCCAGCAAAAAATGAACATGAATTTCTTGGCACAACAATGTGCTTTAATAATCTACTCACTGAATCTGGACAGACTATTAAGCATATTTTAAAGTGATAATGCTCTGTAATTTTACATGAATTTTACTCTTTAACAAACCTGTGAATTTAAGAAACTTGATTTTAGAAACAAGCTGCGTGGCATGCAACAATCCAACACCTCCAGTCCTTTCTGAACAGGCTGAATAGAAATTACCTCTGCTGTTTTGTCATGTCAAGTGCATTTGTTAGCTTTTTAACTCTGTAGGTCAAATTTATGATTGGCATGCATGGATGTAATTTGACTTCAGTGAAGTTGTGCCCACTTAGGTTGCACTCCGACTGTCAGGCAAACCTGAGAGCACAGAAACCGTGGGGCAGGAACAATTTGGAGGTGCTGAAAGCCATTGAAAGAAATTGCAAACCCTATTTATGACAGAAATCAGTCTACAGCAGCACCCCTTATTCCAACACACATCCACAGAAATGTTCATTTGAGAAGCTAAACAGAACTTTAGTGGGATCAGACTGAAACAGTCACTTCAGTGATCTTCTCTTCATGGTTTTGACAGTCCTGGACAAAGTTCTTCCCAGCCTTGATTTGCCTTGAATCACTTTTTCTTGTTTGTCTGACTGTTCAGACACTTATTCAATAATGGGAAAGTCACCAGTCCCTCCCACCAAGATGAGGGACCATCATATCCTTGCTCCCTTACCAGTCTGTTTCATGTGGGCTTTTTCTTTCCTTGGTCAGCTTTCCTGCCTTATCCCTACCGATTCTCCACAGTCCACCCTCCCCATTGTGCTATTGGTCTGCCCAAATGGAATCAAATGTACAGCTCCCCACAGTGGTCCAGTTTGGAACTCTGTCTCCCAGGTAAATCTTGCCTTTGTTAAATCAAGTCTTTTGTTCATTGATGCTGGGATATGAATATTGCTTGCTATACATAAAGCTGAAAATCAGTAACACAGGCCTAGCTTCATTCTTCTCTGGACATTCAGAAAGACAGCAAGAATTGCTATTGCACACTTTATCCATAACAATTCCAATTGGTTCAGTCAGTTTACAGTCTCAGTGGTTTCAAAAAACATTTTGCTGATGGGCTTTTAAGTGGTCTGGTATCAGACACCAACTCCAGAGGCACCTCCAGTGAGGAGAATAGGAGTCATGGAAGTGTCCTGTTTAGAGATGGAGTTAGCACCTGCCCCAGAGCTTGATGCAGGAGGGAAGCCAAAAGTTCAAGAGTGGTACAGGAGCTGTAGGGCTGAGCCTGTTGTATTCCCTGTAACAATACTGTACCTCAGAAAACAGGCATTGCCCTGGGCTTAAAATGGTCTTAAAGTGCCAGATCTCCCCCTGACTAATAATACAATGCAAATACTTCACCACAAAATGTCAGCGCTCAGACACTTTGTTAAATATGTATATAATACTTCCTCACCTGTGACATACTCGTCTTAGGGGGCTCAGTGTTAGAGACTGGAAGACGGGTTTGCAACCTTGTTAGACCCAGCTCACCTTATGCCTTGGCATTGCCCGCATTTCCTTTGTGTCAGATTGATCTTTACCTGCTGCCATCGACTGGCTCTGAGTATTCGCACCATATCCCATATCTGTGCCAGGTTTGGCTACTTTCAAAAGCTGTAGCTCTCTGCTGCAGCTAACTCCTTTGCTTTAACATAAAATACTAAAGCACACAGCTAACTTCAGTCGAACGTATAGATTTAATGTCCTGCATAATGCCATTCTCATACATGTTGGAGTGTGATAGAAGTCTTGGAGTATCATAGAAGTCTTTAATGGTGCCTGAATCAGTTCTGTAATACAAGAGAGAAAAAAGAAGATTCAGGAATATTTCCAGTCCTTGAGCCCCTGAGCTCTATGACCAGGCATAATTGTAGTCCTTGTGCCCAGGAAGCACCAAGATATGTCAGCCTAAGTCACTGACACTGCAAAGTCTCAAGGAGAGTGAAAGGGAGCTGACCCTACTCTGCCCAGATCTGCAAAGCTGGCTCCATGTAGGGAGGAAGTACAGCCTTCATTCTGTGAAGAGATGAAGTGGCAAAAATACCATTGTGCTCCTGTGCACTGAATTATGTTTCCACGAATGCTGGGGTGATGAACCATTACACAGCCTTCTGCTGTACATTTAAGATAAAACACAGTCTTCATCAATGTTTGGAATAATTTTTTTGATGTGCACTAATGCATGTGTAGATATGCACCACCAATAGCTACACCAGTTGCTGTCTGTGGTCACTGTGGTTTCTGTGCTAATCATGTGAGCAGCATTTGAATCTCTCCTAGGTAGCCACCAAAGCATTTAACTTATAGGGAACACTGGTCCTCTTCATTTAGTGATGCTGACTGTTTATCTTAACTGGTTGGCCCAAACCAGCCTTAATGCTGAACACTATCAGTTTGGTATGACGGGGAAAGAAAATCAAGTATTCTTCTGTCAGACTATACTTACCAGAAGATCGATGCTCTGGAGGTCGATGTTCTGGTGTTCAATTTAGTGGGTCTAGTATAGACCTATAAATCAAACACTGAGGATAGCTCCCAGCAGTGTTCAGTACTCCTCCTTTTGTGAGGAGCAAGGGAAGCTGATGGAAGCAGTGTAAATGCTGCCATGGGTCAGCTGACGTTAAACTGACTCCAGCTACACATTTTATGTAGCTGCAGTTGCGTACCTTATGCTGACATTCTTCATCTAATGTAGGAACAGGCCTGTGAGTTTTGTTCATATCAACAGCTGTCAAAGCCATCATGGAAGATCTGAGAGTGCTTAATCCTGCTTTTTATGTTTTGGTTGCAGCCTTCTGCGTAGCTCAGCAAACTTATCCTGCAGCCCCAGACAAAGTGGCTCTAATTTCAATATTGCAATATTCTGTGAGGCATAATGGTTTTCTTTTTACCATTTAAATTCACTACAGTGTGGGTGTCAGCACTTTGAGAAACAGCTAACCCTTCACACTGATGCACATAAAAATAAAATAAAGATAAACTGGTCAGTCCATTGAAGACTGATGTGTTGTAGAAATAGTTAAGTGCCCTGCCTACAAAGTGCTTGGCAAAATGTACCTTCTGACGCAGCAGTGATAGGAAAATGCCATTTTATTTAAATATTTACATTGTTTTATTTTGAAAGAGAGTTCGAATCCTCAAATGGGCCAGATTGTCTGCTCCCCTTGTTCATTCCGAAAATATCCTACACTACTGCAGTGAATAAACTTGTGCCATTAGACATCATAACAATCAGGGTCTTTCATACGCTTTGGGGTTCGCCCCCCCTCCATACTTCTCTTGGACCCTGATTGCCACAGATACTCCTTGGCATGTGTAACAGTCACATTCAATATTTGTTAAGGCATCATTTTCCAAAAGATAAAATCCAGTGCACACATTAATTGTGTGTTTAAGTCTCAGTTGTCATAAGCACAGTTGTCAGTACATGAAGAACTGACACAAGGCAATGTTATAATAGATTCCCCTTATTTTTTGCTGTTACAGATCAATCTCAAAGGTCTTGGGCAACTGTATAAAATCCGCATTGGTCATGACAACAGCGGAAATGATCCTAGCTGGTACCTAGAGAAGGTGAGACTTGAAAGAATAGCCCCTACCTCTGACCGGGAGATTTCTCTGGCTGTGGACTGCTGGCTAGCTGAAGATCAGGATGATGGAGACACATGGACAGAAATAGCAATCGGAATGTCTGAAAAGGAGATTTTGCCAAGTACGTACTGCCTATCTTATAAGGAACCTTTATTGAATCTTTAGGGCTGCATATGTCCCCTACCCCCAAGTGCAAAGCCTCCTAAAAACCAGTGTAACTAGCCAGAAGACAGACCCTGACAACACGGAGCCAATGTGGCAGTTTTCACAAAGCACCCTTGTTTTTCTGAGACCCAGGGATGCGGTCTATTTATCGCTGTGGTTCTTGGCTACTGCAATTGCCCCCTAAAACACAGGTGATTGCTGCTACTTAAAGCAACCAAAAGGCACACAGGACTGAGGATAGGGGAACACCAAGACAGCTTGAAATAAGATTGATGTTGCCCACTCCTAAATTGGACAAAATGCTTTGTAGTTTCAGCCTGGTAGCTGGGCCAATGATCAGTTGTTCAAACCAGATTTGAGCTAGTCTCTTTAAAATTGCATTGTGTAACTTTAAGATGGACCTTGGAAGAACATCAGAAATTATTCACATTTTTTATGATACCATGCCTTTTTATAAGTGGAGCACAGAAATAATCACAACAATGCAAAAGAACAAAAACAAAACTTCCAGGCTTTTATAGCAGCAAAGAGTTAGAGAAATCATTTAATGTATCACTTATAGAATTTCCTTGACTTTAATAGGGTGATGGGGCAGCTATGATCTGGCATCATAGGCTTGCACTAGAGCTAATCTATGTATAGTTCAGGCAAATGGCATTTCAAATGGGGTAGTGGGAATGCAAGGAATCAGTGACTCAATGTATAGAAAGGTCATCGCGCAATTAGTGTCAGTGGCAATTGACACATGCCAAAAGATGTAAACAAATGATAAAACGCTGTAGGAAGTATGTCATTTTCCCCAAAAGTAACCTAGACAGGGACTGAGAATTTTTTTCATCTTTTTTTTTTTTTAAGCCATAAAGGGTTATCAAATCATCTGTTATGACCACCTAACATAGACCATCAAAGGGTTGGGAAGTACAGAAATGCAAACTCGTCCCCCTTAGCCTCAGTCCCTCTTTCCACTTTCCCCAGAATAACACATGATTTTAAGCAACACCCTCATTGATTTGCTCATAAATTAGGACTGAGCGGGTGGAACTGAGGCCCATGTAATCTGGAAACACTATTAGCATGAGACACAGTATCACTCTTGGGAACCTCTAGTGATATAAATGTCACACACTTATGCAATAGGAAAAGTAATGCCTGACTTTAGTTGAGTTGCATCAGGCACGAATTTGACTCTTAGGGTGCGATTCTTTACTGGGCAGTCATTTACAACTGTGCCCAAGAAGTGCAAAATATTACCACTGTGGTATGTACACTCACCTTAATTAGTTGTAAATGGCTGCACAAAGGTGCAAAGTAGTAGAAAATTATGTTTACTGTGTATAGTTGAGACTATGCTCAAAACAGGGCATTAGTTCCTCTCTGTTAAAAAGCGGTGTGATGCTATTGCTACTGTTGTCTTTGCAGGGACAACATCTTTGTTAAAATACTTGCAGCAAGCAAAAATATTCATTGTATGGGGCTTAGAAATTTCATAAATGTTTAAGTTTATGGTTCCAAATTAACTATTGATTTTAGGTTCATTTACATTGAACATCAATATAAGCTCATCAGGGCTGGCCAAAGATTTTCTATTTTGCCATAATCAGAAAATGAAACTGTCTATATGCATTTCCCATTTACAAGGATAAGTGTTTACAAGAACTGGACAAACCACGTTGCAAGTTGTTTACCCAAGAAAACTAATAATATGCTGCATATTACCTAACAACTTCTTGATGCAAGTTTATTTGTTTCCAGTACTTTCAAGTCAATTTGGTACTACATTCACTGAATTAAAAAATGATGATGATTTGCCCAAACCATTACACAAAATGGAGAAGTATTTTATGATCATAAACTCAGGAGGCAGTGCATTTTTATTGATATTCTTTGCCACTGATGTTTATTACTCATTTTTCTCTGCTAAATGGTGTCTTCTCCTGGCTTTCTCTGTTCCATACTCCATTATACTCCCAACACAGACTTGAAACCTTGGAGTTGATTTTGATTCCACTTTCTCTTGCCACCTTCTACCTGCCCAATCCCTTCCTTCAAATCCAGACTATTAGTCCCTGTCAGTTCTTCCTCAACATCTCTAAAATCTTTTTTTATCTCCATTTCTGACTTTGAAACTTTTCTTCCCGCTTGTCTCTTTACATGAGGCCAGACAATTGAAAATGTTGGCACTAAAATAATCTTCCCACTCACAGTGATGCTTTCATCCTGGCTTAGCCTTCGCTGGCTTCTCTTCATTTTCGGTGTCAAATTCAGACTTCTCATCTTCGATGTTCTGCATAACTCTGTCTTTGCTTCTTCATTTCAAGATTTATTTTTTCCTACTTCCTGACCTACCAGCCCTCATGTCTGAGTGTCTCTTCTTATCTTCTCCATCTCCTCGTCATGTCTTTCATGTCACTCCCATTACACTTGGAACTCCTTTCTTGTAGTTTGAGACAGTCTTGCTGACTTCCAGTGTTCATCGTTTTACACTTATCGAATCAGTGTTTTTCAGATTTGACTTGGTTTGATTACATTGAGACTAAGCTGACCAGATAGCAAGTGGGAAAAATCGGAATGAGGGGGAGAAGTAATAGTTGCTATTTAAGTCAAAGCCCCTAATAGCGGGATGTCTAGTGATACTAAACAAACTAAAAAAAAATCTGTTCAATAGTTATTAAAGAGAAGCATGTTGAAGACTGACAAATCTGGCAAGAATGCAGTCAGGAAGGAAGACAGGCAAAAGGGAAGGAAGGAATTCACAACTTTACTTCAAATACTCATGACTTTGTAACTTCAGAACTGATTTTTTGGCTTAAGCTTTTGATCTGAAAGAACAATACAGCACAAGAAATGTCATTTTTTTTCAAGTTATCTAAATGCAAACTTTGTAACATAAAAGAGTCTGTTTTGTCCATACTTGAATACCCCAACAACGATTGAACTAATTTGTCTCAAACTTTATTAAAAATCACTTTTGGACTAAAGGAAATGCAGGAAAAAAGTTTTGAAAATGTATGAGCCACTACAGAGAGCAGTATTAGAATAGTCTCCTAATAACATGTCAAGTCTGTTACCATACCAGTTCAAAAAGGCTTACTTTGTGTGATTCTCATGTTGTCAGTGGCCCACGTCCATCATAAGATGGTGCAAAAGGTGACCAAAAATAATAATAAGTTCAAATGTTATTACTTTATCACTGTCAAATGTATATTGTCATCTTAGTAGTAGAGTTGTTCCAAGTATGCATGGAAAAATTCAATTGGAGGCAAGCATCCACTGACCTATATTTAGTAAATGAATACCTGCACTTTTCCTTATTGAAAGGTTTCCTTTATGGTATGAAGAATAGCATTATCCCTTCCATAAACTAAAATAAAATTACCACAGGTATCAATCAACGAGTGTCACGGTACGAGGGGATCAAGAGTTGAGTTCAGTAAGTCATTTTCTTTTACTACTTTAACATCATTTCCAGAAGTCCTGCCAGCAGTGATGCTGCTATCCCGAAGGAAATTGTTAACATTAAGGCTACAGTGAGTACTGTGGCCACAGCTACAATTAGTGGCTATCAGTCTATGATCCTGAGCTGGCAAACATGTATACATTAATCACTTTATGCATCTGAGTAGCCATGCTGCATTGGGGCCTACGCCTGGAATACTTAAATTCCCAGCATATTTTTTACATACAATATTTGCCTGGCATGTTTCAGGTATATCTTACAATATTAGTTCAATCAAGGAAATAAAATGACAGAGGAAATTGGAAAGAAGTGGAAGAGGAATCATGACTGAAATGTCTCCATGCCATAATGTTTGCATTTATCACTTGCCAGATAGTAAAAATTTTACTATGTGAAATAATAGCATCAGCCTGATCTGACAATAATTTGGGCAATTTGTGTCATTACGATCAAAAAACTGTGTATGTTGAAAAAGCTTCTCAAATGCAGACTGAGTGAAAAAATATAAATTATTCATCTTAAATTCATCTGCGATTAGCTAGAATCCTAAACTAGTAGAAATGACCATTTTTAAATGTTGATAATAAAGTTACTCTGAATACTGTTGAGTTTGGAATGATGACATATAGTATGTGGAGAGAAAAGACAAACATTTAGCCCAGGTCTATGCTAGAGAGTTAATTTGAAATAACCTCCTTTATTTCTGGGGCTAGGACAAGAAGCAATGGGATTAAATTGCAGCAAGGGAGGATTAGGTTGGATATTAGGAAAAACTTCCTAACTGTCAGGGTGGTTAAACACTAGAATAAATTGCCTAGGGAGGTTGTGGAATCTCCATCTCTGGAGATATTTAAGAGCAGGTTAGATAGATGTCTATCAGGGGATGGTCTAGAGACAGTGGTTCCCAAACTTTTTGTCATCACGCCCTCCCTTTTTGATTTTTAAAAGACCCTCACCCTCCCCCCCCCGCCCCAAAAATAGCAGCAAAACTTGTTGAGCGCAAAACAAAAAAAGAAACTGAGCGGGGCAGCAAAACTTGATGGGGGGGGGGGGAGAGGGAAGCTGGATAACCTCACACCCTCCTGGAATTTCTTCACTGGCACACTCCCCAGTTTGGGAACCCATGGTCTAGAAGTTCCTGGATCCTGCCATGGGGGCAGGGGACTGGACTCAATGACCTCTCAAGGTCCCTTCCAGTTCTAGTGTTCTATGATTCAATTTTGAAATAAGTGGAGCATCCACACTACCAAGCCCATTATTTCAAAATACCAGGCTGTTATTTTGAAATCTGTATTGCTTTCCTTGGGGAATAACATTATTTCAAAATGGTTATTTCGAAATAGCTTCAGTGTGGACTCTCCAGTGCTGCTATTTCAAAATAACCACTCCCCAGAGTAATTCTAAGTAATTACTCCCCAGTGCTTCCTGGGAATCTAAGTTGAGGTAGCACATCCACAATAACAGAGCCTGCCTCAGACTAATTTTGAGGCTTCCCCATAGTGTGGAAACACTATTTCAATTTTGTTATTTCGGGAGTTATTAAATCAATTTTAGTTTTCAGAATAGTTTCCTAGTATAGACCTGCCCTTACAGCGCTGTGGCTTCTAGTTTCTTCCATTTTAATTACATCGGATATAGCTTCTCCATCTTCCCAAACATGTTAAGGTGTCAACATCAATTTAGTCTTTCCAACAAAACTCTCTGCAACACTTTTAAATGTGTATAGTGGGCAAAACTGACAAATAATGTTGACCTCTAATATTTGAGTTAGCAAGTCATCTATGCAGTTAATTGTCTTCTGAGGTAAATTGGAGTTCCACATGCAAAGTACTTGCAAGAAAGGGACCATAATGACTTTCAC
Source organism: Apalone spinifera (assembly GCA_030068395.1). Lineage (NCBI taxonomy): Eukaryota > Metazoa > Chordata > Testudines > Trionychidae > Apalone > Apalone spinifera. The sequence goes on along the minus strand of CM057846.1, from coordinate 59,657,355 downwards.
TGATGACTTGAGATCAGAGTATTGCCAATCCCACAGATAAAAATCATGAGGCAGTCACCCCAAATAATTAGATTTTAAAGAATGATACAGTTTGGCTTATCTGGCTTTTCCTACAGAATTGTAGGATTGTAAGGGACTTCAATAGTTCATCTAGTCCAGTTCTCTGTACTCATGGCAGAACAAAGTATTCTCTCTCTCTCTCTCTGGGATCCCAGAAATCGAATACGATTTCCCCTTGGACACCTCTGATAAGTGTGTAGATGAGGAATTAGGCCACTACTTTTTTTTTTTCCATGAAAACCCTTTGTACAAAAAGGCACATAAATTATGCAAATGAGGTGTGGAGATATGCTAATTGGCACCTCATTTGCATACTCACTGCCAGCAAAACCAGCAGTGTAGATGAAGCCAAAGTGAAGGGAACTGTTCTTGATGGTGGTCCTCCAGGTTACCTGATCCTCCAGCTGCTTCTCCCAGGTGTCAGCATCAATGTTGCATTTTACCAAGGTGTTCTTAAGGATGTCTCTGTAAGCGCTTCCTCTTCCTGCTATGAGACCTCGTCCCAGTCCTCAGCTGAGCATAGAAAATCTGTTTAGGCAAATGTTGACACTTCGGCTATCCACCAAAGTATTATCTAGACCATCCCTAACAGGTGTATTGAATCATTATGATGCACTTGGATCACCTTTCAAGCTTTTCTGACACAAATCATAGGAGCTAGATACTTATTTGTAAATGATAACTTAGTTTCTCATATGATCACTGGATTCCAGGAGCTGGGATTTTAAGAAAAACACTAGCTGACACAAGGTACATGATGAAATCTCAAAAATTAGCAAAACACTGAATCGTTATGGCCTGAAAAGTTATAAACTAGATCTCTAAGCCCTGGCTTTCATCACTTCACTCCTTTAGTAGTTTTTAATGGTTAAGCTGCTCTTATATTGGTCTTTGATGGGGGCTTGCATAAGTTCACCTTCCTCTGTATGAAAACACTTTATCTCCCTTGTTTCAACTTTTCAGTCCATGACCTCAAGACCTGGGTTTTTTTTATTTGACTTTAGAACATATTACAAATATCATTTATAAAGCTGCTTGAAGGTTTCAAGCATGTATTTTCCAAAAGGTCAGTTTAGTAGCAAGGGCTAACCTAGTTTTTTCCAAACATTCTCTATTAATTAAGCCTCCTAAATCATGTTGCCCTTTTCTAGACCTTTATCTATCCATTTGATGCCTTCATATTAGATACAGTACTCTAAACTCAATTTATCAAATCCCTTTTGTAATGTTAAAATAATGCCTAGTGGCTTGCATTCAAGGGTTTTGCTTAAGGTGTATTTCCTCTCTCTCTCTCTCTATATCTATATCTATCTATCTATATCTATATCTATATCTATCTATCTATCTATAAAATTTTGTGACATACTGAATCTCTACTCTGTTATAGCTGTTTTATGCTGACATAACACTGAAATCTGTGGAGTTCTATTGGAATGTAACTGCTGCACTAGAGTGAGGACTCAGGCCCATCAGGCTCTAATTATGATTGTTTTATGACTGACACATTATGGCAATGTGAAAAATGTAGCAATTTTCAATGTTATGTTGTTGCCCCTTTGCTGACTACCAGGAGCATGCCAAGAAGAGAAGCTAATGGTGCAAAGATTTAGGATATCTCCTAGTGTAAGTTATTTATTTAATAGCGGTGGTGTGCAAACTTGTCCAATTGCACCTCACCCTTTACCATTAACAGAATCTGGCCATGCAGAGGAAATTTGCACACTCTCCCCACCCTCAGGTCCTGATTGGCCTGGGGAAAGGGGAATGGTAAGGATTCTGTGAGCCAGATCATAATGCTTGGCAAGCTGAATCCAGCCCATATCCAGCGAAATCCAAGCCGAATCCAGCCGAATCCCCTCTTGCCCATCCCTGGTCTTAGGGCTGAATCCTACCACTTTAACTATGTGTAAAACCTTCCTCCACAAATAGCTTGGGTGATCTGCTTACTCAATATAAACATTAGTGGCCGAATCTAACCCATACATGCTCTTTTGGAAATTTGACCCCCAAAACATTGTGTAAGCACTGATCACTGTAGCTCTTTAGTAGTTTCTTTTTTTTCCTGTATAGTGGTCTACCATTAAGTTCTGCCCTCATCACCTGAACGAGTTCCCTGTTGTTTCAAGAGGAGTATTTTCTATTTTATTATTGCTAATCTGTAAACAGTATGAATATATGATGAGGTATCATATTAAAATCATTTTGAAATAGAAGTTAATTATGCCTACAGCTTCACTTCTGTCTGCTGCTGCATGTTGTTGGTAAAAAAACAATTCCAAAAAGTTCCTTTAATAAAATACATTTCTTCTGGAAACATGACTAGGTTTTTTTCAAGTTATACAAAATTTCTCAATTATGTATTTGTCTGGATGATGTCTTATAATTCAGCTGCTAAGTGTGCTTAGTCTGAGTAAATATGGTGGGAGAGTTGCAAGGAAAGACATGATGTTGCAGGAAGTAGTGATTGTGATTCAGGAGGTAGCACTCTTCCCTTTGAGCCAGTACTGAACCAATGTCCTATGATAGAATTATTAATAATATTTGAGAATATTAACATTAATATGGCAAACAACAAACACTAATTTAATTATAAATTCCTTCATTAAATCCAAAGGTTGCATGCTACTTACACAATTGCACTAAACACGCCTAAGAAGCCTAAATAATAAGTAATTTAGTACATCGAGACAGCAACCAAAACACAGAAAGCATTTAATTGGCTTACCACAAGGTGTTCAGAGCCATATTAGTTGGCTCTAATGTAGTCAGGAAGGTATTGTCAATGACCTTATTAAGAACTAATTTCTATAGATACTTCAGGAAACAAGTGGTATCACTGCTCAGTACTGATTTCAGTTAAAAACTAATCTGAGACAATTTATCCTTATTACCAGTTTTAATCCAGGTAAGATTTGCAATTTACTTCCTTCCCACGGCATTTCCCCATTTCTCCTACTTACTGCCCAACACTTTACTGAATGGATACACAGGCTACAACATTGGTATGTGGGATGGGAAGTTTCATGCTGTCTCATTTTAGACAGAGTCTGTTCATCTTATTTAAAAACATCTTCAGCCACCCTTATCTGCCAAACGCCTCCTATTTAGAAATTTCCCCTTATTTCATTAGTTATTCTTTGAGCCAGACATCCTTTCTGCTTCATTCCTTCTGGTCTTATGATTTCTTATTTTCTAGGGATTTCTTCTACTTACTAGTCAGGGCCTTTACCACACAAATACTTCCTTAACTTAAATGTAAACTGACTTGAATTCTATAACTTCACATTTATCCTACACCCTATTTGGAGGCAGAGTGTTGTAGGCGTTTTTTGGCTTAGACTCCAGTTCAAGTTTATTAAAATTCCTATGGCACTTTTTGCAAGAGTTACAGGTGCTATTCTAAGTGTTGTGGCCATACTCTAATTCAATTAATCACACATTTTATCCACCTAAATTCCCTCTGCAGCTGCAAACACAAGTTAGTATTCTTAAATTCCTGCCCTAAATTCTTCAGCACTGTTAAAGAACCACTGCATTCCATGATGGGAGCAGTAGTGCCAGTGGTAGTGTATGTGACTGTGTGTTTTGGGATCCTTTTTCATGAAAAGTTCTATATTAATGTCACACTATTATTAGAAGTAAGAGTAGAGGTTTAATAATAGTATCTTTAATACATATAGGGGAAAAAATGAGTCCTGTGGCACCTTACAGACTAACAATTTTATTCAGGTTTAAGCTTTTGTGGGTAAAACCCACTTCATCAGATGAATTGAAGTGGCATTTACAGAGTTTTTTATATATATATAAGGATAGCAATAGGAAGAGGATACTAGTGTAAATGAGTGTAATCAAGTCAAGGTGGAAGTGGCTCATTCACAGCAGTTGATGTGGATAGCAAGAAAGAGGAAATTGCCTTTGTAATGCTTTAAGCAGTTAAGATCCTTATTCAGACCCAAGTTGATAGTACAGAATTTGCAAATAAATTCCAGTTCTGCTGTCTCCCTTTGTAGTCAGGTTTTGAAATTCTTTTGCAGAAGGATGGCTACTCTTACATGCATTGGTCAATGCCCAGAGAGGTTAAAGTGTTCTTCTGCAGGTTTATGTGTGTTTACAATTCCTTTATGCCTGATTTGTGTCCAGTTATCCTTTGTCGCAGAGATTGTCCAATTTGGCCAGTATACATAGCAGAGGGATTTTGCTGGCACTTGATGATATAGATCACATTAGAGTATATGCAGGCGGATGAGCCCATGATGTTGTGGATTATGTGATTAGGTCCTGAGAAGCATCACTTGTATAGATATGTGGACAGAGTTGGCAATGGGGTTTGTTCAGGGATAGGTTCCTAGGTAAGTGTTTCTGTACTGTGTTGTGTGGCTGCTGGTATTTGCTTCAGGTTGAGTATTTAGTACCGCGGTCAAAGAAGTTTGATATGTTTCTGGTTTCTCCTTTGTCCCTTTCTTAAAGGCTGTGATTAAAAGTGTATTCCTGTGCTCCACCAGTACTTTTCTTCTTTCCAAACCGCTATTAAAAATCCCTATTACTGGAACAGTAATCTCTCCTGTTGTCTACTAGATAGCAGCACTAATGACCAGCTGTGATTAGAATAGAAAAACTGCATGGAAAAATTCCAATGAGATGTAATTAGGAACAAAAAACATTATATAGAAAACCTCTCATAACGGAAAAGTGTAGCAGATTATAATAGCATGTAATTGGTGGATATAATTATTTTGAAACAAAGGTTTTAGTACTTTTAGGATAATTATCATAATACTAATGCACTTTGAAGTATGTAAATAAAATAACTCCAAAGACCAGTTACCACCTTTAACTGGTCATGGTCAAGCTTGTTTCCTAGTACATACAATGTGCATATGCCTGTATGTGTGCACATCTGTTTGAGGTCTCATATGGTGACATTATCATGCTCTTTGGTCAAATCCCAAAATTATCACATTTTTTTTTCTTTCTCTTCTTCTCCTGTCTCATCAGCAGGGACTACACATGTGGTTTTTGTTTGTTTTTTGCTGTTGTGAGAAGGCTAAGTCAAATAAGTGAATTTCGCATTTCCCGTGAAAATGCTGAGATTCATGATCATCCTGATACTTCTTGGGCTGAAATTCCGTGATTTACCTGTGCTGATTTCATTCTTGTTGATGACAGTTCCATGTTTCCAGTGAAACATACTTCTTTGCCTGAGTTCATGATCATGTTGAGTAAAACAGTCCTCATGGAACTCAGGAAAGGGTTATGAAAATAGGATTGAAACTTTGAATTTGGCCTGCTACTCAGCAGGGAGCCAGTGAAGAAAACTGGGAAAGCACACTTGATCTGTTTTGTGGAGCAGTTGGGCTGCTTTGTTCAGAACAAACTGCAGCTTTTTAAGATCTGTAGTCTCATGTTTAGGTACAGAGGATTACAGACTGAGCCTGGAAATGTTGACTATATAGATCGCCTGTATGCTATGGATGAATATATGCTGTGGCTAATTATAGAATGGGAAAAGCTCACATATCCCATTCATAAGAAAGGAAATAATGCAAATGTCTGATCTATTTTTAGTGGTGGTTTATGAACTCCATGTATATACGGGTTCTAAACTTGGTGCCAAAACAAATTCTAATGTATACGCCACCCTCATTGGAATGAGAGGAGATTCTGGAAAGCGAAAGCTCCACCGATCTAAGAATAATAACGTCAAATTTCAGCATGGCCAGGTAAAGGAAAAAAAATGTTCAAAACTGATGAATGCCAGCAAATTATTTGTATCAAAAAGGTTTGTTTGTTTGTTTCCAATGTGTAGAGATATTTTGTATTTACACATTTGTCCTGGAGCAGTTCAGTTTTCTCAGCTGTTTACTAAAAATTATGCAGAGAATTAATATATTTGAATCGTTTGGCCTGTACATTGTAAATGAACAATTTATATGCTCTGTTTAGTTTTGATTGGACACACAGATTGCAGGCTCATGGTAGTGCTTCTGTTCCCTGAATAGGTGAATGTTATTCTTGGAATCAGGCTACATTCTTCTACTGCTCCCAACATGCTCCCTTCTCTGGGGGTTTAGTATAGCGCTTAACCTTACTCATATACATAAGTAGCTTTTGCTTGTGTTTCCTCTGGAAGTCAACAATCTTGTCCATGCTCCTGGACATCATAAAAGCAGCCATACTGGGTCAGACCAATGGTCCATCCAGCCCAGTATCCTGTCTGCTGACAATGGCCAATACCAGATGCCCTATAGGAAGGGAACACAACAGTTAATCCTCATGTGTTCTCTCCCCGTCACCCACCTCTAGAGAAACAGAAGCTAGGGACACCATTCCATCATGCAAGATCCTACATGATCAAGGCCTTTATCAATCTCATTTTGATGATTCTGTAGGTGGATATCTTCATCATAAAGGCAGTATCACTAAGAGATCTGAAGAAACTTGTGATTAGTCATGATGGAACTGGTCCAGGTAGGAATTCATTTTGTAGTGACTAATCTGTTTTGCAAGATGTTTTACAACACAATACACTTGATTTGCACAGAGCACCCTTCATACAAAGTGTTACAAAAGGCCTTGCAGAGAGAATAATAATAAAAAGACACAAGCACTGATTCCTGCAGACTAGTCACAGTGGTGGGATTATATATAGTCTGGTAGCTTGGGTAATGGACTGCAAAAGGCAAGTGGAGTTTAGTATCAAATAACATCAGTTAACTATCAGTTGGTTTGCAAGCTTATGTTGAAAAGAGTACTGTTTATTGGTCTCTCAAAGTACCCCAGAAGAATTCACCATGGTAACTCTTATAGAGCTGGATAAAATGATTCTTCAGAAGACAGTGAATGAAAATGAGGAACAGAAATAGAGTTAGAGCCGTGATTTGACTGCCACTTTGCCATTAAGTCAACTCTCTGAGAACCATAACAACATCCTTGCTCCACAGAGGACGCAGAGAGAATCTGGCAACATTAGGCCATTTGCTTCATGTTGCTGGGCAGTGTGGTATTGTTCCTGTGGATGCCATTACATTTGCTCTCTATGGTCTTAAACAAAATGAGACTAGCCTTGATCATATCTGTGGATAAGTGAAGTGCCTCCTGCAGGGCAGTGAGATCAAGATCAATGTGTAATACATTTGAATATCACTGGCACAGTATAAAAGAAAAGAGATGACATTTTCAAGTCACCACAGCAATGTATTTGCAGAGTAGAGTCAGACTGGATCTCCTAAGCAGGAGAAATCTAGTTAATACTTATTATTGAGGATCAGAGTGCACTGTCTTGGGCTCTGTGTAAACATATTGTCCTTACTCCTAAAGCTTACAATCTAATTAATGACCAGTTGAAATGAGTAAGTGTAACAGTTGGAGGGAAGGCATGGAGGAGGAGTAGACTTATAATAAGTTTGACAAGGTGAGTTAAATAATACCTGATATTAGACCAACATGGTGAAAGAGACAAGCTTTCAAGCTACACAGAGCTTTTTGTTAGGTTCCATAAAAGATATTACGTAACCCACTTTGTCTCTCAAACATTCAACTTCAGCTCATGTACACTTTATTTAAAAATAATTTCCTTCTGCTCCTAGTACTTGGCTGGAATGGGCATTGCCTAAGAAAAAACCCAGTGCACTAGGAGATGTTCTTATAAATCAGTAGGTGACATTCTTCCATCTGAGTCAGTACTGGATCTATGCACTGCCCATTGTCCGATGGGAAATATCTTCCAGATAAATTGTGAAAATAAGGGTTTTAACATTCCTTTTGTCCTTTTTGAAAGTATGCTAGTGTTAACCATGGCCAAATTCTAAATTGGGTCATTATATTCAGCGTACTTAAATTCCTCCTGTGTTTTCAGTTGACTAACTTATTACTAAATTCTTCTCTCTACAAATGTGGTTACTATGTATACCATGTGTAGAAAGTTGCTAGGCACTTGTTTAGTATTGCTTGTAGAGAATGGCTCCTGTGTTCCACCTCAGAGAATGGTGATGGGTAAGTGGTAGTTTGAGGCAGTTCAGTGATAGTAAGTGAACACTATATAAATAATCTGTAAAGTGTTTGGATTTTTCACACTCAAAGTGTTACATAAATGCGGGATATGTGATTACCTTGGGCAATAACTTGTAAGAAGTTTAGTTAAGAATATGCTTTGGTCTCTTTATAGAAGGAAAAAGCTGAATAAAAACATGCCCTTGAAACCAAAGCTTGAAGAAAACACAAATTTGAAAAGCTTAGTGAAGAGGTTTTCACCTCAATAGAAGAACCTCCTCTGTTCAATTTTTTTTAAAGTCAGAATTAGTTACTCTAATGCTTATTATTAAAGAACACCACACTTTGCCTTGATTTATTTCAAATTTATTTTTATTGAACTCTTTTCAAGATTGAAAGTTTATGTTTTTCAGAGACCATGTAAGGCTATTGTAAGAGCACACATGAATGAGGATGTTATATATCAGTCCAATGCACTCCACATTAATAACATCATGTACTTCATTCCCAATGGGTCAAGGAATTTGGTTCTTATAATGAACCCTGGTAAATTACAGAATATTATCCTAATACCCATATGTGAACTTGAACAGAAGGAATAGAAGAGCATAGGTCGGAGTGGGAGTGATGGTAGCAGTTTACAGATGCTAGTGCACACCCGTATCCACACAAAGAATACTCAGCTGAAATCAAAATAGTCTCCTGCCTATGCATAGGAACATTGTGGCTTAGAAATAGAATGAGACTCTTGTGAGGTTAACTCTTCACTACTTTCGCTGTTTTGACCTAATGGGATCTTCTGTGGGGAAAGCAGCTAGTTTGATTTAAACTTTTCTCTTAAAGATTTTTTTTTCTCAAAAACAACAACAAAATTGCAAGTAAACTTTTGTCATTTTAACCCAGGCAATGGATGGTTCCTTGAAAAGGTTGTGGTCAAATTTAAAGAGGACGATGATCAAGAAGTTGTGTTTCCCTGTAACAGGTATGCCATGCATGGGAAAATCAGAATTGTAGTTCATTATACTAACTGCGAGCAGCTTAAGAAAAACATTGCAAGAACAGAGCCAAACACTTAAAAATACTTTGGTGCCAGCAGAAAGCCTGAGTATATGAATCTTGACCAGCAGTCTTCTAGGGAGTAAGGGGTGAACAGAATTCACTGTTATAAGCCATGTAGAAAAGGCTGCTAAATCAGCATGGGAGTGTATGGAAAAAGATCAAAAGCCAAATGTTCTGTGGGTGAAACGGTGCAATAATTTTTCCTTTGCCTTGCACATATATACCATATAAAACTAAATAACCTTTCAGTTCTCTGTTCCTTAGAAGATGTTACATTACAAGGATTAAGGGCAGCTCATTTTGCATTTCCCAGTCACTAAAGGTCATTAGAGTGAACTTAATATAATGGAAATCTTAGAAGAGAACTTTATATCTAGATGCAATTCTAGAGGCTATTAAAATATTTCTCTACTCAAGAAGCAAAGGTCAAATCTGGAAAATATCCTGCTCAGTCACTGAACATTCTTTTGTTCCAGATACTTTGCTAGCCTAGGCAACAACCTAGCCTTCAGCAATTTGTATGGTGAGCCAACCACCATATAAACTTTAGATAGGCTTGCATCTGGCAGAATTAAATATGAAAAGATGTTCATTTGTGGGTATTATATCTATATCTAATAATATAGACATAAATCAGAGAAATGTATTTTAAAATGAAGCAGATTATGCATTGCACTTCAGGCTTTCCAAATGCTTGGACTATATATATTTTTTTGGTTACAAAATACTGTTCATGTCAGCTCAGTCATTTTTTTAGGTGGCGGTTGTCTTACAATCTTGATTATCAATTAGAAATTCAGTCAAGAAAGGAATCATTGCCTGTTTTTAAGAGAAAATTGCCCTCTAGCTTAAAAAACCTCAGTTTGCCCCCCCCCCAAAAAAAAACCACACACCCTTGCAAATTGTTAGCTAAACTTTTCCCCCTCAACACTATTATTGTAATTAGTTTTTATCTATTAGGCTATTTAATTAGTTTGGTTTACATTAAAGTTGGTTATTTGAAGAGTAGACAGATGAGACAATTGTTTCTGTAATGTCAGAGAGATTTTATGAGATTCCTCCTAAGGGAGGGATACTTGACTGAGACTGTGGACTTACTATAAAACTGCCTTGTCAAAAAGAACTTATTAAGCACTAGAAAAAGGTTAGAGACATTATCTATAGAACTAGAGGGGCCTCTGTAATTCTTTGCCTGCAGTAACTGCTACCAATGAACCAAATTTCCTGTCTATTTTTAAAAATGGTTAGTGATCTTTTGCTTCCTTGGAGGCAATGAGAAGAGAATTCACAAAGGTTAATCAAGGTATTTATGGCAACAATAGTTTGAACATAATGGAGTCTATTCTTCTCTCTGTACACAGAAGATTTATTTACACCGTTACTTTGTATATGGAGAGTAGACAAAGTAACTGTATTGCAGTTGTTTAGATTTAAATAAAGGATGCACCAAAAGGGAGCCACTAACTTGGAAGTGTATAATAATTACCAATATTTTAAAATAAAAGTACCCATTTAAAGGCTTTAAAATGTTCTAATATAAGGTAGGGGGACCGATTTAAGAAGTATGTGGGTCTATTTTTTAGTATGTCGAGTTTAGAGTTAAGTCCCTCAAATCCGGTAATGCACAGTGAAGGGCAAAACAGAGGTGAAATTCATCTTCCTAGATGCCCTCCATAGAAGCTCTAGAAGCTGCATAGAGCTTTAGCATCTAAGGAACCAGCCAATACTTACTAGTTACTATCAGGTGTAGTGCTAACTACCATGAGTAATCTCATTGCCTGGTAGTAATATAGTGGGTCAAATGATCTGTAGTGAAAATTGGCACAATTTCACTGAATGAGTGGAGCTGTGCCAATTCATATCAGTAGGGAACTTGTCCCAGTAAGTGTTTACAAGACTTAGCTTGACAAGAGATACGCAGAAATGTTGGTGAAAGGAGGGGAAATAATCTGGAAATTCTTTGTAATAAGATTAATTGCTAACTACCATAAATCTCATTATCTTTTTAAAATGAAAGATGGTTAGATGAATACCAGGATGATGGGAAGACTGAGCGAGAGCTAATTGCTAAAAGTAAGTATTCCAGTATAGAGAATTTGCATTATAAAAATATTCTACATATTAAATGACTAGTATGGCTGAGAAAGTTAGTTTCTTGTGAATGTGATTATAACTTTAGACATCTTTGTTGTTGATAAAGCTAAAGAGAAAACGTTTTTGTTTGTTTGTTCTAGAAAAGGATAATTTGCAGAAAGCATCCACCAAAGGTGAGTGACTTGACATTCTCCTCCCAGAATGTTGACTTTAAAGCTAAATTCAGTTTCAGTATAATGTGAACAAATAAATGAAGAAAATGAGTTTCCTCACACAGTAATAATTTATGTAACATATTAAGTACTTGAGAAAATGTATAGAAATTAGTTGTTGATGATCCATAAAGGTGGTGCATCACGTTTTTGTGGGTTTTTTGTTTTTTGTGGGTTTTTTTTTTTTTTTTTTTTTTTTTTTTTTTTTTTTTTTTTTTTTTTTCAAATGAATTGAGCAAAGGAGATACTTCACACAAACCATTTTTGGTTTTCTTTCCACTTCTGTTACTCAATCCTGAAATCAGTCATAAATTCCTCTGAGGATAGATTTCAAGAACTGGTTTGTTTACCCAGTGCCACTGTCATTTAATGCACAGGGACAGCTCCCCCAGCAAGCATCAGCGAGTTGAAAAATGTATTGTGAAGTGACAGTGGAAAAAATGTCAGGTCAGAGTTGAGCAGAGTTTTCTAAGAGTATCCAAAAATAATTTAAACTTGAACTATAAAATTGGTCACTGTAGTTAAATGCGGTATTCTCATTTGATTGAGTAAAATTGGCTAAGTTAATGAAATCTTAATATTAGAAATCTGTCTATTTACCTATCCACTGATATAGTATCATTGTAGTAGTCAGGGACTTAAAGCTAGACATAACCTCTTTTTTCCTTCCTTGCCAGCTTTAAGGGGAAATGCTTGATGAGTTCATAAGTATTTGATTTACATTTGTGGATGAGTGAAGTGAGTGAGTTGGTGTCTGCATATGAAAAACTTATTGAGGAAAAATAAAGTCAAAGAACTGAACTTTGAATTTAGTTTTGAAAATGGCTAGTCTTGTGGTCACTTACCTTTTGTGGGATATGTCCATAGGCTAAATCTAGCTCCAACTTCTGTGAAAGTTTGGTATCTCAAAATCTCCTCTGTGGTCAACAGTTGCATTGTTCCAGTGAAATATAGCTTTCATGGATGGAGCAGCAATCTCTCAGGTCAGTAGGGTAATTTCCATGGAGAACTATGATTATCCCAACAGAGACCTTGAAATGGACCTTATACCCAGTTAGCATTCAGTTCAGAGTAGAGCCTCAGGGAGATGTGTTCATGGTAGCCTATGTTACTAAGCAGATGGACTACTGTTTTCGTACAGGGTTGAGATTTACCAGGCTGTGACTTCATTCCAAGATGTATTCTACTGCAATAATCAAGCATGAATACGCTGATCATGACTCTGTATCTGACAGGATGTGGCACCATCTTTCGGCCAGCCAATATGGTAGTTAGGTGTTCTTTAGCTATCTGAGCCTTTGGTAGCATTGAGGAGTCCATAAAGACACCAAAGCTAATTTGTCAGTTGAGGACGGATGACTTCAAGAGTGCCAATGTTAAAGAGGAAGCAAGTGTTTTTGAAAAGCTTCCCTCTAACTATGAGCAACACTTCTCTCTTGCTGGATTAATTGCTAGGCATCTGTTTTTCATCCAGGTGCTGATTTCAGCTGGGCATGGATGGTACTGGTTGATGCAAAGGAGATAGACCTATATCTCATCTGAATACGGGTGACATTTCAGCCTGTGGTGTTGAATTAGCTATGGCATATAGTTGTTGAATAATATGGGAGAGAAGACAGATGCTTGTGGGAGACTAGCTGAAAAAAAGGGGGTAGGAAGGAGGGTCTTGAACTCAAGACACAGGAATCCATTGATGTGCAATATCTCAGTGTATGTCAAAGTAAAGAGAACTCCCAAAGCCACAGACCCATGATGAAGACCTTTGGTCTGACTTCTCAAGTCCGCACCTAGCAATTTCAACTCTGCTGGTCTTAATTAATACCGCAGACCATAGTATGAATGGTACATCCTCTCACAGATTGTATTTAAGGGTTAGCTACTAAACACACTCAAAGAATAACAATCAACCAGTGCTGATGGAGGAGTGCTGGTGGTGTTGGTTCTCACAATGAAGACCCTTGAGCAGTTAAGATGTCACCTTCTATAATTGCAGTCTGAAAGTCATTTCCAAGAGAAGCCATCAGAAACAGGCATTATAGTATTCCAGCCTTGCCTCAAGGTCAGAGGCATAGATCGCTGTGCTGAGATCTGTCTGAAAGCAAAGGTCACACCATCAAAGTAGTTTAGAGATAATAAGCCACTCTTGGAACCCAGAGAATCCCCTTCTTGTGGCTAATGTTGCTCAGCCTTCTCTCCAAATAGGAGTATTTGAAACTGTGCTGATCATCATTGTTAAGCAGGTCTCTGGAGCAGTAGCTGAATCTTGGCATTTTTCAGTCAGGTTGCCTCTCTATCTTCTGGAAATGAAGCATTCATTATAGATACCAGCAAATGAGCTACAACACTGATACACATGAACTACCTGAGGCAAGCGCCAGACCATCTGCAAATTATGAATAGACTCTGTCAAACTAAGCAGGGTTTGTGCCCTCTTCATCCCATGTTGGGAGGCCCAGCCAAAGAGTTTGTGGGGACCAAGGCAGTGCGACTGATCCACATGGCCGCAAGTGAGTGGCTGGGTGAGCGGGGCCAGGAGTTGGGCAGTGTGGGACCCTGAGCTGTACGGCTCCCAGTCAGGGCAGCGAGTGAATGGCCGGGGCCCTGAATGCATGGAGCACAAGGCAACCGCCTCTCACCTTGCCCAAAGGCCGGGCCTGCATGTTGGGTGCTTGATGCAAGGGGGGGGGGGGTTACAATACACTTGCTTTGACAAAGAAGATGGATAATTGCTCTCAGCACTCAGAGGAGAATCAGAATGAATCAGATGCTTCATGACCTTGTAAAGATTTGCTTTATATTGCAAGGATGATTTACTTTTTCCTTCTACCCTGTCTTTCCCCTGTCCCATTCCTCATGATAGCTAGACTTAGAATAGTGCAGAATAATGGATTTTCTTCTAGTAACAAGGAAGAGGCAAGATATAGTCTACCACAACGTTATTTATGTTACAAACAGATAAAAGGAGCTAGACTGCTGTAGCATGGTTCATGGGATGCTCTAGGGTACTGCAGGAGTTTATGGGTGTTACACAGAATGTGGTTCAGCAGCATGAAAGCAGTTAACAGATATTTTTAGATTGTCATGTGAGGATATTGGGCAGAAATATATACAAAACCAAATGAAAAGCCCAGAGAAATGTCTCCCTAGAAATTCCTTAGGTTTTCGATAGTCCACTCTCTTCCTTCAGTTTTCTGCTGATGGGATGAAAATGATCACAGGTAGTACCCAGACTAGTGGCACATTAATCTGAGTCCATAGAATCCGAGGGCTGGAAGAGACCTCAGGAGGTCATCGAGTCCAGCCTCCTGCCCAAGCAGGACCAACTCCAACTAAATCATCCCAGCCAGGGCTTTGTCAAGCCAGGACTTAAATACCTCTAGGGATGGAGAGGTATGTCTATACTACAGTGTTATTTCAAAATATCTTATAGCTTATTTTGAAATAATGCGTCTACACACAAAATGCATTTCGATAGTGCGTCCACACTGACTGGACTCTGGAACCAGTTCCAACAGGGCACCAGGTCAGGATTTTGTGTGGGGCTGATGCCTGAGGCTATCTGAAGTCTGTGCTTAAAGGGACCCCCCTGGAAAGCCAGTTCTCAGGTTTCCCTGCTTGCTTGTCTACCTCGATGAGGGACAGCAAAGCATTTTGTCTCTGTATGCTCTGATTGCCTTCACGTGGGTCACCACAGCCCTCTGCAATATAGAGCCAGAGCTGCCCCTTGGTACTCTGGTGCTTCTCTTGGACGCGTTGCTGCGAGCCTGGCTGCACTTTCTGCAG
>CM057846.1:59619122-59636244 GCA_030068395.1 Apalone spinifera | reverse complement strand
GTCCCCCGAGTGAGAGGCAGGAGGGAGAGGAGAAGAGAAAGAGAGAGGCAGGAGATGGAGGAGAGCTGAGAGAGAAAGAGAGAGGAGGCAGTAGGAGGAGGAGAGAGAGACACAGAGCGAGAGACAGGAGGCTCAGGAAAGAAGACCGACATGGAGGAGAGACCTGAAAATCCGGTCTTATGTTGAGCTAATTGGCTAGTTTTTATATAATCTACTAAATTCATGAAATTTTTAGGATTTGCAAAAAATTTAATTAATGCACGGCAGCTATCTGAATTCTCTAACAGAGCCCAATCTAAATCACATTGTAGCAAAATGAGTGAACTCCCACTGAATTTTTTGGGCTTAAAATTGGGCTCCTAGTGATTAAATGGAGCTGTGTTGATACTGCTTTGTTGCTAAAAGTCAGTGTGTGTGAATGCCGTTTGTCGGCCCTTTTGGAGACAAAAATCCTTCCAGTCCTTGGGGGGAGGGGGAAGTTGTTTTGTCGGCAGCAGAACGCGCCTGCTGAAAAAGCATTTGTACTTTAACTTGCTATGGCAAACCTTTGTCATTAATGGGGTGGGGCTTAAGCACCCATGAATGATGAACGTTTTGTTGATCAAGTGCAAGTCTAGACATATCCTCAGACTTAAGTCTCTCTGAGGCAGAGAATATGTGTCTGTCTATTGAATGCAAAACATCAAGTGCCTTTATGACACTGTCCAAATGCTTTGTAGTAATAATAATGGACAAATCCCAGTGCATTCCCGCTCACTGTTAAAAATGTGACATTGCTTTTGCTTTTATTTAGCACAACAATGGAGAGTGCAAGTTAAAACTGCCAGAGATTCACCAGCACCACAGAAGTGTAGAAGAACCCTTGTGATTTATGGCTCAAAGGGCAAAAGTAGCAGCCTTCTCCTTTCTCCACCAAGCCCAGGATGTGTGTGCTTTCTACCCAGAGCAACAGATGAATTCCTTGTAAGTCATCAAATACAATACTGCACTGAAATGATAATGACATTCTGCTTTAGCTAAAGGATGTATTTGAAATGCTACTCTGGTTGCTATAAATATAGTTATTTTACCAAGAAGGAATGATATAACTTCAGGTCTTGAGACATTTTCTTTCTGCAACCCTGCTCAACTACATTTAGTTATAGTGTTCAGACCCCACTATAATGCCATCATATTCCAATGGGTTTCAATAATGTAAATCAGCAAGGAATGAGAATCTATTCTTGTACTTTACAGCATGTGCTGCTTATTGGCTTGTTTTTTAAAAAAGTTCTCTTAATCATGTTAATTCTGAAATCATGGGTAATTTGCCATTGTCTATAATGTGTAAAGTATCATGCCCTAATGCTCTGCTATACTGGTCACAAGCCAGTAGACCATGATCGACTGGCCAGTCATGGTTCCTTTGATAGTCGATCACTGTGTTTGGTCACTAAAAGTCCAGCAGTACAGCCGGTCTATGGTAGGCTTCCCGCCTACCCAGCCCCCATGCAACTCCCGGAATGAACCAGCACCTCCCTGTGGCCCCTGAGGGTTGTTGGGAGGCAGGTGGTCTCTGTGTGATGCTCCTGCCTGCAGGCATTGTTTCCACACAGTGAGGTACAGCATGGCACAGGTTATCCAACAAGTTCTTGGACTGCATTGGAGACAAATTTTTATTTCAGAAGGTAGAGAAAGCTACTGGGGGGGAGAGGAGGAGGAGGAAGGGGCAGGGAAGCTGTTCTAGAATTGCTTTTAACAAATAGGGAGGAACTGGATGAGAATTTGAAAGTGGAAGGCAGGTTGGGTGAAAGCGATCATGAAACGGTAGAGTTCATGAGTCTAAGGCTGAGATGGGGACCCTCAAGCCTGGGAGCCAGATGCGGCCCTCGGCTTGCCTGGATCCAGCCCCAAAGGCTCAGGGCCCACTCCCAGCATTGGGGAGCCCATGCTGGAACTCCAGTTCCTGCTCTGCTTCCCCCTGGGGCCTGGAGCACACAAAATCTATTAGGCTGGGCTCCCCAAGCTCTGGAGTGCAAGGGGAATGTGGGGAGTGTCTTTCTCCTTCTCAGTCAGGGGCCACAATGAGGGTTTTTTTTCCGCTTCTCACTTGTGTGCAGCTATCAGCTGATGTTTCTGTGGGTCTCAACCCCCAAAAAAGGTTCCCCACCTCTGGTCTAAGGCATGATAGGAAGGATTTATAGAGGGCAGACTTTAGCAAACTCAGAGGCTGCGTCTAGATTGGCATGATTTTCCGGAAATGCTTTTAACGGAAAAGTTTTCCGTTAAAAACATTTTTGGAACAGAGCGTCTAGATTGGCACCAATGCTTTTCCGCAAAAGCACTTTTTGCAGAAAAGCGTCCGTGCCAATCTAGACACACTTTTCCGCAAAAAAGCCCCTATCGCCATTTTCGCGATCGGGGATTTTTTGCGGAAAACAGATCTCAGCTGTCTACACTGGCCCTTTTGCGCAAAAGGGACTTTTGCCCGAACGGGAGCAGCATAGTATTTCTGCAAGAAGCACTGATTTCTTACAGTAGGAAGTCAGTGCTTTTGCGGAAATTCAAGCGGCCAGTGTAGACAGCTGGCAAGTTTTTTCTGGAAAAGCGGCTGATTTTCCGGAAAAACTGGCCAGTCTAGACACAGCCAGAGAGCTGGTAGGTAAGGTCTAAGAGGAAGCAAGTCTAAGAGGAAAAACAGTTGAAGACAGTTGGAAGTTTTTTCTGTTTACAGAGTTCACGTCAGCAGGTTTTCTGAGAGACATTATTAATTTGCACAAGAGCAAATTATCCCACTCTGTAGGAAAGATAGGGAATATGGTGAAAGATCATCCTGGCTCAACCAGGAGATCTTCAATCATCTAAAAATGAAAAAGAATCCTACAAAAAGTGGAAATTATATTAATCAAATTAAAAAGATGAATATAAACAAATAGCACAAGTATGTAAGGGCAAAAAGGGTAAGGCCAACACACAAAACGAGTTCAAACTAGCTAGAGACATAGAGGGTAGCAAGAAAATATTCTACCAACACATCAGAAGCAAGAGGAAGACAAAGAATAGGGTAGGCCAGGTTCTCAATGGGGCGGGGGGGGATATAAAATGTGGTACTTACTGACTACTTTGTTTCATTTTTCACCAAGAAGGTTGGTGTTGATTTGACAGCTAACAGTGAATACCAGTGAAAATGAGATTGAATCAGAGGCTAAAATAGGAAAAGTACAAATTAAAAAATGACTCTAGACAAATTAGATGATTTCAAGCCAACAGTGTCTGATGAAATGCATTCTAGAATACTCAAGGAGCTGACAGAGGAGATATTTGAACTATTAGCAATTATCTTTTGAAGGACACAGAAGAAGGGAAAGATACCAGAAGAGTGGAAAAGGGCAAATATAGTGCCCATCTATAAAAAGGGAAATAAGAACAGCCCAGGGAATTACAGACCAGTTCTCGACACAGGAAGGTTGGCAGGGGCTGCTCTTCTGTTGACTGAATCTAGTCTTCTCATCCTTGTTGAGTACCGGCTTCAACAGGAAAGTGCTCGGAGGTTGATTTATCACATCTAAGAAGGTCCACCATGTAGTGAATCTGGAAGCCTTTAGTCCTTCCATGAGTACAGGGGACTGGACTTGATGATTTCTCAAGGTCCCTTTCAGGCTTATGATTTTATGTTCTTGTGTCCTGCAGTACTGAGGACTGTCTTAGGCTATGCCATTCTTAGTGTTAGACTGTGCCACTGAGATACAGCCAGTAGCCAAGACAGAGGGGAAGGGAAGGCTGTGCACCCCAGTACACTGCTCAGGCAAGGGTACTCCACTGCAGGAGGAGGCCTGGCACATTAGCCAGGCAGCCAGCCAGCATGGTGGCCTCACTCTCAGCCCCGAGCTTCTCCCACATCCCCATATACTGAACCCCCCCCATCCCTCTCCTGGCTTCTGCAACTCTCACACCTCCCAACCCCCTGCCCTGAGCCCCCAGCACTCCATCCCACATTTACATTTCTTACAGGTATTGCTGTATCGAAACCCCTCTGCCCTGAGTGCCCCCTCAGGGAGGGGTTGCAAGATGACAGTACCTGCAAGAAATGTAGGTTACTTTCCCCCCGCCGGAGAAAGGCAGAACAGGTATTGGAGCTCCTGGGGCAGAGGCTGAACACCCCTTATTACACACTTTTGGGGCTGGTAGTTTGCTGCTTCTCCTTGGCTGTTCCACTACAGTGTGCAGTGGAGAGTGCAGCCATGACTTTGCCCACTATTTGTGCCCAGGGCAGTGAGAACAAAGCAGCAACCTGAGAGTAGTGAATTTAATTCTGCTTCCCCTTCACACAGGCCCTACAGAGGTAGGATGATGAACGTAGATTGAAAAGAGACATTTTGGAGCAGGTGGGGTAGGGGAAGCAGGTTCATACCAAACTTGGAACTTTTCTGTGGCCTTAGGTCTAGGAAATGATTGGAGTCTCAAAGGGGTAAAAGTCCTGTCCCCTCTCCCTGGAACACATCCATCTCCAGGGAGGATATTGCCTAGCTATGTAAATGCTCAGAAAAGCCACAAACAGGTGTTACTGCTTGCCATTTGGAATTCAGATCTTGCTCTCTCTAATTTTATGGAATCTAGTATTTTAAGTGTGTGAGTGTGTGTGTGTGTGTGTGTGTGTGTGTGTGTAGGGAGGCAGGGCTGGGAACATAGTGTAAGATACAATATCTGTCCCCACCTCTTCCTTCAGATCATTGAGGATGGAGAGGTTTGCACTGTATGTCCAAGAGACATGAATGGGGCTTTGCTTCTTCTCTGGTCTTCATTAAAGTGGCCTCCACTTTTCCACAGTGATCACATTTCAGTATGGTGACACACTGACAGCTTTCTGAGTGCATTTCCATTCTTCTGATTGGCTTAGTCTTAGGGAGACATGGTATATTTTCCCTTTGGCTGTTCATGTCCTTGGTTCTGTTGTGTTGTGTCAAAACCTTAATATTTTCTGAAAGTGTTTTTGCTGTTCATGAAGGTTTTTCTTTTTGCAATATGAGTCACTGTATTTTACAAGCATTGTTGCATTTTCAGTAAATCAGAGGAGAAGGCCTAATTTTAAAAAGTGGTTGGTGTTTCATGGCAATTTTTGAAAACCATTCTCTTTAGAACAATTCAACTGATATAGTTTCTGTTGTTCTTTTCCTTTCCTACTTATTTCTAAGAACATTTGAATAAACACAGGATCTTTGTTTTATAAGTGAGTTCATCTTGCTCTCATTTGTGGCAGCACAGTTGTTTACTGTGAGAATGATTATGATGCCACAATGAACAGAGAGCTGTGAATTCTGATGAGCACTAAGCAGAAGATGAACTCTTAATAGAACAAAAATTATGGTTTTACACAATGTCTTCAGTAATTCAGTGCAGTGAGGAAGAACTATAGGTAATGTAGCACATACAAGATTAATTGTTTTGACACAATGGGCATAATGTTGACCTCAGAAATCTATGTAAATCTGCATATTGTTAATTTACATGCACACTTATGTGCACATCCTGGCAAGAGCGTGTGTAGCTTCCTGATTTTCCAGGTGCACCCACAGAAGTTTGCCACAAATGCATGCACACCTAGAAGCTGATAATCATGTCCAAACTATTTTGAAAATCTATGAAATGTCATCAGCGTGCTATTTTAATTACAGATTGTTAGAAAATATAAAGAACAAATTGCTGAAATATATAAATAATAGAGAATGCGTAAGTTAAACCTATTACTTCCATTGATCTTAATGTTGAGAGCAATAGTAGCGTGTGGGCTGCCAATTAAAAATAAGTTAAAGTACATTAAATGTAGAAAATGAATTGAGTAAGGAAAAGTTGTGTTTATCATAGGAACATAGAAACATAGGACGGGAAGAAATCGTGACAAATCCTCAAGTCCAAGCAATCCTAGGCAGGACCAAATTGACTTTGGCCATCCCTACCAGCTGTTTGTCCAACCTGTTTTTAAAAATCTCAATGATGG
Organism: Apalone spinifera; assembly: GCA_030068395.1. Classification (NCBI taxonomy): domain Eukaryota; kingdom Metazoa; phylum Chordata; order Testudines; family Trionychidae; genus Apalone; species Apalone spinifera. Next base: position 59,630,270 of record CM057846.1, on the reverse strand, counting down.
GGATTCCATAGCCTCCCTTAGAAGCCTATTACAGAACTTAACTATCCTTATAGTTGGAAAGGTTTTCCTAATATCCAACCTAAATCTCCTCTGCTGAGGATCAAGCCTATTAGATCTCAGACAACAACTGATCCCAGTACTCTTTATAGCAGCCTTTATAGTTCAAGATTATCTGGTCCCCACTCAGTTGTTTTTTTCTCAAGACTAAACATGTCCAGATTTTTAACATTTCCTCCTACATCAGGTTTTTAAAACCTTTTATCGTTTTTGTTCCTCTCCTCTAGACTTTCCTTATTGGGTCCATATCTTTCCTAAAGTAGAGGGGAATAAATATTTCCTATTTCTTACATATGCCACTCCTGTGAATAAACCCCAGGATTTGTGTGGTGGTGCCCTCTGACACAGCTGGGAGAGTTGGGGGAAAGAGCATGAGAGGAAAACAACAACAAACACTAAGGAAAATGAAGGTGTGAGATTTAAAGGGGAAGTTTAAAACTGTAATTTTATTTTAATATGACTAAAAATAATTAGTTCAGAGAAAGAAGAAATGGTAGGCCAGCTGTTTAAGTGTTTCTCCTTCTGCCAACTCGAGGGTATGGCTCCTAGCACTTAGTCACAGGGTTTATTTTTATATATCTTAGGGACACCATGAGCAAGACTATGCAAAGACCAAAATGACAGTGGCATTTAAAAAAAAACTAGTTACATTCATGGAGGATAGGTCCCCCATTAACTAAGATGGTCAGGGATGCACCTCTATACTTTGATTGTCCCTATCCTCTGATTGCCAGAAACTGCGAATGAGTGACATGGGATGGATCACTCAATGGCTACCTGTTCTGTTCATTCTCTTTGAAGCAACTGGCATTGGCTATTATCTGAAGACAGGACACTGGGCTAGGGGCACCATTGGTCTGATGCAGCATGGCCATTCTTGACAATAATTAATCATGATTGTTGCAATATTAAAAGAAAGGAAAAGAAAGCATTAAACAAAACAACAGAAAACTATGAACACAAATAATAAACTGGTTACTTTTATTACAGTCTCTTCAGTGTGTATCTCTGTAGAGAAGAGATTATACCCTTGAGAATGAATTGCTTCTCAAGGTGTTTTTCTCTTGGGAGGAGAAGACTAAAGTGTACTATTTCCCAAAAATATTGTTTTCAGTTTTAATATTTTATTAGATTCTTAAAACTATTTATGTGTGCAGATTTTTGTTTAAGGGCAAAAGTAGATTATTAATAGTAATCTAAACAGTATATAGTTGGGCAAAGCAAGCAGTCCTACCTAAAACCTATGCAATCAAAGAAGATATTTAAATTAGTTACATAGAAAAGAGCCAGTTATGACTATTAACAATCATAAATCCAGTTATGTCCCATTGTTTCCCTGTTTCTCAATGTTTAGCTCCTGTCTCCTCTCCAGGAGAATATGGACTAACCATTTGGTGATTACAAAGAGAAAATGTTAGCCTTTTTAATTACAACAGCATTTTAGCGACGAGGAGTCCTGTGGCACCTTATAGACTAACAGGATATTGGAGCATAAGCTTTCATGGGCAAAGACCCACTTAGTCAGATGCATATCACATGCATCTGACGAAGTGGGTCTTTGCCTACGAAAGCTTATGCTCCAATAAACCTGTTAGTCTATTAGGTGCCACAGGACTCCTTGTTGCTTTTGCAGATCCAGACTTACACAGCTACCCCTCTGATACTTAACAACATTTTAATATTCCAAAAGCACAGTGAGAGTTTTAAGTCTAATCCCATGGCAGTATTTGAGTTAACTTCCCACCAATCCATGTTGAAGTCTTGGGGAAGTTCTCTGGGGGTTGGTTTTTACTTGAATCTTTCTCTGTTTTTCTTATCTGTTGCAGCTTGCTTGGGGAAATGTGATTATGGAGCAGGAAAGTAGAGGGGATGAGTGAGGAATACTCTCTTCTCTGTTTTATACCACTCAGCTTCCCATTGTCATGAAATTATAGGCAAACTCTGCTCTTTCCAGCTTGTTTGGTTTCAGCATTGGTTGATATCATCCATTCATTGGCTTCATGACTATGGAGTTGTCTTAGGTGACACTTTCAGATTCTAAATATGCAGTCTGCTTAATGAATATGCAACATTTCATAATTGCCTTTGCTCTTCTTGTGGCAGGAAGACATCAGATAACTTTCAAAGCTACTTTTAATTCATTCTTTTTATTCAGTCCATTCTCTGAGATATTCTTTCTGTTTTGTTAGAGTTTGACAGGAAATGAAATTCTGTCTTCAAAAATCCAAACACTTTTCTGTTCTTTACATAAGAGCTTTCAGTTCAAAAAGCAGACAGATAAAATTAAACAGATTTTTACAAAAATCTTTAGCTTAAGCTGTTGATTTTTACAGTATATACTAGTAAATCTACAACAAGGTGTACATTTAGATACAAAATATTTGCAACTATACATCTCAAAAGATTTGTCCTTTTCAATGTTTAAGAAATAAACAATAGTTAATTTTCAACTACACTAACTTTTTCCACAGTTTCAAAAACAGAAGCAGAGAGAGCTGTCCCTTTCTCCACTGTTGCTGGCCAACTGGGGTTATAGCTGTTCCAGTCCCCATCTCTGGCTCCTTGCTACCCTTCTGTGGTCATTCTACAATATAATTCCCTCCTACCAGACTCCTCCCTTTCCATTTTATGAGAAACAATCAAATTCCAGGCACACTGAATCTTGACAAGAGAAGACTAGAAATGGGATGTACATTTTTAACAGTGAAAATAATTTACCATTGGTACAACTTGCCAATGTTTACAGTGCAATCATGGGCAATTTTTAAATATACTCTGGTTCAAAAAGGAATTAATTCAAGGAAGTTCTATGGTCTGGATTATGCAGGAGATCAGACTGAATAATAACAATTGCCCATTGTGACCATAGAACCTACGAAAGCGGATCTGGACACACAATCAAAAAATAGATTTATTATAATAAATAAATCCATGTTTTTTCGATAATATGATTTGTTTCAGTTGCACTGGCATCCCTTTTCGGTTTTGGTTTAATTTTATGAAATGCTGTGGGCTCATGGAAGAGCTGCTAAGCTTAATAGAATACATATATTTATCCCTTTCCCAATCCTCTGCATCTTTCTTTTTCTTACATTATGAGCTTTTCTGGGCATGTATTATATTTTTATTATGTAGTTGTAAAGCACCTAGCATGCTGTGCGTGAAACTGAAATACAAATAATAATCATATGGGAAATGGCACTTTATATGTTTTCTGTGGAAAGGGTCACTGCTTAGCACATCAGAGGTACAGGGTTTCCAGAGCTCTGATACAGAGGCAATGACATGAATCTGACAACACCCTTTGTAGCTAAGATCACACATGCATGCACCCATCTGTAGTGGGGTCGACTCACAGCTGCGGCACCTCTTGCTGATTAGTCCAGCTTGATTTATAGTGTGCGCTGCCTTCTGACCAGTGTCTCACCCATTGTCGGCTCCACTCTCTCCATCCTCTGGTTCTGGACCTGCATAGCTCCCTGGACCACAGTGCCATCTTCAGGACACTGCCAGTGTCCACTACTCTAGCCTGCCCCCTTTTGGATATATCAGCAATCCTCAGTCCTTTCATGGCCAACTTCAGGCCCAAAGTCTAGCCCCTTGCCTCAGAGGCAAGCTGCAGTCTGTATAGGCCATGTTCCCATGTGGCCAGGTGTGGTGCAAGGGGAGGACCCAGGCCTGCCCACTACTCTGGGTCCCAGCCAAGAGACCCTCTGGCAACAGCCTTGTCCTGACATCCTTCACTCCCCTTACCTGCCCTCAATGTTCCTTGGGCCACTTTCCTATAACCTACTGCAACATGCTTTATGTGAAGGTGACAAAGAATTAGAGTTAAGGTGTGCATCCAGATAATAGCCTAACTATTCTAGCACTGATTCCTCTGAAGAAATCTTATATGGGCCAGAAAGGAAAAAGCTTAAAATAATGCAAATTTACCTAAGCTTCTTTTATCTGGTACCTTTGTCTTAGAGGTTTAAAGCCATCTCAGTGGCTTGTTCAGAGCCATCTCTTGGTTGTAAGACTTAAGCTCTTTCAATCATGGGACAACAGCAATACCTGTTTCTCACTATGTGACCAATCACAACTAACATAGCTCAGATTTCAAAGCAACAACTCTAAAATGCTTGGTTCAAACTGTGATTAATTGAGAGAGGAAAAAAATGTGACAAAATTAATTAGCAAACATTGAATCATGAATAAATATGAGGAAAGAGTATTCTGTTTGCAAATACTCCACCAGATGAGGAAAGTGTTGCACTGCTAAGAATTATTTGCTCAGTTCTACTTAGGTCATTTTGCATTAATTTGAAGCTTAGAGGGATCAGAAGGTGCAGAAAGACAATTTTTGGATCCAGTTCTAAAATAGAAAAGTGATCATGGTAAGTTGCTCAGGAGAGGTTAGAATTGATGTAATAAAAATGTGCATTATGAGGGTAGACCAAAAAACTAGAACAGGGGAGGAAAAAAGGATAATGATGACTGAATTAGAGAAAAAATGTTAAAAAGGAGAGAAATGTCTGGTGAATTCAATTGAGGTTACCAGTGTAGTTTAATTCAGTAGATCAGGAAAAAGTCTGGCTGCAGATGTTTTCTGGTTGGAGGCATAGTCATAGTGTTAATTGAAATCATGAATATGGGAAATGAAGGGGAAACAATGGTTTTAGAGTAGTAACACTTTACACAGTTGTGAAATTTTCTCTGAAATTGTCTTCCTCTATCATACATCTACAATGTATATTGTCTGCATATTTGCTGCAAGGAATGCAATATATACCCTTTACAGGGTCACTAGAAATTTTTGCAACAATTTAGAAGCTTAGAAGTCTGAAGGTTTGAGTAACAGAAGACAAGGATGTAAGGTTAGGGTGACCCTATTTCCCTATGCTGAATATGGGACACCTGGTAAAATTATTTGTATTCAAGTGAGTTCAATGGCAAACAATAAGAACTATGCAGTACAAACTAGCACAGGGAGAGGTGACACACACTCTCATAAACCTTTGGACCAACCTGATCCAACCCTGCCTACCCAGTGCTCTCCACTTTCTATGCCTGGATGGGTCTCCAGGAGAGATTCAACTCTTCTGGTACCTGGCACCATGTTTTCTCAAGGCAATATGTGGAGACACAGAGTCACAGGATCCCCAGATTTCTGTCAGGGTTTACACCAGAATGAGGTCAGCAGCAGTCTTTTGGCACTTTGTAGGAGGGAAGGGACAGGAGCTGCTTCTAGCTGCCAGGTGGTGGTGATGGAGGTAGAGGTAGAGATGTTTTTCCAGGGGTCATCTGTTCCCTCCTAAACCCCATTGCCGCTCTCCTATGATTAGAAGCATCTGGTCCCTTCCAGGACATATAGTGTAGAAAGACAGCTAACGCATCCACGCTGTTGCTGGGCCATGGACATTACCCTGCCATCTCCTGTCCCCTTCCTACAGTGCAGGCAGGAAGGGGTTAAGCCTTAAGGGTTCACTGAACACCAGGTCCCAGGGAACTTGGCTGAACCTGGCCTGAGAGGTGCCTCAGTACAGGTGGATACCCTGGGGGGGGGCAGGATGTGAGGAGGGTGTTATGTGCCTCTGCCTGGGGATCTGCAGGGTCTGGGCACAAACAGGCTGGAAACCGCTTCCTCCCCAACACTTCAGAGCTTACATGAGGGGCAGAGAAGCTTCCCCAAGCCAGCGCTGTGCCCTGGGCCAGAGGGTCTTGAACTTTCCTTGGGAGCCATCCCAGTCAGAGGCAGTTGGGGAGGGAAGGAGCCTGCCAGCCAGGCTGTTAATGAGTGGAATGATCAGACCACGGGTTGGTTCTCTGCACAGTGTGGGATGTACCCTGCGGAGGGTGGGGTATCGAAGAGCAGCAAGGAGAGGGCATTGAAAAAGGAAGCATGTAAAAGGCCGATGGGTGGGCAGCAGAGGACACACCAGCCACTACCTGCCTGTACTCACCAGCCACTGCAGCAAGCAGCCAGTGCTGGATGGAAAGGAGGTGAGGTCAGGGGGCAGCCTGCTGGCAAAAAGGAGGCACGCAGCAGGGAGCACTGATTACACTGATGGAGCAGCCCGGGGAACAGCCAGTCTCACATGCTGCAGTTTTACCTGACCGCCCGCCTTGCACACTCATCCCCATCATCAGCCATTGGACCCTCCTACTCACCACTGGCAGGTGGGTGACTGGTGAACAAGGATCCAGCCAGCAGTAGGTCCCACCTGTACTGATAGAAGGGTAGAGACAGAAAATACAAGACAAACTGCTCATTTTTAAAATAAATAAAGTCAGGATACCTGCAGGAGGGCTTAAATGTGGGACTGTCCCTTTAAACACAGGATATCTGGTCACCATATGTAAGGTACACTCTGTCACGTAAAGTAAAAAGAAACATTGCCAAGTGTTTTAGTTTTTCAATTCTAAATCATAAAGTTTTGTCCAGCAACTAGTCTATGCTACATACAATTGAGTAGCTGAGTGAAATGGGTGAAGTAAAGGGAGCCATCTGTAAGAAGGAAAAACTACAGTCAGTTTTAAAAACAGGAAGTCTTACTGTGAAAAAAGGCAGATCTTACGACATTATTGCTTATGAAGAAGGCACAATTTGGACCTGTACAAGAACAGTACATTCTCCCCTAGAGAATAAGAGATAAGAAGCACACATTTTGAGAAGAATTAGACCAATTAGTAAAAAATTTAGTGATGCTTCCTGATACCCTATACAATCTCCACAACCTTAAATGAAAACTGTTTGCTTAAAAACCCAACTCTGTCCTTGTAATAGGGAAATCCTTTCTCCCCTTGCATGTCCTTAAACACAATGAACACAGTGATGTCCTTAAACACAATGAAATCAATGTGACTCCATTACACAAGGCTGAGATTTTGTGAACCCACAAAGGGGAGCAAACCCACTGTGCAGGCTTGTCAACAGCAATTCTGGTCTGGGATAGAACAGCCAATGGGCCCCCAGGCATTCACAAGCAGGTGAAGTCCCCCTGACATTTGAGCAGTGCAATGCCTGCACTGGCTGGTGCCTAGCGTATTGGTGGCTGTGCTCTTCTAGGGCTCCCACATGCCTGCCCGGTAGAGTTGTCAATCCAAAGACCTTTGCCCTGACCCTTCCCCGATACCATGTCCCTGTCCTGTCCCTTCTCTGAGGCCCCACTCCCCACTCGCTCTCCCTCACCCTCACTCACTTTCACCAGGTTCAGGTGTAGGAGTGGATGTGGGGTCCAGGCTCTGGGAGGGAGTTTGGGTGCAGAAGGGTATGTGGGGTGTGGGCTGTAGAAGGGAGTTTGGATGTGAAGTGCAGACTCTAGGCTGGGGCATAGGCTTGAGATGTGGGAGGGAGTTATGCATGCAGGCTCTGGGCTGGGGCAGGGGATGGGCTGTAAGGGGCGGGGAGTCTCCATAAGCCGCTGCCTGCAGGCACTTCCCTCACAACTCCAATTGGCTGCAGTTTCTGGACAATGGGAGCTGAAGAGTCAGGGCTTGGAGAGCAGGCAGCATGCAGAGACTCCCTCCAGGAACGTGCCAGTCATTGGGGAATGGCATGCAGTGAAAGGAGTGTTAGCAGCAGCCAGGAGCCCCTGGGTCCTTTTATATTGCCTGGTCTCCTGGGCAATTGCCCTTCCCACATCAGCAAGCCTGCCATTGCGTGCTTCAGATATCCCCATATAGCAGGGCTCAGGGGCAAGTAGGTGCAGGCCAGGGAAAGAGACGGGGATGTCTGCTGGATCCACCAGTGCATATCTACTGTGGTCACAGTATCAGCCACAGAGCAGCACTGCTACCATTACTTGCACTATGAGGAGGATTTCATGCCCCAGTCACTATGAACTTCTCCCTGACTCCTGGGATTTAGCTTGGAAGTAGAATTAACCCATTGTCTTTTTCTGTTAATGGTATTATTTTAATGGGTGCCATCTTTTTGACTGCCAGTTTCTGCCGACTATTCCAAACACTCCACCATGTTTTAGCTCGCTGACCTCTGTTGATGTTAATGTGAGTAGGGCAATTAACCACCCTTTTATATGAAATGTCCCTTCATCTCTGCTGTGTAATAACAATTTAACTCTCTCAAGCACCAGTCACAAAGCCTTATGGTGTGGTTGGAGTGAAAACATTAACGTATAAAACCAGAGAAGGTAGTTTTGACAGAGTATGAGATTTTGGGCAAAATTTTTATGCTTAGGCCTTTCTTTAAATTAATTGTTACGTTATAAAACTAGCTTTGTTTCTTGTTTCTCTTGAAACCACTGTTGTTTCCAGTAGCAGACTGCTGAAACTTCCCTTTTCTATTGTCAGAGGTGTGGCTGTTTCAGCCTGATGGCTGTGAATGAAAATTGCTCTCTCCGTCCAATCCAACAACTTTTATACCTTTGGGAGACTGCAGATCACTACCTATGGGAATAAGGGGTGGGAAGAGGAAAGAATGATGGGTTCAGTGGTTTTCTTCTCTCTTCCTTCCTGCTCCACAAGCACTAAGGAAATGAAAACATAATTAGGAGGGATCAGACTGAAGATTTTTCTACGTCTATCTCATCTTTTTTTATATCTATGTCATTCGCCCTCAGCCCCTCAAGCTGTGGAGTGGATGGATAAACTGGGTCTCAGAGGGACCCTTGGAGGTAGGGAGCAGCAGAAAGATTCCATCTGGACTTGACGTTAACCAGCAAAAGTATCAAGTATCAACAGTATCCCATTCCTATTCATCAGGATAATGCAGTTACATCATCGAGAGTAGGGAAGGGCAACCCTCTAAGGCAGGGTTGCCCTTCTTTTCCAGATGGGGACCCATTTTGACAATTCAGGAAGACTTGGTGACGCAGGGCAATTCAAAAAATGTGTGAATGGCTCCTTAAGAGCTACCTGAGGAGACACCTGGCGACCTTTTTGAAATGTAATGATGACCCATATTTAGGTCCCGACACATAGGTTGGGAGACCCTACTCTAAGGCAAAGCTAAATGTATAAGGTGAATGATTTTTTTAAAGAACAAAATGGCTCCTTTTCCCTGGTGAAATGGTTATGAAATCATTTAGACTATAAAATCTATCAGTTTACTAGTGGACATTTCATTAAAACTACTTGAGGTAGGCTTTATTATTATTACTTGTTATTCCTCATCATACCTAATACATAGGGGTTGATCTGATTGATTTTAATAGTAGTTTTGGACACTGAGCAGCTGACATGATCAGGCCATTACATAACACCTTTCATCTAAGGTGTACAGATGTTAGCATCTTAGTGTGGAAGGTATGATCCTCATTTTTCAGATAAGGGAACTGAGAAGGTAGAGTCACATGACATGTTCAAGGTCACATGGAAAATAGATTCCCTCAATTCCTTTACTTTACCCCCCAAATCATCCTTCCTGTCTGTTAACATAAACTTCATTATATTTATTGCAGGTTGAAACTGAAGATGTGGGGGATGTGTACAAGATTCGGGTCAGCTGTGATGTTTTGCCAGGCTTTGAGGGCTGGCATCTGAAGTCCTTTCACATGCAAGAGCTACATACTAAACAAGAAGTGAACTTTGACTGTAACTGCTGGCTTTCTATTAACAGAGATGATCAGGAACTAGTGAAAGAATTCCCTGCAGTGCATGAGAACCAGAGACCTTTACCAGGTAAAAATATCAAAGGAGACAGGAACAATGTGAACCAGCCTTTCAAAAAGAGTCAATTGGGCAAATATTATATTTAATCATTCCCTGTACTGCATATCTTACAGTGGTTCCATAGCAACTCCATGTGCTGTGATAATATTGCACATTTTAAAATCTCTCCCAGTTAAATGAGAAATTGTGCTTAATAATTGCCTAATCTTGGGCATAACACAAAGGGTGTGTCTAGACTACACCTCTCTGTCGACAGAGAGATGTAGATTAGGCACATTGAGATTGCTAATGAAGAAGGGATTTAAATATCCTGTGTCTCATTAGCATAAACATGGCAGCTGCTTTTTTCTGAAATGGAGTTTTTTTTTAAATGGCAGTCTAGATGCGGATCTGTCGAAAATAAAGCCTTTTTCAATAGATCCATGTCTAGACTGCTGTTTTTTTGAAAAAACTCCATTTAGAAAAAAAGCGGCAACCATGTTTATGCTAATGAGGCATGGCATATTTAAATCTGTCAACAGAGGGATGCAGTCTAGACGTAGCCTAAGGGTACATCTACGCAGCAGGGCAAAAGTTGAATTAAGCTGTGGAACTTCAGCTATATCTATTGCGTAGTTTAAGTTAAAATAGTTTAATTTGGCTTTTGGTGCTGCCTACATAGCAGGAAGTCGAAGGAAGAATACTCTTCCTTCAACTTCCCTTAGTCCTTATGAAATGAGGGTTACCATGAGTCAGAGTAAGAAGTCCACTATCTCAACATTATTTTGACAAAATGTCTTGCTGGATAGATGCGCACTATTGTATTTTGAAATAACGCTGCTGTGTAGACGTACCCTAAGTGTGCAACACTGGGAAAATCTAACTATGCTAGTAAAAGATAAGACATAATGCAAAGCCATGGAAGTCAATTTTGGGAGAATTGGTATTGAATTCTTCAGTTTATCATAGCTTGAGTTACTGAGGTGAACATCAGAAATAGTCATTACTGCACAATAAAGTTGTGATGTAATTTCAAAGGCATTTTTGTAATGTGGGGAGGACATTTTTTTCACAAGACATTCAAAAAATGTACCCATAAAATTAAAGAATACAGAGCCTCAGATTTTCAAATTATGCATGCAAGACATGTGGTTAAGGGCCTAACTTTCATGGTTTCTCTAAATTGAGGCTATGTCTACACTAGAACTTTTGTCAGTAAAACAATGACAAAAACACCCCCTTTACTGACATAAGTTTCACTGAAAAAAGTGGTGGCGTTGACAGCAATTTTTTGACTAGAGAATGTCTCCTGTTGACATAGATACTGCTGCTTGTCAGGAGTGGTTAAATTATACTGATAGGAGAGCATAGAGCACCTACATAGAAGACCTTACAGCAGTGCAGCTGCAGCAGTATAGCTGTTGCACTGTAAGATCTGTGGTTTAGATATACCCTCAGGCTACGTCTACATTGGCGCGCTTTTGCGCCAAAGCTATG
>CM057846.1:59605949-59619022 GCA_030068395.1 Apalone spinifera | reverse complement strand
TTTGCATAGCTTTGGCGCAAAAGCGCGCCAATGTAGACGTAGCCTCAATGTTAATGGTTAATAAGTCTATTTGCTCCTATCAGCACATCTGAAAACTGCTATGGTTCTTAAAGGAAAACTATACCGATTAATTAGGACCTCTTCAATGGCTAAAGATTACCCAAATAGCAATGCTAATACAAATAATATAAAAACATTATTTAGGAGTTCATATTACTATGTCAGTATGACCATGAAGAGTAAACAGGGCTGCTGTCTTATTGATATTTCCCAGAAGAAAGCCTCTCTGACAGTGTAGATTGGACCAGTGAAGTGACTGCATCATGAGGGCATTATAAAAAAAAAAAAGACTTTAAAAGGCATCATAGACTCATAGGACTGGAAGGAACCTTGATAGGTCATCAAGTCCCGTCCTCTGCACTCATGGCATGAACAAGCACCATCTAGACCACCCTTGAGAGGTGTTTGTTTACACTGCTCTTAAAAATCTCCAATGATGCAGATTCTTCAATCTCCCTAGGCAATTTATTCTAGTGCTTAACCACCCTGACAGAAAGTTTCCTCTGATGTCCAACCTAAACCTCCCTTGCTGCAGTTTAAACCCATTGCTTCTTGTTCTACCATCAGAGATTAAGGAGAATAATTTTCCCCCTCCTCATTGTAACAACCTTTTTGGTACTTAAAAAATGTTATCATGTCCCCTCTCCGGGTATGTCTACACTGCATTCCTCTTTCAAGAGAGGAATGTAAATGCAAGTGAACGAAATTGCAAATGAAGCGCGGATTTGAATTTCCCACACTTCATTTGCCTAATCGCGTCCGGCCGCTATTTCGAAATACCCTATTTCGAAAAAAGAAACGCTGTGTGGACGCGGTTATTTCGAAAGAAAACCCGTCTTTCGAAATTACCCTTAAACAGGTCATTGAATTTAAATTAAACAGGGTAATTTCAAAAGACGGGGTTTCTTTCAAAATAACCGTGTTTGCACAGCGTTTCTTTCTTTGAAATAGGGTATTTCGAAATAGCGGCCGGACGCGATTAGGCAAATGAAGTGTGGGAAATTCAAATCCGCGCTTCATTTGCAATTTCGTTCACCTGCATTTGCATTCCTCTCTCAAAAGAGGAATGCGGTGTAGACATACCCTTAATCTTCTGTTTTCCAGACTAAACAAACCTAGTTCTTTCAATCTTTCCTAATAGGTCAGGTTTCTAGACCAGTGGTCTCCAAACTTTTTAAGCAAAAGATTACTTTTTGAATTTAAGTGCAATCCAAGATCTACCTTAAATATAAATACTCTTGCCCCTTCTCTGAGGCCCCACCCCTGCTACCTCCATCCTCCCTCTCTTGCCCATCCTCGCTCACTTTCATCAGGCTGGGGCAGAGAATTGGGGTGTTGACTCTGGTCTTGGATTAAGGGATCTGGACTGTGAGAGAGACTCTGAGCTGCTCTTGGGGGCAGGTAGTTGGAATGCAGGAGTGCTCGGGGCTAGGCCAGAGACCTGGAGTCCAGGAGGGCGTTCATTAGGTTTCAGGATGTGAGCTTCAAATGGGCACTGCTTACCTCAGGTGGCTCCTGGTTGGTGGTGCAGTGGGGCTAAGGCAGGCTCACCCTTGCCCTGGACCTGCACCACTCCCGAAAGCAGCCAGCAAACTCCATCCCAAGTCCTGATGTGCCCCTCTCTGCTTTGTGGAGAAAGGATACAGAGTGGGAGGGGGCACCTTGATGTCAGCACCCCTCCTTTCCCTGCTCAGAAAGCAGGAGGCTTCCCAGGGAGAGGGGCAGCTTCAAGGCAAAGGGCAGGAGATAACCAGCAGTGCGAGGAGGGGCAGCTGAAGTGCTGGCACTTGATAGCCTCTTGGTCAAACCAGTCAGGATCACCTGTCAGAGGCTCCAACATCTACCAGTAGATCCTGATCTACTGATTGGTGACCAGTGTTCTAGACCTTCAGTCATTTTTGATGCTCTTCTCTGGACTTTCTACAGTTTTTCCACTTCTTTCCTGAAATGTTGTGCCCAGAACTGGACACAGTACTACAGCTAAGGCCTAATCAGAGTGGAAGAATTTTTTCTCATGTCTTGCTTAAACATTCCTGCTAATGCATCCCAGAATAATATTTACTTTTTTTGCAATGGTATTACAGTGTTGACTCATGTTTAGCTTGTGTTCCACTATGATCTCTAGATCCCTTTTTGACGTACTCTTTCCTAGACAGTAATTTTCCATTTGTATGTGTGGAACTGATTGTTCCTTGCTAAGTGGAGTACTTACTGAATGTCCTTACTGAATGTCATCCTATTTACCTCAAAAACATTCCTCCTGTTTGTTCTAGATCAATTTGAATTATTATCCTACCCTCAAAGCACTGATAATCACTCCAAGCTTGGTATCATCTGCAAACTTTATAAATGTACTCTATGCCGGGGTGGTCCACGGCTCGTGAACCACATGTGGCTCTTCAAAGAAAAAATTGTGGCTCCTGTACCCACACCACGCGGCTCTGAAAGGGGCAGCGGGTTTCTGCAGTGGGCTGCATTTTTTTTTTTTTTTGGCTCAACAACTTTTTTCCCTCAGCTCTTTGCGCTGTATCCACCATTATTTTGGCTCTTCATCTGTAGCAGGTTGGCCACTCCTGCTCTATGCCATTATCTAAATCACTGATGAAAATATTGAACAAAACCTAGACCTAGAAATGATCCCTGCAAAACCCCACTTATTATGCCCTTCTAACATGGCTATGAACCATGGGTAAACTCCTCAGTCAGCTCCTTGAATATTCTAGGATGCATTTCATTAGGCCTTTGTAACTTCAAAACATCTAACTTGTCTAAGTAATTTTAAATGTCCCCCTCCCACTATTTTAGCTTCTGATCCTACACCATTTTCACTTGCATTCACTGTTAGGTTTTCAGTCACAACCAACCTTCTTGGTGGAGACCTATACAGAAAGTCATTTCCACAGTTTCTGTTATTGTTTTCCTCTTTTCATTGAGTAATGAGCCTACCCTGTTCTTGGTCTTCCTCTTGCTTCTAACGTATTTGTAGAATATTTTCGTTACCTTTTATGCCTTTAGCTAATTTGAGCTCATTTTGTGTGTTGGCTTTTCTAATTTTGCCCCTACATATTTGTGTTATTTATTTATATTCATCCTTTTCAATTTGATCTAATTTCCTCTTGTTGTAGGACTCTCTTGATTTTTAGATAATACAATATTTCCTGATTAAGCCAGGGTGCTCCCTTATCATACTTATCAACTTTCCTACGCAATGGAATAGTTTGCTTTTGTGCCTTTAATAATGTTTCTTAGAAAAACTGACAACTGTCTTCAGTTATTTTTCCCATGGGCTCTTACCTACCAACTCCCTGAATTTACTAAAGTCTGCCTTCTTGAAATCCATTGTCTTTATTTTGCTGTTCTCCTCCCTGCCATATCTTAGAAGTTAGACTCATGAACACTATCATTTCGCGATCACTTTCATTCAAGCAGCCGCAGCATCCCCTCTAGTAGCTTTCTCCACCTTCTGAAATAAAAAAGAAAGTCTCCAATATATTCCAAGAACTTGTTGAATAATCTGTGCCCTGCTGTGTTATTTTTCCAACAGATGTCTGGATATTTGAAATCCCCATTCACCATCAAGTCCAGTGATTTGAAACATTTTATTAATTGTTTAAAAAAATCCTCATCGACTTCCTCTTCTTGGTTAGGTGTTATATAGTAGATCCCAACCATGATATTAGCCTTTGGGGGTTTTTTACACTTTTCATCCTAACCTAGAATCTTTCAACAATTCTGTGTTCTATTTCCATCTCAAACTCAGTTCATTTTAATGTATAAGGCAACAACTCCATTTTTCTCCATCTGTCCTTTCTGAGCAAGCCGTGCCCTTCTATATCCATATTCCAGTCATGAGTATCATCCCACCAAGTATCTGTGTTGCCAACCATGTCATAGTTTGTCTATTTTCCAGCATTTTGAGTTCTTTCTGCTTAATCCCTTACATTTGTGTGCAGATATCTAAGATACTGACTTGCTCATGCACTTTACAATGTTAAATGCATTAATTAGTTTGTCAATTTGGACTGTCATGAATTCTGATATGATGTTATGGCCATCCCCTCTGCTCTAATTTGCATCATGTCAAGAGAGAACCTTCATTGTTGATGGTTACTTTTTATTATTATTCTTATCAAGGGAACATTTATTTTTCTGACAGGCAAGAACTGACCTCTCTTAAGTTCCTCCCGAGTCCCACACAATAAAACAGAATGATTTTTTCCAAGTGTACTAGTACAAGAGCCAAATAAAGACAATTGAGCTCCCACGGTTGTCAATGGAAAGACTCCCACTGACTTCAGTGGGAGTTGGATTGGGTTTGTACAGAAGAACTATTCCTTTTCTGTTCTAATCTCCATGTAATACATTCTATATATTGTTGTTATTTCTTTGATATTATTAGAATCTCTTTAAATTATATTGCAGTTTTCCTTGAAGCTTACCCTTTCAATTCAATTTGTTTTGTTCAAACAATATTCTTTCTTTTTATAGTCCACAAGTATATTGTCTCTATACACATTGGTGACCACTGGGGATCAGAAACCTTTGCAAATGTTTATATCACTCTGTATGGTAAAAGAGGGGACACAGGTGTGAGGAAACTACATGAATCATTGGTAAAAGGAGGAACATTTCAAAGGAACAAGGTAAAAAGACACAAATGTTAAGCTTTTTTTTACCAACTCAAACAATAGCACTGTTTTTGAATGTCTACCACAAGCTCTTGGCTCTAAGAGCAAAATTTTCCTTATAGATTTTCACATCAGATCAACTTCTATATTCTGTTCCTGCTTTATGCCTAGATTCTCCATAGGTGCTAATCAGGAGTCTATATCTGCATGTGTAAAGGAGCTTATCTGAGTCATAACCCTTGTGATCATGCCTCTCAACTTTTTATGTCTTAAAGGTGGGATGTGGTGTGTGACAAAGAACCAAAATTAGTGTCATAAAAATGATTCACGCAGGAAACTTATATTGCTGTAAGATTCATTCCCTTAATGTAAATAGCTGTTTTGGTAATCATAGTTTGTTTATTATTTCTGTTGATAATTTTCAACAATAAAAGTGAGGGGGAACCAAATTTGTGTGGCACGTAAGTAGCCATTCATACTAAAACAAATGATATAGTCCGAAAGAAGAGAGATTTTAATGTAAAACTTCAGATGAGAAATGTTATTTAAAGAAGATAATGAACTGAGAGAGATTAAAATAAGATAACCCTTTTTTGTACTTACTTATCACCAAGAGTATAGTATTTTAAAGAAAAAAGACAGTCTTAGATGTCTGTAAAATTATTTAATTTAATTTCATATCAACATAAAGAATAGGGAACCCCTCAACTGCTTCTACATACCTCTCAAGCCCACTTCCTATTAACTAACTGAAGGGTCCACAAAGAGATACTGTGCCAAACTTAACTTAGATTCTTTGTCAAACAGTGTCTCTAGGTAAGCTCCACTTCAGATGCGCATGAGCTATTTGAGCTCTTGATTGGAGATTTCTAGCTATCGGTGTCTGTTTGGCTCACATGCACCTTAAGCCTCCTTATGGCGACACCAGGCTATATAGGAGTGTACGGGTGAACCACCATCAATTCCTGCTCTGGTGCCTCAGTCTGAGATGGAACCCTAATGTTTCCACCTAGAGCGTGCTCAGCCTTCTGTTTTTTATTGCTGTTATGTAGTTTATAGTTAGTTAGCTAGGTAGGTGAGAAGATTGTTTTGCATTCTCTTTTCTTCTCTGGGAGACTTGTCTAGTCCTAGTGAGGTATGCCTGGCTCAGCAGTCTTCAAATGTTGTCTTTTTGTCAGGAAGCTGTACCAGTGAGCAATGGGCACTCCATTGCCTGGGGCGGTTCCACATCTTGCAGAACTGTTCCTTTTGCTTGGCCCTAATATCCAGGACAAGAAATACCAGGGAGATAAAGCGCAGAGTGTTAACCATAAAACACTCCTCACATCACTCTCTCAGACAGGTCAGGAGAGCCCCCGCCTCACCCCGCAGCACACAACTGTCCCTGGACAGATTCAAGATCCTGGGAATCTTAGGGCATTCTTCCTCTATAGAAGGAAATCTTTGAAGCCTACTGAAGATACCCAGAAGGAGAAACATGGACTTTCAGTCTAAGAAGCCATCTCCAAAAAAGATCAGGTCCCCATCAAGGTCCTCATTCTTTGAAGGTATCTCTGAGGCCAACGACCCTTCTTCCAGTACAGTGGGTCTCTAAAGCCATGGAACTCCAAGGACAAGAAACTTGGCTCCATAGGGCCCCAGTACAACCTCTCAATAAGGAGGATAAGCACAGGGTACCATCAAGTTTGACCCTGCTATTGGCACCAAAGGATCTATTCTGTTGTTAGTGCTGTCCTGAACCTTAACCTACCCATCAGTACTGATGCAAGCAGCTCACTGGGGGTATCCTCAGTACTGAATAAGCAATAGTGCCAGATGTCTATGTTGCTAGTGGTGTACTGATCAGCAGCCTTCAGCTATCATTACCTTGGTTATGGATTCAGTCTCCAACCACTCCAGTCTGTCTTCAATGGCACCCCCCTCCTCATAGGAGGATGTAGTGGAGAGACAAAGGACTTCTAATTAGTCTCCTTGATTTTGGTGAGGGCTTCTCCTACATACTCCTTAGGGAATCTACTTTGGTCAGCTGCAAGAGGACTATGCAGGTCATCAAAGATGGTGGAGCCAGCCTTGCTTGTTACCTCCTCTTCCTTATGGACCCCTGCAATAGCTATATTGGGACCTGTGGGCCACATATCAGCAGCAATTTACCACACTACCAATACTTCCCCTTAAGGAGACCATAGTTTCACACCCACCCTCTCCCCATCCTCCACCCTTTGTGCCTGTTGGGCACAATATAGTCAGGAACAATTGTTTCTATTTCCTGCCCATCATCAGGAGCAAGGCAATCAAGGTAATTATGTGCAACATTAACAAGCAGGAAGGAACAAGAGCCCCCTCCTGGGGCAATAAAGCCATAAAGCTGTAGAACAGATGTATAATCCACCATATCCTGATTTGAGTGGGCCTAACTCCCAGGCATTCAGAACACCACAGCTAATGCCCTCTGTAGACATTTCTCCTTCTCCTATGAACGGAACCTAGACACCCAAGTTGTCCATAGCATGCCCCAGAGATGAGGCCTACCAGAGATTGATCCTTTATGCCATTTCAGAGAGTACGGAGTGCCTTCTCTTCTGTTTGAGGAGGAATCTATGTCACTACGCTCCTGGGACACCTTCCTTCTACTGTCAAAGAAGTATGTTCTAGTCCCTTCCCCCAACACCTCTAATTCTAAGGGGGTTGAACAAGATCTGGTAGAATAAAGTCAGAATCCTCCTCATAGCACATGCCTATTCAAGACAAGATTGATACCATTACTTGCTTCAACTCAGTGTGCAACTATCAATCAAATTCCTTCATCTCTTGTCTCTGGGTGTGGCTCCTTGTTGGCTCTTGGGAACAGAGGCTTCCTGCCCTATGGGTATGCAACAGGTGTTATTAAACAGGAGACAAACATAAACCCCCACTATTTACCTACCAAAATGCAAGAGATCCATCCATTGATTTGGTTATTGCTACCTCTGCCCTGAACTGGTTCCTTTTTCTCTCATCCTAGATATCTAACGATATCGGGGTTATCTATCAATTCAGTCACAGTGCCAGCCGTTCATCCCCCACTCAAAGAAGTCTTCATTTTTTACTTCAGATTTATTAAGGGTCTGGGTAATCTCTTCCCCCACATTAGACCCTGACCCTAATTTAGGATTTCAACCTGATTTTCAATCATCTAATAAAACCTCTATTCAAGGCAATGGTGAACTATGTCCTACTTCATTCATCAGTGAAGATGTCCTTTTTAGTTGCAATCATGTCAGTTCCTAGGGTCAGAGAGACTACAGTCTTGATGGCAGATATCTCTCCTTCACCTCTTTACAATGTTCTTTATGGAAAGATCATTAAAGTTCCAGATCCTAAGTTCCTATCAAAGGATCTTCATCTTAACTATTCTAGCCATCTACTGATATTTTTTTCTAAAATCTCATAGTTCTCAGCAGGAATCCTATTTTCATATCCTGGACATTTAGAAGAGCTTTGGCCTTCCACCTGGCTAGGACTAACAGTTTAGGAGATTGCTTAGACTTTTCATCTCTTTTGCAGATAGATCTAAGGGGATTCTTATCTCTTCTCAGAGACTTTTGAAAAAGGGTTTTTATCTCTACCTGTTATGACTCTGCAGGTGCTCAGCCCATAGGGATGAGAGCACATTCAGCCAGATCACAGGCAACATCTATTGCATTTTTTAAGACCATTCCAGTAAGTGAGATATGTAGAGCCACTGCTTATATTTCAATCCATACAGTTTGAAAGCATTAAGCCCTGTTTTGTCCCATCAGATCTGATGCAGCACTTGTATGTGCAGTACTTGCTTCAGTTCTGGACCCTGTTCCAAAGCTACCTCTTCCTGGGAATACTGCTCAGAACAAAACTGAAGGGGGGGACACTACTTGAAAAAGAAAGGAAGAGTTACTCATCCTATCCAGTAAATAGTTCTTCAAGATGTTTGTCCCCATGAGTGCTCTATTATCCACCATCCTTACCCTCTGCTCTGGTTGTTCCCTAGAAAGTGCCTAGGTAGAGAAATATCTGATGCTCATGCAGCCATATTTAGACCACACACCTGGTGTTCCAGCTGGGAAGCAGGGTCAGGGCACAGGGACACCCATTTTTCTGGTTTTCCCCAATTAGCCAGGGCTCCTGGGCATAGGTCATGTTGGCTCAGAAGCTAATCCATTATTGCTGCTAGTTAGAAATCTCCCATCAAGGGCTGGAGTGGCACATGCTCAGCCTGAAGTGGCACACTCACAGGGACATACATCTTGAAGAACTCCAGTTACTGCATAGGGTGAGTAACTCTTCCTTCTTGTGCAGATTTTTTCCAGTATTGCCTTAATTAAGAGCCTGTTTCTTAATTATACTTGCAATCTGTCAAGTCTGGAATTCTAGTAAATGGCTATTTTATCAGCTGAAACCATGTTTAATATTAGTGAAAGATAAACTGTGTATTACTTTTATACAAAAATAGCTATGACATTCTATAGCACTTTGGCAACCACAGAATTGTTCTTCACACAGCTGTTTGCTAATATAAGTGTCTTAAAGTTTTATTTATTAGCATCCCGTAATGCATAAATCTATTTTTATCATTATCATCTGAACCATTGTTATTGTTAGAACTATTGTGTTCAACTGGATTCATTACTGAGAGGCTGCCACCAGTTAATTGTAGCTAATGAAAATTTATTGACCATTGTTAACCTCACTGGGGCCCAGAGGGCCCTCATTTGGGTAGAGTACAAAACAGACAGGGTTGTTATAAAACGAGTAGGATGCATTGCACCAAGTTGTCTGTGAATTTTAGTGCTGCATTAAATTTCCTCTTTTGACTCCTTTATCCCCATTGTCCTCTTTTCCTTCTCTTTCCCTTTGTCTTTCCTTCCCCATTGCTCTGTCCATTCTGTTCCTCTTCCTTCTTGATCTTTCCCATTCTTCTCTTTCATTTTTGCTTGTGTCTCTCTCTCTCTCTCCAACTCTCTCCCTCCTGTACTTTTCAGTCTTCTTTTCCCTCCTTTCTTCTCATGCTGCACAGAAAACATGTAGGCCTCTCTGCTTTCTAAGAGAGATCTCAGGATTATAGAAAACCTTGGGAGCAATGAACATGTTTTTTTTCTAAAATGTTAACTTCCCTCTGGTATACTAGTGCATATTTGCATAATAGATTGGAAGCTAGAAACTCACAATGAGTATGTCAGAACCAAGAGCGTCTAGTGATATTTTGGTATCCAGAAGCACATTGTAGAATAATTTGGAATGACTGATGAAATGGCCCACATGAGCCAAAGATCAATGAACCTGCAGTTATTACTAATGATGGGTCTGAGATACAAGTGTTTGGAATCTAATTGAGAACAGAAATTTGCTGTTCAAACAGGGGATTTCCTTTTTACCCATTATAGATATAAGCCAACCAGGAAGTTCATACCCTGATTTTGAGCTAGGTCAGAGTTTCTCAAAGAGGTCCACTGATCTACTCTGAGAAACCGGCTAACTGGCCGCTCCGGCTTGTTTATTTACAGGCTCCGCAGCCACAGAGCCTCATGGCTTCCATTAGCTCTGGTTCAGCGTATGCAGCCGAGGGGAGCCATGGGAAGCAGCAGCCCAGTCCACGCCACTTCCCTTGGCTGAAAATGGCGAACCGGAGCCAATGGGATATACGAGGTTCTGTGGTTGCGACAATGGTAAATAAACAAACTGGAACAGCTAGTTTGCAGGTTTCTCAGAGTGGATATATGGACCACTTTGAAAAACACTGAGCTAGGTCCAGATCTAAGTTTAGCCTTAACTTCTGGCATATTCAGATCCAAGCTTTTGGTTTAAGTTAATCTCTAATTATTATATTTTGCATTTACACTGTGTTTGTGCACATGCACATGCATGTGTTTAAAGAGCAAACCATTTTTACTGGTTTTCAATATATTTCTCCTTTTCACAGATAGATTCATTTCTAATAGAGGCTGTTTCCCTAAGCCATTTGCAAAAGGTAGTTGTAGGACATGATGGAGAAGGATATGGGGCTGGAATGTATCTCAAGATGATAACGATCAAGGAATCAGAGGACTCAGATGAAGAGTGGATCTTTCCATGTTGGAACTGGCTTGATACTCATCTGGGAATATGTGAGACTGTTTGTGAGATTACAACAATAGGTAGGTCCTTCTTCAACCAGACTGAATTCAATGAGAGTTCCATCTGCTTACATCACATATTAATTTGGCTGTAGGTCTTTAAAGTTGCTACAGTTTCTTTATTTGGCCATAAACATCACAAATTTTCAGCATGATTTTACTATAATAGCAAGGCCACACACTGGTAAGGTCAAAGATAATATAATTTAATGCTGTATAGTACACTGTGCATAAAGCATTGGTCCTCTGAATTTAATTTAGCATCTTACAATTAATGATTTAATGGGGGATTAGAATGTGAGAAGCAGCCTCATGGGGATAAGTGGCTTACCGGAGAGTTTTAATGCACTAGTTTTCTGCCTGTTTGGAGATGATTTCTAGTCTAGGGAAAAGTTTGTTTAGTGGTCTCAGCTTAATTCTTATTTGTGGGTTTGTTTGAGTACTGCTGTCACTTGGCTTGGTTCGGCTCAAGCCCATCATTGCAGCAGAACTTCAAGTCAAACCCTTGGTGCGTGTGGCAGAAAGGTATTGGGAGGTGCTCACAGTCTCATCTGTGCACAGCCTCTCACTTCCAAACAAAACGTAAAATTCATCAGTCTCATTTAAAAATAAGAAGAAAGAAGACTGCTATAATCGGCCGTTGCACTTTATAAAAACAATGCTAAGAAGATAGTTACACCAACAGAAATGAATTCCTAAGTGAAATCAGTGAGTTTAAAAAAAAAGTGAAAAGCAAAGAGCCCATATTAGGTTTACTTAGAACCCATCATATAGTTTGCTAGATCCATTATAGGTAGATTTCTCTATGTGGTGTTATTTATCATATCACATCATAGGATTGCTTAAAAACACAAAAGATGTTGTTTACATGGAATTGTTTAAACAGATTCCAAACTTAAAAATCCAAATGTAGCAGACCTGGAATCATTCAGAGGGTTTTTAACATTGCATTATGAGGATCTGGCTAATGTGGATTTGGAGCACATTTTTGTAAATGTTCACTCCTCAGTATTATACAACATACTTTTATTTACTGTATGATTGTGAGGGGGGATTTCATTGATGCTATTTGTTATATACCAGGTGCTGATATCCTTCAGACTACTGTTGTTTCTAAATGAGATAAGTGATATAGATGAGATAGTGAGTTGATGACACTGATTATTTCTGTCAAAACAGTAAATTAGGGTTATGAAGGAGGCGGCATGTTTTATAATTAGTTCCTAAAAGAATAGTAAAAACAACTTGACATCCAGAAAAAAATCTGAAAATCTAAAGTTTGAAACACAAAAGAACATTAAGGTTAAATTCTTGGTGGAAAAATGCAATAAAGGTATTGACGAGTTGTTCTTAGTGAACTGTTGCCATAGATACAACATAACCGGCAAATACAGCTGTGTTTGTGTACTGTAAAGCCTATAGTCCTAATATATTATGCTGTCTTCTTTCCTCTTTCTGTTTGATCATTTTTTAAAGGTAAAAGATTGATTTCGAGTCCTAAACTGCCTCAAATCAACATGCAGTCCTCAGGTCTGTGGAAAATGGACATCATTGGATCTGACGTCAACACTGAAATGGATTCAATACACCTTTCTTTCATCTTTTATGGAGACCTGAATCACAAAGAGTTGGCACTTCAAATTACAGGAAAAGCAACTCAAATCAAAGTAATTCAACCTTTCTCTATTGCCAGAAAACTTCTAGGAATCATGTACTTAATAAGTCTTTTAATTCCTGTAAAAATATTTTAGTTCGGCCACGTTTCCAATATGATTTCTAAACCTGTCAGAATTAGTGCGCACAGTCATTTTTGTCTACAAATGACAGGATTTGCACACATGCAATGGCATTTTCACTAACAAATCCTATCTGATTTGCACACACTGTGTGTTTCCATGAGAAAATTCTGTGCTTTGCCAGTGCACAGGGTTGTGCATGTCAGATTGCAGGCACAGATACACAAGCAAGTTTGAGGCCCTTTCGAAAATGTGGTACTTCATCTACAAATATGATGTATAAAGTCAGAAATACCAGGTGACTTTTCGGGGGCCAAGGTATAGTAGGGTAAAATATCCTTTTCCCTTCTCCTTTACCTCATGATCATAGAATCATAGAATACTAGGAATGCAAGGGACCTCGAGAGTTCATCAAGTCCAGTCCCCTGCCCTCATGGCAGGACCAAATATGTCTAGACCATCCCTGTTAGGCATTTATCTAACCTATTCTTAAATATCTCCAGAGATGGAGATTCCACAAC
>CM057846.1:59592390-59603493 GCA_030068395.1 Apalone spinifera | reverse complement strand
GGGGGGGGGGGGGGATTGACTTGTCGACTGACTATTCGATAAGCATTTGCTTATCTGATAGTTGACTAGTCCTTAATATCCTTAGCTCATGGCACCTTGTGTAAAAAGGGGAAGAAGGGAAGCCATAGAGGGAGTGGAGGAAACAGATGGGAAGAAGTGATGAAACCAAAAGGAAAAGAGACAATGTGCTTATCCTATTGTTCCTTCAAAAGGACAAAGGATTTATTGCCTTTAATCATAGGTACAAATCACATAAGCATTTCCTAGTGCTACTTATCCATACAGTAGCATAACCACAGGGATGTTATGTAATCACTAATGGAAGCTGAGGTGATCTGTTCAATCATGAATCCGAAGGGAAGGGCTCCAGAGGACAATCTATCTACTAAAATGTGGTTCACGCTATGGAAGATGCTAAGAACCCTTTAAAGAAATGAATTAATGTGCTTCCCTAACTACATAGTCTACTCCAAGTTGGATTAATTGACTTTAAAATTCAAAATTAACTACAGCTCTTTTTCCCCTTGTATGTTGCAGGAAACCTTCCCTCCCCCCCCCATCCTTGGGATTCATGGTCTGGCTCAAATTTAAAGAATACTAGAGCTTTTTATTGTATTGTTAGCAAGTTGGGATGAGCCATTTGTTCACTTTCTAATCAATAACGTTTGCAAACAGTCCACTGCATCACTGTGAATTATAGCATCTAATTTTGTTCTGTATGCAATTTTCCCCAGTGACTCTTATGAGAAAAGTCACCAATTCTCTGCTATTTAAAACTCTAGAGAACCATTCAGCTTGTGCAGTTAGCAAATCAATTTTGCATTGCGTTACCCCCTCCCTCCGAAAGTAACAATTATAAAACTGCTGCAATCTTCTAATTTCTGAGATTGGTTAAATGATTACATCTAACTGACAAACACATTAGATCTGGCACTGTCTTTGACTTCTCTTTTTGTCACCTAGGATGAGCTGTTGGAGATTGGCTCAATATTCAAGATTCAGGTAACTGGCCCCCACACCAAGTTAAGTCAGCCGTGGCACTTAGACTTACTGCATATGAAGCACACAGGCACAAACCAGGAGATGTGGTTAGCATTTGATTGCTTGTTCAACCCTAATGAAGACAAATGTGTGGAACTGCCAGCTCTCTGTGCACACCAGGATCCTTTGCCTGGTAATTTAAGCTCTTTTTCTTCACTGGGGGTCAGTTTCTGTCCTTGGATGCATCTGATGTTGATTGCAGTACATGCTACAGGCAGGTTTCCAAGACAAGGATTTTGTTCTGAGACTGTAATGTGATAGATGTCCATCAAAAGCAAGAGAAGGCAATGTTTCTTTTCCATGCAAAGGAAGTCAGTCCAGTGAAATCAGTCTTGGGGCAAATTTTACAATAGCTGACACCAAATTAAACATGCCTTGTTGATATAAGATTTCAGTCTCTTTCATATTATATCAAGCAGACTCTAGTATCTAGCATTTTTTTTAAGTAGAAGTATTGATCCTGCAAAGTAAAATAGGTCATAACGAATCAACTGAATAAATGTATGATGTAGCGTATGATATTAACCTAACCTTTCTATAAATAAGGAATTACTTAGAAATGTTTATTCTTTTAGGAATATCAGATATGCAAAGATCCAATATAGTCAGGGAAAAGGTTTTTAAAAATCTGCCATAGTCAGTTAGCATAGAGCTATTCAGGAATTTCAATTGCCGTAGTTATTATTTTATTGATGTTCATGAGGAATTTACCATGCAGCAAATATTACTACAGCAAAAAAGAAAGATATTAATTTGCACAAGTTCAGTTATTCTACAAATTGTTCAAATAGTAACTCAAGCAAATTATTTACATATATGGTGTCATAAACATGACAAGATGATTATTACTTCAGAAAATATGAGTAAGAGCAGCCTGTTGCATATTGATAGTTTTCATCCAGAACCATTTAAGAAAAAGCTTCCCATCTATCCAATTCATTAGAATGAAGAGAAGTGATAGGGATAGTACAGATCATGTACTGAAACTATTAGCAACAGAGAAGAGGTTTATTGACTGAGACTACAGTAGAGGTGATGTTTTATTGACTAAACAGAAGTTGCTGGAAAAAAAATGGGAAGTCTCTCTGCAACCAGAAAGAGATGATAAAATAGTCCACCTGAAAATTTAAAATCCTAATTAGTTTTTTAACTATTTTGTTCCCAACAGAACTTAAGCAAACTCAAGAAAAAAAAATCAAATAAACTCTTTTAATAGCTGACTGCATGTTGGTATTCAGAATATTGAGAAAAAAATCAAAGCTGCCACTGTCGATTTACCAGGGTTTAAACTAGCAGTCTAGTTAACATGCACTAATTTGAAGTGAGAGGGGTGTGCCAGTCAATGCCAATAACCCTGCTTTCATGAGGACTAAGGGAAGTCAAAGGGAGAGTGCTTTTCCTTCGACTTCCTGCAGTGTAGATAGTGCCAAAATAGCGATAGTTAAGTATTTCGACTTCAGCTACACAATTAATGTAACTGAAGTTGTGTATCTTAATTAGACTTTGTCCTGTAGTGTAGATGTGCCCTAACACCGCAATCATCAGCATGAATCATGAGGAAATGATCCCATGTTCTAAGAACAAAATGAAGGTCTCTCATAGCTGAGTAAAAGGAAGCAAGGTGAAAAAAAAATCAAAATTCCAATGCTTATCAAAATTGTTGTGAGTACCTAAAACACACCCACAAATTCCCAAATGTGCTAATGCCAAGAATGTTTAAAGTAAAAATGTCATTTATGGAGTGTCTATTTTCATCCAATTCCCACCACTCACTTCCTATTTTTCTGAGAGAAAACAGAGCTGTGGGAAATTTTGTAATTTTTTCACAAGAAAAACAGATTTTTGAATAATTTCCTGAAACTCAGGCACTGCTGCAAATAGCACCTCTGTTCTAGGAAATTCATGTAAAGCCCAGACCTTGTATATGACTTAGATAGTGTGATTATAGGCCTCATGAGCTCCAACCCAAAGAAAATGCAAAGGCTCAACCCTGCATAACTTTCGGCATGTGAATAATTTTATGCAAGTGAATAGGCCCATTGGGCTTATGTGTGTCTTTGAGGTCAAAGCCAATGCTGTTCATATTCCATGTGTGTGTGTATGTGTGCGTGTGCTAAACAAATGATTTTCTATATGAGAAAATATTAGTTTTGGACAGGGTTTTATATTTCTGGATCACAATACTATATCAACGTAAATTTTCTAACAAACAATGAACTTTTCTTTGCACACTAGTTTAATTACTGGTGCCAAGGATGCTCTAGAGTTTTATCTGATTGCAGTCATTTATGGCCTGGAAAAGGACCTGTATATGACCTAGATAGTGTGATTATAGGTGAAATCTTTAAAAACAAATAATTGTGTCCCATTGCCCAAGTTCCTTCTTCCCCTCCCCCCACAGAACATAAATAGAAAGATTCATTTAGACAGAAAAGTTAAAGTTAAAAGATAACCCTCAAAATATATAACAACTTTTATTGTCAAGACCAATTGATACACTCAAATAGAGGCCCTATCATAAGAACATAAGAACGGCCGTACCGGGTCAGACCAAAGGTCCATCTAGCCCAGTATCCTGTCTGCCAACAGTGGCCAGCACCAGGTGCCCCAGAGGGGGTGGACCAAAGACAATGATCAAGAGATCTGTCTCCTGCCATCCCTCTCCAGCCTCAGGCAAACAGAGGCCAAGGACACCATTTCATCCCCTGGCTAATAGCCTTTTATGGACCTAACCTCCATGAAATTATCTAGCTTCTCTTTAAACTCTATTATAGTCCTAGCCTTCACAGCCTCCTCTGGCAAGGAGTTCCACAGGTTTACTACACGCTGTGTGAAGAAGAACTTTCTTTTATTAGTTTTAAACCTGCTACCCATTAAATCAGTGTCCCCATATCCACAATCAACTGTTTTTCATGGGATTTTTTTCCAGGAAAAAAAGTATCCTCATCTTTGTGATCTTTACTCAGAGGCAGTCTTTCCATAATATCCAATCTCAGATCTACTTTCCCCACCATATACACATCTAAACCCACTCTTGCAAAGATCAGGGAGATTTATACTTTGTGTTCATGTCTTCTTTGTCACCTCACCAGCCACAGCTGGACATGTTGTTGGTTCTGTGTCCAGTCTATCCCATGCAGAGTTTCAGTATCCAATGTGGAATCCTGCTTTGTCCTGCTGGCCTTGATCTGAAGGAGAGCCAGCTGCCTGAAGAGTGCAGAGTGCATTCTGTACCATGGAGGCAATGCAAGTATTGGATTGGATTCTTCTAAGAGTCCTACCTTGCTCTGTCTTTTCATCTCCTTTACACAGTGCCCCTTCACATGCAAGCAATGGACAACTCCCCAGGTTTTGAATTTTTTTTTCATTTTCATTTGTTTTTCAAAAATTACAAATGGAGGTGTGGACCTCTTTGGAAATCTTAGAGGTAGTCTATGGAAATCAATAGTAATTTTTAGCAGCAATGTTAACTAACCATTGGAACCATTTGCCAAGAGCTGTGAAGGATTCTTCATCACTGGCAAGTAATAAATCAAGATTGCCTGTTATGTTTCCTAAAAGATGTGCTCTAGGAATCATTTTGAGAAAGTTCTATGGCTTGTGAGATCAGACTAGATAATCACAAAATTAACTTCTGGATTTGAAATCTATGAATAAAAAATCCTTCTTGCCTCATTCAAACAAGTGGTCTACTGACTTCAGTAGACGTAGTTGCATGAACAAGTTTATTAGGACTAGGCTCTTGGTGCTTCACAACAATTACATACCTTGTTTCTGCTGATCCAGAGAATCCTGCATGGTAAACCCTAGTTTTTCTATTTCCAACTTGCTTCCAAAATATCAAATCATTTGCCTTAAAAGGTGTGGGCCAGATCCTCAGGTGGTGCAAATCAATGAAGATTTATTGACTTTAAAAAAATTAGTCTAGATCTTAATCTATCATAGCACTTGCTATTGGTGCCTAAATATTCTTAGATGGTGTAAATCAAACTACCTCTATTAAAGTGTTGGTGGAGTCAAAATAGCGAAATGAAGGTTAGTTTTCACAAAGAGGCTTCTTTAATCAAATGATGAAGAGGAACAAAGATGTTTCCACCTAACAGAAATGTGTTGCAACATGTATATAAATGTTACCAGTGTGGATACATACAGCCCTTCTTACTTGTTAAACTGAGTCAGTGTGCAAAATTGTCCTGTAAAACCCTTTCTTCAGTGGTACAATCTTTTTATATTTTAAAGGGATTAGAAAAATGACTGTACAAAATGTCACAATATTTGTATTCAGCCCTTTTTTATTATAACACTCAATATGAATAGCACCAGCTTGTGAAAAGAGCTGTAAGAAAAATTTAAAAATAAATATCTTGCAGAACACTTTTTTTTCTCTCTTTTGCCATCACCTACGCATGAGCATAAATGACAGCTTTAGCTTGTAGTGTCTTAATTTTTCACTGTGTATTTTTAACAATCACTCCTAAACCTTCCATGAACATATCATAGGAACGTCTATTTAGTGAATGTGTAGTTTGGTTAAATTTTGACCAGTTTTATGATGAATATTTCTTTTTAAATGCATTAATCCAACAAACTTGCTCTAATGATGACTTCATGAGCTCATGGGAATTTTAATATAATTCCTCTATGTTCTATAGCAGTCTGGACTTAAATTCTGTTGTGTCTCTGATTTCTGCAAGAGTGGTGATGATTTTGGCATAAGTGGGAGCTGAAACATCCAAGGCTGATAGATCTATGGACTTGGATTGAAATTGTGGGTAATCAGCACTGCTGAAAAATCAGGCCATAAGCAATGATTGTGATAAGATGGGAGCTCATCAGTTTATCCTGAGTTCCAAGTGTTAGACCCAGGCTCCAGCCCTGGGGCAGCCTGTGTTGGTTGTTTGGCTACTCCCAGGATGTGTGGGGGGTGGGACTCCAACCCAGGTCCCCAGGCAATATGCCTATCCCCTAGGTCACTCCAGAACCCACCTCACCTACCTACCTACCCTCTGAGTGTCTTTTATCCTGCCTTCTGAGTGCTAGAGCCAGCTCCTGCGCTGGGGCAGTCTGTGTTGGCTGTTCGGCTCCTCCCATATGACCTAGATAGTGTGATTATAGGCCTCATGAGCTCCAACCCAAAGAAAATGCAAAGGCTCAACCCTGCATAACTTTCTGCATGTGAGTAATTTTATGCAAGTGAATAGGCCCATTGGGCTTATGTGTGTCTTTGAGGTCAAAGCCAATGCTATTTATATTCCTTGTGTGTGTGTGCTGTATATATGATTTTCTATATGGGAAAGTATTACTTGCCCTTCCACACAATCTAAAGTGTGACCATTGCAATATAAAATGGCTTATTATTTATGATATTATAATAGTAATTAACAACAAATATATCACTTCCCTTTCTGTGTGTCATACTGCTAAAGCTAGCAAGTTCTTGTATAGTTCAAGTTGATGCTTTTGAAGCAGAAGGATCTGAGCTGGCCACAGATCTGTTATTTTGCCCCTAGGATGTTGTTCTATCAGAACTAAAAACAGCTTTTTTGTTTTGTTTTGCTTTTGGTTTTTTTTTTTTGGGGGGGGGGTTGGTTTTTTTTGTTTTTTCTGTGTCTTTGCAGAGTTTAGCACAATGGTGTCCTGGTCCAAAATTTCAGTTTCTAGGCCTAATTCAAGTAATAATTAATAGTCCAATACTGAGCAGAGAAACAGCTGTTTCTTCTGTTTAAGGATTCCCCTTGTCACCCATTCCAAAATAAGAGAAACTGTAGTAAGCAGGAACTAAGGTTCAGATTTTCAGAGCTGAATATGAGGTTTAGGCAAACAACTCTCATTGGAATTATTAGGATGAATGTGCCTAAATCCCCTTGTTGGCTTGAAACACTCGAGCTAGATGTCTCCTCCTGTACCCAAACCAGTTATTTATTCTTCCATTCCTAAATCTGCACTACTGGTGGAATGAATAGTTGTAGCAGCCTCCCAGATCTTCTCCCCTGACCTGTGCTATAGAAGGCAGCTGTGGTCATAGCTGTTCTTTCAGGCTCTGCCCCTGTTCCACTGTTAGGAGAGCAAGGAAATTGGTCTCAACTATATCTTCAAAGATCCGCTCTCTGGCAGACCTGACAGACATGGGACTCCCTATTTCTCTTAATCCATAGTGTGGCTTAGCAGAACAGAATACTCCTTTTCTGGCCAAATACAATTCACTAGAAGACCTGGACTGGTTTAGAAGACCCATCCTCACTTCTCATGAGGCAGAAAGAGAGAAGGGTACTTTGGTTAAAGGAAAAAGCTGAAGTTGAAATGATTTAAACTGTAATTAGCTTTCTATTATTATGTATCAGTGTGTTCTAACTTTAAGATCATTCAGAGTGTGTTGTGGTCTCATGCACGAAGAAGCTTGATACTCCTGATGTGTATCCATTGGAGGATAGTCACATGAGCAATGGTCTCAAGTTGCAGTGGGGTTGTCTAGCTTGGATAATAGGAAAAACTATTTCACTAGGAGTAGTGTTTCACTGGTGAAGTACTGGAAGGGGTTTCCTAGGGAGGTGGTGGAATCTCCATCCCTAGAGGTTTTTAAGTCCCAGCTTGACAAAGTCCTGACTGGAAAGATTTATTGGGGTTGGTTCTTCTTTGAGCAGGGGGTTGGACTCGACAACCTCCTGAGGTCTCTTCCAGCCCTATGATTCTATGCTGAGTTGAAAGCCTCTTAAGACAATCAGATCACCGCTTTCATCTAAGCCATTTTGTGACTGTGCAGTCTTTGCTTCAGTGCAAGATGATAATGATACATGCATAAAAATACCGAAGAGGCAAATAGGAATATAGAGCCATAGGGATTAGAACTAAGACTCTCTGGTGTCTATGTAAATGGGCAGTGGTTTTTATAGGGGGATTGGATACTCAAGAGGCCAGGATGAATGTGTGTAGGTTAGCCTGTAGGTTATTGAACACAGTAGTCAAGGGAGCTGATTTTCTGGAAGAATGCAGAGGAAAAGAAAGCTGTATTCTATGGATTCACCAACATGAATTTATGCAGAGAATAAGAATGTGTTGTAGTTAGTGCACTGGACCGAGACTCAGGAGATCAGGGTTATTTCCAAGCTCTGCTGCAGACAGACCTATTGATGGGAGGAAAGGAACAGTTGTCCCAGGGCCCAGTGATTTAAAAGGGCCTTGGGCTCCCAGCTGCTACTATGGCCTTTTAAATTGCCACCAGAGCCCAGAGCAACACACACGCAGGCAGCTCTGAAAGACTGGCTGGGGGAGGCTAGACCCCAACCCCACCCCTTCCACCTAAGGCTCCACTCCTGGGGGCTTGAAATTGCCTCACCACTTTGCTGATGGCTCAGAAAAGTGTGTTGGTTGCCTTAGCTACAGAGTATGTTATGGTGGGTGAGTCATTTAGGACCTACTGGCATTAGAGAAATTTCTACTGACATCACAGCAGAGTTTCATCAGAGCAGATCCCTGATGTGGGGTTTTGCATTGGCGTAAAACAGCATTTATATCAGCTCAGTTTACTCTGTTAATCTACAGGATTAAAATGCACTGGTTTAAACCCTGCCCTACAATGGAACAGGGAGTCTCTAAAAGGATGTAACTATATTGATAGTGGTATAATTATATTAAGTAAATTACAAATGTGCAAATTTCTGTAATGTAGGCAGGGTCTTAATCTTTCTGTGGCACAATCTGATCTTGGTAGAAACCTCTGGGTACAACCATAATACAAATAATAATAATTTGACAAAAAGATGAACCATGTGACCATTTATGGAGCTGTATAACTGCATTCTGTACAAACCTTTCCTCTAATTAAAAATTGTTAAGATATAATTTTATGGTAATGTGATTTTCCTTTTTTAAGAACATAGTAAGTGACCCTCACATAAAACAATAGAATAGAACCCAAGCATTTTCATAAGGAATCCAATTATGAGACAAGATGATAGAGAATTTCCCTTTTATACTGACTGTTTTTAAAATTTTCTTTTAGTTGTGGAATACTCCATTCATGTGCACACTGGAGACATAAAGAAAGCAGATATGAGTGGAGAGGCTTATCTTTGCATTCAAGGAGAGAGAGGTGAATCTGGGAAAAGATGGCTTAATAATTCAAGAAGCAGTCCCATCATTTTTGCCCGAGGACAGGTAAAAGATCTGAGGGGAAAAAATTGAAATAGTAAATGTCTCCTTATTAATACCTCACATTTACATATAGCTTTTCATGCAAAAGGATGTTAGTCTTTTGACTAGACTGCATATTCCATACTGAGATCCCTTTACCTGCTACTAATATGTGTCAACCATTTCTGGGAGGGAATATGGTTACTCTTCCGCACCCTTAGCTTGCACTACAGAGAGGTAGCTAAATTCATGGCATATTTTTGTTCAGAAAATTAGATTGCAAACTCCTTGATGCAGTGACTTAGGGGCCAAATACATCATAGGTGGAAGTGCATAGCTTTTCCATGAGATATCTTGGTGATGTGCCTGCTTAAATGAATATAGCATTGTGTATTTATTGAACCATCATGAATACCTGCCTCTCAATATAAATGAAAAGTAATCATTAGGCAAATATCCCACTCAAGACCCAATTCTCCTTTTTTGTCCCTCCACTCAGAAATTCATTATAAACCTTGCAAAAATATTCCTGGTTTTTGAGAATTTAAAAACTTTTCCAGAAAAAAATCCTTCAACAACTGTTGGCAAGAGAATAGTAAAGAAAATTACAGACCCAACGCTTACAGATGCCTCATTACATCTGTGTCTGATACAAATGCAGGTTTGCAAAAAATAGGTACATTTTTTAATTAAAAAAATCAATGTAAAATCACTTTACAAGGGATGTCCTAAGCTTTTAACAGCTGACAACCTCTCAGCACTGAGTGGTGCTGAATTAATGGTGTAGACTGGAAAATGAAGAACCAATGAATACAGCTCCATTACCTCTGTAATCAGAACACTGATCATCCAGATTCAGTTTCCTTGACGTTGTAGGTGACCCAGAAGGGTATGCATAGGGCATGATGAGGAGAATCACTTTGCCAAAATTCAGGAGTTGCCATGATTGCAACTTTGCAGAGATGTATGGGAGACAGCTTGACATTCACCCATCAGTGGAAAACCAATCTGGAAACGAGGCTTACAGGATCTGCTGACAAAGGGTTCTGGGGTCAGCAGATCCCTGTCTAGACTGCTGCACAGTGCCGACAAATAGCTGATCGGCACAGCGCGGCGGCCATTTTTATTTAAATGAAGTGGCGATTATTTAAATCACCACTTCATTTCCCTTTGTCGTCCTGCCTCATTTACATGCCTCCGTCGATGGAGCCATGTAGTCTAGACAGCTAAGTTATTTTGAAATAACTTTCCTAGTGTCTACTCAGCCATACTGCTATTTCAAAATAAATTTGAAATAGTGAAGCGCTTATTTCAAATTTGGTAAACTTCATTCTACGAGGAATAATGCCAAATTTGAAATAGTTATTTCGAAATAAGTGCCGTGTAGACACTTATTTCGAAATAGGGGGCCTCCAGCTTTCCCAGGGTGCCCTGGTGGCCACTCCAGCCTCAACCAAGAACACTCCTCTCACTCCCCCCCACTCCCTGGAGCCCTTAATGGGGTAGACTCTGGCCATAGTGCCTATGCCAGCTCCAAGCCTGCCAGCCCAGAGCCAGCAGTCACTGCCCCGACCCAGTGGCCCCAAAACATGAGCCAGCAAGCCACTGGCAGCCAGTCCTCCACCACTCCCCAGGAGCAGTCTGCCAGCTCTCAGGAGCCTGCCAGAGCCCGGAAAAGGTGGGCACCTTCCTGGTTCAAGGTGGAGATCATGGACCTTATTCAGGTTTGGGGGGGGTGCCCCCAACGTCCATGATCTCTGCACTGGATGGAGGAACGTGGCTGTCTATGGCAGGATAGCTACCAACATGGCCGCCAAAGGCCACATACGAACCCAGGAGCAGGTTTGCATGACAATCAAGTTGGTCCAGCGAGATCCTGAGCCCTGAGCTTCCCCTCCCCTTTCTTCTCCTTGCTTCCCCCTTCCAGCTCCC
>CM057846.1:59570157-59592290 GCA_030068395.1 Apalone spinifera | reverse complement strand
GAGTCCACTCAGTGTGGACGCACTATTTCGAAATAGCAAAATGCTATTTCAAAAAGCATTTTGTGTGAAATCAAATAGCTGATTTCAAAATAACTACAGCCGCTCCCCAAGTTATGACCATCTCCACTTACGACCATCTGCACTTATGACCAAAGCGGTCGTAAATGCAGATCCGAGTTACGGATAGCGATCCGCACTTACGAACAGCGCAGTCGCCATGTAACTCTATGGGATCCGAGTTATGAACACTTTGAGTTATGGACCAAGTGTTGGTCTGTAACTTGTTCGTAACTCAGGGAGTGGCTGTATTTCAAAATAAGATATTTTGAAATAACACAGTAGTGTAGACATACTCCAACTGAACAGCTTCTTGTCTTGGATTGATCTATCAGGAGGACTTTCCAGACTTCACAGTGCTAGCCTCCAGATGGTTTAATGGCTAAACATGTAATGCATACCTGAGTCCATTTGACATTTTTCTCTTTGATTCATGCATCTGTTTTCTCTACTTTTGTAATTTTTTCCATCTTTATTCTGCATTCACTAATCGCAACTCCACAAGGACATATGAAATTAAACTTTTTCTATTTTTTACATTAATGGATAGATGTTAGTCTGGTCTCTGAATGTAGCTGAAGAACCTCAAAGAGTCTTCTACTTGATTTACACTATATCAGTGTTCTAAACTTGCCTCTCTCCATTTTGTCTGATTTTTCATACTTAAAAGTTTCAGAAGCCAGGTTTTATGAAAAATGAACTGGATCTTTGCTGCTCATTGCAGCCTTTCCCACTATAGCTGCTCATTGCATTTTGTCAATTAGAATTTGTTCAGTTCTGCAGCAGTGTAAAGCCCTATCCAATGTCCAATAAGCATAGAGTTAATGCCCTGTTCAGAGCTTACAAAGGGAAGACAGTAGTGAAAGAGGACATAGAACTGTAGGGTTACTGTAAGCTTTGAAGGAGAATGTACTGACCTCTGTGGGGCCATCTATTTCTTAGGTAGGTGAGGATGATGCTTTAGAGAAAGCAGGATACCACTACAAGTTGGTAGAGACATGAAGTATTAATGCTGTCTGAGAAGGGAGCTGCTTCTGGGGGGGGGGGTTTCTGCATAGATAAGGCCTGTGCATGTTCTTTATTTTCCATGTAATAAATGCAGTTTAAAATACCCTTTAAGGATAATGCACTGAGGCAGGAAACTCATGCAGTGGCTGACTGACTGATTTTGTGAGTGCTGAGTCAGATGACTGACTCCAACAATGTACAGCCTCCTGTTCTTTGTGTCCTTAAGTTTTTTCCTTTTATATCTTCAATTTCTGTTCCCACCCTTTAATATGTTTGGGTAGGGGACCAAGGACATCACCTGGAGCAGGACTTTTCCATCTCTCAGGGTACGTCTACACTGCAACGTTATTTTGGGATACCAGAGTATCCTGAAATAGCTATCCCATGTCTTAAACAGCAAGCCCATTATTTTGGGCTCACTATTCCGATATCCCTGTAAACCTCATTCTACGAGGAGTAAGGGATGTTTTGGAATCACAATTTATTTCAAAATTTGGCACTGTGTAGACAGCGCCAAATGGCAAAATAAGCTATTTTGAAATAGCATTGAAATAAGATAGGCAATTTGCATAGCTCAAATTGCATATCTTATTTCAAGTTACAGTGCAGTATAGACACATCCTAGAGTCCAGTATCTTGATCTTTTACTTATTGTTTAAAGTTTCTATACATCAAGTAATAATAGTACTCTTTGGATTAATTGTGCTCATCACTCTCCTTACTGTATTCTGTACCCTATCCTTCCTGATGACAACCTGACAAAACACCTACTTTTTTTATCTTCATACTTCACCTTACCTTTCAGATGAGAATTTGACTTCAGCAATCCATGCATTCATCACCGCCAGGCTGGGCTGTCAACCAAGATCCTGATCTTGGAGACCTGAGTCAGCAAAATATTTACGTACATTCTTAACTTTAAGCACACATAATTCCATCCATATTCAACAAAACATGCACTTAATTTTAAACAGCTACCTAAGTCTCAATTTGTTTAAAATTCAGCATGTGCTTTTATGAGAGCTTTCCCGCCTATAACCAGACTCAAGGGAAGTGTTTGAAAAAAGAATGAGAAAACAAATAAACAAACAAAACAATAATCGTGTGTGTGTGTGTGTGTGTATCTTATACCTAAAAAGGAGATCAAAAGACTCCACTAAGGTCACTAATAATTTCACCACTCAAATCTAAACTACTTAAGAAACTCTTTCATGTGATGAAGATTATTACATAGGGACAATGTCAATTCTTATAATAGTCATAACTGAGGTAATTTAGTTATTTCATCCTACAAGCTTAGTAGAAGTGAGCATCTTACTGGAACATCAAGCTGAGTATCAGAGTGTCTGAAAATACTATTTATCAACTATAGTATTCACCATAAAAGTCATGCGAGTCGCTGACATTGGAAACATCAGTTACTGCACATACTATTTTATTGTGCACTTGAAAGAAATGGAATAACGTGACTAGGGTAAAGTAAAGCGCACTAGTATACAAAGCAATGTCCACTTATGTAGAGGTATATTCATGAGTCATTAAAGCCAATACATACCTAACAGTGCAAAAACAATAATTTAACTATTCTCAAATTGCAGGTGGACGTTTTCAGAATCAAAGCAGTTCACCTTGGCAAGTTGAATCAAGTTCTTGTTGGATTTAAAAGTTTTAAAAAAGGTACAATAATTTAAAAATAAACTCCATGCCTCGAATGTATAGCATTGTATTATAACAAATACAATGTAATAAAACTGATTATCATCAGATGCAATGAGTGTCAGAAATGCAGAAGAACATCTGTTAAAATGATAATTAAAGATCATATGTTAATGAGATTTGTTCTCTTTGGAATCTAGTGAAAAAATTGAAATTGCTGGACCTTTTTTGGTTTCTGTTAGACTGTATATAATCTCATGTCACTTAATGCTCAGGGAAAATCGTAAAAAGTATCCAGCGAATTACAGAGTTAAAAATTATGAGGCATGTTTTTTTTCTTTTACAATTAGTGGCTTGTTTGATATATTTGATTCTCCCTGCATAGTCAGCAAAGATTTTTGTTTCCCAGCAAAACTATGTGATTTGCATTTCATTTGGATATTATTCCCCACCTCTATAACACACAGAGACTTTTTAAACCTTTCAATTTTTTAAAATTATGGACATTTTATCAAGAATAAAATAAACCATTAATCGCTCAGGGTGAAATTCTTCCCTCCTTTGCCACCAGGGGAAAGGAACAAAGATCAATCCATTGAGGTAAGAAGAGGGGCACAGAAGAAGAAGAGCATTGTCTTGACAATATTGTCCTTGTTCCCATAGAAATCCATTCATGGGTGCTTCATTGTCTTGGGGACATGGAGTGCGGTGGCAGGCAGAGAGAGCCGCATTGTCTGCAGCATCATTTCTCCCAACTCCCCTCCAGTTCTCAGAGTAAATAATGCTTTGACCACATCAGAGTAGAGTGTGACAACTGGGGACAGTATGGGATTATGGCTGCTTCAGGTCTCCAAGTGCCATTTAGGCCTAATGGCCGTGTGGAGATACAGAGAGGAGATTCAGGTCGCCCTGGGCTCTGCAGCTCTCCTGAAATCTACAGGATGCAGATCATCTCTGAGGATGGCCAACACAGCTCATCATCCTTATTCCCACTATTGAGAGCAAGACCATGTGGAAAATTCAGGAGTCCCAATTCATGGAGTTTCAAGTAATTTATACGGGAAAAATCCTAACGGGGAGTTATTTGCCTTATTGCTTGAAGTCAAATAATGAAATGCTGACCCCAAAGGTATAATGCCCATCAGTTTAAGCAGGGCTAGGATTTCACCAAAATCCTCCTCTTTAGGATTAGCGGTAACAGACATATTAAGACTAAGTGCAAGTTAAGTGCCTAGAGCCAGTAGCATCAATCTTAGTGAGGATATGTGTAGATTTATTACTCAATTTTTTTTATCTTTTCAAATGTATTTGTTGTCTTGCTCATTTCTAATCCTCAAGGGCTGATGATAATACTCCATTCCTGGTATAATTCATTGTTATATTCATGAAAAGTCCAGAAAGGGCTATTTTAAAACATTCTTTATGTTA
Organism: Apalone spinifera; assembly: GCA_030068395.1. Classification (NCBI taxonomy): domain Eukaryota; kingdom Metazoa; phylum Chordata; order Testudines; family Trionychidae; genus Apalone; species Apalone spinifera. The sequence continues at coordinate 59,588,141 of CM057846.1, read as the reverse complement.
GTTTTCTTTTGTTTCCTGACAATGTTGCCAAACAAGTCATGTCACGTGATCACAGTGCAACATGCATTTATTTATTGCATTCTAGGATCAGTAATATTTCTCCTGTGGAAGAAAAGAAAACTCTCAATCTCTGAGAGTTACAATCATCAGTAAGAAATCTCTAAGGCCCTAAATCTAGATGGTGTTGCATGTCTCCGGTGATTTGCTGAGCCCTCTGCATTCTCATTCAAATCAGAAACTTCAGACTGTGTAGGCAGAGCTTATCGTTGTTACTTGAAGTACAATAAATTAATAATATTGTTTGTTTCAATCAGATGACTGGTTCTTGGAAAAAATTGTTATAAAAGAAGAAAGTTACCCTTTTGCCACTCACATCTTTGCTCACAATGACTGGATACGCAAACACTCAAAGAAAGATTTTACAGAGATAGTCATTCCACTTAAAGGTAGTACTAGCAAAATGTTTTTTGGTAACACAAATTAGTGTTTCATGGCTAAGTACTTTTGAGTGCATTACAATTTATAAATTATTATAATGTTGTATGTTGACTTTTACATATATATGTACTCTGAATATGTATTTCTTTTAAATATAGAAATTACCATGACATCTGATCCAGTTAAATATTTTGACACTAAAAGCAGAGGACGATGGCAAATGTGGGTGTACTGTACTCACATACCACAGAAACTTCTTAATATTCAAGTTGTTGTGTTTGGAACAAAAGGGAAATCTGCTTCACAGAAGGTCCAGAATCTGAAAAATAACCCTTTTTTGGTTAGTTTCTTTTTATTATGTTTTATACCAATCCTAACAATGTGTAACTTGGAAAGGTACTTTGTGTTTTCTATGTGCCAGATTGCACATACAGATTTTTTTATTGTTCAGAATTGATATTTTGACATCTCCCATGCACCAAGAAAACAGGAAGAGAAACCAGTTATTATTGGATAACAGAAATATGATGTAATAGTAGTCATGACTATTACAGGTATTGAAGGAATACAGGTATTGAAGGCTAATTGCTGCTCTGGAAAGACAGAAATAAAGGTAAAGGTGAAGTAACATTGTATTTTAATGATGAGGTGGATTGTAAAGACGGCAATGATAGAATTGATAAAACAGAATCTGTTTGGGTCAAAATCACTTTGGAGAAGAAAGCTAACAAAAGCTCCATTGAGATAGTGGTTGGAGTCCTGCTACAGACCCTTAAGATCCAATATGGGTATGGATAGAGACCTATTTACTATCTTAAATGAAATAAATACCACTGGAAATTGTATCATCCTGGGATACTTTAATTTCACAAATAGAGATTGGAGGACAAATACTACTAATAATGATAGGGGTCAATATTCCTGGATGTGATAACTGATGGATTCCTTCATCAAATTATTGCTGAACCAACAAAGGTGATGACATATTGGATTTGGTATTGGTAAGTAGTGAGGACCGCCTATAAAAACTGGTCATAGAGAACAACCTTGGTTTCATGCTCATGAGACAATTCAGTTTAAACTTCATGGGAGGCTAAACAAAAATAGGAGTGCAAGTACAGTTCTTGATTTCATAAGAGCAAACCTTAAAAAATTAAGGGAATTAGTAAAGTGGACTGGACTGAAGAACTCAGGGATTTGACTATGGAGATCTATTTTAAGTCAAAGTTGCAGAAGCTACGTGAAGCCTGCATCCCAAGAAAAATAAATAAATTGTAGGGAGGAGTTGCAAGCCAAATTGGATAACCAGGTATCTCAAACAGGTTATTAAGAGAAAGTAGATCATGGGCAGTGGGTGAACCCAGGCTGTGGGAGGCAAGTGTCCAACTCCATCCCTTCTGCCTGAGACTCTACACCAACTGTCAAGGGCCTCCATGGAAGCCAAGCTCCCACTTCAGGGGCAGGCCAAATCCTCCCCAGGGGGAGGTGTTTGGCCCCAGCCTTCCCCAGCTCCAGGAGTAGAAGAGGTGCCTGGCCCCAGCCTCAGTAGGGCTGAAGCCCAGGCAGTCCCAGGAGACTGGGAGAGTCATCCTGAGTGGTGGTGGGCCTGGGAACAAAGTGTGGGCAGGGCCAGCTGGGCAATTTGGGAATGCAGGAAGGCATTGCATACCTCTGCATCTTATATCCATTGCCCATGGAGCAGGCAACCCGCAAGGAATGGAAGATGGGAACAATCAGCAAGGAAAACTTCTTTTGGAGATTAGAAAGTGCAGGAGTAAGTGGAAACTGCCAAAATCCAAGCAGAGTGGGAAGTATGAAGGAAATTAAAACCGATAGTAAAATATTTTATAGGTATATAAACAAAAAGGAAACAAGGGAATAAGTGGGATTGCTAAGCACCGAGAATGGGGTGTAGATTAAAGAAAACATAGACATGACCTAATACTTAAAGGAATACTTTGCCTCATTTTTAATAAGAGTAATAAGCTAAGGGATAGTTGCAGAGTGACTAAGAGAAATGAAGGTATGGAAGTAGAAATTACAACATCCAAGGTAGACGTCAAACTTAAATGGCTTTAATGGGACTAAATCTGGGGACCTGGATAATTTTATCAAAGAATATTAAACATAAGAACAGCCATACTGGGTCAGACCAAAGGTCCATCCAGCCCAGTATCCTGTCTGCCGACAGTGGCCAATTGAAAGGAACTGGCACTTGAAATTGCAAACCCAGTAGCAGTGATTATAAATGAATCCATAAACTCATTGGTTGTACTCTCTGACTACTTGCTAGTACAATACGTGTATTTAAGAAAGGGAAATAAAGTGATCCAAGAAAGTACAGGCCCATTACTTTGACCTCAGGTGTATGCAAGGGCTTGGAACAAATTTTGAAAGAGAAAGTAGTTAAAGGTATAATGATAATTGGAATAAAATACAATGAAGTTTTACAAAAGGTGGATCTTACCAGACCAACCTGTATTCTTATTTTGAGAAGAAAAAGGAAATGCAGTAGATCTAATTTATTTGGATTTCAATAAGCCATTTGACCCATGGAAAATTGCTAGTGTGACAGACCCAGACCATCCATCTGCCATTCTCTGGTGGAGGAAATACATCCTGGAGCTTGGGTAAACAGCTTTCTCTTCCCTGAGTAAAAGAAGGCCACAGTCTAAGTCCAGCATAATTAGGCAGGCATCTGGCATCAATTGGAACTTGCTAGAAGCCATAGGCTAATTAAACACTTGCAGCCAATTAAGGCCTGTGGTGCCACTTTAAAAGGTCTCTCCCTAGGCAAGGAAATGGGGAAGGAAAAGAGCCTAGGATAGGAAGTAGGGTTGCCAGATGTCCGGTATTGGACCAACAGTCCGGTATTTGCAGCTTCTATCCAGTAAAAAAAACCCAGAAAATACCAGACATTTAAAATGCACCTGGTGGTAACTTTTTGGCACTTTTTTGTTTGTTTGTTTGTTTTTTTGCTCAACACATTTTTTTTCTCTGTTCGGTATTTTTTGTGAAACTATCTGACAACTCTAATAGGAAGAAGGAAGTGCTATAAAGGGGAGCTGTGTGGGTGTGAGCAGAGGACTGATGAGCAGGTATCAAAGGAAAGGTGCTGGGAGGGATAGTTAGACTAGAACAGGGTTTCCCAACCTTTGGATTGGGACCCAAATATGGGCACCATTACATTTCAAAAGTGTCTCTCCAGGTGGCTCCCCGTCCCTTCTCCCCCTGTTTTGAATTGCTTTGGGTCACCAAGTCTTCCTGAATTTCCCCATCTGGAAAAGGTTGGGAACCACTGTACTAGAAGAACTGAAGGGCCTTGAATACTGGAGTAATCAAAATGGGAAGAAATCAAAATGGGAAGAAATTCAATAGTATAAATTGCAAAGTTATGTTCTTAGGGATTAAAAATGAGATTTTTTTGCTATAAACTTGGGAATTATCAATTGAAAGTGACAGAGGACAAGACAGATCTGGCTGCATTGTTTGATCACAAGCTGACTATGAGCTGACAGTGTGATGCAGCAATGAAAAAGGCTAAGGAAATTCTAGGATGCATTGGGCAACGTATTTCCCAATAGAGGTAGGGAAGTATTATACAAGGCACTGATGTGACCTCCTCTAGGGTTCTGTTCTCCCATATTCAAGAAAGATGAATTCAAACCGGAACTGGTGCAGAGAACTGCGAGGATGATCAGAGGAATGGAAAACTTACCTGAGAAGAGAAAACTCAAGGAGCTTGGCTTATTTAGGCTAACCCAAAAAAGTCAGAGTGGGAAACATGATCAGTCTCTATGAATACATCAGAGGGGTAAATACTAGTGAGGGTGAGGAGTTATGAAAGTTACATGCCACAAGAACAGCTGGATACAAATCGGCCCTCAACAAATTTAGGCTTGAAATTAGATGAAGGTTTCTAATCATCAGAGGAGTGAAGTTCTGGAACAGCCTTCCAAGGGGATCGGTAGGGGCATAAAACCTAACTGGCCTCAATACTGAGCTTGATAAATTTATGGAGGAGATAATAGGTTGAGATAGGTCACATGCCTGTGTAAACAATCTACAATGCTAGTAGAAAAAATGCCCAATATCTGACGATAGGGCACTAGGGGGTGGGCTATGAATTTCTACAGAGAATTCTTTCTCAGGTGTCTGGCTGGTAGGTTTTGCAGACATGCTCAGGGTCCAACTCATCTATATTTGGGCTCGGGAAGAAATCCCTCCTCCCAGATAAGATTGGCAGAGACCCTGAGGTTTACTGCCTTCCTCAACAACATGCGGTACCCCACGCCTCACTTGCTGATTTAAACTAGAGTAAATGGTGGGTGTTTATGAGTCTATTACGGAAGAGGGTGAGAGAGATTGTGTGGCTTGCAATCTGCAGGAGGTCAGATTAGATGATTGTGATATCATCTGATCATCCTAGCAGTTCTCTGAATCAGTTCCGGTTTGAATTCATCTTTCTTGAACATGGGAGACCAGAACTGTGCAAAGAGTTTGAGTACTTTGGGATGTTCCAGAGATTCTTATAGGGGCTAACACATATCACTGCTGCAATGTCACCAATTCAAATGAGAAAAAGCAAGGTAATAAGCAGTTAAAACATTCAACTCCTCATCTATTTCTCAATCTCAGCTAATCCCTTTCAACCACCCACCGCCTGGATATCTTTACATTCAGCCTGAACAACGAATGGGCTGCCTTAATTTCAACCACAAGTGTCAATTTAAAAATAAGCACTTACACATATGTACATTTCAGTTCTCCAATTTCTATATACAAATATGTAGCAACTTTCCAAACAATTGCTAGAATATAGATTACATTTTCACTTAAGCTTTTTTCATAAATGTGAAAGAAAAATATATGCCAACATCCACCATTTGAAATCTGATACAATCTTAGTTACCCACACCAATGGAACCATTACACAGCTCTGTACAATATAATGTGTGGAAGCCACCACCAACCCAATCTTGATTATCGAAACACATACAAATATAACCAATAAACATAGTCAAAGTTCCAGGGTCTCAGGTTGAAGATGGAGCTCCATGGGCTTTGAGCAGGGAATGTAGGTAAGTAAGGTTGAGAAGAGGAAATGATAAATGGAATGTAGCTCGGTAGTTGACTGGTTTAGTTGTGATCTTCCTTACTTTTTACAGTTTTGGGTGGGCTATACTTTAACTTTAAAAGTTAATGAAGTTTTGGTTTTTTTTGTGGAAGATACACACTGCACTGTATGAGTTCAGATTCATTTTCTGATTTGCCATTGGATTTTGTCCACCCTAACATGCATGTTTTCTTGATCAGCATTCTCTTTTGGATCACTCATTTTTCCAGATGAGTGAAGAGAAATAAAACATATCAAAAAATGTGCTTTATGTCACCAAAATAATTGTGTAAGGTGTGTATATTTCAGCTAACTTTTTATTATTATTATTTCACAGTTGACTGTTGATGATATTGGCTCTGTAACAAAAGTTTCCTTTATGTTATCTGGCCCAAGTTTAGGAAGAGGAATTAAACTTCACAAGGTATTTTACATAAATTATGTTTTGTCTAGATGCTTCTTGCTTAATAACAATAGAAAAATACCTATCAGAAGTGCATTACCTTATACAATGTAGAGCATTTCTTCATACTGCAATAATACTGTTTATTAGGATGTCAGAAAGAGAAGTTGAAATTCTGGCCCCATTAAAGTCAAAATTTTGCCATTGAATTCAGTGGAGCCAAAATCCACCCCCTATCCCTACAGAATATAATAAATCAATTGCTATTTGCTGAGTCCTATACTTAGTGAGTACATCAATATTACAAAATCCACTATTCTCCATTGGTGCATAATTTTAGCAGCTATAGAGGCCCTTCATGAAAAGAATGACTGAGGTCTGATCAGTGTGTCCCCAATTCAGAAAAGCATCAAGCCAATGTATAAATCAATCTCTATTTAGGGAATAGGTGCACAAGTGGCAATAGTTCAAATTTTTAAATTTCCTAAAAGTCTCTTCAAAAACGCACTTTCAGGCTAAGACCAAGCATAGATTATTTCAATTTAAAGGGAAAAAATAGACTCATGAACAATGAAAATGTCAGATTATAATGAAGCTCAACATAATCTTTACTATAATATTTAATGCCAAAAGAATAGGATGAGTTTTTCAAAAAAAGAGTTAAATGCCCAATTCTCATTGAAGAGAATTGACGTTTAAGAAGTGGATAAAACTGAACTGAATTAAGGCCATTTCAGTTCTGAATGAGTGTTCAGACCAGGGTTTAAAGCCGTTTAAATAATCCACTTTATATTCCCACCTTAATTAATTTGGATTAATTTTCCTGAATGTCCCAGGTTCAGCCTACACTACAAAGTTAGGTCGACATAAAATGTCTTGTGTCAACCTAGTTGTACATGTGTCTACACTTAAGGTAGCCTCCTACTGATGTAAGTGCCCCATTACAGCAATGCAGTACCATCACCTGCTCAAGTGGTGTAAGGTTGCGGTCGATGTATTAAGGTCAATGCACAGTAAGTATATTCTGCACCTGCTGAGCCAGCAACAGAATTTTTCTTTGATGCTCTTGAGATGGCTGATGTAAAGTTTCATGAATCAAGTGGAAAAGAAGTAGGGTGACTCCCCCAGGATTACAACTGGTATTTCAACATACATTGCCAATTGTAATCTGCTGTCAGGAAAGAATCCTTGCTTACAGATTCCGAAAAAGTTCTGTGATCTTAAAGATGTGAATGGCATGCACCTTCCCTAACCAGCCAACATTGATGTTGATGAAGTGTCCCTGGTGATCTACCAATGCTTGGTGCACTTTGTGATAAGATGATCTGCTATCAAAATAGTGAGATTCTTGCCATCTATTGTTCCACCACATTTTGGAAACCCCATTGCTTCAAATCTATCCACTATGTCCTCCACATTGCTGAGAATAACAGACGCATGTAGCAGGAGATGGTTAACTTCCCTGCATATTTGCATGACAATGGACCCCACAGTGGATTTTTGATCTCCAAAATGTTTTACACAGACCAGTAATAATACATCCTTGCAAGTTTCTACAGTGCAATTGCTACTCATGTCTCTGCGGTCAGTGCAGTTCTCATTTTTGCTGTCCATGCTCTGGTGGGTTGGAGCAAGCTTGGCACACAGCTCGAGAAATATGGTTTTGCACATTCCAGAGGTTGGAAACCATACTCATTATCCCAAATCTGCATTATGATGTGATCCCATCCATCGCCGCTCATTTATTGGACCCAGAATCAGCACTCTACCATCTGCAGCTACTCCATAAATGCTACCAATACTTTTGAATTTGTTCTTGCTGTGTCCAACATTAATCTGTCCTCCAAGGTGTCATCATGTTCCCTAGTCATCTATCCAATCATTCTTGTGGCTCTGCAAATATTGGAGGATCATGCAATAACTTATGACAGTAGTGCAGAGCTATGCTGACTTCAGGCTTCTCTCAGAGATGGTGGATAGCAAAGAGGGATGTGGGTGTGTGTGGAACTTTTTAAAAAAGGTGAACAAATTATGGATATAGATGACATTATGGGATGAAGATAGTTGCAATCTGGGAAGTTGACTGCTGTCACCCATGCATCATTTGTTTCTGCCCCACCATGCATTGCCAAACATTTCCAACAGTGCACTGGATGATAGCATGTTGCACACTGGGATACCTACACATGGTGCACCACATTTTACTCAGACACAAGCACTCTTGGTGCTCAGCACTGACACAAGGAGTCAAGTATGCACACACACAAGCGATATACTGTGGCAGCTTTATGACAACGTAACTTACATCAATCAAAGTTTGTAATATAGACATGCCCCCAAAGTAGATAAATCCTTGTAGTGTAGCTATGACTCCTTACTTGCCTAATTCCCATAGAAGTCCTAATAACTTTCAAAGGAAGTTGAACACCTAACCCTTATAAATGCCTTTGAAAATCCCAGCTATAATATATGCAATATCAGCATCAAGCATCAGATGAACCAAAGGCAGAAAAAATATAAAAAGTTAATGTACAAATATGTTGACTCGCAACAGGGATATTAATACTTCTCTACCTCACAAGGATGTTGTGAGGATAAATATATTAAACAGGGGGAAGCACTTTGAGACCTACTGATGAAAAGCACTTGAAAAGTTCAGTAATAGTCGCAACTGAAAATATAATGCCATTGGACAAATATATATATATAGATAGATAGATAGATAGGCCTGCTGTGGCTTTACAGTTTCTAGAAATCCTGAAACAGCAGTTTCGGTATCTGGATTTGGGCCCTGATCTTTCATATGGATTCATTCAGAGGGTCTTTATGTCTCTATGAAACCTCATTAAAATGCTTATTTAGGATCACCCAGTTACAGGATTTGCACTAGCTATTTCTTATTACGATAAACTAGGCATTATTTATACATAAAATATTGTGTATTAATTTATTTTAAATGACTGGCAGAAATATCAATTTTTATTGGAGGGGTGGTAATATGAAAATGTTTCATAAAAATGTGATAATTCTCTTCCTCTGCCCGCAGCTTCGGCTAAAAGAACTGGACACTAAGCAAGAACTGGGCTTTTATAATGAAGACCAGTGGCTTTTTAAAGAAGATGGGTCAGAGACTGTCACAGAACTAGCAGCAGTCAGACCAGACAAGACACCACTCCGGGGTATGCTGCTGAACCAAGGCACAAGCAAAAAATGTTTTCTAAAGTGAATCAACTAGAATAAACATAATGATGGGAAAGATTATAAAACTTTTTAGAAAAGTGATTCCCAGTTGCTTTTGACATCCTTGGTTAAAGCACTTGTGTGAAAAGTTGGATCTTTAACAAAGCCTAAGAAGGCTTAACAATGGTTAACTGTTGTCCTCTTTAAAGCAAATACCATATATGTATTTCATGTTTCCACTACATCAAAAGCCAAGTCGAACACCTGAGAATATAGAGGGCCAAACTGGTGCAATCCCGGTGAAATAATTGGCACTATGCCAACTTATGTCACCTGTGGACCGGGTTCCTTTAATTTAAAATACATGCTAAAGTGATGATTGAAAACTGCATGGACAAACAAAAGATTGAGGGTTTTATATTTAAGGACAAAAGTCTGAAATTCTGGCCAATATGTGTCTCAATATGTTTATATTTGGATTGTCATCCAATTGATGTGCTGTAGGAATAGAAATACACACAGAATTTAATAACAAGAAGTAGTCCTGTGGCACCTTAGAGTCTAACAAAAATATATAGGATCATGAACTTTCATGGATAAATCCCACTTCATCAGATGTGTTGCATCTCATCTGATGAAGTGGGTTTTGCCAACGAAAGCTCATGATTTTATGTATTTTGGTTAGTCTCTGAGGGTACATCTACACTGCATGCTTATTTTGAAATAAGCTATTCCGAAATAGTTATTACGTAATAGCTTATTTTGAAATAGCACATCTACACTGCAGGGAAGCCTCAAAATTAGTCCAAGGCAGGCTTCCCTAATGTAGACATGCTATCTTGATTTAGAGCCCCGTGAGGAATAACTTAGAATGGCCATGGTGAGGGCTATTTTGAAATAGCAGCAGTGGAGCATCTACGCACAACTGATTACAAAATAGCTATTTTGGAATAGGCATTATTCCTCATAAAATGAGGTTTACAAATTTCAGAATAAGCCATCCGTTATTTCGAAATTATTTTGAAATAACGGAATGGCTGTGTAGATGCTCAAATTGTTATCTCGAAATACCTCTAGTTATCGTGAAATAATGGTGCAGTATTGGTACATCCTGAGGTACCACAGGATCACTCATTTTTAATATGAGTGTTATTTTCAAACTTGGTTTTAAGTGTATTTTATACAGTATTTTTAAAGGAGAAAAAATCTCATTCCCTAAACATTATGAACAAAAGTCTACTCCATCCAAACATTAAAAGTTGTTTCTTTTCCTATTCAGTTCAAAGCTGGACAGGACATAAAATTAGATGTTGGGAGTATATTATAGTATTCAGATTTACCCAGAAGTAATACATACTTGGTTAAAAAATGTTCCTGTTATATTGCCTAATGGAAAAATCATGCCAGATGATAATTATTGTCTGTAGTGAATAATATTAATGCTTATCAATGTAAATAGTTGAAGTGCTTCCCCAGACCAAATTAATTGGTAGTGGCATACATTAGCTAACTGGTAGGTTAACATTGAATGCAGCTAGAACAAAGAGTGGAATATTTTTGTTGTTAATATTGTGTTTTTCTTTCATAAAATGTTGCTATAGTGAGCAAGTTCTAACTGCAATTGAGGTTTGTATTCATTATAATGAGAATTTGGGCCTGATTCCAAACCTATTGAAGATAGTGAGTCGCTTTCAACTCACTTTAGTGGGCATTGAAACAGTCTTTTAATAACTAAGAGATTATTTCTTTTGAATATGAACATGAGCTCTGACATTCATTCGTAAAGAACATCTAGGTTAACATTTTTAACACTGTAACATGCAATTGAGAAGTATTTACCAAGCTGAATTATTTGGATGGAAAATGTGATACACAATAATATCATAATAATTCACAGTAGTCAGGGTCAAGGGAAGATTTTATTAGGGAGTGATGAGCAATGGCAGGCTTTTAAAGAATTGGGGAAGATAGGATCAATTAATATTCATTTTATCCTATAACCTTTCAGATTATTTGCATACTTGGCATAGATTTTTATTAACAGTTTCTTTTATTTATTTTTCACGGTAGAAGTTCTTTACTCAGTCAGTGTTCACACTGGAATATTACCTGCATCAGGAACAGATACAGATGTCTTTATCACAATATTTGGAGAGAATGGAGACACCAGCAAAAGAAAACTTAGGCATTCAAGGTCACATGCAAGTTTTGAAAGAGGTCAGGTTAGTATGGATTTTCTTTCTTTCTTTCTTTAGATTCAGTACAAGTTTCAGGCATAAATCAGTACTATGGTGTACGTAGGAATTTGTCAGTCTGTTCCAAAATCTAAAGACACAGCAAGAACTTTAGTAAAGATTCTATGTTGAGCCCAGCAGAAGTTGCAAATCAACCCCAGTCACATGCTAACAACAGATATTTTAGATCCACATGCATGCTAGTTTAAGAACAATGCCAGTAATAGCAGATAGCAAATGCTTGCAGTTTTAAACCATGAATTTATAGTAAAATATGACAACAGCTGAAGATGAACCATAGGTAGGAGGCTGGGATTCTCCCCTAACAATTAACGTATCTATACTAGGTGCTACCCAATATTTAGAAACCACTTAACTGAGATATGTTCATTATGTGTTAGTTTAGTTAGGGCCAATCAGGTCTTATCTATGCTGAGAAAATGCATCATGTCAGAAAAAATATTAACATGTTTTAACTAACACAATATAAAATGTTGTTACCAAGAGAAAAAGTTAATTACCTGATCTTTATGAAACTCATGCAAGATGGGTGAGGTCCCAGAGGACAGTAGAAGGGCAAATATAGTACATACATTTACAAAGAAGAACAAGGAAGAGCTGGAGAGTTATAAACCAGTGAATCTGACATTAATAACTGGAAAGACACTGGCACAAATTATTAAACAATCAGTTCATAAGCACCTGAAGGTAATAGTGTTATAAGAAATAGCACAGACCACAGATCATAGAACAAATCGTGCCAAACCAACCTAACTTTCTTCTTTGGCAGGCTTCTTGAATGAAGGGAATGGTACTTATGACATATCTTAATTTTAGAAGGATTTTGGATACAGTGCCACATACATTTTCATAACAAAACTAGGGAAATGTGGCCTAGATGAAATTACTATAAAGGTACAAAACTGAAAGATCCTGCATATGAACAATTTCTGGATGAATTTCTGCCTCTTGAAAGGTTCTAAGAATTTGAAACAATTATCCTGGTGGGAAGCCTCAACTACAAAAAAAGATCTAGGTATGTTCATGGACTACAAATGGCTATTAGCCAAAATAGTCAGGGGCACAACCTCATAGTCTGGATGTCCCTAAACCTCTGATTATCAGAAGTTAGGACAGGATGATGGAATGGATGACTTGATAGTTGCCTTGTTCTGTTCATTCCCTCTAGGACAGGCCACTGTCAGAAGTCAGGATATTGAGCTAGATGGACCTTGATCTGACCCAGTATGGCTATTCTTGTGTTCTTATTTACATGTACTTGGAGAGATCAGACAAAATGTTTTCCTCAAGCTCTGAATTTTAATTTGCAATAGTCAGGATCAAGGAAAGGTTTTATTAGGGAGTGAGCAGTGGCAGGCTTTAAAGAACTGAGGAAGATACGGTGGGAAAAGCTTAATAAGAATGCCTGCTAAGTAGGACATGAAGTTGGAGTGACAGGCGAGGCTGGCTGGAACTTGAAATTTATACTGTACACGAAATTCTGACATTTAGAAAGAACTCTGAACTCTAGCTTTAGGGGCTCCTATTGGGCTATACCTGTGAAGTTGGGGGCAACGTGGGGAGTCTCCAGGCACTGGAGTCTCTACTGGGATTTGGAGAGCCCTGGCTCCAACTGGGACGTAGCAGTGCCAGCATCCAGCTGTGATGCAAGAACTCAAGAAACCAAAAAAGCCCCATCTCAAAGCAGCAAGCCTGAGTTCTCAGGATTTCCAGGCCTTTCTGCAGAGCCAGGAGCCTGTACATTGAAAACTCCTGTTAGGTTGCCACCTCCAAGGGTCAAAAAACCAGGACATGAGGTCAGGAAGTCAGGACTAAAAGGGAGAGGGTGGGGTCAGCGCTGATTGCTCACTACACATCCTGAATGTTCTACCATTTAAAATGGTAATACACTGAAGGCAGAACACTGAGCCATCAATGGATCAAACACACCCAGGCCTGGCCTTGCTTTATGGGTCCTTTATACTCATTTCCCCACATCCCCCACAATCAACCAAGGCATGATGAGAATACCTGGGTTTCCTCATCCCCCACCTCCCTCAAGCAGTGCCCTGCCCCAACTAGGGATGTTCGATGCCATTTAATTTAATAATCGTGTAAGCACACCAAAATTAATCAATTACATGATTGTTCAATTGTCCCTGGGGGCAGGAACACCAACCAATGACCTTCTGGCCCCAGTCCTGGAGAGCCCCCTGTGATCTCACGCTGCTGTCTTGGAGGCAGTAGTATGTGATGGCAGGCAGGAGCCGGACCGTGAGAGGCTCCTGCCTGCCACTCAGTGCTGCTGCCTCTGATACAGCATCAGGGGTGATAGTAGAGGCAGCAACACAGGGTGCCAGCAGCCTCTGTCTTTAGAGGCCTGAGCTCCTTGCAGACAGAAGCTGCATCAGCATCCTATGGAGCAGCCCCTGTCTGTGCGGGGCCCAAGCTCCCTGCAGACAGGGGCTGCTCCAGCATCCTGCCTCCCCCCTACACACTGCTGCCTCTGATTCAGAGTCAACAGTGCGGGATGGGGGAAGGCGGCTCCGCAAAGCCAGTGCTCATGGAGAGCTACCTTTTAAGCCAGCTTCTGCCTCCCTCCATAGCTGCCTCTGTGGCTCCCCTCACGTAATGGCTCCGGCTCATCCCCCTTATACTCCGCACTCTTGTCTCTGATAGAGAGGCAGCAGCACAGTAGGTAAGCAGCTCCTCTAGGGCCGATACCCATGGGGAGCTGGCTTGAAAGCTGGCTTCCCACGTGTACTGGTTCCTGCCTGCTCCGCCCCTTCCCCACACCTTCTGTATTGCTGCCTTTCTATCAGAGGCAGCAGTGTGGAGAGAGGCAGGTGGCTCTGTGGAATCCAGTGCTCATGGGGAGCTGGCTTAAAAGCTGACTCCTCCCAGGCATCAGCTCTCATGCCTCCTACCTTAATGCCTCTAATACAGAGGAGCAGGGGTGGATGAGAGTGCCGTAGGGCCCAGGGCAGCACCGCAGGGCCCTGGGCAGCGAAATTTCCCGGGGCCCCTCCTTTGACACGAAGCATGCGCGGGGCCTCGGGAAGCACAGGGCCCAGGGCAGCCGCCCCGCTCGCCCTGCCCTAAATCTGCCACTGCAGAGGAGTGTGTGTAGTCATTTGGATCAATCCATGAGCCTAAGCTTATGGGTTAATCGTTTAAACAACTATATGCTAACATCCCTAGCCCCAACCATCCCTCTCTGAGGTGGGACATGCTTCCTCCTGCTCCCAGGGCACAGATTCAGCAAACCAAGGATGACCCCTTGTAAGGATAGGGAAGTGAAAAAAACAGAGACTTTTAATATCTTATTAAGGTTTCCAGATTTCCTGAGATGGCTTCCTCAAAAAAAGAGACAATTTTATGAAATCATTGACAGGAGGCAATTGCTGAGTTTTGTCAGAACATTTCTGACCAGTTCTAGTGACAGGTCAGAGCAAAAATAGATATAAAGAGAACAGGAAGTTTTCTGAAAGGACAGGATTATATCACCTATGTCTTTGGAAAAGGTGGTATTGAGAGGAGTAGAAGGGGAAATTACAGAAGTTTTGATGGCAAACTAGAGCAATAATAGAGAAAAGGAAAGAAAGAAGTGAATTCACCATGCTTGTCTGACTAAAAGGCAATGCTGGGCAAGCTGAGTGGATGAGTGGAGAAGCGAATGGTTTGAAAGATGCAGCAAGGATGCACCATTGGAAATGAAGACTGAAGAACAGTCATTTGTAAAATACAAAGGAATTAAATGAGCTATCGATAACAAATTTCTTTTATAACTGCATGCTAAAATAAGTTAAATGAATTGAATTAAACTGCAGAAAGTAAAGCTAGTTTATATTTATGTAAGTAATTATCTTTCTAGCTAACTGATCTTACTAGTTTAATGGGTTAAATGAGTGGGAAATTATCATTTTGCCTAGCTCAAACTGAATCTAAATAAGGCAAACTAATTTAAATAAAATGATTTTGGTTTTCATCAATTACACTTCCAATGAAGTGTATAATACAGATCTGAATGTCTTTATGGAGGAAAAAAATAAAATAACAAAAAAAGAAGGATAATGGCATAAGACAAAAGTGTATTCTTGGTAATGCTGAGGAAGCGGGTAATTTAGAGCATTATGATGAGAATTCATTGATTAACAATGGGTGATTGTGACCACTGTTGTCTAATGACTATGAATTATTGTCACAAAGAACGAAGCTAATGATAGGCCTCCAGCTGAAAAGAGTTAACAGTGAAGTAACATGAATATTACTAACACAGGCTAGTTTCTATAAGTTAAGGGTCATATACACTGACAAGAAAACTAATTTTGTCTTGAAATGGCAAAAAAATATTAAAATATGATTTAATGCTCCCATAAAGTTATTTATATGTTCACCTCAACTCCTATTTTAGGCCTCTTATGCATTACACTAAGGGCTGTACTTTGCCATGGTAACTGTTTGGAGAAGATCAAGGATATGTCAAGGCAAAATTAGCAAAAGTCCTAAAAAGTGTGGTAGGAATAACAATTGATGTTTCCTCTTTCTGAGCACATTGTAGGGAATAATCCCCACTCACAGGAACATGTATTAGCTGGACTAATTGTGTTTAAAAAAAATCACTCCCTGTAATGTTTTCTGGACTTCTTGTGTTACCCTGCCTAGTGGTACAGTGATTGGCAACAAGTAAAATGATAGCGTCTGCTTCTACTATCCATCTGTTTTTTTAATGACACCCACACACATGCCCATATAGCCACCCTCCCACACACATTTTCTCACAGAACACATTCATTCTCTTTCTTGCATTATTTTATTCATCCCATCATGCACTTACGAAGCTGCCATTTAGTTTTTGTTTACTGGTAGCTGTAGCAATATTTTAACAGATATCCATATACACCTAGAAAACCTACCACTTTTTATATGCCTGCATGAACAGCCTTAGTTAGCATGGGTGGTGGGCAAACCACCAGTTCAGAGAGGCTAGCCTCCAGCCCGGCCCACTCCTTCCAGCTAAATACCATCCCCTTCTGCACAGAGCCCAGATGTCCCCCCTCTGCAGCTGCCAGACTCTCCTAACCCCAGAGCACTGAGCAAGTGCATGGTCCTCTAAGCACCGGGCAGTGTGCAGTCCTGCCAGTCCTGGAGTACTGGGCCAGTGCATGGTGTGTGGCACCCAGTCCTAGAGCACTGAGCAGCAAGTGGCACACCAGAGCACTGGGTATGTGGACAGAATGCAGACCCTCCCTCAGCCCTGGAGTGATGGGGAGTGCACGGCCTCCCTCGTCCTGAAGCGCTGGGCAGCTTGGTCCCAGTCCTGGCTCCCACCAGCACTGGCTAGCCCCAGCTACCCCAAATTCTAGACACTCTAGCCCCAGATCCTACTGGTTTCCCTTTCCAGAAGAGGAGCAGCCTGCTGCCAACTAGCAACACGAGGAGGCCTCTTGACTGAGCATAGGTGGGCCACAGAAGGCAGTTTGGGTAGGCACAGCCTTTTCCTGCCTATTAGTTTCACTGCCCATGTTAGTTATACTTCCTGCTGTTTGTGTCATCATTTGTTTGCATAGTCACAAAAACATCATTATTTCTGTCCGGTGTTGTAGTAATGTGTCGTCTTCTCCCTTCTGGAAACTAAGGAGACTTAGGGTCTACAAGACTTTGAAACTTTTTAAGACTCAAAGGCCCCATTTAAGATCAAGTTCTCTTTAATTGGTGTGTCCTAGTACAGGCCTCTGACAGTCCTTTAGCCTCTATGCAGTTCCATTTAGGTGGTATGGGGAAAGTTGATCGGGAGTGGGAGGACTGAGTCTTTTGCAACTAAATTAGCTTCCCTCTTTCTCTCCACCCAAAAAGATAGTTCCCCAGAGGGAGGGTCTCTAGTGACAGATTCTCTGTTCCTTGCAACTTGATGGTGGATCTCTGGGTAGGGACTGAGAAAATATACATACTCAAGGACCCAAGTATTGCCTTTATAATGAGACCTCCAGATTTCAATATCAGCCTGTTATGCATATCCCATCTTGTATTGGGCCCTCAGCAAAACCAAATTATTTAATATCGCAATGAATCCATTTTACCTAATGCAATCTTGGGAAACATTAATTAATTGTTATTAATTATGTGCATTTCACTGTGACTTGGTTTCTCATCAGGTTAATAGCTTCAGTGTGAGAGCTGTTGACCTCGGAATGTTAATCAAAGTGCTAGTTGAACATAATAGTATTGGTTATGGAGCTGGATGGTACCTGGACCAAATAACCCTACATGAATCAGACAAGAGTGATTGCCAATATGTATTCTCATGCCAGCAATGGTTAGACAGCGGAGTTGGTGATGGACGGATGGAACGAGAGTTGAGACTTCTTGGAAAAGTGAGAAATGAGAGATTGGCAGGAAATATTCAAGGTAAGATATGAAATCCTCAAAACACATTCAAACTTCTAATGTGTTTGATTGTATTTTATGTTTATTTTCCCAGGATTGGTCAATTGAGATTTAATATGCAATATGGATATACTGTAATACACCTTTATGCTGAATAGCTTCTTTTATCCAAACTGGCTGCGTCTAGACTGGCAAGTTTTTCCGCAAAAGCAGCCGCTTTTGCGGA
>CM057846.1:59533911-59560796 GCA_030068395.1 Apalone spinifera | reverse complement strand
TATTTATCCCTCTAATATATTTAAAGAGTGCAATCATATCCCCCCCTCAGCCTTGTTTTGGTTAAGGTAAACAAGCCAAGCTCCCTGAGTCTTCCATGTTCCAGTGTCTATGCCCAGCCAGTCCTGGGTCCCCCCATCACCCTGGTCCTCATCAGATATGTCTGTTCTCCCTCCATCTCTTCCCTACAGACTCTTAGTTCTCAGTGCCCATCTCCCTTCTTAGCAGTACCTGTCTCCTTCCCTGACTCCCAGGTTCAGTTTCCTTGCTCAGTCAGTCTCAGCCTCATTCTCTACCCCATTTCCAGTCCCAGATTCCCTCCCTGCCACCAACCTTCAGTCCCATTCTCCCTTAACAGTCTTCTTGTTCCCAACAAGTTCCCCTCTCCCATTTCCCCACTGGTCCAGTTTGTCTCCCCTCAATTTTCAGAACAGGCGGTTTTCTCCTCCAAGCTACCTGGGCTCAGCAGTGGTAGTGGTGGTCAGGGGAGGCATTGAGAGAACAGGAGAGACAGTGTCACACTTCTCTTTTCAGTTGCCTGGACCACAATTGGATCCACACTACCCATATCAGCCCAGAGTTCCAGCTGCAAGGAAAGTCTTGGGGTGTGTGCCTACTCTGAAGGAATCTTTGGGAATGTAGCTGCTTATATCTAAGCCAGTACTGAGCATGTATAGTCTGCAATTTCTTTTGCAAGTGCTGGTCCCGGTGTGTATTACAGTGTGGATATGAGCATGCACTCCATGTGCCTGGAATCAGAGAATTCTTGCAAACGGTGCTAGTTTGCAGAGGCACCCTTGCCGCCTTGTGCTTTCAACCAAAGGTATAAAGGGCAGAGTGAACCCACTGTCTCCTGCCTTCTGCATGGCCTGGGTTGAAAACGCCAGTGCCTGGAGCTTTCTTTTGATTTCTTTGATTTGTAAATATTTCAGTTTGCCTCAGTGCCTTGTACACTGCACTTTATAGTTAATCAGCTTTTGATTGTTTTTATAGCTTTTAGCAGAATTTTCTAGTTAGATAGATTCCCTTCTTCAGGGAATCCCCTCCTCAGCACCTTATAACAAGCACTGGACTATTGGCAAAAATCGGGGCTTCAGAAACCGTTCATCCTGCCCTTGTTCTTTCTCAGTCAGTGTTGACCTCCAGAGTTGTTTGTATTGTCGTGGGGAGCACATGCCATGGTTGGGTGTCTACTACTCTTTTCCTAGCCATACTCCCGAGGTGAGGGAACTCTCATTTAGAAACAACTCATGAGATGACCATCAAGACTCAGACCCACACCAAAGAACTGCTTCCCCTATATATAAATCTGAATTGACATGGAGTGTACCTTCTTCCACAAGGTCCAACTATGTTGCAGGGGAATCCATGTCCATAGGATTCCCTCTTCCCACTTCATCAGGATCCTGCTGGGAAGGCAGAGAATGCTCAGACAAACATAAGACTTTCCCTCTCAGTCTGCTTCAGAGACATCCAACAAAACTCTGCCTGAATCAAGCTAATCTGCTCATTCAACCCCTAAAGACTAACTCCTAGGGCCATGACTTTAACACCATAAATTCAAAGCTTTACCTGTACTTGACTGCATGCCAGTGACACACATCCCACCAGAGTAACAGCCAAGTAAAAATGTTTAGATCTACCAGTTCTGGCATGATCAGAGCTTCTACTCGTGATAGTATCAATGCTGTCTCTTAGACCAGCCACACCGAGCCTTCCTCTTTTCACCACCATCAGCAGGAATGAATAGGATTTCCTCATATTCCACAGAGGTCAGAGACTTATACAGCATTGGAGGATGTCTTTATTCTTCCTGAGCTTTTGATAAAAGCCTATTCCTTCTTCCATCTGCCAGTCATGTTCTTCTGTAAAGGTATGCATTGACTACAGAACTTCCTTGTGCACACCATGTTGTGTTCATCATCAGACATTGGTTTTTCTATGGTGTTTGATCCAGGTCTTTTCCGTCGATGAGGGTTACAAGTGATTTATGATCTGTTACCAGTGTAAATGAATCCAGTCTTCACAGATATCTGTAGAAGTTCTCACTTGCCAGGCACTCCTTCTCAATATAAGCATTTCATTTTTCTGCATCTGTAAGTATGCAAGAACAAAATGCGACAGGCTTCCATTCAGATCCATATTCTTGTAACAATACACCATTTGGCCATAGTTGCTTATATTCTCACAAACCATTATTGGTTTGTTCACATCATAATGCTTGAGAACTGGAGCTGTTGAGATAATTTCCTTTACCCTTTTGAAAGCAATTTCTTGACTTGGCCCCAATAGCCAAGATGTGTTTGACTTTAATAGTTCATCCAATGGTTTTGTCACGGTAAAAAGACCTTGTAGGTATCAATTGAAGTAATTTACTATCTGCAGTAAGTGTCATAGTTCTGGAGCATTTGTTTGATTCATCCAATTTTCAAATTGATTGTACTTTCTCAGGGATAGAACTGACCCAAAAAACTTAATTGGGTGTAGGCAAAAACCATTTTTAAACTTGTTTATCTTCAGTTCAGACTAACTAATTGCGCTTAGGACTTCATTGAGAAATTCACTGTGTTCTTCCATCAGACGTCCATATATCAGAATATTGTCAGTAAAAACAACAACTCCATTTATGTTCATTAACCATTCTGCCATCTTACTTTGTAAAATTTCAGATGCACTGGTAATCCCAAAAGGTAATCTTTGAAAGCAAATTCTCCCAATGGGTGTGATAAATGTAGTCAGTTTAATTCTTTCTTTAGATAAAAGAATTTGCCAGAATCTGTTTAAAGCATGCAGCTTGCAGAGTACTGTAGCATCCTTCACTTTGTGGAGCAAGCAATCCAGTGTTAAGAAAATATATTTTGCTCACCTCTTCTTCATTAAATCTTCTAAGATTTAAGATTTGCATTTTTCTTCATAATCAGTACCACACCGTACCAATTTGCTCCATTCTCTTTCATGCAGGTGCCATTTTATGAATTAACAGAATAGGAATCTTGAGAGGTATCCATATACTATATGGGTTAGTATTGTTTCTTAAAGTTATTTGTACTTCCTCTCCTGTCAGAAGTCCATCAAGAAGTCCAGTATCCATCAGAAGTCCAGTATCCATCAAGTTCTTCTGCCTGTCTCACTAGGCTCATGTGACTGTCATACTGCAGCTGGGAAGGCTGTTATCTGTGATTAGTTGATCATATACACTCTGAATGCATGGCTTTTGTCTTAGTGGGTTGTTCATGTGACGAACTGGCCCATGCATTGAGTCCACTCAACTCTTTATGCCTTCATCTGGAAGCATGAGGAAGGAAAGGGTGTATGTATGCACCAATGGAGGCTGCTTACAAGATTTGAGTAGATTTTCACAGGAATAGCAAAAAGCATGTCCTTAACATAAGGACCAAATTTTAATTCCCTGCCTCTAACTTTGAGAGTGGTTTAGCCATTCAAAGAAACAGTCAACATAATTTTTTAACATAGAGAAAAAAACTTATTTTCCCTACCCTTATTCCTAGAGACATTGAATCATTTTGGCTAAGTTTTTCCCAAGTATTTCACCCTGAGGCAGACACTCAGCATGGAACATTTAAGATAGTTTGACAAAAGTGAGTAACAACTGAAAATATGGTCTTATAAAGGGAAGTGTTGGGAAAACTTAGGAGGGGTTATCAGCCCCAACTATGATATAATGTACATGGATGTACCTTACAGTGTACAGCACACAATTCTTCCTAATTACTAATCCAGGAACACTAATCCAGGAACAAATCCCTGCAACAAACCTCCATGCCAACTCTATCCACACATCTATCCGAGTGACACCATGACAGAATCTAACCACATCAGATATACCATCAAAGGCTCATTCACGTGCACATCTACTAATATGATACATGCCATCATGTGCCAGCAATGCTCCTCTGCTATGTACATTGGGCAAACCAGACTGTGTCTACGCAAAAAGAATAAATGCACACAAATCAGACATTAAGAACGGCAACATAAAAAACCTTTAGCCTCCTGGGGCATGCAGTTTCAGACTTGCAAGTTGCCATTCTCAGGGGAAAAAAAAAAAATCAAAAACAGACTGTGACAAGAATCTGCTGAGCTGGAATTCATATGCAAATTTGACACCCTGAAAAAAGGTTTAAATAGAGACATGGAGTTTTTCTCACATTCCAATAGGTAATTTCCCCTTCAGGTACTCTCACTTTCTCATCACAGTTGGAGATGAGTCACACCCACTCTGATTTAATTAGCACTGATATCGCACTCCCCCATCTCTGTACCCCTTCCTTTTGTTAGGCTTTAAAGTGCCACTGGACTCCTTGTTGTTTTTCCTGAAGCAGACTAACATGGCTACCCCTCTGGATCTTGTCATCTTTATACAGTAGTCTGTTGGATGCCTCATACTATTTATTCATAATTTGTGAATGACTTTAATTCTCACAGATGTTACAGGCTGCTAGCATTATCATGAACCATGAGAAGACATTGTATAAACTTCAGTGCCCAGCTCTAGCCTATCACCATGCTGTTGATCTGCAGTTCCTCTCCTTCTAGAGTCCTCCATTTTGAGCTTATGTGCCCCTTGGGTCCTTGGGCACTGTTCTGCAGGTTGGATATATGTTCAGTCAGATAGGGAGAATTATTCATATTTTGTCTTTCAGCATGTGGTTTCTTTACAAACCAATCCACCTCAAAATAATCCAAATGTCAGACATCATATATTGAGATTAAGACTAATATTTAAAGATCCATCACTTTCATCATATGTGCAAAGGACATGGTGTTAAACTATTAAACAATTGCAAAAAAATTTAAAAAGGAAAATCTCCATGGACATTTTTAAATTGTATTATTTTATTGGCTGTTGGACAGAGATGAGATCCTTTCTCCTGCCCTATATTTAGACACCAAAACACTCAGGTTGGTACCATGGTAACTGCAGCACACACAAAAATTGTTAGCAAGAGCGGATTGTTGGTGTTTAGTTTCATGGGTTGATTTATGGGTTAACAATTGGCAATTTTTAAATATCATTTTAGGAAAAATGCACACATGGCAAAAAAGAGACTAAAAAGTGATCATCATTGGGTAATCACTTATTTAATGGTCACCATTAAAAAGTCATCATTTGTCAATGTGTCATGCCATGATATATCTCAGGATATAGTTATGCAATAACAAGTATCATGCTTCCCAGCATGTGTAATCAGATATAGACTTGCTGTGCTGGATTTATGGGGCTAAAAATAGTGGAGTAACCTATGGTAGTATGGGTGGCAGCTCAGGCTAGGCACTGGTGTAGAAAGGTACTCAGAGATCCCACAGTTATATATTCTGGCAGCTAACCTGACCTGCTGTCAGTCTGCCCCAGCTACACTGCTGTTTTTAGATGTGTTTGCTCAAGTAGTGCTAGCCTGCATCTAGCTACCCAGCCTAGGAAGCATGCTTTCGGGTGCTGTGTAAATGTACCCTTATATGCTACAGTTTACTAACCATTGGTAATTTACTGGCTTCCATGAGAAGTGTACCCAGTATAATAACTATATAGTTGCAAAGAGCTATTGATCCAAATGCCACATGTGGCCTAAGATACAACAGTCAGCAACCATGATTGCTGGGATTCCCCTGCCATTTAGTGAAAGAGATAATAAAGACCAAGAATCACTGTGAAAAAGGTGCTATGGAGGGTAGGATGGTGGAGGCATGTGATTGTTGATAAAATTGAAAGCAGGGGAAAAGAGAAAGAGACCTTAACTACAGCAAATATATGTTCAGAGCCATAGATGTCTGTGCAAAATATCAGGCCATTGTAAGGCTTTATAGCAACGCACAATTTGATGGTGTAGTTCACCCATCTTGTGTTGGTGTTGACCTCTAGGCCAGCTCTCTGATAATTTGATAAGGAATTCATACAACTCTATACAAATTAGGAAAGACACAAAATGTTCCTTTTCCTCTTCAACCATAGCCTCTGCAAAATCTGACTGTTCCTGTTGATAGGTTGAATAATCAATCCCAAACTTCTTCATAGGATTTCATACTCTTTATACTTACTGCTGTTCAGAGTTCTCTTCCTCAGCCACATAAAATCCTAATCAAACCTGAGACAATCAGCGCAGAAGTGTGGATGCATAGCCAGATCATCAAGGGAAAACTGTGCTACTTTCACTGACCCAGTTTGGGCCAGTCTTTCAGGGAAAGGCTTGAAAGCAATAAAGAAAATTAGTCTCTGTTGCCATATCCAAATGGTTCTATGCCCCTTTTATTGGTTGATGAAAGATAGCAGGGATTTCCTAGGTCTGCTTCACACTGAGGTCAGCAATGCCTCCCTCAGAATCAACACATCAGCCTTCCAAAAACTTGTATACATGTTATTGAAGAAGTCCTTAACCAGTGATGATGACCTTGCTAATTTTCATTCATTTTGCATAGTTTCCCTGGGGGAAGTCTGTAAGAATGGCTGCATGTAAGACAGAAGTGAGAGGTTGCCTTTGAACAGGTTAAGATCCAGAAAGAGTGGTTATAGGATTGGGTTTCATAGACCGATTAAGGGGGAGGTCATATATAGTCTCCTGGGCTTGCAGATGCATGCATAAACCAAATGACTTTGTAGGGAGTACTCTATTCATTTGAATCTGCCTTTCATGCCCCCTTTGACACCTATATTCTACTTTCTTTCAGTATTTTTTCTCTTTTGTATAATGTAATATGTAGGTATGAAAGGCAAAATGCTGGAATACTTTATGGCATTAAAGATGTTGGAAATCTGAGGATATTGGTCTTTGTAGTAGTTGTTCATAATAGGAAATTCATTTTATATAAACCCTGTGCTAAACACTTTTCTTAACTTAGTTGGATTGCAATTACGGTCATTTTTTGTAATGTCCCACTATTTCTTCTGAGACGTTATTTTTATCATGAGAAAAATCTTGTGGGGTTTTTTTTGTAGATTCACTTTCATTTAAATTAAGCAAAGTGTTCAGGGTTCTCTTTTTTACTCTAATCTTGTTACAGACAGATGAACTGTGATAATGATAAGGATGCAGAAGCCTCTAATTACACATTCATTTCACTTAAAAGGGTTTTGATTTCTTGTATGCTGAGAGATAAACATTTTAAAGTAATTATGAAGAAAGTTGAACCCAAGAAAACCCTGAGTTACACACACACATGAATTGTGAGAAAGATGATGTCTTCTGGGGGTGAATAAAAATCAGATACAAAAAGAAAAAAAAAGTATAAATCCATGAGAACTTGAAAAGTGAGGGATTAGACAGAACAAATCCTTTTTTTGTGTTTCCTGCCTGTACGAGAATTTCATAGTCACTAAGATTCAGAATGTAAGAGCCTAATTTCGATGTCTCTCAAATTAGTAACACTCTGGACTTCAGTGAAGCTTTTTCAGATTGAACAAGTGAAATCAGAATAATCAGGCCTCAAATCAATGGATGTGCAAATTTCAACAGAAAATGTTCCTTCTCTAGATGCTCCCAGCTTCTTCTTTAGTGAAAGCCTATTTAAGTAACATTAAGAAGATGGGAAATCACTGTGCATGCACATTTTTTAAATTAAGCATATGGTGTGCCTTGACTTGCCACTTGCAGTTCTGCTGGGAATATTGTCACTAACCAACTATATAGTCTGAGCTACTGAGAATATGAAATGATTGGCATTTATAAAGGTAAACATTACACAGAGACTGTTTATTCAGAAGCTGTTGCTGCTGTTGCAACAACTATTGCTACTGCTACAAACAGTAATAAAGCTTCCAGTGCTGGCATTGAGGAATGCTGGATGAAGCTAACTCAGGTTACAAAGTTTAAAACTTGAATCCTACACTAACACAGCAGCACTAAGAGGTGATCAGCAAAGCATTTCACAAAAATTGGGCTTGCTTTCCATATGGCTTGTTTACATTGGATACAAGAAGGCCTGAAATGGTTGGTTGCTTGTTTTTGAAGAAATTCTTCTCTTCACTGTCAACTTTTTTTTATCTGAGCAATATCAGGACTTTAAATTCTGGCCTTTCCTGGTTTTGCTGAGCAAACTGTTCAGGATCTTAGAGGAGGCATACTGTTAGCTCTTATACTTAACTTCAGGGCTGCTCAACTGTTAGTTAAGATTCCCTTTCTTCAAATATTCAATTATTCATTGTTAAGCAGGATTATTCAGGTACACAATTACATGGTGTAAATGTGCTGATAAAAGTGAATATACATTCTGCTCAAGAGACAGTCTCATTTTCAGTACTTAACATGATTTTTCTCCATTCATATCTAAGTTCCAATTATATGGTTAACTAAAGTGCTAAACTGTGCTTTTTTCTGAGAAAAAAACTAAAAGGAGTTGTTTAAAAATTCTCTGTCTCCTGTATAGTCTTTCTCCCTCAACTTCCTCATGAAAGAATCAAATCTCCAGAAGGTTAGCCATTCCTTTTTCCTGATGAGTCCAGAAACAACCCCAAGTGGCATAGGAGCTCAGTCACACAGTTCAAATATTGAGACTCCAGAGAGTCAGTCTCAGTGAACAACTCATGAGCAATCTATAGGTGAAATGAATCCATATAAAACATTTGCTGAACAATTGTGGATTGTGACTTAATTCTTTAAAATGCCCATTTAATGTCGATCATGGTCAGTCTGTGAACAAAAACATGGATTAAATCTACCAGCTCAACTGTCTCCAACGTATTATTGTTTGCAGTGTTATTGTAGTTGAGATATGAGAGAGACAAGATGGGGAAAGTAACCATCTTTTGTTGGACCAGCTACTATGGATGAAAGAGATGAGCTTTTGAACTAATTGCCAAGACGTGAAGAAGAGTTCTGAGGAGTTCCAAACTTTGGCTCTGTCACCAATAGAAGTTGGTCCAGTAAAAAATACTATCTACTCATCCACCTTGTCTCTGGCAAGCTGGTCTCACCTCTAATAATGATACTTTCTTTTTTGTTCTCACTTTTAATTCATTTTTGACAATACTTAAGCTCATTTTGTCATTCAAAATTTTCAAAAGAAAGCCTAAAAGTAAAATGGGCTCTTGTCCACAATGTGAGTTTATTCCAGCGCTAGATATTAATTGCTCAACTCACCATTTATTAAGTGTCTGAATCTCTTGCTGATCTAACCGACTCTGGGGATTCTTGAGATTCTGAATATTTTAAGACAAGTATATCAGAAATACAGAGAGGTAGTAGAATGACTGGCCCATTTAAGGAGAGATGGGAACACCCAGACCTCTGCCATAATTAATTAGCTGCTTACAAGTGGGAGAGGGCAGGGCTAAGGGATCCCAGGGGAAGCTTAATGGACACTCTGATTTTGTAAAAAAGTGGCATGAAATCAGTCTAGGAGTGGGCAATAGATAGGCTCCCATGGAAGTCCTTGAGCCAGTGCCCACAGGAGACTGGGCACTCCAGGAAAACCAGCTTTGTGAGTCTCCTCTTCTATACTTGCAAGGACGGGGAAAGAAGTAAGGAACAGAGCCTGACCACAAGGGGATAGAAAAATTATCAAATACCATGACTAACCAAAAAGGAATTTCAGTGTATTCAGATATGTTGACTGAGGCATCTTTTCAGAAAAAGATGCTGATTAGGAAATGAATGTCATAAATCATTAGTTTATATTTCCCTGAGACAATCATGGATGAGTTGCTGAGTTCTTAAGCATATTGAAGACTTTTTGTTTAAATTACAAACCCTGCTCCTGCAGGCACTTCTGCATGTTATTTCAATGGGACTACCCATATGCTCAATGTTAAGCATGCGCATAAGTGTTTCCAAGATCAGGGCCGTATTTTTCAACTTAAACAAAAGTTTTAAAGTAATGAGGGAAGTGAGTCATTTACCAAATTAATTTTTATATTCCTCTCTTAATTGACAATGCAGAGTAACGGACAACAAAGTTCATTTGGCTCTGAGTTTATGAATACCTCCCTCAGAATTAGCTTTCATAATATGTGTTGGCCAAGAAATCATCATCCATGATGATGAGCTAACCAACTCCCACTCCTCTTGCACTATACAGAAATCTCTTAAGTGTGTCTCTTTGGTACATTTGTTCTTCTTCAAGTGCCTATTTCTATGTGTAGTGCATTTCAGGTGGTGCATGTGTTCCAGATGCCCAGGACCAGAGAATTGTTCCTAGCAGTGTCCATTTGGCCACTGCTCTTCCTGTGCTCTGCACCAAGGGTTTATAGGGGATCACTGCCATTTCATAGAATACTATGACTGGAAGGGACCTCATGAAGTCATTGAGTCCAGTCCCCTACCCTCATAGCAGGACCCAGTACTGCCTAGACCATCCCTAATAGACATTTATCTAAACCTGCTCTTAAATATCTCCAGAGATGGGGATTCCACAACCACCCTAGGTAACTTATTCCAGTGTTTAACCACCCTGACAGTTAGGAAGTTTTTCCTCATGTTCAGCCTAAACCTCCCTTGTTGCAGTTTGAGCCCATTGCTTCATGTTCTATCCTCAGAAGCCAATGAGAACAATTTTTCTCCCTCTTCTTGTGACATCCTTTTAGATACCTGAAAATCGCTATCATGTTCCCTCTTAATCTTCTCTTTTCCAAACTAAACTAGACCAATTATTTCAGTCTTCCTTCATAGGTCATGTTCTCTAGACCTGTAATCATTCTTGTTGCTCTTCTCTGGACCTTCTCATTTCTCCACATCTTTCCTGAAACGTGGTGCCCAGTCCTTCATTTCAGTTCCTTTTCTTCTCTTGTGGCTTGGAATTCTCAGTATCTGTAGTTTACTTCTTTGCCCTTTCTCTGTTAATAATTTAAAAAATTAGTTAGCTGTAGTTACTTTGGTCTAATTTACTGGGGCAAGTTGTTAGGGTTAGTCCTCTCATTTTGCCTTCTTTTGGGAGGGAGAGCAGTCCTCCTGCCCTGTGTCTTCCACTGGTAGCAAAAAAGAGCATGCCATTAATTCCTGGCTTCAAGAGCTGTGTGAACTGTCAGAACTCTTCATGGTAATGGATTATCACAAGGCCTGTTTGCATTGCCTGGGTAAGACTTCCAGGCGCAATACCAGCAGATCATTCTTGAGGAGAAACAAGCAATTAAGAGCTTTTCAGCTCAGAAGATTCCTCATGGAGAAGTTCATGAGAGTGGAGCTGGACTCTGACTTGTGAAACCTCTCAGTACATCAGATTGAATAAAGTAGAAGTGTGCCTTCAAGTATGCCTCCAGCTGCTTTCCAACCTCCCCACTTCACATCCCTTTACCATCAGCTCTAAGAAACTCAGATAAACAGAGTCAGGGCAGATGGGGAATGGACATGAGGGAAAGTTCCTTGTCTACATCCTCCAAGAAGAGGCAGAAGTTGTTCCTATCTCATATCCAGAAAGGGAGGACCTCACTCTTCAGAGCGGGACTATCTGGTACTGGGAAGGGCCTACTGGGGATATGTTGGGGAGGCCCACAGTCAAAACTATTCAATACAGGTGTTATCAGATAGCAAGACAGTGGTCTTTAATATATCAGCAAGAAAGGAGGGACTCATTTCCTTACAGCTCTTCACAGAAACCATTCCATCCTGGAACTGGTACATACTTTTGCAAATTGTCTTGACCACCATCCATCTGCCAGAGGTTCAGAATACTGAGATGGGCTCACATATACTTCTCCAGAGAGCATAAGTGGGAGAGGCAAACTCTACATGAAGATTTTGCATGTGGGAGTCACCCAACCACAGATTTGCTTGAGTCAGATGTGAATAGAAAGTGAAAGTTCTGCTATGGAGAGGGTTGCATCCAGGCTCTCTTAGTGATGCTTCCCTCATATGATAGTCAGAAGCCTGAACTACACATTTCCTCACATCCTATGACAAGGACAGACAAAACAAGGTGATTTTCACAGCACATATTGGGCCCACCCATTCTAGGACTCTACATTGTTACTGCTGTCAGCCTTGCTTCCTTTTTGTTTTTCCCTGGTATGAGATCTCTTGACTCAGAATGAGTGGCAGATTCACTACCCTTCAGTCCAACCACATTGCACCCAAGGTAATATTTTTTGGATAGATGTTAAAGCTAGAGATGGGCACTTTAACAGATGCATAGGGAAAACTGATCAGCAACAGAATGGACTCTACCAAGAGGTGCTACTTTGCAAAGTGGAAGAGATTTGAGATGTGTTGTGATCATCAAAGAATTTCCCCTGGACTACCTGTTATCCCTGAATTAAGTGGGACTGCCTCTCAGCTCCCTCAGGGTTCCCATGGTGCATTTGGTTTACTTGCAGGCACCTACTTCATGTTTTCATGCCCAGTCATATTCTGGTCCCAGTCATGAAAGGATAAAGCATTCATGAGGCAGCACCCGAAGTTCATGTTTAATGTGGCGTGGGACTTGCACCTCCACTAAAGCATCCACTTACCTTAATTACCCAAAGCCATAGGCTAATAGGGAAGAGGTGATGTGGCACTCCTTGGATATGCATAGAGGCCTTGTCTTCTTCCTACAGAGAACTTAGTAATTCAGAAGTGATGTGCCCTCGCTTCATTCAGAGCGAGGATGAAGAGAGAGGCCATTTCCTCCCAGAGGCTTAATTCTCTGCTACAAGCTGAGCAATGTGCCTGGTGGGATAATAGGTGGGCACAATGAATGAAAGCCCATGCAGCCTCAGCAGCCTCCTTTAAAGATGTATCTATCGTTAACCTCTGCAGAGCAGCATCCTGAGGCTTTGTGCACACCTTCACCAGATGCTAAGCAAAGGGTACAAGCAAATGCCTTCTATACTTCCCTAGGCAGGGCAGTTCTGTAATCTGGACTGATATACAATTCCAGGCACCTCCCTTTTCGGGATGGATGCTGCTTTGTGAATCATTTGAAGTGTGGGGATGAGCACTTGAAGAAGAAAAAAAGGTTGCGCATTTTGTAATTAACTAAAGTTGTTTGAGATGTATTATCCCTATGTCTAGCGGACTACCAATCCTCCTTTCCCACTGCTTCAGTTCCCTTAGGATGGCCTAGTGGAGAAAAAGAAACTGAAATGAGGGTGGTCTGACAACGTCCTTTACATCCTGGGTCTGAGCACAAGGAGAGTGGGCGTGCACACTACTTAGTAGTGCACACTAATAAGAAAACTTCTTCAGTTCCCAGTGCATGGACTACATGCACTATCTAATAGTGCACCTGAGATATGACAATACATCTCAAGGAATTCCAGTTGCTGCAAGCTGAGTAAACTTTCCATCCTGATAACTCCACCTCAAAAGTCTTTATTTTCCCTATTCCTGTCCCCCTGCCTTGCTGTTTCTTCCCTGCAATGTGAACCTTAAAGTGTGTTTTGCACACAGCTAGATTTTTTAAAATTGTACCTCTTGAAAACATTGGTAGAGTTTGAGGAGAAAATCTTACCTGTAAGAGCTATTAGGCATAAGCATGATGTGCCTGGAAAAGCTGAGGTGTTTTAGCAATAGAGGAGCTCCTACTCCTGACAGAAGTTTGGTTTTTCTAAGTCCTGTCATCTCTGATTCTGTTTGTATTTTACTGAATTACCTTGAAAATGTAACTCAGCAACTCATGGTTCAATGCCATTGGTGGGTCGGTTTTCATACGCATCTATTTGTTGAGGTTGCCTGTTTCAGGTGGATGTTTGCCGTGTGGAAGCAGTAGATATTGGGTCTCTGCAAGAGCTGGTTGTAGAGAAAGGAAAAGGCTCTGACTGGCAACTGGAGAAGATTATTGTGCATGACTCAACGTTTCTTGGGACAACAACACAGTTTATGGCTCAAACATGGCTAAAAGATGGGAAAAAATCTGCCTCAGTATCTCTAAAAGCTACAGGTAAATGTTATTTTAGAAATATATTCAGATCATATAAATCATTCACCTTTTACTAAGAAACTAATTCCAAACTGCCAAATGCAGTTATATTTCTGTTTCCATAAGTAAGTTATAGTATCTGATATTTTAGTATCACATTGTAATTAAGGAAGAACTACAATCTCTGACCACTGTTTAGTTTTGGTACTGTTTGATAATCCATTATTTCATAGGGGGCTAATTTCTCCTCTTGTACTCCAGATTTATATTGAGGTAAATGAGAACAAAACCTGGCATACTTTATGTAACTTGCTATCTCCCCAAGTACCAGTTATATTTTGTCCCTGATGACAGGAGAAAGTTTTTAAAGGTCATTGCAAACATTACCGGGATACCTAAATCCTGCCCTTTTCTATTTTGCCAAGGATAGGTTTAGATAGTTTGTCCCATGGCATTCAAGTAATAGGAAAGAATGTCTCCATAATATTCAAGATGACTGTCTTACATATTGATCTATATACCTCATTCTCATGACATAGAATATGATATGTTGGAAATGTGTCTACCTAGCATTCAACAGTAGTCAACAGGAAATCTCTAGCCAGAGAGAGGTTTGGTCATATTATGCTCCTGGTAAGAAAAGCAGTAAATTATACTCCAAAAAATGGTACCTTATTTTACAATGAAATATCTTGTCCTTGCTAACAGCAGTACTCTAGCAGAAGCCAAAAGAGGGCATCTCTGCTTACCACAGCTGAATTTGCCATAGTGGAATTTGGCCCAAAGGCTATCATTGCTGTAGCCAGAGTACCATTACAATATATTTCCTTTGTTTCCTCATTCCTAATCCTGCAGCCTTCAGATTTTTAGAAATAAAAGGAAACAAAATGCTACCTTTATAAAAACCAACAATCTGTGAGCTGCTTGAGCTTTGTTCTGAAAAAATAATTGAAACATTCTTGGCAAAATATATAAGGAATAATTCAGTCTTTTCAAGATTGCATGACCTTATGAATGGACTCAAGGAATGGACATTGTTGAACTTCTGCAGGAAAGCAAATGTCTTTCCTTTGCTTCATAGAAGAAAATATTTCATGCAATTATGGCCTGATCCAAAATCTACTGACTTTAGTAGAATGCTTTCACTGACTTCAGGTCTTTAATAATGACTAAAGACATTATGACCAGATCCATTCCCACTGAAGTTAATGAGAGTTGATTTCAGAGGGAGCAGAATCAGTCTTTTAAATCATCTTTAAAATATCTGATCTGTGCAGACACATCCAAATCACTGGTAGCAGTACTTATATCAACAACAGGCCCACTGACAGGTAGGGGCAAAGAGAGAAATTTCACAGGAGCCTGGAGTTTCAAAGGGGCCGAGAGCACCTCGCTACTGCCACTGTCACAATATTTGTTGTGGTGGCCAGGAGCTTTGGGCAGGGCTAAGGACTGACTGCCTTCAGCGCCACCCTTTCCATCTAAGGCACCACCCCTTCTGAGGGGTGTGGAACTGGGTCCCCCACACCTTGTCCTCGGGCCTGTGGCACCTGTCAATTCCTCTAATCAAAGAGGTATGAATGATTTTAAAATGAAAACATATTTTGTCTGGATCACAACCATTTTATATTGTGTTTGTTTTTGGCCCAGTTCATTATACAGAGCAGTATATAGAGGAAGCTGAACTAGAAAATCTCATTGTACTCTTCTTAGTCAAATCTTTAATCTAAATGATACAGGACTCAGCCAATTGCTTCACCAGAGATGAATACAGACATTCATTATAATTTAGACACTGTATTACAAAAGCATTAATTGGATTTTCAATCTTCTTTCAAGTAGACATTCAGGAGAGGAGGAGCACAGCTGCCTTGCCATTAAAAAACCAGCAAATGAAATCAGGTAGATCTGATGCCTCAACCCCAGTATTGTATTCACTATTTAAAAATGATTATATGGGAACTTTGTCATCACAAATTTGTAATTATGTTTACCAATGCAGGTGGTATCCTCCATGTAATATTAAGAAATAAAAATATACTTTCATACATATTAGTTGATCAAAGTACGACTAAATAATTTTGACACCCAAATATAATGAAAATAAATGTGCATGGCATACATTTTATTTTGGCTGTGTTGGTGAACATATGAAAAGAAAACCATGTCTTAATATGTCTTTCCTTTATCATGTTCCTTTTTTCATTTGTTCAGATGGCACATGGAGAATTTATTTCACAAAACTCAGTGAAGAAACAACAGAAGAATTTGAAAAGTCAGTGAAAAATATTTCTAAATTGGTCATGGTTGTTTATGGAAGCAAGGGCAAGTCAAACCCAATTTCCATGGAAAACAAAGTACAACATCAAACTGAGGATCAAGTAACATATGATGTAAAAATATATACCTTTCCCTATCTTTTTAGCATCTCTTATGAAATAGCTTTTATATAAAGATTAGCAAATATCCCATATCTCAACTTCACAATATGGCAAGATGAGCTGAATTGTATCTTTAAGCATAGTTAATCTGTGTTTCTTTTGTACTCTCACAGTTTCTGGTGATAAAGCATATCTTTGTCAACAATTACTTGTAATTAATTATGTGTATCCAAGCAGTTTATATTAACATTAAACAGTTACATTTAATAGTACAGTATGTAATTTGAATTTGAGTCTGGACTGATCTCTTATTAGCATATAAGGAATACCACTAAAGGATAAACCAATATTTTGGAAGGTACTCATTGTTGGCCAAACTCTGCTGTATCAAGGGGTTTTGCCATTGACTGCAATGGGAGCAGAGTTAGGCCAAGGCTGAACACTTTTGAAAATCCCACTTTTTTTTTTTTGGCATCATTCTGGATGTTAACTTTTTGTTTTATTACTCCCTAGGTATATTTCTCATCTGACTTAGGGATGCTTTATAAAGTGAGATTTGGGCTTCAGAGTTTGGGAAATAACACATCGCAGTTGTCTCTTCATCACTTTAAAATGCAGAACACAGCAAGCCTGGATACCTTTAGTCTCTCTATAAATAAAACACTTTCTTCTTCTCTTAATGGAGACAGATGGATTGAGCTCCCTGTAGAGTGGCCATTAAAAGCAGCACTTTCAGGTTGGTGTAAATCTACATTAAAGAGGTTGAAAGTCCAGAAGGTTAACAAGTTCTAATAATACAACTGAAATCTTTATCAAAGCAGGATATTTTATTGTTTTCATTTCACATGCCATAAAATCTAGATTGGAATCCAAAATATATCTGTTAGGGAAAACATTATTCACTTCTTTTAATTTCTGTACCATAAAGCATGCAGCAGAAATGCATGTATTGCCTATGAACATTATGAATCAGATAGAACTGCATGTTCCTTTCTTTGTCTGTAGTCCATTTGTACTGCTGCTGGTGTTAACAACACTACTTACTATAGTACACCTTCTAGATTTTAGTTTTCTTATGTTTGTACAGTCCAAATAATTATGCTTGTTAAAAATTAGCTCAAAAATTGTCTTATAGAGACTATTTTTTTTTGCAAAGCAGAAGGGCTTTTTTAATCTGAAACAGTCTTTTCACCCTTTCATATTTTTTCCAAGTGAAGCAGAAAGTATCTATACAATCCCAATGACACAAAATCAAATGTTTGCAGTGTTTCTGTAGCCATTGTTTTAATATGTTTTATTGTTAAAAGAGAGACATGTTATAACATGGGATTATGAAATCCCACACTATTGATATGTATTCTGATATAGTAAAGGATTTGATATGGTCTCACATAACCTTCTTATCAATAAAGTAGGGAAATACAACCTAGATGGGCTACTATAAGGTGGGTGCATAACTGGCTGGATAACCATCCTCAAAGAGTAGTTATTAATGATTTACAGTCATGCTGGAAGGACATAGCTAATAAGGTTCTGCAGGGGTCAGCTTTGATTTAGGTATTGGCATAGACAGCACGCTTATTAAGTTTGTAGATGATTCCAAGGTGGGAGGGATAGCAAGTATTTTGAAGTATAGGGTCATAATTTGAAATGATCTGGACAAATTGGAGAAATGGTCTGAGGTGAACAGGATAAAGTTTAATAAGGACAAATGCAAAATACTCCACTTAGGAAGGAACAATCAGTGTCATACATACAGAATGAGAAGTGACTGTTTAGGAAGGAGTACCGCAGAAAGGGAACTAGGAGTCATAGGTGACCACAAGCTGAATATGAGTCAACAGTGTGACACTGTTGGAAGAAAAAAAGCAAACATGATTATGGGATACATTAACAGGAGTGTTGTGAGCAAGTAATTATTCCACTCTACTCTTCACTGATTAGGTCTCATCTGGAGTATTGTGTCTAGTAATGTTGGCACCACATTTCAAGAAAGTTGTGGAGAAATTGGAGAGGGTCCGAAGAAGATCAACAAAAATGATTAAAGTCTAGAAAACATGACCTATTAGGGAAGACTGAAAGAACTGGGCTTGTTTAGTTTGGAAAAGAGAAGACTGAGGGGGGACATGATAGCAGTTTCCAAGTACCCAAAAGGTTATTACAAGGAGGAGGGAGAAAAATTGTTCTCCTTGACCTCTGATGATAGGACAAGAAGCAATGAGCTTAAACTGCAGCAAGGGAGGTTTAGTTTGGACATTAGGAAAAAACTCCTAACTGTCAAGATGGTTAAACACTGGAATAAATTTTCCAGGGAGGTTGTGGAATCTCCATCACTAAAGATATTTAAGAGCAGGTTAGATAGTCATCTATCAGGGATGATGTAGATAGTGTTTGGTCCTGCTATGAGGGCAGGAGATTGGACTTGACCTCTCGAGGTCCCTCACAGTTCTAGTATTCTGTGATTCTGTTATTTTATGATTCTTCTGAGGGGAGGCTGCTATCCACTATATCACTAAAGATATATAGCAGATGTGAGGCTAGAGTTTGGTGCAAAGTTTCGTTCATATAGAGAACGCTGCATGTTTTAGAAGTCTCTAAACTTAGAGGTTGTCAGAGCAAGCAGCATGCTTGCTGGTCTTCCTGAACCTTGTTAGTCTCTTGTGTGCTTAGTCTTTCAAAGGATGTAGATGGCTACTCTGTACCGTCAGGCTGAAGGGGGTTGATAAGTCTCAGCTGTTACCCCAAACTACAAACGTCTTTCAGAAGAGCAAGATGCATCTGCTTCTCCAGTCATGCAGCAGCAAACAGAGTGGCTGAAAGTTGAAGAGTGCTCCATATCCAAGACTTTAGTACAATGTAGTTCAGTAAAGAAAATGTAAATGGATAGGGCTAGATTCTCAGCTGGTATAACTTGACATGGCCATTTTTACTTAAATGGACCTTAATTAATTTACAACAGTTGAGATCTGCTCCTTAAACTAACATTTAAAAATGCACTCAGGTACTATCCATACTGGATATACCCAAATAAAAATTTCAAAAGTGTGTAAGAGTGAATCTACATAGCTTAACTTAAATAAGCTACGCAAATTGCGTAGCTTATTTCGAAATAGGGAGCATCTACACAGCCCTTATTTTAAAATAGAGCATTCTTCCTCTGACTTCCCTTACTCCTCGTACAATGAGGGTTACAGAAGTCACAGTAAGAAGTCCTCTAGCTTGACAGTATTTTGACATTATTTCTAAATAACTGCCTGCTGTGTAGACGCAGACTAAATTATTTTGAAATAATGCTAGCTAGTTTGAAATAATATTGCTGTGTAGATATACTCTAAGTGACATAGAATCCTGAATCCCATTGATCTTTTTTATCCATTATCTATTTCCCAGGTAAAAAGGATCTATTTGTTCATTCTAGAATGTGGGTGCTGTCCTTAACCACTTGAAAAGCCAAATTAAACTCACGGGTCTCTTTTTAACCAAAAGTTGCATGCCATACATTTGTGGGTTATGACAGTTGCTAATGTTTGTCAACAGGAGTTGCAGAAGAACACTAAGAAAAAAGTTGAAAACATATAACTGCTTCACTTTTTTTATTATCGCTATCAATGTTTGAAATATTTTCTTTCATCAGACTGCGCACTGCTGCCATGTTTAATACTGTGGAAAGTTGTTCTATAGTAGTGATATGATATCTCTCCTTTTGATCTTGCAGTGATTACATATCACATAACGGTGTTTGCCAGTAATACTTTGAACAAGAGGAATGTAGTACTGATGACTGTGTGTGTGTATGGAACCAATGGTGATACAGGAGACAGACCCCTTCGCTGGCCATGTCAGAAACATCTACAAGGAAAAGACAATGAGGTATTTCACCTCAAAGTTATTAAGTTCCTAAATTAATTCATTTATATTCTGTTTGAATCTTTTCTTTTCTTCCTATATAAAATAGTGTATTGAATACATCTTATGATCATATCACTGGATAATGTATTTTTTTAGTCATTTACAGCTCAGATGGATGCTGTTGACCTGGGAGAACTGAATAAAGTTGTCCTCTTTATCAGCAGCAAAACAAGTAAGTTATTTTTGCTAGAAACAATTACTATCCAAAGAGTCTGATCCTGCATTGCTTGCACAAGCATAACTCCTACTGAAGTTAATTGGTTACTGTGCACACACTGCGAGATCAGGTCTAGAGTGACTTCTTCCAGCAGTTGTTAAATTCTCATCTGACATGGCAAAGATCTAGGTCTTGACTAGTTCAAATACAAACTACTAAAGACCACATAATTGATTGTATCCAAGAAGTAAACTATTTCCTTTGCCAAGAAAAGAACATTAAACAAATTCTCTATGTCCCAGTAACTGATTTAGGAAAATATTAAATACAGCCCATGAAAATATAGGGAGGGAAGCAGCTAATGGTTTGTGCTAGCATTTACTAGTTTTTGTTTATATTCTCAGCCATGCTGGACTTTCAAGGTGCATCTACACTGTAGCGCTTAACTCGAAATAAGTCACAGAAATTGAGCTACGTCAATTGCATATCTTATTTCAAAATAGCTTTAGGCCAATAAGCTATTTCAAAATAGGGAGCATCTACACAGCACTTATTTCGAAATAAAGCACTCTTCCTCTGACTTCCCTTATTCCTCATACAATGAGGGTTACAGGAGTTGGAGTAAAAAGTCCTCCAGCTTGACAGTATTTTGACATTCTTTCAAAATAACTGCTTGCAGTGTAGTTATTTCCGAATAGCGCAAGTTATTTTGAAATAGTGTTGCAGTGTAGGCGTACCCTCACTGTGGATCTTTTAGGAATTATCTTGCATTTGTTAAGTCAAAGGGAGTTTTGACTTCCATGGAAGTAGGATCAAGCCTTTATCTTCCCTGAGCCTCAATTTTAAGGGGAGTAATAACAATACTAAGGACAATTGTGAAGTTTACTTAATTTTTTTAAACATACTGAGATTTTGACCAATAAATTCAATGTAAAAGCAAAATATTATTAATGATTATTAATGCAGCTAGCTACTTTTTGGATCATCATTTCTGTTTTACACTCATTTCAATAATAGAAGTTGTTGAATTGCTCAGAGCTGTTCATGATTGACTGCTCTAAATCACTAAATACAGCCAGTAAAACTGTGCCAAAGGATAGCAGGCAAAACAAGAGAAAGGAGGTTTTTCCAAGCATGTCCAAAAACAATGAAGTATTCTGGGGTAAAGCAAGGACTTTATTTTTCATAATTGTCTATATGATTTATTTTTCATTGTAAAGGAGTCACACTGTCTAGAAGTTAAAGCAGTAAACTGACTGTGTAGACTTGCATTTTATTCCTGACAGCCATTGATTCACTGTGATCTTATACAAATAGCTTGAAATCTCTCATTAATTAAATGTGTGTTGTATTACACACTTCAGAGAGGCAGTATCAAGATTAAGTGTGACCAGATTTGCCATCCTTACTGATTTATAGTATTTTCATGGATTTTACAGGGACTACTCATGTAGTAAAGTAACATCTGTTATGACTAAGGATGGTCAAAATGGGCCCTTAAGTTTTGGGCCATTAAGTCTTCCTTGGACTACATTTATAAATTCATCCCTGGACTAAGTTCTTAATGGCCTTATTAAGATAATTAAAGTTGTTAAGATTCCTAGATTACTCACTATAGGGGAAAGGGAAAATATATATTAATCAT
The DNA here is from genome assembly GCA_030068395.1 of Apalone spinifera. Classification (NCBI taxonomy): domain Eukaryota; kingdom Metazoa; phylum Chordata; order Testudines; family Trionychidae; genus Apalone; species Apalone spinifera. Next base: position 59,538,921 of record CM057846.1, on the reverse strand, counting down.
AAAAAGTTAATTAGAACCAATAACCATGCCATAAAAGGAGCCTTGGAAGGAACTGTCACTCGGCGTTCAATCCTTCCTCTTTTCCCATTTTTTGCTAGGTCAGAAGTAAGTTGCAACATCTCTTTTGAAGATGCAACTCATTTTACCCTTCCACTCTGGCCCGTGCCTCTAGCTTACAGTCCTGCAAATCTGTGAATATCTGCTTTGTATCCAGGGGTATCCGAGAATGTGGATGCAGATATCCACGGCTCATTTTTGGGGATACAGATGTGGATACAGATACAACATTTTGTTTAGGTCTCCACTCTAACTGCTGTATGAGGAGCTCTCCTCAAACACTAGCTACAGGAAGTTTATCAGATGCACAGCTCCTGGTCTCCTCCTCCCCAGTCACGTTCAAAATCAGTCCTGCATGGCCCATTCAGGGGGTGGGGAGGTCCTGATGCCTTTGTAAATCTGCCTAGGATCAGAGAGAAATCTTGCCCTAAACTAAAAAGTTGGCACTTAAAATGGAAATCCTCCAGTTAGATCTTTTCAGGAGATGATGCAAAATGTTTGTGAAGCAGGCAGTTTAGCTGTATTTTGATTAACTAAGAAGCTTATATTTTAGTATAATAAGAATGCTATAACTGTATCATTGCCAGATTCCACATAAATCCTGAATGCACAATTGAGTATCTTAATTGTATTTTGTTTCTATTTCTAGACTGCAACCTAGATGTTAAATCTTTACATTTGAAGGAAGCACTAAAACAGGAACCTGTCTACATATTTGAAGTGAATGAGTAAGCTTAGTCTTTTAAAGCTAATCTTAAAACATCAGTCGGGCAATGGATCAAAAGTCATTTTTGTTACATTTAATTACTGGTATTTAGCAAAAATATCCATGATAAATTATCTCTTTAGCACTTAGAGAGAAACTCGCGTTTTTAACATATACTACTGTTTCACATTAATGGATATGATTTTGCCTTGCAGAGTATTCTCTATGGATCCCCATTCACCGGAAATAAGAAGAGAGATCCCAATTTCTTTTGTTAGCAAGGAAGGAATTGTACCCAAAAATTACATACATCACACTCTAAATAAGGAAAAAAGACCCTCAGAAATTCTGGCAGAATACATAATTAAAGTATATACAGGTGACAAGAAGGGAGCAGGAACAGATGCCAATGTGCATGTAATTTTATTTGGGGATAAGGACTCATCGGAATTAATTCAACTCACTAACTCACTGGAACATAAAGATCCTTTTGAAAGAGGAAAGGTAAGCACTGCAGAGTCTCTGTTACATGATATGTCTGTCTCCAGATTGGACAGGTCATGCATGTGTAGGACTTTTGAAGAACTGCAGCTTCTTATGGTTTTTCATGTCACACTGTGAGATATGACCCCAGCTATCCTTAAATGTTTGGCTAGAAATTGTATCTTAACTCCTTGATAAAAAGTCCAAAAATACTCATCAAACCACCAAAAGAAACACAATCCTACATTTTAACCTTCTTGACAGAATGATCATGTGAGAACAGAAGCTATTCCAGGACTTCTATTGTAGTAGAAGTGGAGAATTTCTTACTTCTGGTGATTCTAATTACCTCTGGTGCCTTTCTGTTTCTTGAGCCCACTTTTCTACAGGCATCATATAAATACAAAGGGTATATCTACATTGCAAACCTATTTTGAAATAACTAGCACTATTCTGAAATAACTTAGGGTATGTTTATACTTGCACCCTTTTTCGAGAGAGAGATGTAAATGAAGACATTCAAAATTGCAGATGAAGCTGGGATTTAAATATCCCGTGCTTCATTTACATATTCGCGCTCTGGCGTTATTTCGAAATAGCGCTATTCTGAAATAACAGATGCTGTTATTTTGAGAGAAAAACCTTCTCTCGAAATAACTGGTAAACCACATTGTATGAGGAATAAGGGTTATTTTGAGAGAAGGGTTTTCTCTCGAAATAACCGCATCTTAACAACGTCTGTTATTTCGAAATAGTGCTATTTCAAAATAGCGCCAGAAAATGAATATGCAAATTAAGTGCAGGATATTTAAATCTCTTGAAAGAGGATGCAAGTGTAGACATACCCAGAGTCCGTGTCTACACAGCAGGCAGTTATTTTGAAATAGTGTCAAGCTGGAGGACTTCTTATTCTGACTCCTGTAATCTTCATTGTACAAGGAGTAGGGAAGTCGGGGGAAGAGTGCTCTGTTTTGAAACAAATACAGTTTAGATGCTTCCTATTTTGAAATAAGCTATTTCGAAATAAGATACGAAATCGACATAGCTCAATTTGTGTAGCTTATTTCAAGTTAAGCCCTGCAGTGTAGACACACCCAAAGTGTGTGTGTTGCTGCTGTGCAAAAATGGAACCCTTGTAGTTGCATTTGCATGCTGGATGGAAGTATATTGCCCTATTAAATCCCAGAATTTAACTTTGTCATGGAATCTGGTGCTGTAAAGAGCCCTGTCAGTCACAATTGGTATGCAGCCACATAACCAGAGAAAATGTCACCATGCATTCAGGTCAGAGTCTAATGTCCTTCAACTCCAAGCCATTGCCAGATGCTTATCTATAGAAAACTGAAAATCTGTGTCATATTATAGCCACAAGAATCTCTGAATCATGACCAAATTCCTTAAAAAAACATTCTTCCCTTCCTCTTCCCACCACCTTTTTTAAAAACACATTACCCTGGCAAATAACACATAAGCATCAATCCAGTTGTCCACCAGACAGGCTACCTTGAACTGTTTGGTGGAATCTTGCTGATCATTCCTGGCCTTGGGACTTTCTGTTAAACAAGAAATAGAACTTTCTCCCTCCTCAGATTTTCTCCTTAATGATTCTTGAAAGGTGAGGACTGTGTCTAGTTTGGGTGGTTTATTCTTGAGTTTTAAATCATTATCTTATACTTAGTAGCTGAACTCCCAAACACCCCAAACCTTCTTCATTTGTAGTGAGTGAGTAACTTTGGCCATGTTGCCTGCCAATGTCTTCTGTGACTCTTCATCCATATGGCATTCTCCATGAGCAGCAAGTTAGCGGAGGTGGGAAAAGTTGTTGCTGCAGCCGACAAAAGGAGCAGAGAGAGAGATAATCTGCTTGTTCCTGCAGATTTAGTAACATTCAGCAACTGTCATGTCCACTGGGAGCTGACAGGTAGAAAACCTTGAAGCAATCCAACTTCATTCCCTGAAGTTGCTTGCAAGGAATGCCTTTTTATTTCTCGGAGAAATGCCCTAATGAAAAAAGTTGCTGTTTCTCCTCCTATGATATATGAAACAATATTTTGAACTAAAATGTGGAGCAGTTGAGAGGTCTGACAGTAAACAGAATAAAAATCACTTATGTTTATATTCTCAGAGGCATGCTTGTGTATCATAAACCAAAATTAATAAAAGGTATTACTTCTTTATCTGGATGACAATTCATAAAATACCAAGCAGAAACATCTCTCTTGTGTGTGGAAACCAATAAATGGGTAAGAATTATTCAAATATTACTTTAGTGGAACATCTTTCATGTTAAACTGAAGGAAGACTAGCAACACAAAACCTATATCAAAAAACTGTGCATTAGTAGAAGTAATGCATTCATACTGTCAGCCATCTAGTTTTCTTCCATTCAGTTACATTTGAAATGTCTCAGAACTGAACTAGACAAGCATGCTACTTTCCAGACTTTGACTTATTATATTTTAATAGCTGCCTCTTTTTCAATTTTGAAGTCTGACACCTTCAGGATTAAGACAAAGAGTTTAGGAAACCTGCATTCAATTGAAATTGGCCATGATGGGAAAGGATTTGGTAAGTACTCTCTGTATCTTTTCAGTATGTTTGTAAGCAGAATATAGCTTTTAAGGATCTGTTTGACATTTGGAAAGACTTGTAAACACATTGCAACTTATATAGAGCCTGATCCTTACCTGGTGTAAATCCATGTAGTAACACTGACTCCATTCAAGACAATGGAGTCACACTGATTTACAACAGATGAAAATATAGTCCATGGTTTAGAAAAGAAACCTATTACATTTGCATACTTTGCATCTTTCACAGTTTGATTCTACAATCACTATTCATCCAAAACTCCTACTAAATCCTGCAGGAGTGAGCCCTAAATGTGAAAACTAGACTGAAATATTTTATATGTTCGTGCATTATCTAAAAAGCCAACGTGAGAGAATGTAAGAATTGTTTTGTTTTAAGGTTTGAATTGAAGACAACAAATAGCATGAACCCATACTTAACTATGCAACATTCGTATTCCATAAGACTAGAAGTTAACAAAATAAAAGAAGTAATACTCCCAGGATATAATGTCTTGAATGTATATTGTTTTAGGGGTTTTTTTAAGTTTAAAAAGTATAATAGAAATATACAATTGGAATCAGAAGATGCCCTATAACTTGAATCTAAGAAATCTGTACTGAGATACTCTGGTCAGATTGCTTAGCTGAAACTCACCTCTCTGGTGTGAGAGAAATTAATTAATATTGATTCCCATGCTTTAATCAGAAAGCCAAATAAAATTCACATTTATTTGAACACCTGGGTCATTAGAAGAAGTCAGAAATTTATCATAACTAGGAAGCACTGGACCAATCTGTGATGATGGCAGCAATTCCTGCTGACTCCAAAGTTGGACAGTTTTTTGCTATCAGTCACAACCCACCCAATTTCTTTTGTGAGTTGTTTGATCTGGAAACTTTGCAGTGATTATGCATCAGATTGGGTTGATGGTTAACTTGGAAGTTTAAAAAATTATCTATTGAAATATCTATAATAAATTAAATCCCACTACTCTACTACTACTGTTTAATCTCTCCCTCAACCTTTCATCTTAATATTCCTTTTATTTATTATTATTGTTAATACAGTTACAGTTGTGCTTAGAAACCCCAACAGAACGTGGGGTACTATTGTACTAGAGGCTAGGAAATTAATCCTTTCCCAAATAATTTGGTCTAACTAGAAAAGTCTGGAAATTAAAAGGCACAGTG